>JAENHJ010000139.1:1188210-1855710 GCA_025330945.1 Mucuna pruriens
TTAGGTTTTTTGAAATTTTGTCTTTTTCATTTTTGTTTTTTTTCTGTCTTCTTTTTTGTTTGTTTTTTTTTCCTTTTTTTTGGGGGGGGGCTCCAGTTTTTGAATTTTTGGGGGAAGTTGAAGGGCTGCGCGTGAAGGGACGCGCCTTGCCACCCTTCAGACAAGCCTCTTCGTTTCCTAGGGTGCATTGATGGAAGGTGGCGCAATGATTATGCCGTTCTGGAGAAACGTAACCCATGATCATCTGTTGCGGGGTTCCAAGGTATGAATTTATTAAGGGCGCGCACATTTTTTACTTGCGCCTCATTTGTTACATTCTCTGTAACCTTCACACTTGAGTTTTCATTTCTAGCCCTCTGTATTACTTTGAGTTTTTTCCTTTTCTCAAACCTTTCGTCTTCCCTGCGTCTTCCCCAACCTTCGCGCTCTTCGCCACCATGTCAGGTACTTCAGGCTCTGAAACCTACTCCTTTTCCTCTTCATCTTCTTCATCAGGCGAGGCCTTGGAGGCCATGTCCATAGTTGTGGCTGAGGGGGCTTCTTCTCAGGCCCTTGCACCTTCGGCGCCAAAGGTGGATCCATTTGCGTGGGTCCACAAGGATGTGCTGGAGAATCAATCTGAGATGACCCGCTCTGAAGTGGGGTCTTTGGTAGAGGAGGGGAAATGGGTTCAAAGTTCCCATGCCCGTCAACTAACAGTGGTGCGTTGTGGCAAGAAGGAGCAGGTGTGCCATGCCGCCAAGGAGGGAGAAGAACCGTTCATCTACATGTACGAGATGGTGTTTCTGGATTTGGGGGTTAAGTTGATTTGCAGATATTGGATATCCTGCCGAGAGGGATGAACTGCAAGGACATAGTGTCCTAGATCTCCACAAATAACCCCACCCTCCGCCTGAAGAGTGAGATTTTCTAAGTGGTGACCTTCTTCAGACTCGGCCCTCGCCGAATGTACTAATATACTATGTTTTTGGCTTGCAGGTATGCTGAAGAAGCAGGGTGTTGATATGGCCGAGTTGATCAAGAAGGCTCGGTTGACCAACGACGCCAGAAGCACTAGCCGGAAGGCCCCTGACACCGCCACCACAACAACCGCTATTGAGAAGAAGTCGGCTACTGGGTTGGCCGGGAAGGACTCGACCCCCATGGTTGAGAGGATGACGGCCCTCGCCGTGTTTGAGAATGAGGCGGGCAAGAGGAAGGCCGACTCTACTGCGGCGGAGGAGGCAACCACCAAGAAGGGCAAAACTGCTACTCCGCCTCCTCCCCCTCCTCCCCCTTTGCCTGTTCAATCCAAAGGCAAAGTGGTGGTGACCTCGAGGCCGAATCTACCCCTTGGTGGATTGTCCTACTACGTGGCTCCCCCTATTGCCAGTTCCTTATGGGGCCCAGGTTTTGATGTTCGAGGTCTTTTCCCCACAAATCGGATATCCCAACATGATCGAGGGTTGCTAGTGTTGGCTGGAGTTAACAACTCGATTGATATGATGACTGCCTACATGGCGCATTTGATGGCCTCCCTAGAAGTTTGGTGAGGACTACTAAGGAAGGCCGAGTAGATTGTGGCCAAAGAGGCCATCAATAAGAAAGAGTTGGAGAAGGCTCAGAAAGCCAAAGCCGAGTCCTTAGCCGAAGCCCAGAAAATGAAGGAGGATAATCAGAAGGCCAAAGTTGAAATAGAAGATTTGAAGGCCAAGCTTACTTCTTCTCAAGCGGAATTAGCCTCGCTGAAGACGAAGGTGTCCTCATTAGAAACTGAGATGGCATCGCTAAAGACCACTCTTGCTGCAGCTCAAACAAGAGTGACTGAGGTGGAGGCTATCTTAGCTTTTGATAAGGATGCACTGAAGACTATGGAGGCCAAGATTGCATCTGCAGAGTCTGAAGTGGGCAGATTGAAAGAAGAGAATGCAGAGCTTGCTGATCGGGTAGCCTGCTTGGAGGGGGCCATTGTGGAACAGCATGAAGATGGATTCAACAAAGCCCTTAGGCAAATAGCTCTACTAGCCCCCGATTTTGACCTGAGTCCTTATGATATGACCAAGGAGGTCCGAGATGGGAAACTTATCTCCCTCTTGGATTCTCCTCAAAAATAGGCTTACCATGTATTCTATGATATTATTAATGAAATGGTTTTTTTTTTTAGCATTTTTCTTGTGTCTTTTTATCTTTGCAAAATTTTATGGACTTTCTCGTTAATAAAATAAGGCTAAAAGAGAAGAGAATGGAGGCCTCCTTGTGTGTTAGAACCATGGCCTCAAATCTAGATTCGTGGTTTGGGGGTTCGACTTAATGAAATAATGCTAAGGGGATGATGACTTCCAATCTAGACTCGGGGCTTGGGGATAATGGCTTCAATCTAGACTTTTGGTTTAGGGGTTCGACTTAATGAAATGAGGCTAAGGGAATAATGGCTTCAATCTAGACTGGTAGTTTAGGGGTTCGACTTTTATTTTGGCTAGCTTTCGAAGATTGGGTAGCTAGGATGACTTGGGTTATGGACAGGCTGGGAATCTAAGTTGCCTATTTCAGCTATTCAATTGATGGCTAATTTAGGTAGAAATGAATGCGCCTAAAAGGCTGGTAGTGAGCAAGTCGGCCTTTTAGAATCCAAGATTTAGTCATGGGTAAGCTACTCGGCCTTCTGGCATCCGGATGCTATTCGGCTTTCTAAGATCCGAGGGATACTCAGCTTTCTAAGATCCGACGGATACTCAGCCTTCTGATGTCCGAATGACATTCGGGTCTCTAGATTCTGAGGTCAAGTCGACTTAAGGTCAATTGGAGGCTTGACGGCAATCCAGGGTCTAAAGGCGTATCGCCCTCTAGAGTCGGGTCAAACATGTGACTCTATGGATATGGACATGCACGGTTTAGACAGGGGAGTGCTGAATTAAGTGTGTGTGACAGGGGAATGCTGACTTGAGTATGCATGTGTAAGTGGGTTGATTGGATGAGGAGGTATATGTGACCCTTTTCCTTTTTTGCCTTTGTTGGTTTTTGTTTTACTGCATAAACGTCTACATCAGGAGTTGATTCGTTGAGGAGGCTCGTTGCAGACCAAGGGTTGGGCTGAAGTGCTAACTTCTTGGCCGTGCTCTAGAGGCTGCCTTTTTCCTGGTGCTTTTTGGAAGCGTGCCTTACTTGCCTAGCCCTAAGTTTTAGCATGCGATAAGACGTAAAAAAAAAGAAAAAAGAAATAGAGAAATCAAGGGGAGATAAGATATGGGATGAATGAAAGATGTTTTATTTCTTTGCCAATGATTACAAATTAGGATGGCCTCTCGACCTAATGTCAGAGGCTTAGTGATGGATAACCATTCAGTCCTTGGGTATATTTCCCCTGACCTTCCCTTTGCCATGCGAGAGTCTCCGTACTTCCACCGTTTACCCTAGAGACACCTCAGGGATAGAACATTCTAACCGAATCCGCGTTGACGGGATGTTTTAGGTCTTGCCCCTCAGCATTGGTTAAGATCAAGGCTCCTCCAGAAAAGGCTTGCTTTACCACGTAGGGACCCTCGTAGTTAGGTGCCCATTCGCCCCTTGGATCCTTGGCATTAGGTAAAATTCACTTTAGCACCATGTCTCCTTTTCTGAATACGCGAGGCCATACCTTCTTGTCGAATGCCTTCTTAACTCATCTCTGGTAAAGTTGACCATGGCACAAGGTGATGAGTTGTTTTTCTTCAATAAGGTTCAGCTGGTCTAACCGCTGTTGGACCCACTCAGCCTCGTCCAACTCTACTTTCGCCAATACTCTTAGGGAGGGTATTTCTACCTCTATCGAAAGGACTACTTCTATACCATATACCAACGAATACGGGGTTGCTCTAGTGGATGTCCGTACTGACGTACGATACCCATGTAGCGCGTATGGTAGGATTTCATGCCAATCTTTGTAAGTAACCACCATCTTCTGTATTATCTTCTTCAAATTTTTGTTAGCCGCCTCCACTGCCCCGTTCATCTAGGGACGATAAGGTGTGGAGTTGTGGTGGGAAATTCAGAACTGCTCGTAGAGCTCTGTCATCATCTTATTGTTTAGGTTAGTGTCATTGTCTGTGATGTGAGCTGGGAGACCGTATCGGCATATGATGTCCCTTTCGATGAACCGTACTACCGTATTGCATGTGACAGTGAAGTAGGAGGCTGCTTCCACCCATTTGGTAAAGTAGTCAATGGCCACTAGGATGAATCTGTGCCCATTAGACGCCTTGGGCTCAATGGGTTCGATTACGTCGATGCCCCACATGGAGAATGGCCATGGTGCATTGAGACTGTATAGTGCGGACGAAGCGACATTGAGGTAATTGGCGTAGGTCTGGCATTTTGCACATTTCCGAACGTGTTGGCAACAATCTGATTCCATTTGAGTCCAATAATACCCAGCTCAGAGGATCTTGCGAGCCAAGGTGTGCCCATTTGCATGGGTGCCGAAGATCCCTTCATGTACTTCTTCCATGATCTGCTCGACTTCTTGACTATCCACGCATCGGAGGAGTGTCATATCTGTGTTTCTCTTGTATAGCGTGGCCCCGCTCAGAAGGAAGCCGGAGGCTAGCCGTCTCAAGGTTCTTTTGCTATTTTCAGGGGGGCCTTCCGGATATTCCCCCTTCTCGAGGTATCTTTTTATCTTTTTTTATTGTCTCGCAGGTAAGACACTGACAGTAGGCCATCTACGGTTGTTGTCGGACATGAATTGTCATTTCTTGTCCCTCATTTATTTGTACCATCGTGGACAGGGTGGTGAGTGCATCTATCATTTGGTTCTCCTTGCGGGGAACGTGGCGAAATGTGACCACGTCGAATGCTGTAACTATTTCTTTCACATGGTCATGGTATGGGATTAGCTTAGCGTCCCTCGTTTCCCATTCTCCGTGGAGTTGATAAATAACCAAGGCCGAGTCTCCGAATACCTTGAGCCTTTTTATTTGATATTCTAGGGCCATCAAAGAGCCCCATGGTGCAAGCCCGTATTCGGCCATATTATTGGTGCAATCAAACCCTAACTTGGTTGCAAAAGGGAAGCACAGGTCCCTGGGCGAGATCAGGATGACTCCAACCCCGTTTCCTACTATATTGGAGGCTCCGTCAAACCACATCGTCCATTCATCATCATATTGAGTTTTATCCACCGTGGTTACCATGATGTGCTCGTTTGGGAATTCGTGGCCTAGTGGTTTGCGAGTCTGCAGGGGGTGATAGGTGAGCTGTTCGGCCAGGGCACTTCCTTTAATGGCTTTCCAGCTTACATAAAGGATGTCGTATTCAGATAAAGCCATTTGCCAGCGTGCGATTTATCCCGTAAAAGCGGGCTTTTCGAAGATGTACTTGATAGGATCATTCTTGGCTACTAGCCAAGTAGTGTGGGGGCAGCATGTATGGCTGAGACTTTTGGTGGCCTAGACAAGGGTGCAACAGGTCCGTTCTAGTGCGAATACCCTCTTCTCACAATCGGTGAATTTTTTACTGAGGTAGTAGATGGCCTGCTCTTTTCTCCTTGTGGCGTCTTGTTGTCCTAACATGCAGCCCATAGATTCTTCCAACACTGTCAAGTAGAGTATTAATGGTCGCCCTGGTGCTGTGGGTACGAGGACCGGGGGGTTTTCCAGATACCGCTTAATCTTGTCAAAAGCCTCTTGGCATTCCATGTCCCATTCCATTTTTTGCTTTTTCCGCAAGAGTTTAAAAATGGGGCTGTAGGTAGCTGTTAACTGGGATATGAATCGAGCTATGAAGTTCACCCAGCCCAAAAATCCCTTGACCTTTGATTCCGTTTTGGGGACCAACATTTCCTTGATGGCTTTGACCTTGTCCGGATCTACCTCGATGCAATTTTCGCTAACCACAGCCGAGCAGTTTGCTGGTCTTTACGCTGAAAGTGCACTTAGCAGGGTTTAGTCTCAGCTTATACTTGCGGAGCCTCGCGAAGAGTTTGCGCAAATCTTCTATGTGCTGCTCCAGTGTCTTTGACTTTGCGATCATATTGTCCACGTATACCTTAATTTCCTTGTGCATCACGTCATGGAACAAGGTTACCATGGCCCGTTGATATGTTGCCCCTACATTCTTGAGCCCGAACGGCATTACTTTGTAGCAAAAGGTTCCCCATAAAGTAATGAACATCATCTTTTCTCGGTCTTCGGGGAGCATCATGATTTGGTTGTAGCCCGAGAATCCATCCATGAAAGAGAAAAATGCATGTTGTGTGGTGTTGTCTACGAGCACATCGATGTGTAGTAGTAGGAAGTTGTCTTTGGGGCTGGCCCTGTTCAAATCCCTGTAATCCACGCACATTTTCACCTTCCTGTCTTTTTTGGGAACGGGTACTATGTTTGCTACCCATTGTGGGTAATTGGCCATTGCCAGGAACCCCATGTTCCACTGCTTTTCTACTTCCTCCTTGATCTTTAGGGCCACCTCTGGCCTCATTCTTCGTAATTGGGGCCTAATCGGGGTGGACCCGGGAGCAGGGGTAGCTTATGCTCTATGATCCCACGATCTAAGCCAGGCATGTCTTGGTATGACCAGGCGAAGATCTCCGCGTATTCCTTCAAGAGTTCGACGAGCTTTACTCTCAAGTCAGGGGCTACTTGCTTACCTATCCGGACTTCCCTCCCCTCTATTCCTTTTCTGAGGTTGATGCTCTCAAGATCCTCCGTTGGGGCCTCAAACTTCGGCTTTTCTCTGTCTATCCACCGTTCTATGTCAGCTAGGGCTTCGGCTTCGGTGCTTACGCCCTCGCTTGGCTCGCTTGGCTCGCTTGGCCGGTTAGGTTCCTCATTCCTGAGGGTTCGGTTACCGATTGGGCTTATTTGGTTACTTTTACTGGTTTATTAGAAGGGGCTTATTTTAGTGCGTGATTGTAAAACCAACAGAAAAACACCAAGTAGAGGAATATGAAAAAGGAAAAATGCATGCTAAAGTTTTATTGATTGTCAAGTCATGTGGGCGGTTTACAAGATCGGATTACATTTCCAAAAAATCTTGATCCGGTAGCGTCTCAGTTGTCCAGTTGGTTAGCTCCTCCTCAGTTGCGTACACCCACCCCATTCGGCATGTCGTCTCGTCTCCTATCACTGCAATGCTTTCCCGGAACAAAGAGTTGACCCGAACGGCCTCCCCTTTGGCGAGGCTTGTACTCCCACCTTGATTGTTTCCTCGGTAACCGAGTCCAGATCTGCCCATGTTTTCTTGTACGGAGATTGGGACCGATATGCCGTCTAGGTGGGGGCCTAACCCCCTTGCCTGCTGATAACCTTCCCTGATCATAACCTAGAGGGCTATATCTTCGGTGGAAGTAGGCATAGTGTTTCTTGACTCAAATCTGGCAGCACCTACTACTTCGAGCGACTGGAAGGAGGCCTCCAGTGCCTCCTCATCCCCTTCAATATATTCGTCGGGTGTGGGGGTGGTGATAACCAGCTCTTTCTCGCCCATGATGCTAATTATCTGGTGATTGTTGATGAACTTCACTTGTTAGTGCAAGGAAGAAGGTACAACCCCTGTGGCGTGTATCTAAGGTCGACCGAGGAGACAGCTATAGGCCGGACGTATATCCATGACCTGAAAAGTGATGTTGAACATGGCTGGACCAATGAGGATGGGCAGGGTGATTTCCCCCATGACCTCCTTTTTGGAACCATCGAAGGCTTGTACCACAACTGAGCTAGCCCCTAGCTGAGCGTCCGTGGAGGTTAATTTGTCCAGTGTTGCTTTGGGAAGGACATTCAGGGACGATCCATTGTCAATTAGAACTCTGGCAATCATGTAACCGCCACACCTTACTGAAATGTGGAGCGGTTGATTATGGCCTTTCCCTTCGGCTGGTATCTCGTCGTCGGAGAAGGTCAGGTGGCCCTTGCTAGTGATGTTGTTAACTAGACTGCCGAATCTTTCCATGGTTATATCTTGGGCTACATGAGCCTCATTGAATATATTTTCAGGAGAAGATTCCGATGACTCTCGAAGTTGAGAAGTAGGGACAAGAGCAAAATTCGCATCGGGGTCTTATTCATTTGGTCGAGGACCTAGTATCCGTTGTGCCAGATGATCTTCAAAAATTCCTCTGCCTCCCTTCCTGGCGCTAGAGCCTAGGTGTTCGCCGTCGAGGTATTCTCTGTTGTGGGGGCGTGAGTTTCCTTCCTCCACAGGATTTCTGGAGTATAAATGCGACCACTCCTAGTAACACCCCAGCTTCGGCAATGTTGGTGATTTCCTTAATGGGATCCTCTTCCCTGGGTATTTCCGATGCTGTCACAATCACCGGGTCATATCACCATGGCACCGCGTGGTTGTCGTGGTACGTCGATTGAGCGAGGACACTAATGGTGAGGGGTGTCCACGGTGTCTGTACCGGATCATAGTATATGGTGAGCAGTTTCAAAAATGGGACCTCAGTCTGCTCGATTACTGCTATTTGTGGTGTCCCCTGCTCCGGGGCTTCTTGTCCTATGGGCTCGTGGCTTAGGACGTTGACAGATGGCCCCCCGTGAGGAGGAAGAGGGTTCATGCTCACGCTTGGCTCAGTTTCCTTGAAATTGAGCCATCCTCCCTCTATGAGGTCTTGCATTGTGTTTCAAGGCCCAGCAGCTTTTCGTGGAGTGTCCGACAACCCCTACGTGGTAGTCGCATTTAGCATTGCGATCGTAACTCCGAGAATATGGGGGCTCCATGGGCTTCATCGGGACCACTATGATCATGTGCTTTTTTAGAAACTAGGGGAAGAGGGTTGTGTAAGTCATCAGTATCGGCGTAAAGATCCTCCTTAGTTGAGTTGGCCTAGCATTCTGGGCGTTGGGTGGGCCTGTCACCCCTACCCCGTTTGGTTTTGGAGGATCTGTCGAGACCACCATCCCGGGTGGATTGAGCGTAATTTGTGAGGAGCTCGAGCTTCCTCCTGGGTTGTAGGATTTGGAGGGGTCGATGATAATCACATTGCTCTCCCCTTTCCTCCTTTTGGGTACTGGCTTCCTCCCGGGGCCGGTGAGGTTGCTAGCGATCCTTCCCCGTTTCAGTCCAGACTCGATTCTTTCTCCCACTGTTACCAGGTCCGCGAAGTTTGATGCAACACTCCCCACTGCTTTGTCATTGAAAGAGGACGGAAGCGTCTCTATAAACATGGAGACCATTTCCTTCTCAGTTAGTGGGGGCTTGACCTGGGCTGCCAATTCGCGCCAACGTTGAGTGTAGTCCTTGAATCCCTCATATTCTGTTTTTGACAAGTTCTAGAGCCGAGAACGGTCAGGTAGCATATGTTCGTTATATTTATACTGGCGAACGAATGCCTTAGCTAGGTCTCTCCAGGTCTTTACCTGTCCCTTCTCCAGATTGATGTACCAGTTTAAGGCGGTTCTAGTAAGACTGTCTTGGAAGCAGTGTACCAGGATTTTATCCTGGTGAATGTAAGCGGCCATTTTCCAGCAGTACATGGCGAGATGTACCCGAGGGCAAGAACTGCCTTTGTATTTCTCGAATTTGGGGGTCTTGAAGTCTACTGGGAGGGCCACATCGAACATCAAACAAAGGTCGACGGCATCCAAGCCGTGACCACCTATGCCTTCGATGACCCGCACTCTCTCTTCTAGGGAACTGATCTTCTCATCACGCACCGGGATGGCCTCTTGAGCCCTGAAGGTAACCCCCGTCTGCCTAGTGTGGCTCATTTGTGTAACTATGGGATAGGAGTAGTGGGGCAAGTTTATTGTTGTTTGCGTGGGTTGGGGTGCCGGATGACTTGCCCCCGCTTGTTCTGGTTCTTTGACCACTTGTCCCTCAGTAGTTGTGTTCCAACCCAATGACATTCCATATTGCCGGGTAAATCTTGGGGGATACACTGGAGTTCCTTGGGTCGCGGCAATAGAGATTTCCCCCAGGGTGGTAGCAGCGGCGGGAAGGGTGGTATTTTGTGTGAGGAGTTCAAACATCTTATGGATCTACTCTCTTATTTCCCTGATATGCTCTCTCATCTGGCCTACCTCGACCCTCATCTGCATGTTTTGCTGTTCCAGGTCGTCTATCGCTTGCTCCATGTGTCTGGTTCGGGCTCGAGTACGGTATCAGTGACTAGGGGCGATCGTCCCCCTTTTCCTAGAGTTTCGTTAAACGTTATTCTTCTTGGAATGGGACGTAACGCGAAGTGAAAAGGCAAGGGAAAAGGAAAGAATAAGGAATATGCATGAGGTATGTTTAGTATATGATGATGCATGTTTGACTACCGTGATCACGGAAATATTCAGAAAAAAAGCGTATACAGATAGCCTTATCAAAAACAATCAATGTATATAGACAATCTCAATCAAAAACAATGTACGACCTTTTTTTGTCAGGGTGGGGTGACAATGGCCTTTATTTGATCATACAGCCCCCTGTAAAGACCTAAGAAGCTTGTTATTTCTTTAGGTGTCTTTACGAAGTCTGCCATGCCCTCTACTGTCCGGAGGCTTCTCGGGATATCCCTTAGAGCTTGATTGGCGAGCCATGATAGCTTGAGCAATCTATCCTTCCAAAATGAGATCTCGACAGCGGCTGCACTTGCCTGTTCCTGGATGCTATCAACCACATCTTGACACCTACGCTTCCACCCCTCTATTGTTCTTTCTAGCCCTCGGATGGTCTCTCGAAGCTGGGCTTCGTCTTCTTCTGCTTTTGTTCGAGTCTTGACTAATTCGAGTATGCTTTTATGCCTCTGGTCTGCTAGGCATTCTTTAGAGAGGTTGGCCCTTGCGAGCTCTTCTTCCAGGAGACGCATTTTTTCTTGCAACTGGCGAAACTGCCCCCTTTGCTCTTCTTCCCTTATTTTAATGTCGAGTAGGGTCTTCTCCAGTTGTTCTTTCTCGATGGCCACCTAGTCACGTTCGACTCTCCTGGCACAGATCTCCTTGTTCGCTGCTCTTAGGCAACTACCAACCTTCAGGCGGGTTTCTCTTTCCACTCGAGCCTTTTTGGTGATTTCGACATTTAGCTGTTTTTCACGACGAACCTCCTCCATAGCCTCTTCGAGTTTTCGTTTCAAATCTGCCCGCTCGGCCTTCGCCTGTTCCAGGGTTGCTTTTAACTTTCCTACCTTGAGGGTCTCTTGTACCTCATACTTTTGAGCGTCTGAATCCTGAGGCAGAATTTTACCCCGTGGGAGTCCTACTGATTTGACTCGATCCTCCAACCAATGTCTATAGCTTGGGGAGGCCCCACAACTTCGGAGCCTCCCAACGGCTCCCTTTTTTATGGTATTGCTCCACGCGTGTCGGATTTTCCTGTAGTGAACTCCCTTATGCGCCTCTGACCCATATAGCACAAAAGGTGTCATGACTTCCTCTGGGGTGGCCTAATCATGGGATATCCTGCTTGCCACACTACCAGCTCTGGGTTGTAGTTGATGGGGCCCTGGGTCCCTAGTAGCGGCACGTTTGGGTATCCCTCGCACTTGACGATCATGTGCTCTCTTTCATTCCACGGAGGATACCAGCGGATTGTTCTTTCGGACGCCTCATCTAGTTTTCGGACCCAAGCCTCCTTAGTCATGGGCTGGATCTAACTCCATTTGAAGTCCTCTATGGGGCAGGAAGTTCTATGTTTGCAATGGAAAAGGTGCATTGTAAGCCATAGATATAGCAAGGGAGTGCAGTATCTAAGGATTCCCCTCTTCTGTTCACCATATTGGTTGAGGGTGTAATAGGTGTTAGCTAGGATAGCCATAGTGGGGTTTTCCCCTCTGTCTTTTTTGGTCAGAAATACCCCCATGGCTACAAGGTCAACATGATCTTCCACTTGTGGGAATAGTAGGATTCCGTACACCAATAACCCGAGGGTATCCATGATTGCAGGCTAGTCTTCCCTTCCCTGGAGCTGGTGTAGTCGCTGCTCTAAGTATACTCTGGGAAGCCCTTCTAACCCATTCCGATTTCTCTTAGATCTAGTCATTTCCGCCTCTAAGACTTTCAACAACCCGGCTATCACGGCCCAAGAAGGCGGTTGGTCCTGGTGAAAGTATTGTGCTGATTCTTCCAACGGTAACCCTAATAGGCATTCGTACTCCTCCAGGGTGGGAGCCAGCTGAAAGTCTCTGAAGGTGAAGCATCGTGCAGGTGGGTCATAGTATTGGACTAGGGCTTCGAGTGATTCTGGTTGTGTCTCGATTTCCAGAATTTGTAGGAGGTTGCCATGCATCTTCTCGAAGGCCCTAAGCCACTACCCCTTCAGACAACTGCCCAGGTAGCGAAGGGCTTGAACATTCAGAGCTCTTATCTGGATAGGATACCCCAGTTTGACTCCGGACTGCTACTTGGTCACCATTCTCTGAAATTTCCATGATCAGTTAGACACACTACGCTGCATGCTATGCTTATGCAAAGATGAATGATTTGGGTAGGTTCAGGATTTTGACTCGACGACTCGGATTCTTTTAGCCGACTTACTCCTGAAATCATAGGCCGACTTAGACCTTGGTTTAGGGTGGGCCAACTCGGATTAGGGTCTTATTGGATGGAGTGACTTGGATTAGGGTTTTATTGGATGGACTGACTCAGATTAGGGTTTTACTGGATCAGTTCGACTGGAAGGATTCCCTAGGGTTCTCACCATTGGATTTCTAAACTTCCTCACCATCAGGCTCCTAGGTCTATGGACTCCCCCAAGGACACTACCATAGACAAGATCGCTTTCCTAGAGTGTGGTCATTCCTCAAGGATGTCAGCCCTGGGTGGAATTATCATGGTCACCAGTACAGAGAACACCTCTAGTATGGGTATCACTACACATTCTGCACTCCTTAACACACAGGCCCGGGAATAGGACCCCACTCGTGGGTGTAATCACACTAGCAATATTCCCCGTAAAAGCCCCGTTTGGTCACGATATTATAGCAACATCATGTCGTCTACCCTATGGTTTTCACAGGCAGTATAAAAACAACAAACTCAAATTGAAACACATGCACCAATTAACAAATACATGCACCCGCCTTCCCTATGCAACTAACCTAACAAGGCTCAACTCTCAAAACAAAAGTCCCCAGTGGAGTCGCCATTTGTAACAACCTAGTTTGGGATGATGCTTGTGGTTTGAAGTAAGCCGAAATAGTCCTAGACACGGGGTAGCCGAGACCATGTCAGCCATTAGGAGTCGCCACCGACATTTTTTAGGATCATCAAAAAACCTAGGGTAAGGCTAGTCTGAGGATCAAAGTTGCAGGTTCGGGAGTTGGTTACACGTTGAGGACACAAGGTGCCCCCAACATGTCTATCACTTGATAGTTACCCTAGGTTAGTTTCAAATGGATAGGGATGATGCTTATGTTTGGGTCAAATAAGGTGTTTAGGGGGCTTTGGTTTTACAACTTGATAGGAGTATGCCTCCTGTGCCTACGTACCTCGGCTATAGAGGAGTCAAAGTCCACATAATTCTGGCTTGGTTATTGACTAGGTGGGAGCTGGGTTGGCCAACGCCAATCTGGTTCTAGTATTGCCGAGATGAACTCGGCCTTGGGTGGGCTGGTTTACGCTAAAGCTTCTATCTAGCGGCGCGGAGACCATGTCGGCTGCTTGAAGCCGGCACGATCTCAACCGTAGGGGGAGTAAGCATGGGAGGGCAAGGTGCGTGGTGTTGACTTAGGGTGCAATGCCGACTTGGTATTCAGAATGATGCACCGCTAATCTAGGGTTTAAGAACACCCTATGGAAATTTCTAGGAATGCAATATGTTAACCATGGAGTAAGGGTACCAACCTGAAATTTAGAACTGAAGAGCCTTTGCTTCTGGGTGACCAGTACTTCTGCTTGCCTCTCAGTCTAGACTTGGGGTCCCCACCTCTTCTATTCCTTGCAATCATCAGCTTTCTGTTCTCCTATTCTCCTAATTTTCTCTCACCAAATTTTTCCTCCCTCCAACCCTTTGTCTCTAGGATTTATATAGGGTTCTCAAGCTATTAGGAAGTAACCGCCTTTGGTCCCACCTGGTAATGGCTGTTAGGCTGGAGACTGAGTCCCCTTGCCTTCAATCCCGGCTTCCGCGTGAGAGTTAAGATTCGCCTTGATACTCGGGCGACTCGGTCTCTGCCCGTCGTAACAGTTTGAGTGGACTCAGTCTCGAGACTCCTTTGGCGGTCTCGGCCCAGTCAGGGGTTTGACTAGGTCTCGAGACTACTCCTTGGTGGTCTTGGCCCAGTCTTGTGGTTTAGGTTGACTCTGGCCCAGTCTTGAGGTTTGGGCCTGGGAGGGATTTAAGCTTGTGCTGGTTTGACCCGAACAGTTTTGGGGTGCAACAGTATATGGTCAATAAGTCAAGATGAAATACATGTAATAGAATATAGTTATCTCGGGCATAAGAAATAACCAAACTATTAATTTATTAGAACAAGAAATGTTATATAAAAGAAGGATATAATTTTATCCATCTAGGATTAATACAAGTAGCTGCAGAACCTGATTATCGACTAGGAATAAATAGTCCAATATTTATGATACTAAGAGATATAAGACTTTAAAAATTTAATGACTCAATAATTGCAATATTAGAAAGCAATCTTCATGATGGCCTTGCCTTTTTCAATTGCTATCCTAACTTCTCGATGAATTTGAGAAATGACAAAATAGGTAATGCAATAAAATTGTATGTAAAACTTCTAGATGATATAATAGATGAGTTGTCTGGCCCAATACAAATAATTTTTAGAATTTACTATAAAGTTACAAAAATTAATTATAATTTTAAAGCATTAAGATCTTCTCCAAAAGAAGAAACTATATTAGTTGAAGAAGCAAATCTTAGAAAATCCTCAATATAAGTACCAAAGAGGTTGAGTCATAGTGAGATTATTAGCAAAATTCTAAAAGAATAGTTATTAGAAGTAGTGAGTGAACCAAAGGTTTATAATACTCAAATAAGAGATATAATACAAGATGATTCTAATATTAGGTTAAAAATGAACAAATTCACTTCACTAAAGATTAATGAACCACATATGATCTTTAGAGGACAACCTTAAGACACTCAATAGATGGTGCCATAATAAATTTAGACCTAAGAGGAATAGATACAAATAATTCAAAAATAGTAAGACCTGTATATTCTAAAAAATCAAAATCACCACAATATTTGCCTACAACTTCACAAGTACAAAATACTTTAACCTAAGAAACACTTTTTTAGATAGACAAAAATGGATTAGGAAAGACTTTAATGCATAATATAATAAGGAACAAAGAGATTGGTATTTTACGACGTTTAGTAAAGAACAAACTAAAAAATTTAGAGAAATATATTATGATTATATGAATAAGAAAGAAATTAATATATATTTCTTTAACTGGTTTTCTAAATATTGTAGAAAGAATATAATAAATTATCCTTTTAATAAATAAATTAGTACAATAGGAAGAACAAATAACAATTGGAGAATATTAGATAAAGTCAGAATATCCACCTCAACAAGGGATAAAAATAAAACTAGCAAATTTAGAAATAGAACCTAGTCTATATACAAACATTAAAAAAGATCTAGACAAGTCTATAAAGAAGTCATATATTAAAAAATTACATTTACAAATGTATTACTCAAATACTGTATTAAAAGTAATAACAAAACAATTAAGGAGAATTGAAAACATAAAAAAAGTAGAAAATGCTAGTAGTTGAACATCTACTAAGGGTAAACGTCCAATGAAACCTATATATAAACTAATAAATGTTCCACAAAAAGAATTAGAAGCTATACGATTAGATAATGACACTAATTTAAAAATAGAATAAATTAGACAAAGAATAGAAAAATTAGAGATGGATAAACCTTTTGTTAATACTGTAGAAATTAATAAATTAAAAGCTTATCCAAAACTTAGAAATTATTACCCAAGACCATCCTTAGAAAACATTCAATATGAAGAAAGAGGAGATTTAGTTCAAAATTCCTTTTCAGGAAACGAAATTTCTAAATGGAATTTAGATGGTATGAGTGAACAAGCAATATTAGATTTAACCTGTCAAATGACAATGGTAGCAACAGTGCATAAAACCAAAGACTGTTCAGACAAGCCAACCACATTAGCCATTATTCAAGGATTTATTGGCTAACTAAAAGGTTGGTGGGATAATCTTTGTACAGAAAATGAAAGATTGATCATATTAAATAGCGTCAAGAATGAAACCAATCAAGAAGACCTTGTTTCAACCCTTATCTACACAATTATTCAAAATTTTATAGGAGATCCTAATATATTTAAGAATAGTGGCAAACCAACTAACCAACCTATATTGCCCAACCATGTCAGATTATAGATGGTATAATGATACTTTCCTATCAAAGGTAACATTATGAGAAGATGGCTTTGCCAACTTCTAGAAAGATAAATTTATATCAGGACTACCAAAATTATTCTTAGAAAAAGTTAGAATGAATTTAGAATTATGGCCAACCCATAGCATATGAATCCTTGACTTTTGGCCAATTACACAATATTATAGTAGAAACTAGCATACAAGTATGTACTGACTTTAAATTACAAAATAAAATAAGATAAAAAAGTGCCTCAAGCAAAAAAGAGTCAGGAACTTTTTGCCATCAATATGGTGTAGAGCCAATAAGAGCCCCTAGTGCTCGTCATAAGAAAAAACAAAAACAAGGAAGGTCTTATAATAGATCTTATAAGCAATATAGGAAGTCGGCCTATAAAAGCAAAAGAATTAGCAATAAAAATCAAAATCCTATTGCAAAAAATAATAAAAGATTTAATAAAAAAACAAAAATATAAGAGTATAAAAAGAGAAGTTAAGTGTTGGAAATGTGGGAAAGTTGGACATTACGCAAACAAATGTAGAGTTATGCAAAAAATTAATCAGTTAGAAGATGAAACCGTAAAAAAGAATTTATTGAATATCTTGATAAATTCAAGCAAAGAGGAAACTTCTAGTGAAGAACTAGAAGAATCTGAAGATAACTTAGAGTTAGAACAAATAGAAATTGTAAGTACATCTTCGTCTTCCTCTGAAGAAGAAGATGGTAACTACCTTGGGGTAGGAATATGTAATTGCAATGATTGTAAAACTATTAATACATTAACTAAAGATCAAACCTCTATACTTATTAATATTATAGATAAATTAGAAGAATCTGATGGGAAAAGTCACCCTTTTGATGATGGGAAGGTAGTACGGTACCACCAATAAGGCACCACCAATGTGGTGACACAATGCAGCGGATAAAAATTCCCCTAACTTGTAAGAATCCCTAAGGAGTAACCACAAATGCAAATGAAAGTAATAATGAGAAGAATCAAACAAGAGAGACCAATATTTTTAACGTGGAAAACCTCCCTCAACGTGAGGAGTAAAAACCACGGGTCATCCAGACCAAATAAATTAATCCACTATGATTAATTAAAGTACAAGAGGTTTTATTTTTTGTATCTCTCACTCACTCTGTGAAAAATTCACTCTTTGTCTCTATGAGAAATCCACTCTCTCTTTCTCTCCAAATCTGACCCCTTCTCCTCTTATAAAGAGAGACCTAGTGGACTTGAGAGTATTGGGCTTTAATCCATATAGTTGGGAGCCCAAAAATAACCCAACATATCTCCCCCATCACAACTATGCGGAGGTAATTGCCAGTTCGGCGATCTCACAACAAGCTTCAAACTTCCCTCTTGGAACTACCTTGGTCATCATGTTAGCACCATTATCATCAGTATGAACTTTAGCCAACTCCAACAGCTTAGCATCCAAAGCATCACGTATCCAATGATACCTCACATCAATATGCTTGGACCTAGAATGAAAAGTTGAATTCTTACCAAGATGAATTTCACTCTGACTATCACAAAATAACAAGTACTTGTCCTGAGCAAAACCAAGCTCCTGCAAGAATTTCTTCACCCAAAGCAATTCCTTGCATGCTTCTGTAATGGTAATAAACTCTGCCTCAGTAGTGGACAAAGCAATACACTTTTGCAATTTAGATTGCCAAGCCACAGCTCCCCTTGCAAACTTAATCAAATAGCCCGACGTGGACTTTTTGGAATCAATGTCTCCAACCATATCTGAGTCTGAGTAACCTACCAAAGTAGACTTATCACCTCCAAAAAATGCCTCAAATCACTAGTACCACGAAGATACCTCAAGATTCATTTCACAGCATTTCAATGCTCTTTACCTGGATTAGACAAAAATCTACTGACAGTACCAACAGCATGTGCAATATCTGGTCTTGTACATACCATTACATACATCAAACTACCCACTACAGATGCATAAGGAACTCTGCTCATATTAGTCTTCTCAACTTCATTTGAAGGACTATGTCCAGAATTCAGTTTAAAATGAGCAGCAAGAGGAGTGCTCACTGCTTTAGCATTTTCCATATGGAATCTTTGCAAAACCCTTTTAACATAGTGTTCTTGTGACAACCAAAGTTTCTTTGCTTATCTATCACGAATGATTCGTATACCAAGAATCTGTTTAGCAGCTCCCATGTCTTTCATAGCAAATGACTCACTCAATTGCTTCTTCAACCTGTCAATTCTGGAAATACTTTTCCCAATAATAAGCATGTCATCAACATACAATAGTAAGATAACGAAGTCATCATCAGAAAATTTTCTAACAAATACACAATGATCAGAAGTAGTCTTCTTGTAGCCTTGCTCACATATAACAGACTCAAACCTCTTGTACCACTGTCTTGGAGCCTGCTTCAGACCATACAAGCTCTTTTTGAGCCTGCACACATAGTCTTCCTTTCCACTAATTTGAAAACCATCAAGTTGCTTCATGTATATCTCTTCCTCCAAATCACCATGAAGGAAAGCTATTTTTCAATCCATCTGCTCAACCTCCAGATTAAAGGTAGCATCTAAACTCAGCACAATTCTGATTGATGACATCTTCACCGTAGGAGAGAAAATCTCATTGAAGTCAACACCTTTTCTTTGTCTAAATCCTTTCACTACTAATCTGGCTTTATACCTTCGATATGAAGAGTTACTCTCTTGCTTTATCCTATAAATCCACCTATTTTCCAAGACCTTCTTGCCATTAGGCAACTTCACCAAATCATAAGTGTGATTATAATGCAAAGAATTTATTTCATCTTGCATTGCATCCATCCACTTTTTCTTTTCTTCACTCTTCATGGCCTCTTGGTAACATTCAGGTTCTTCTCCATCTGTCAAGGTCACATACTCATCAGAAGTATAACTTGTAGATGATTGTCTCTGCCTATTAGACCTCCTGAGTTGAACTAGAGGCAATTCAGAAGCATCACCTAGATTCTCATCTTGTGACATCTCTTGCTCCTCTTCGGCATCATCATCAAGAGGAACATCAAAGCCATCTCCAAGTTGCTGATCACCATAGTTATGTAGCTCACCATTCTGAACATTATTATCAGCAGTATCCAGATCATGTACAGGCATCCGAACTGGATCAATTTCAGACAAACTATTGTCTTTCTCAGGTGTAGACTTCTTTACCTTATCAATGTCTTCAATGGTTTGATCTTCCATGAGTTGCACATCACGGCTTTTGAAAAGTTTCTTCTCAACAGGATCATACATCCTATAACCATACTCATCATGGCCATACCCAATGAAGATACACTACCTAGTCTTCATATCCAACTTGGATCTTTCATCCTTTGGAACATGCACAAAGGCCTTACAACCGAAGACTCGCAAATGATCATACTTGACATCTTTGCCAAACCAAATCTTATCTGGCACCTTAGTATTCAAAGCAACTACAGGACTAAGATTAATAACATGCACTGCTGTGTAAAGTGCCTCACCCCAAAACTGCTTAGGTAACCTTGCTTCAAAAATCATGCACCTAACCCTCTCAATCAATATCCTGTTCATCCTCTTTGCTAAGCCATTCAACTGAGGAGTTTTAGGAGGAGTCTTTTCATGTCTGATACCTTGCTGCCTGCAATATACATCAAATGGTCCATAGTATTCACCACCATTGTCAGAGCAAATACATTTCACCTTCTTGCCTGATTGTTTCTCAACCAAAGCCTAGAATTGTTTGAACTTCTCCAACACTTGGTCCTTTATCTTCAAAACATAGACCTAGAGCTTCTTAGAACAATCATCAATAAAGGTAACAAAATAAAGTGCACCACTAAATGACTATACCTTCAATGGGCCACAAACATCAGAATGCACCAATTCTAGCAACTCTGACTTCCTTGAGGGAGGATGCTTCTTAAAGGATACTCTGGTCTGCTTACCAGCCATGCAATGAGAACACTTCTCCAATTCTACATTCTTCAATCCTGGAAGCACGTCCTTTTTGGCTAAACAAGTCAACCCTTTTTCATTGATATGACTAAGCCTTCGGTGCCACAAAGATGCCTCCATATCCATGGCATTCACACTGTCTTTAGCAACCAAAGCTTTTGTCCAATACAATTTAGAAATCTTCTCCCCTCTGGCCACAACCAAGTTACCTTTGGTGAGTTTCCATTTTTCATGACCAAAGTGATTATCATAACCACCATCATCAAGCATATGCACAGATATCAAGTTAAAGCGAACATCTGGAGCATATTTTACTCCTCTAAGCCATAACTGCATTCCTGTGTTGGTTTGTAGGCAAACATCACCACCACCGATCACCTTGGTCACACCATCATTACCCATCTTCAACACTCCAAAATCACTTGCAGTGTAAGATGTAAAGAACTCCTTCCTTGGTGTAACATGCAATGTAGCACCACTATCAATAATCCACATGCTCTCATCGGATACAAAATTAACCGATTAAAAGTCTCAAAGAATGACAAGATCATCACCTGTAGCAGTGGTGACACGATCATGATGATGATCATCATCATCATCCTTCTCTTTTGACTTACCCTTTTTGCCTTTGTTCTCCTTTTTCCACAGGAAACAATGCTTCTGTATATGCCTTGTTTTGTGACAGTAGTGACACTCCACATTCTTGTATCTAGACTTGGATTTACTTCTACTCTTTTCTCTTTCCTTTTTCTGACTTCTCCCCCTATTTTTAGTGACTAGTACCTCAGATTGAGATGAAGAACCTTGTGCCTTCCTTCTCATCTCCTTGTTAAGTAAACTACCCTTTACCATTTGCAAAGAGACAACACAATTAGGGGTTGAATTTGTGATAGAGACCTTAAAAGTCTCCCAAGACTCAGGTAAAGAATTCAAAAGTAGTAATCCCAAAATCTCATCCTCAAACTTGATGCCCATTCCTGACATCTGATCAATAATCCCTTGAAATTCATTCAAGTGATCTGACAGGGAAATGCCTTCCTTGAACTTCAAACTCACAACAAAATTTAACAAAAATAATTTGTTATTCCCACACTTTGAGGCATACAAGGATTCAATCTTCTCCTATAAAATCTTGGCATCTATCTCACTTGCAATGTGATTATAAACATTATCATCCACAAAAAGTCGAATAAAACCACATACCTGTTGATGCTCAAAGTCCCATTCTTCATCAGACATAGATTCTGGCTTATGAGCAGCAAAAACAGGAAGATGCATTTTCTTCACAACTAATAAATCTTTCATCTTCCCTTTCCACAAGTGATAATTAGTACCATTCAGACTTACTATTCTATTTGTATTACCCTACATTATTCTGGCAGGTACAACACCCTTCAAACCAAAGAGCTTTGATACCACTCTGATGGGAAAAGTCACCCTTTTGATGATGGGAAGGTAGTACGGTACCACCCATAAGGCACCACCAATGTGGTGACACAGTGCAACAGATAAAAATTCCCCTAACTTGCAAGAATCCCTAAGGAGTAACCACAAATGAAAATGAAAGTAACAATGAGAAGAATCACACAAGAGAGACCAATATTTTTAACGTGGAAAACCTCCCTCAACGTGAGGAGTAAAATCCACGGGTCGTCCAGACCAAAGAAATTAATCCACTATGATTAATTAAGAGTACAAGAGTTATTTTTTGTATCTCTCACTCACTTTGTGAAAATTTCACTCTTTCTCTCTATGAGAAAGCCACACTCTCTCTCTCTCTCTCCAACTCTGACCCCTTCTCCTCTTATAAAGAGAGACCTAGTGGGCTTGAGAGTATTGGGCTTTTGTCCACATAGTTGGGAGCCCAAAAATAACCCAACAAAATCCTCAATAAATGATGAATTTATAAGATAGCTGAACGATTTAATTATAAAAGACGAAAATTCTAGAAAAGAAATTAGTAATATAAGTATAAAAGAAATAATGAATAGATTTAAACCTACAAATCAACAAGTTAATGTAAAAGACTTACAAGAGGAAATCAAAATACTAAAACAAGAAATACAACAGTTAAAAACTAATGTCATAGCCCTAGAATATAGGATGTTGGAATTAGAGGGAAAAGAATTAGTTAAGAAACAAAAAGGAAAAGAAAAAGTAATTTATGAAGAAATTGAAACAGATGAAGAGGATAAGGAGGACCCTTATATCAATATATTAAATCTAATAACTACCCACAAATGGCATACAGAGATAGCATTAGTTATTAAAGAAGAAATATTTAAAATAATGACATGAATAGACTCAGGAGTTGATGTAAAATGTATTCAAGAAGGATTAATACTAACATAATACTATGAAAAAACTTTAGAAGAAGTAACTAGTGTAAATGGATCTAAATTGTCAAACGCAAGAGTGTGTAAAGGTCAAATTTGTTATAACACATCATTTGTATTAGTTAAAAATATTAACACGCCAATGATATTAGGAACACCATTTCTCACATTATTATATCCTTTTCAAGTAACTAAGAAAGGGTTAATAACAAAGACATTAAATAAAGAAATTTGTTTTGAATTTATAAAACCTCCTAGGACAAGTGAATTAAATATATTAAAAGAATCCTTAATTTCAAAAATTAATACCATAGAAAGAAAGAAGAAACATATTAATATGTTAAATAGAGAAATAAAATTTAAAAGAATAGAAGATCAGTTAAAATCCAATAATATACCAAAATTTATTGAGGGATTAGAAAATAAAATAATAAAAGAAATATGTGAAATAAACCCTACAACTATTTGGCATAGGAAGAAATATGAAATTTCATTACCATATATAAAAATTTTTAATGAAAGCAATATTCCTACAAAAGCTAAACCAATACAAATGAACAAAGAATATTTAGAATATTGTAAAAAGAAATTGAATAATATTTAGAAAAAGAATTGATCAAGCCCACAAAGTCTCCGTGGAGTTGCATGGGATTTTATGTAATGAAAGCCTCTTAGATAGAAAGAGGAGCTCCAAGATTAGTTATAAATTAAAAACCTTTAAATAAAGATTTAGAATGGATTAGATACCCATTACCAAATAAAAGTGATTTGATTAAAAGAATACAAGATTCTACAATATTCTCTAAATTTGATATGAATTCAGGATACTATCAAATAAGAGTAAAAGAACAAGATAGATACAAAATTGCTTTTGTAGTACCTTTTGGTCATTACTAGTGGAATGTGATGCCACAAGGATTAAAAAATGTTCCTATTGAATTTCAAAATATTATGAATAATATATTCAACCAATACATGGACTTTTCATTAGTATACATAGATGATGTATTAATATTCTCTAAAAATATTAACCAACATATAGAACATTTAGAAAAATTCATTAACATTATAAAAGAAAATGGTTTAGTGGTTTCAGAAAAGTAGATCAAGATATTCCAAACTAAAATATGATTTTTAGGATTTGAAATATATCAAGGAACTATCAAACCAATACAAAGATCAATAGAATTTGCCGAGAAATTCTCTAATGAAATCAAAGATAAAAAACAGTTACAAAGATTTTTAGGTTGTATTAACTATATAGCAGACTTTATACCTAATATAATGACAGAGTGTGTTCCTTTATATAAAAGGTTAAGGAAAAATCCTCTAGAATGGAATGAGGAAATGACCAAAACTGTTATAAAAATAAAAAACTTAGTTAAAAGATTACCCTGTTTAGGATTACCAGATCCTAAGGCAAACCTAATTGTAGAAATAGATGCCTCAGACTTAGGATATGAGGGGATTCTTAAACAAAATCTTCTAGAGTCATTAAAAGAGCAAGTAGTCAAATATAATTAAGGTATTTGGCATCCTTCTCAACAAAAGTATTCTACTATAAAAAAAGAAATACTTTCAATAGTTTTATGTGTACAAAAATTCCAAAATGATATTTTCAACAAAAAGTTTTTAATCCACATTGATTGCGAAGCTAGACCCATAGATGTTCAAAATTTAGTCTCAAAACTTATATTTTCTAGATGACAAGCATTATTGTCTTGTTTTGATTTTGAGATAGAACATATAAAAGGAGAAAAGAATTATCTACCAGATTTCCTAACCAGAGAATTTTTACAAGCTTTTAAATGAGTGATAAGGCTATTAAGCCTACACGTAAGGATCAATATGGTCCCCTACTAGGACTATCCAAAATTATTAAAGAGAAAGACTCAACAGGTTCCCAAGCAGGATCAGTCAATAAATTAAAGTTCAATTACAATGTGGTCATGAAGTCCAAATATGATTACAATAAATCTGGTTCATCTTCCCAATATGATTACAGTCGAAATAATACAATAAGGCCAAGGCCTCCTAACACTCTTGCCAATATTGTTAAAAATTCCACTACAAAAGAACACACTACAACCGTATTTGTACCATCCTCTAATCCATTAGCCAAAATCTCAAACAGGTTTACTCCTCTTCAATACCATAATGTAATTATTGGACCAGTAAATTAGTCAATCATGAGAGCCCCTATGAAGACCAATACCTGGAAAAGGATGAATTACTTTCAGTAATAATCCTTGAAAAGATCGAGCAAAAGCCAATCCAATACAGATAGCCAAAACACTATTTCTACCAGACTTCCATTACCTTCCAATACACCTACAAAAAACCCGAACCTTTTATGAGTTTATATTAGTGGATACAGAGTTCAAGATAAACAAGGGAACATTCAGTTCTCTAAAATAAAAATATTAAATATATTGTCCTTATTATGATTATATGGATGCCTAGTCGTATGCTCTATATTTAACTCCAGGGACCCATTCTTGGTTTATTTGGTTCAGACGTGGAATCTCATTAAAGTTCCCAAGATG
The DNA here is from genome assembly GCA_025330945.1 of Mucuna pruriens. Classification (NCBI taxonomy): domain Eukaryota; kingdom Viridiplantae; phylum Streptophyta; class Magnoliopsida; order Fabales; family Fabaceae; genus Mucuna; species Mucuna pruriens. Next base: position 1,213,318 of record JAENHJ010000139.1, read on the forward strand.
GTTTATTAAGTAGTTCATAGACTTTGGACCAGTGCCTACAATATTTCCAACAAAAATAAATGAAGCTTATAATTATTTTAGTGAGAAGTCATCATTTGTTCCAAGTTATCATCTAATATCCTTTGTAGCTTCACAAGTTATAACCTGGATAATTGCTTAGGAATATACTACCATGCAACAATATGAAACTGTTGACATTAAGAACTTCTACTGCCAAACAAAGGTTAAGTGGTGGAAGAAGTTCAACAATACTCTTATCAACAATACTCTTATCAACAAAAGCAAGATAGATGAATGGGTAAATAATAATTCAAAGAGTACTAGTCAACCAAACACTAGTCCTCTCAAGAAGAAAAAAGAAGAAAAGGAAGCATCATTCTTATTAGAGAAGCAAAAGATTATGGCTGAACTAGCCTCCGCAACTTCAGTTGAAGAATTTGAAGCAACACTATTGAAAGCAAGATCTATCCCGAATAGTGATAATCAAGACCATTCTGACGTTGAGTCTAGTCAATCAAACCTATACCTACGTAATGGAGACATGTTTGATTAATTTAACTTGGATTCCTCACTTTGCAAGACCTGTGAAGATACCTATTCATTAACACCCACTAGGAGGAACAAGACAAGAAAAAGCAAGACTCCTAAGATAGACTCATGAAAGCAAGTCTACAAAACTAGATTCTTGACGACCACTAAGGAGAAATAAGACAAAAGGAAGTAAGATTCTCCACGACACCCATTAGGAGGAACAAGACAAGAAAAAGAAAGACTCCCAAGATAGACTTGTGAAAGCAAGCCTCCAAGACCAGATTCTTGACACCCACTAAGGAGAAACAAGACAAGTAGAAGCGGGATTCCCTAAGATTTTGTTCAAATGCTTAGATTCCCATAATTTAATTTATTTTTTTCATGTAAGCCTTTGATTGGCTAAAAGAATGATGCATCAATAATGTAATTTGTGGGATTGAGTGAATAAAAAGGGGGCTTTCTCAGTTGAGGGGCATGTCCCAAAAACTTCACTAAAACTAACTTGTAGAGCATAACTCTCTCTATTTTGAAAGTTATATTCACTATCTCTCTAAAAGTTCAACAATATCTTTTGGTTGTAAGCGTTTCTCAATTCTTATCTTCAAAATCCTAATTCTTCAATTCTGATTGTACAAGATTATTTGTATAAGTCATATTCTGTATTTATCATATTCTGGTGTTTTTTATAAGTTATATTTTGTATTTATCATATTCATCTATTTATAAGAATTTCAAAACCATAATTTCTTCAAAACCATAATTTCTTCAAAACCATAATTCCTTAATTTTGTTTGTACAAGATTATTTGCATAAGTAATTGTAGGACCCCAAATCGGTCCAACCCAACATCAATCGACTTCAAGGCGACCCTACCAGACAGCAAGAAATTCAAAAGGGCCCTAAAGCCAACCCAGCCCACTAAAGGGAGTAACTCTTGACTTGATCCGAGAAGGCCCTAACGGTAAGGATCTCGAATCTGGCCCAATTGACCATGACGCGGCCCAACTAGCCCAAAGAGGACTTAGGGGAGCCTAGAAATCCCAACTCAGAGCTGATGAAGCCGACCAGGTCACCAGAATTAAACACCAAGTAGAGAATGCCACCTCACTGCACTCCAAGAACTCTGAGCCATTGGATCCCCTAGATGTGTGGGATGTCCTCGATGAAGCCACGACAGGGAGACAAGGGACCCACTGTCTCCAAGGAACGCGCCATGTCAACTATTACATGTGAAATACGCCGCGGTTCCAAGGCGAATGTGCCACGATTGAGCATGGGGTCCAACTAGAATCAGCATGGGAAGTGCCTCAGCTAACTTACTAAATCAAGAGGTTGAGGTGATGCCACGTGGCAAGATCAAGCGCACCTTCACTACCCTCCCGAAGGCTATAAAAGGCTCCAACGCGAAGAGTTCGGGGCGAAGAATCAAGGAGTACAAAAAGACTAGCAAAAGTGCTGAAGAATTTTTGAACGACTAGTAGGAGAAGACGTCGATATCTGATTACGAGTGAAGTACCAACTAGCTCTCTGGATACTAGGTAAGTTCTCTGGCTAACTCCAAGCATGTAGCTAGCCTAACTCAAACCGATTCCATCACACTTTAGAGGGAAAGCATGTAGCTAGCCTAACTCAAACCGATTCCATCACACTTTAGAGGGCAAGCATGTAGCTAGCCTAACTCAAACCGAGTCCATCACACTTCAGATGGTAAGCATGTAGGTAGCCTAACTCAAATTGAATCCATCACACTTTAGAGGGCAAGCATCTAGCTAGCCTAACTCAAACCGAGTCCATCACACATCCGATGGCAGGCTCGCAGCTAGCCTAATCCAAATTGAGTTCCATTACACTCCAGATAACTGACGCACAACTTGTCTCAATCTGAATCTAAGTCGATCTCAATCTCATGATCGTGACATATCCTGCATTCCACCTGACTCTGAGTCAGTAGGTGCGTGTCCGGATTAACCTAGCATACACACTCATAAACTTCACTCAACCTTGGGACGGGACGCCTAATGGATAGTCCTACCTTTGAATTCAAACCTTCATGGTGGAACACCCAAGAGAAAGTTCAACCCCCATGCCTCAGACTCTGGCGGATGCCCAAGGGAAAGTCCGACTAGAATCCATAACCCGATCCCTACCCAAAAGGAAGGACACCTAATGGAAAGTCCACCTCTAAACTTTACTACATGCACCCAGAACTACGTGAACTTTGATTCCTCTACGCCAAGAGAGGTACGTCGGAGCAAGAGGCACACTCTTGTCAAGTTATGCATCTGTAACATTCCTATCCTACGCAAAACCACCCCTACGTGTCCAATAAATTAATGACAGTAAAAGTAAAGATTACATTGCATGCATTTCCTAGGGTAACTACCATATGGTAGGCAGATGAGTGAACCCCATGCGTAATCGGCTCCTTACCCAGGCTCTGCTTCCACCGACTTGCCTTATCCACCTCAAGGCTCCGACATGCCTTTAAACGTTGGTGGCGACTCCAATCTGAGTTGAATCCGTCCTAGCCAACCCCCTCGGATTGGTCAAGCCGGTACCAACTCACCAGAAGTCGACTCCATCAAGGAGGTGGATTCAACACCCTCTTAGAACCCTTCAAACGAAAATCAAATTCTCTTCAAAAATAAAAAATTTCCTTTCTAAATCGCCCCTGGCATGATTTACGTTGCGTCACATGGCGACTCCACTAGGGAAGAAACACTTGGGTGAAAGTCAAGCCCCTGTCAAACAAACTGCATGAGATGTAACCTTTATTGTCCTTTGCATTTTCCATTGTTATATCTATCTGTATATGCCAACCCTAGAATAGATGACTTATATATATTGTGTTATGCTTTTGACTGCTTGGAGGCATACTGGGGCGGGGTAACAAAAAACTTGGCACTTGCCACCTAACCTTAATTTTGAAGAGGTTCTATTCCCGGGCCTGTATGTTAAGTGAGTGACGGGCGTATAGTGACGATCCTCTTGGAGTTAATCTCTAGACAGGTGGTCACGATAGCCCAGCCAGAGCGTGATCTTTCAGGGGACATCCACACTTTGGGATTTATTCCTGTCTGTGGAAGGTTCCCGAAAAAGGTCCTGAGCTCTAGTGGCCAAAGGTGAGGTGTGATTAGAACCATGAAAGGAACCTGTAATTGCCTTAGAACCCTTAGGAATGGCCATAACCACCCTTAGGAGGATAAGGACCACTACGTGCCACAACAACACAAGTCACCAATCTGAACCGCTCCAAAGCCGAGTCTCCTTACCCGAATACCTTCAAGGAGTCAAAAGCATTGTGCATACATTATTGCATGACATAAAATAAGGGGAAGAAAACAGTACATGCATTGCATAGGCATACATAATTGCAAGAATTTTCAGACACATAAAAATGGAAACTGGTTATGGAGTTCGGAAGCTACACCACATCCATGTTAGGACCCCTGATTTGCTATCACTAAGGAAATAGGGTAGTTGTTTGAAGGGATAGTGGCACCGAACTTTTGAGGGAAGGTATGGCAATTGTTTGAGCCTACTTGAGGTCGAGGTACAACCCAATGCCTTGATCGCCTTGGCACAATACTATGACCTTCCTCTCAAGTATTTCACCTTTAGAGACTTCCAATTGGCACCAATGCTAGAGGAATATGAAAGGATCATTGGTATGCCCCTAGCGAAATCTCTGCCTTACTTGTTCAAATGGCAGAACCCTTCTTAGGCCTTATTAGCCAAAAGGAATCCCGAGAGCCAGCTTGGAAAGCAGACTTGATCGACTACAGTAAGAGGGCGGCTGGCGGGCCTTCATGGATATATACGAGCTCTTGATATACGACATAATGCTCTTCCCACACATAGAGGACTATGTGGACTTGGCGGTTGTGGATGCCTTCCTGGCCAAGAGGGATAGAGGAGAGAACCCCGTAATAACAATACTGGCTAACACCTATTATTCTCTAAATTATTGCTATGAGAAAAACGGGAAGGCATTGAGATGATGCACGACTCTACTGTACCTATGGCTCGCGGCCCACCTTTTCTACAACACAAGAAAGGCAGCTTGCCCCATAGAAGATTAACAATGGAGTTGGATCAGAACAATGACCAAAGCCGAGTGGACCAAACAGTTGGATGACACTTTTGAGAGATCTATCCACTAGTACCCACACTGGAACGAGAGGGAGGACACGATTATTAGATGTGGAGGATTCCCTAGCGTGCCCCTAATAGGCACTTAAGGATCCATCAATTACAACCCTGAGTTGGCACCACGGCAGGCGGGCTACCCCATGGCTCTACCCCCATTCGACAAGGCCCTCACTCCTCTCATCCAACACGACCTAGGTATACAAAATGGGGAATACCTCAAGAGGATCTGACAAGCCTGGAAAAGTGTCGTCTAAAAAGGCCCTAAGTGGGGACCCCACAACTACGGAGCCTCCCCTAGCTACAAGGCCTGTCTCAAGAACAGGCACGAACAGGTCAGCCTAACATTCGAAGACCCCCACCTCAACACCAGCAAAGAGTTGAATCCGGGCCATGTAGAGGCTTACAAATCCTTTAAGTAGAAATCCGAGAATAGCCTAGAACACCCAAGAAGGAAGGATGCGAAAAGAGCACGCCGGGAGGAGGAAGGTTGGTCCAGAACCATAGCCTAGGAGAGGTACTTTAGGGAAATAGAGTGAGAGCAAGTGCTGGCCGAGAAGCAAGAGTTAAAGACGGCTTTGACCGAATGTGTGGGTAACAGGGGGTTTGGACTCACTGCACATATTATTGACCATTGCAAATTGATCCTTAAATACCCCGAAGAAATTAATAACACTTGGTACAATACGCAGTTTAAGAAATTTGAGCCTTTGGAGTATAATTATGATGTGTGTGAGACTATCCTATTGTAGGAACAATATCGGAACATGACCACAATGTTGACTAGAGAGTATCTTGATGCTCATCCTGGTGGTTGGGTGGATTATGCTCTACTAAGGATAGTGCAATTGGGGAAAAAGAGGTGCATGAACATGACTCTTTATGAAGAGAACCTCAATATATTATTACTTGTGAAGCCCCTATTTCATCCACAGTAGTTTCAAACTTGTTTTGTTGTTGGAAATTTTGGGGACCTTTTGAAGACATAATTTAGGGAAGAAATTGATAGTCATAATGCTATTTTTCAAGATAATGAGGCCCTTATTAATGAGAAACATTTGTTGGTTTTTAGAGGGATTTCCATCTAGTTGTAAGAGGTGTTGCTTATAACATGGTCCCTATTCTAAATGGGTCTAATGATGAGGTACTCATAATCAAAAGTCTGACACACAGAGAAATCAATGCAATTATTGTTCTTGTAAAAGAACAACCTATGTTCAATACAACAAAAGGTAAAATCTCTTTTTTACTGAGCCAAAGTGTTTGGAAAGTTCAAAATAGAGCATTATTCAGTTATGGGATTTTATGCGATAGCCTAGTGTTTTTCTTCCTACTTTATTTATTTTCTTATGGCAAGAAACTTTGCAGTCTGACTCTACTATGTTCTACTTTACCACAAATTCTCTTGGTTTTACCCCCGAGTTTTGGAACATGTCCAAGTTGTTACCTGAGTTGTGTTTCTGCTTGGTGTTGGTCTGTATAATGAATTTATGAAGAATATCCCTTTTCAAAAAATATTTATTACAATTTTCTTTGATGAAAGCTTCTCTATATGGTTGTTCAGCATTGGTTTAAGCTTTTGCAATAGATGATTACACATTAAGATGTTTTTCTTCTGTTCTGAGTGGTTGAGCATTGTGTTTGGCTTATGCTCTTGATATTTAAGCTTTGTTGCTTTTGTTTTATGATGGTTAAACATTTGTTCTTGATTTGTTTCTACCTTTAAATGGTGACTTCATTCCTATCGATCATCATTCCGATGGAGACTCTTTTCTCACACATAAATCATAATAGTGTGACTTCTCGCTCATTAATGTTTATTTTGGTGGTGACTCTTTTTCTACTAACAATATTACTAATTTGAAGCTTCCAAATGTGGTTTTCAGAAAGTTTGACTTTGCTTTGCTTGCCAAGAAATTTCTCTTTGGCTGATGGACATTCCAACTATTTTGGTTAAGCTATATTTCTACTAATTTTCTCCAACTTCTCTAGTATCCCTGAGTTGCCTCTCAAATTATTATTTTTTTATAGAACTCAATTTTTATATTTGATCTTTATTTATAGGAAAATAAAATTTTCTTCTTGTAACAAGTTGAAAGCTTAGTAAGTTTCAACTTAAGGGGGAGTATTGGAAAATCATAAAAACATTTTATGATATCACTTTTATATTTTAGGATATTTTAGAGTATCCTAAATGATCTCTTAGGATTTATTCTTCTTTTATATTTTAGGATTAGTTTTCTTATTTAATTAGGCATATCATCTTGTGTAAATAAGGATATTATCTCCTATATTTATTTGTGTTTATTGCATTATGTCTGTATAAAACGAACTTTGTTGTGTAGTTGATACACACGAATTTCAATATCTCCTTCATCTATTTTTTTCAACACTCTTCACCTTTATCTTCCATTAACCCTCAAACATCACCATGGACACCTCTCCACATCAAACAATTGAGCCCTAACTTTCACCTACACACCTACCTACAAATACCCAACATATTCCATCTTCACCTGAAAAACAAGGCCCTATCCAAGACCCAAACACTTCACCCTTAAACATGAACCCTAACGCGACCTAAATCGCGTTGGGGGCGGATTTTGTGGATGAGGTGCGTGGGTCGAACTGATCGGTAGTTGAAATGAGTTGGGTGTTCGCAAACTCCCTAGCATGCTAGGCCAACATCGGCTATGCCAATTTGGGGACGATTGACTCGGAAAGGATCCGCCTGGGGGCTGATGCGACTAGGGAAGGAGTCGCCACCAGTGTTCAATGGTACACTAGGGAATGGTACACTAGGGAAGGAGTCGCTACGGTTTCACCTTATCGTGACAACGGGGATGCCAGATTCTCGGACAGGCTAACACGTTTCCCTTCCCGTCACGACGCAAAGGTGCACTAGTACTCCCTTCAGCTAATAAAATATGCTGTAAAAGGGGGGGCTTCTAATGATAAGCCAAGTTTGCAAGCACGAGCCTCTCCTAAGGGACTCGTGAGGTAAGTATGGGTCAAAGTGGCCCTTAATTAGCCGCAGGTTTGATAGTGAGTCGGGACTGATCTCCGGCCTAATGCCTTCAGTTGAGGACTTGATGGCGAGAATTAGGATCAGCCTCCAACCTAATGCCTTCGGTCGAGGGATTGATGGTGAGGGTCAGGATCAGCCTTTAGCCTAATGCCTTTAGCCGAGGGATTGACGGTGATTCCCTTCGTGTCTACTGGTGTTAGTTCCTCCATCCTGGCGACTAAGGGGTCGACCCTTTGGATTCTTCCTTGACTGAGCTTTCAAGGGTGGAACGGTTCGACCGTGTCCTAGGTGGTGGGGCAAGAGTTCGTGCCCTCCTGGACTCGGCCCACGAATAGAGCTTCTCCGGAGAAGCTTGCTTAATGGCATGGAGTTTTTTTTTACTATACCCTTAGTCGCATCCTTCGCTTTGGTTTTGGCCTCGAGGTCGTTATGTTCTAGGTAGCCTTGACTTGATCGAGGTCCACTTTTTATTTTTTTATTTGTTTTAGGCCTCCTCCGCTTTTACCCTTCTTGGCCATTGTCGGACCGAGATCGCTTTCAGAGCCCAAAGCAAATTGCGCTCGGTGATAGTGGCACTTAGATCTAGGGTGTCCAAGTACATCCATATAGGGGCATTGGCACATCCCTTTCGCCAATTTTCGTCCTAAGTCAGGGACTCTTGTTTTTCTCGGATTTCCTCCAACCCTTAAGCAGGTGATTTCTAAGTTTTAATTTCTGGGTCATGGTCCTCCCTGTTCTATTATTCCTTCTAGCTCACTCGAGGCTTCTTCCTCTAGGCTTTCCCCCTTATCTTCCCTATTGGATTTGCTAACGTTGTCGGACACGAGGGCCTCGTCGCCAATCTCTGGGGTGGTTTTCATGTTTAAGACACTTTATTTTACTGTATTCAGAAAGCACAGAAAAAGGTGTACTTTAGTCGTGGTTTTATGAAATGGATGAATTTTGGAAGGTGGAACAGACATAGGACGACTATGCGAGAAGAAAGTAAATACAATATATTTAATTAATTCACTCGAAGGTGGCATAAGGCCTATGCACATGCACATTTATGCTGGGAGACTAGATCAGGAAACATTTCAGCCAGACACTTTTCGACCCTTGGGCCCTGGGGTATAATACTCCACCAGCCAGCGCAGTCGCTCCTTCATCCCCGTAACTTTGGGCTATGGATGTGAGACTCGCATAGGCCCACACGCTCAAGATTATCTGTACTGGCCTCTCCCTCTCCCTAGGTCGCGTTAACTGAGTCTGGTTGTCGTGGCCGCGATCGTGAGTAGCCTCAGGTCTCGTCCTCACGTTCGTTGGGGCCCTCGGCCCTTCTCCCCAATTTTGTGGCTTATTGCATTGTTGTGCCCCTGTAGGCCGGGAGCAGGTTGCTTTGGATGTTTGGCCCCTGGTCTTGGAACCCGTGCAGTCCACCATCTAGGAGGTCCTGGACCTTATGTTTTAAGCTCCAACACCTTTTGGTAGGATGGCCTACAGCTCCTCCGTGATAGTCACACCTGGCTCTAGGGTCATAGCTCCTCGGATACGGGGGTTCCAGGGGCTTGAGGGGAATTATTTCCATGAGCTTTTGCTCTAGCAGCTGGGGCAATAGCTCTATGTAAGATATGGGGATTGGAGTCAGTGTTCGGGGCTGCCTTCTCGTGCCTTGTTGTGCCGGCCTTGGGTTAACGATCCCTGTTTTGGTTCGCGGAGGGCCATACAACACCGAGAGCAGATTGGCATATCAGGTCGTGTAGGGACGGAGACGCTCCCTCCTTTACAAGAAGACAGGCCCTACCATTACTGTGTTGGCTTCACCCTTCTTCTTCTCTGCTGTGGGTTTCTTGGCAAGACCTCTGCTACCATTTACCTGGGCAAACCTCCCGCATCTAATGCCCAGCTCGATTCTTTCACCAACTGTCACAAGGTCTGCAAAGTTGGAGGTGGCATTTCCTACCACCTTGTCATAATATGGGAACGGGAGGAGTCAATGAACATGGTAACCATCTCTCTTTCAGTTATCGATGGTTGAACCTACGTCGCCAACTCGTGCCATCGTTGTGCATACTCTTTGAAGCCTTCTTGTTCTTTCTTGGCCAACCCTTGGAGTCGAGAACAGTCTGGCGCCATATCCTCGTTGTATTTGTATTGCTTTAGGAAGGCTTCCGCCAAGTCCCTCCACGTTTTGATACGTCCCTGCTCCAAGCTAACATACCAGCTGAGGGTTGCCCCCGTCAAGCTATCTAGGAAACAATGGATAAGGATCTTATCATTGTGTGTGTAGGCCGCCATCTTTCTACAGTACATAGCGAGGTGGACCCTGGGGCAGGAACTTCCTTTGTACTTATCAAATTTTGGTGTCTTAAACTTGGCTGAAAGACCTACATCCGAAACTAAGAAAAATTCCATGGCTTCTAGTCCATAACTACTTCTCCCTTCTACGACTCGAAGTCGTTCTTCTAGGGAATGCCATCTTTCTTCAGTTTGAGACATTTGCTGGTGAACCACGGGGGGCGACATGGTCCACGAGGCCTGGTGTTGGGCCTCGGCCTTTGCTTGCTTCTATTCTTGGAGGGCAACGTGTTAGTGGGCCATATCCGTGATGGCGGCATTGGTTTGAGGAGGATTTGGAACATCTGGGCTATTTATTCCTTCAATTGGCTCACCTACCCCTTGTGGTCTTGATTTTGTAGTTTGAGGGCTCCCACCTTGTCCTCGACTGCCTTGGATCTGAAGCGCGTCGTATATGCAGACAACTTAGCCTTTCTGGTATTCCTGCACGTGCTTGTTAGGTGCGGTTACATAATGCACATTATAAGTTAATGTGATGGCATGCATGGAAACACAAGAGGAAAGGTCTTTCTTTCTTTCGGGGTCAATGGGCACATGAGAATTGGCGACTTATGATCGTCATAGGTTGGTACGCTTATGCAATGCATGTTGTGTTTTCTCCCACCTATCCCTTATGCATGCATGTATAAGTCATGTTTTTTAACGTGTTTAGTTTTTTTGTTTTTTTTGGGGGGGGGGTCAACTTTGCAGTGGATGAGGGTAATGACTGTTACCAACGTGGCATAGACGGGTCCCTGTCCTCCTATTGGCGGGTATGTTTTTGTCCACGGGTTCTAGGGCAACTACAGAATCCTTGCTTGGCTTTAGTCACACCTCACATTTGGCCGCCAGAGCTTAGGATCTGTTCCGGGCACCTCTCACAGACAGGAATGAATCCTAAAATGCGAACATCCCCTATAAGATCACGCTCTGGTTGGGCTATCGTGACCCACTGTCTAGAGATAAACTCCAAGAAAGAAGTCACTACATGCCCAACACTCTTCTATCACACTGGCCCGAGAATAGGACCCTCTCAAAATTCAGTTTAATGGCAAGTGCCAGTAACTTTCATCCCTTGCCCCGTTTTCCCCCAAGTAGTCAGAAGCACCGTACGAGATATACATGTAGTGTATATCCAAGGGCGCACATGTATAACAGCAAGTAATAAAATTAACATAAGAAAAGATTGAACTAAAGGTTGTGTAGTATGCTGTTTAGTTAGGCAGGGCTTGACTCACACCTAAGTGTGTCTCCCTAGTGGAGTCGCCATCTGACGTGACCTAAATTGCACCAGGGGCGGATTTTGCGGATGAGGTGCGTGGGTCGAACGGATCAATAGTTGAAATGAGTCGGTGTTTCGCAGACTCCCCAACATGCTTGGTCGACATCGGCTATGCCGATTTGGGGACGGTTGACTCGGAAACAATCCGCCTTGGGGCCGATGCGACTAGGGAAGGAGTCACCACTGGTGTTCAATGGTACACTAGAAACCGGGAACGGACAAGGTATGGTCTCGGGATAGAGAAGTTGGGTAAGGAGCTGGTTACGCATGGGAATGACGTGTCACCTCATTTGCCTACCATCTAGTAGTTACCCTTTGAATAACATACTGCATAACCTTTACTATCCTGGTGGGCAGTGCGGGAAAACATGGTTGGAAGATGATGTAGGGTACTGCGTAAAGGGGGTGGATTAACTTGACAAGAGTGTGCCTCTTGCTCCTATGTATCTCCTACCCGAGAAAAGTCAAGGTTGACGTAGTTCTTGGTAGCCAGGATAGAGTCAGACTTTCCACTAGGCGTCCTTCCCTAGGGATGGGGTTAATGACAGAGCATGGTTTCAGGATGGTGGGACTTTCCTCGAGGCGTCCACCGAGGTCGGGGTCGTGGGAGCTTATCTTTCCAATTGGTGTTCAGCTCCCGTGATTCGAAGTCGAAACCAGGACTATTCGGTGGGCATCCTGATTCAGTGCCGGATTGAATGTTTGAGAGTGCTCCTACTGAGCTGACTAGAGAGATGGTACCCAATGACTCGGGGTCGGGTGAGGCATAGTAGATATGAAGCTGGGGAGGTTGACTGACTCGGCTCTCAAATGGAGGCTTATTACAAATCCACCACCTGGTGTATTCCAACTCGATTTGACACGAGGTCGACTAGGCGACAGTGGTCCGAGGCGTGGAGTCGAGTCAATTTGAGAACATAGGGTTTAGACAAGGGCGACTCATTTTTTGTCAGCGACGAACTGTGTGTTCGCCATCTAAAGTATGCAGGCAGGTCTTGGGTGTTTGAGGTAGAGTTAATTTGGAGAGGGCCAGATGATCTGATGGGGATAGACTCGGGTTTCGTCAGTAGCGAACTGTGTGTCCTCCATCTAGAGTGTATCGACTCAGCTTGACGCGGGGTGTGCTATGTGATAGTAATCTAGGGCACAGGGATTAGGCAGACTTGAGAGTGTTGTGGGTGGACAGATTACTTATAGCTGGAGCGAAGTCTGGCCAAGAGCAGAATTTTACCTGGTATCCAAAGAGTTGATCGGGACGTTTGTTGGTGATAGGTTCCCTCAAGGTTTCGAGTCGCGGCTCACACAACAATTCTCCCAAGGATCGCCCTCTTCCTCTTTTCTTGTCTTCGATTCTTGGCCCCGAGCTATTCGCATTAAGGCCTTTTATAGCCTTTAGGGAGAGCATTGAGAGAGTGTATGATGTTGCCATGTGGAAGCATCCCTGCCTCTTGATCCAGTTTGTTAGTATTGGTGATTCCCATGCTGATGCTCGTTGGGCCTTGCGCTTGATCGTGGCACATCCTCCTGAATTCGCGATGTGCTCTGCGGGTAGTGTTTGACATGGCTCTCTCCCTTGCTGGATTGGCGAGGATCTTATTCTGCTAATTGTGGTGGGGCCCCTGGTTTGCTGGCATGGCTTTATTGATAGCCCCTCCTTTCTTTTTAGAAGATCGTGCGGCTCAAATTGCTCTAATTTTGGTGAGGTTGTTACCTTTATGCTGAGGTGGCGGATCCTTTTTGATTCTGCTGCGCCGGGCACTTTTATCATTGTTGAGGTGGGGCCTCACGTGGGCACTTCAAGTCCCTGGTCATTTGGACCCCTTTTCCACGCCTACTCTACACTAGTGTGGTCGTTGGTCCTCTTAGGCCTTGTTTGAGTTGTGGGTCGGTTTGTGTACGTCCTTGCCAGTCTTGCCATGCTGATTGTCATCATGTATGCTATGTTCTTCCTTTCAGTCGTGGTCGAGTCAGTAGACATTCCTAACGTGTCTCTTCCTATCCCTTTTACGCGCGAGCCTTCTTTGGATTCAAAATTTCTTATGGAACTGTCTGTTGGGCCGAACAGATTCAGGATCCTACAAACCCTTCTTCACCCATTCACATCATCGTCTAAACCCCACCTTTGAACACCTTTAATGATGAACTTTCTTCATCTATTCTCAAGTTACGAAAAGAATGGCGTGTTCTTTTCCTATAATAACCTTAACCTAAATCACTTGTTCTTAGACCAACCTACCCACTCCCTACATATGTCTATGAATCTATTCCTTCACCTTGTTATTCACATTTGGCCACATACCAACCCTTACCTCTTACCTCAAGCTAGTTGTCCAACCAACATGGCCCTTTATGTGTTACTTTACCATTATAGCACCTAAAAAAAACTTTACCCTAACCTCATCCTACCTAAATCTATCAGCAACCATTACCCTAGAGTTTTACCACATGTAATCCCTCTAAAGACTATTGCGGATTCCATGTTTAGAAGTAAAAAGCTAAATTTTGTCCAAGTGCTAATCTACCTCAAGGATCTAAGGTTTTACCCTTTGGATGCTTTGACCCTAGGCTTCTTCCTTGCTATTGAAGACTGATAGTGTGTTCTTTTAGTCGTCTTAAATGCCTATTAAATAACTAAAGCTAACTATAGTATAGTCAACCCTAGGTCATTCTTCTCAAGGACACAGTGCGTTCTAAGTGTGTTTCAATGTGGAGTAAACAGGAGCAAAATCTAAGTGTAAAGTACTGACTCACCTCGGCACCGGTCGAGACTGAGCCGAGTTGATCTCGGCAGAGACAATCCGGCTTGGTCTCGGCTAAGTGCAGACAGATGCTACAGAGGTGGACTATCTTTGTCTCAGACTTGAAAACAGTAAATGAGGGGGTTGGAACGCAATCGAAATCGAAACAAAAATTAACTTCAATCAAATGCAATTACACTAATGCTACTGCTATTACTGTGTTCATGTTTAGTTCCAATAATCAAGTTCTTTCTGGTTCAATCACTCCAATTACAGTCCACATCAGCCTCCAATGTTCTTATGGCAATCGCCAAAGGTCCGTTCCTTGCCATACCGAGGATTTACACAATCGCTACCTCATCAGTTGGCAGAGATTAAGTTCAAGCTGATTTTAGATTCTCAATTAACAATCGTTAAGTGATTACCTACTGAATTAGCTAAACCAGTTCCAATCGGCTTAGTTTAACATTGTTCCGTTACCATGTGCAATCGCAACGCAGTAATTGAATTAGATATTAGGAATGCAACAGAGATCAGAAATCAGAAAACACTTATATTATTGAAAACGAAATACAAACACGGGGCCTGGATTCGGTGATTCCATCTTCCACGGCAATCGCCATGGCCGACGGCGATGATCCACCTCTGATAGCTAGGACGCTGAGGATCAGGTCCACCGGAGTGCGTTGGTGCTCCAATCGGTCTCCTCTGGTAACCTTCAGCTTCTCAGTTCCTAGCCTGCATTTCCTCGATCGAGAGAAATGCCATTAGCAGCACCGTGCACCACCGTGAGCGGAGGAGAGGAAAACGAGAGAGAACGAAGATAATGGATGCGGGAAAATATGAATGCCAAAGACCCTTAATCGTTTAGAATTTCGTCTACTTATACGGGAATGGACGCAGCTAACTAACTTAACAGAATTACAAGTAAAATCCCTATTCTACCCTTGCTGTGACTTGCGTTGCAAGCTACTCCAGGAGATGATGTGGCGCTTGAGCTGGCATTGAGGTGGCTCTGTATTACTAACGTGGAGCACCACCTAGACCAAGCTCCTGATTGTGCTATTGGCTGAATGGGCTGAGTCTCGGCCTGGGCTTCCAGTGGCGGGGTGCGAGCTTTGCTAGACCTGAAATGAAGGAATAGTTAGCTTAATGTCTTGAATTAACACAGATTATGTTTTTCTCTAATTCTAGGCCCTTAATCTGGATCTTAGTTAACAATCCTCTTTTAAGTTCATGAATTGCTTAATGGACAAGGGAGATTTCAGTTGAGGGGGAGAGATTCGTCCATTGACTTCCTCAAGTTTGACTAGACAGATTCGGCCTTTCTTCATCCCGGAACAAAGTGCTCATGCAGTCAAGGAGCTACTTCCCTTGGATCTAAGAGGCTTTCATGACTTATAGATGGGAGGAAGTGCCCCAAAGTGGTGGAACTCTTACTCATGTGCTTAATTTTCTCGCTTCTCTCAAGTGTTTGGACTGTGTTTACACTTAGCATTGCATAGAATTGGTGCTACCATATCTTGACAGAGCTCTCTACTGACACCTGCAAAAGACAACAGTCATGATCACTAGGACTTTTCTGGCTTGTAGCGAGGTTAAGGTTACGGGTAGGATAGAGTGTAGGAAAACTAGCTTCAGGACCCGCGGGGAGGAGAGGAGCAATGGGGAGTGAGTTTTATCAGTATGAGGGCAGTCCCGGTTGCTGTGGTCTCCTTCCATCTTTATTTACTCGCCCTTTTTATATTCCTTCTTTTGTGTACTCATGCAGCTTGCTGATTTTATTTAGCTCAGCTTATTTATCTCAGCTGTCTGTTTCTTATTTATATGTACTTTCTTTTCTTCCTTTTCTTTTCTTTCATTCAATTTCTTTTCCTTTTTCTCTTTTTTTGAACCTTTTGATGCTTTTTGACCAATTCTACTCCCTAGACTTCCCCCACACTTGATTCTGACTCACTCCCAAGACGATTCCAAGGCTCCTCGGCTTCCCGAGGGTGAGGTAAGATAATGGTTTTTCTGGCCTAGATCATGTCATTCCTGCATGTGTAAAACAGTTGTATCCGGAGAGTTAAGCCAAAATATAGCATACACAATTAACATGCTTTGCAACAATCACTCAGGAAAAAGGGAAATGGCGGGAATGTAAGCCATCACTGCTGCAAGGCTTAAATTCTCACACTGGTTGCTTTTTTTTCCTTCACTCTGAAGGTTTCCTCTTCCCATTTTCGTCACTTACCACTTAGAACCCAAAGGTTTGGTCCCCTTCAGGCAGAGGCTACCTCAGCTCAGGAATGAGGAGATTGCTTCTGCTGGTTCGTCAGACTTTCGAACTCAATCAAGAATTTTCTCTCTTTTTGGTTTGGCTCCGTAATTCTGCTAAGCCGAGACCATTCCGGCTATGGCCGACTCAGCAGGGAAGCTCTTATTAAACAAATGCAGATATGCAGAAATTAAAAGTACTAGAAACAGCATAACAGATATGGAAAAGAAACAAATTAGACTAAAGAAAATAAGGAAGTTAGAGAAGAGAGGGGCAGATATGAAATGAATGATCAGTTCCAAATGGTCAGAACCCCCCCCCACACACACACATAATTTCGGCATTGTCCTCAATGCGAAGATGAAAGGGGTGGCCGAGATGGCCTAGGCTGTGCCATTTGGTGGAGTTGGTTCCACCAATGAAATGATCTCCGTGTTTTCTCCAATTGGTGCTGGACCTTCATGGAATGGTTTGACTTGGTGCCCATTGACCTGAAAGGTGCGGTTGGTCTGTTCCTCTTTTAGCTGCACTACACCATGGGGAAATATGTTAGTGATAACAAAAGGTCCATCCCATCTAGAGCGAAGCTTACTTGCTATAAGCTTCAATCTGGAGTTGAATAGCAACACTTTTTGGCCAATGTGGAGGTCTTTTCTCAGGATCTTTTGGTCGTGGAATTTTTTTACTCTTTGCTTGTAGATCCTGGCATTCTCATAGGATCCCATGCGAAGTTCGTCTAATTCTTGAAGTTGGAATTTCCTATGCTCTCTTGCTTGGCCATAGGCCATGTTGCATTATTTGACTGCCCAGTAAGCTTTGTGTTCTAGCTCGACAGGGAGGTGGCAGGCCTTCCCGAAAACAATCCGGTAGGGCGACATCCCTAGCGGTGTTTGGTATGCAGTACTATGTGCCCATAGAGCATCCTCATGGAGTTTGCTCCAGTCCTTCCTGCTAGGATTTGTCATCTTTTGTAATGTATGCTTGATTTCCCTGTTAAACACCTCAGCTTGCCCATTTGTTTGGGGATGATATGTTGTAGCTATCCTGTGTGCCACCCCATATTTCTGAAGAAGGGAGGCCATGGCCCTGTTGCAGAAGTGACTTCCTTGGTCACTGATGAGCGCTTTTGGTACACCAAACCTGCAGAAAATATTGGACTTAAGAAAGTCCACTACAACCTTGGCATCATTGGTTCTGGTGGGGATGGCTTCTACCCATCTTGATACATAATCAACGACAAGCAGGATGTATGAATAACCATTGGAGACTGGGAATGGTCCCATGAAATCTATACCCCAGACATCAAAGACTTCGCAGAGCAGGATGGGCTGCTGGGGCATTTCATGTCTTTGGTTCAAGGCCATCCCTGCTTTCTGGCATTTTTTGCAGGTGGAGACGAATTGATGAGCGTCTCTGAAAATAGATGGCCAGTAAAGGCCACAGTCCAACACTTTCCTGGCAGTCCGAGATGATCCGTAATGCCCTCCTCCATGGGTCGAATGGCAGAACTGGAAGACCGAATTGATCTCGGTGTTAGGAATGCACCTGCGAATAATCTTATCACTGCATAGTCTCCACAGGTTGGGGTCATCCCATACATAGTATTTGGCATCACTTCTAATCTTCTCCTTGTAGGTCCGAGATGCCTCAAGTGGAAATTGAGATGTTGCCACGAAGTTGCAGATGTCGGCAAACCTTGGTGTGGCCGTCTTGATGTGTAGGAGTTGCTCATCAGGGAACTCATCTCGGATAGGCAATTGTTCGCTTTCTCTTTCGATTCTGCTTAAGTGATCTGCTACAGAGTTTTCGGCACCCTTCTTGTCTCTGATTTCTAAGTCGAATTCTTGGAGAAGAAGCATCCACCGAATCAGTCTCGGCTTGGCGTCCGGCTTCTTTAGCAAGTACCTTAGAGCAGCGTGATCAGAGAACATGACTATTTTGGAACCGAGAAGGTAGGAACGAAACTTATCCAAGGCAAATACAATTGCCAGAAGTTCCTTTTTAGTTGTCGTGTAATTTTGCTGGGCTGGATCCATAGTTCTGGATGCATAGGCAATTACATGTGTCGGTTGGCTGACTCCGGCTCTTTGGCCAAGAACAGCTCCCAACGCCAAATTGGATGCATCACACATCAGCTCAAAAGGCAGGTCCCAGTTTGGTGCTTGTAGGATAGGTGCAGATGTGAGTCTGCTCTTCAGCTCCTGGAATGCTTCGATGTAGGGCAGATCAAAATTGAATTCCACATCCTTTTATAACAGTGTGGACAGTGGCAGGGCCAGTTTGCTGAAGTCCTTGATGAACCTTCTGTAAAAACCTGCATGTCCTAGAAAAGAGCGAACTTCTCGTACAGAAGTGGGGTTAGGAAGGGATGTGATAACATCTATTTTTGCTTTGTCCACTTCAATGCCTCTGTTGGAGACTAGGTGTCCCAACACTATTCCCTCGGTCACCATGAAATGACATTTTTCGAAATTGAGAACCAAGTTCGTGTCAGTGCATCTCTTCAACACCTTGGACAGGTTGTTCAGGCATGCGTCGAATGATTCTACATACACCGTGAAGTCATCCATAAACACCTCCATGTAGTCCTGTAGCAAATCCAAGAAGATGCTCATCATGCAGCGTTGAAACGTGCTCGGTGCGTTGCACAGGCCAAATGGCATGCAAGTGTACGCAAAGGTACCAAATGGGCAGGTGAAAGTGGTTTTGTGCTGGTCTTCAGGTGCAATATGAATTTGCATGTATCCCGAGAATCCGTCCTTTGCTTTGCTTTGACCCTAGGCTTCTTCCTTGCTATTGAAGACCACCTAATGAGCAGATTGATCTCTCCTAGTTTTGAGCTAAAGGTTCAATACTTCTCTTCATCTTCTCAGATCACCAAAATCTTTGCATATATTTTGATTCAGCCTGGCAAGATCTACCCCAGGCTTCCTATGTTTGATCTTAATAATTACAAAGAGGAGAAGACCAAAACCTTAGTTGTGAGTTTACCATGTAACGACGAACATAGTTTGCTAACTTAAGAGCTTACCTGCATGAGAAGAGGATGATGGGTCCCTTTAACAAGGATGAAACATGCAAACTATGGAGACAATATCTTTGGGTCCATAGTCATCAAGTATCAAGTAATCATATGACTCTAAGAGAGATTGGACACTCCCACTGCGTCTAAAGGAAGCTTCCATGTGTTGAAGGATTATTCCAACTTATCGCTTTCATAATTGGTTATCCGTGCCTCTTAAGTAGCAAGAACTTGACGATTTTCAACTACTCAGTCTTGAGAACATCCTCGTCTCAATTGTTGTAAACTCCTTGGGTCTCTCTTTTCTAAACTTGCAAAAGCACCTGATAATATTGTCAAAACACTATCAAAATCACTAGATTTCCCTTAATTTTGCATTATAGGGACTAATCTAGGTTAAGTCTCTCAAGGAAGCAATCATGTAATGCCTAATATTGTTGAACATAAATCAAATTAAATGATAAAGAGAGGAGTTTGTATGTAAAATAAAATTATGCAGAAAATAAAACAAAATTGTGTAACACCAATCCAAGGATCCAATCATGTAGTTTGTTATCACGGTTCTAATAAGAAAGCAAATTCATATCAACCCAAGATTCATTAGATAATCATCTAACATTTGTCCATACATATTGAGATCATAATCGTAGGCCCTAATTAGCATCGATTCAAGCACATAATTGATTGATTTTAGGTGATCAATTGATTACCTAACCTCGATTAGATTGGGATCAATCAATCCTAACCTAACACAATCCAGAATCTCAAGTGAAATCATAATCATGAAAATGGGTCAAGAATTGGAAAGGAAAGAGAGACATAATAGAATTTGCATAAGGAAAGATTCAGGAACTCAAACCAAACTACAATCTTGAAACCTTGAATTGATAAGATATCTTAGTCTTCCATGGCAATCGTCATAGAAAACGTAGCACAAAACACAAAGAAAACCTAGAAGAGGAGAAAGGAGAGAGAATAGAGAGGAAACTTGTGATCCAAGAAACCTCTAAAATCCAAGTGTATAAAATCTATAAATGTCGCCCCTAACATTACTAACTAACTACTATTTATTACATGCTCTAAATTCCAAGGAAGGTGGTATGGGCCAGAGGAATTTGCAGCCTAAAGGCCTACCAATCAAGGTCCCAAAACTAGGCTAGAGTATATAAAGAAAAGGCCAATAGAGTGGGTACAGAGGCTACAACTTCACGTGGAATTTTGACACTAAAGACGGTCGAATTGGGTTTCTCCAAAAGAGGGAAGTGGTAGATATTTGTCTTAACTTTCCAAATTCACAAGGACTATCCAATTTGGAGGTTTATAACTCTAAATATAGCCTGCACAAGATAGCAACATCATAATGAAAATTAAGCCCAAAAATAAGCAAAGATTAACAACTAAACCCAATTAAGTCCAATTAACCAAGACTCAACCAATGTGTCAATATTGACCATAAAATGATGTCAAATATGTCTAGCATAATTCACTGTTAAGTACCTCCAAAATGCTCTATCAGCCCCATCCTTAGGAGAAGTTGTTTCAATGCTACAAAGATTTCACTCCTCTTGTTATACAACTACCTCAAACTGTTCTTACCCTACTTGCACCTCCTACACCTCCCTCTTCACCCTCAAAACTAAAGCTTTTACTCTATACCTGATAATCTTCCACCTTCCTCTCAATCTTTCACTTTCTATCAACCTCCTTCCTCTCAACCTCTTTTGGATTTGGCTCAAGTCTTATCTGCCAACAAACCCACATTGATCAATACTTTAATCAATTAGAATCTCGGCTTATGGGGATGCTTTCCAATTTTCTTGGCCCTCAATCCCCACCACCCACACCTTAAAACTTAAGCTCTATGCTTTTTTTATGTCTTTACAATTTTTTTTCTTTTGACTATGATGATTTTTTCCTTGCCCTTTTGTCTAATAACAAAATTGTGAGAGATAATGTAACAAGGAAAGAAGTTGCACTTAATACATGAGTTTTTCATTTCACCTTCTTTGCATATATCTATTTATGTGTTTTCAAGTATGGATGTTACTATCCAAAGACTTAAGGAGAGGCTAAGTTATTTTGTTTACTTATCCTATATTCTTATGTTTTTTCTGTATTCATGCTCTGAAGTAACTTGATCCCTCTAAGAGAGTTACTCTCTATCCTCACCCTTCATTTTCTTGCAATCTAACAAATAAGATGTGTCACTCGTTAGAACCAATAGATTGCAAGAAAATGAAAGGTGAGGATGAGGAGTAACTCTCTTAAACTTACTCTTGGAGTAACTTGATCCCTCCTTGATAAGTCATATTTTATACACCTCACAAGGGCTTAAGATGGGTATTATTAAGACTGTTTAGTGATTAAGAGTCTTGTCTTAGTTAAGATTTGAATTATGGGCCTAGAAATAGGAAAAATATAAATATGTGCTAAAATGAGGATTTTAACTAATAAAAGAGTGGATTTATTTTGTAAACCCAAGCTAAGGATGTCTCGGCCCAACCAAGAGCGTTCCGACCCAATTGAAGCGTCTTGACCAGTAGAGGCGGTCCTGGCCAAAGTCGACTTCAGTGACTAAAATCACTCTGGCAAGAATGCAGATATGATTATGCTAGAATTAAGGAATCTGTAATGCAAATATGATTATGCTAGAATTAAGGAATCTGTAATGCAGATATGAATATGCTAGAATTAAGGAATATGTAATGTAGATATGATTATGATAGAAAGTAGGAATATGCAATACATATATGATTATGATAGGATCAAGGAATCTGTAATATCCTAGGATTGAGGAATCTGTAATCTCCTTGGATTGACAAATCTGTAATCGGTAATTCAAATTTGTAATCTATTAGGATTAGGCTGCGTCGCAGCTGCCCAACTTATGTATAAATAAAGCACGCTAGGCCACGTCTTTGGGGTGGAAAAACAGTAGAATTCTAGACCTAGCACCATCAGCAATTGCAGGCGTTCCAAGCTAGCACGGTGGTACACAAAGCTTTAGTAAGGTGTCTCTCTCGATCGAGGAGGTACAGGACCAGGATTTCGGAAGTTGGAAGTTGTCGGAGGTGATTACTCGATATAGCCGACGCACTCCAATTGACGGAAACCTCAACGTCTAGCCATCAACGGTACAGCATCGTCGTCCTTCCAAGGCGATTGTCGTGGAAGGCGGATTCTCTGGAAACTCTGAATTTCTTACCTCATATATATATATATATATATACAAACATAAGCATCCTGTTTACTTTGACTTTTTTAACATATCTCTTTATCTTTATCTTAGCATAATTTTTGTTATCATAATAAAAGGAAAGATTGTTGGAGCATTTTTTATATATGCATCCAAAAGACCCATATTTTTTATGATAACAAACATTATGACTAACGAGTGATGACTAATAGTTTTTATAAGTACTCAACATTTTAGGAGTACAACAAGTCATCACAATCTTTATGATAAGGAGTTTGTGACAAGACAACTAATAGTGTCCAAAAAAACTTACTGTCCATAGAAGGACCCCATCCAAAGAATGGCTAAGTTACTTTTCTTTATATAAGTACAAATAATTTTATCATAACTTGGTTTTTATCATATGCATATCTGCTACCTCGTACCTCTTAGAACGTTGTGCTCAAGAATGTTTCAAAACGTTCATATCTATCTATATGATATGCTCTATCATGCTTTGTTTTACAAAATGGAAAAAGTTTCCTTATCAAGCTCTGAAGAAACAAGTTATCCTTGACAGAAGAATGTTTTGATTAAGCTTCTAAATCAAAGGAACAAGCATAATGATCTTCTGCATATCAGTAAAAGAAAGCATGTTTAAGGAAAGAGAAAAACAACTTTTCTACTATACTTTTTCTCTAACCTTGAAAGAAGAAGACAAAGGCTCAACAAAATTTTATCTTTTTCATTTAATGCACAAATGTTTCTCTCTCCATGCAGAATAATGACTCTCTTCTTTGCATCTTTATATATCTTTTCAAGGAAAAAGTAGCAACATACAACAAGTGAACATACAAGTTAAAAAGCTCTAACAAGATAAAGTGTTTGTATTCCTTTGGACAAAATCTTAGAAAATTTTTCTAGAAGTTTTATAAGCATAAAAACTCTTATCTTATCTTTGTATTTGCTTTGTTAAGCAAAGTCAAGCTTTGTTTTGTGATTGTTATATGCTCACCTAGTGAGATATCTTTTGTAAAAACTCTGTTTGTTTTCGAGATAGCTTGAAAAGGCTAAGTGTTAAAAAAATACTTAGGTTTGCTTGTAATTTGGTAGATTACAAGTGTTGTATATAACCTAGAAAGGTTTTAAGAATACTTGGTTCTAAAGTCAGTTTGACTTAGTGGATAAATCTTTTAAATTGAAAAGATTAAATGTAACTATTATGGAAGAATGAACTAGCATAAAGTCTCTATGTTGTTTTTGCTCCCTTACCTCTTAATGAGGTCCTGACAACCCTTGAAGAACCTCAAGTAAGGGAAAAAGACAAGGAGATCATGGAGACTAAAATACTTCAAGGCTTCGTGACAAGGAGTAGGATGAGAAGACTACAAGAAGAAGTGCTTAAGAAAATGGGCGTTCTCAAGAGTCTAGAAGAGCCTGCCCAAAACCCAACCACATACTTTGTATGTGGACTTGTATCTTAACTCCATAATACTTTGTAGCTATTTTGTATTAGCTTAGTTTACTTTGTATATGTTTACTTTAGGCTTCATACTTCATATAGGATTTGTAGGCAAATTCTTAGTTATCCTAATTAGTAGCTTGTCTGAATAACTTTTTTGGTTGCTTCCTTACATGGATGGACACCTTAGCCTCTTATGCAAACACCCTAGCTTCCTTTAGCTTCCCTTGGACGTGAAGAACAATGGCTATATAAAGCCTCCTTCACTCTTTATAAACTTAATCTTTGAATGAATGAAAAACTTGTGTTGCTTACAACTTTAGAGAGGACTCTTTATCTTGGTCTTGAGCAAGAACCTACAATTCTTATCAAGTTTTCATTAGGCTTGTGGTGAATCTCATTTCTCTTATCTTCATTTTGCTTGGGTAAGTGGCGAGTCCCATTTCCATTTATGATTTCATTTTATGCTTTTCTTCTTCCTTTATTCCTTGTTTCTTTGTCACAGCTACACTCTTTGAGTTTTCTTGAGATCTTTGTGAGTAAGTGGATCTGAGGTTGCATCACCTTTGTTTTGATTCACATGCTTTGGACATCATTTGTGAACTCATATTTGTCTTGTGTTTTCGAAAAATATTTTGAAAACCCACACACACAATTCAACCACTTTTTTATATGGTCTTTTATTTCCTTTAGATAAATGTAAAATGATTTAAATGAATATGTTTATATAATTTTTTGTAAATATTAATTTATTTTATTGATAAAAATATATTTTGGGTATTTATATTTTTAGAATTTTAATTAATTTTACACTCTTATAATTTATATTAATAAATAAATTATTTTAAGTATATTTTTTAATTTTAATTATTTTTCATATTGTGTATTTTGTTATTAATTTGTACTATATCTTAAAATACTTTCAATCAAAATTAAAATAATGTAAAAATAACATGCACTTAAGTAATGTCATATTTTTATTATGTTAATTAGTGTAATGGTTAAAATATCTTGAAGTATAATATTAAAAATAATAGAATAAATAATGTAAATAATATAATGGTTAAAATAAATATTTTAAATAGTATATGGATAAAATAAATAATATAATATAAAATATATCTAAAATATAATAACAAAAATAAAATAAACTTATTATCTATCATTATCAATACCTTGAAGTATAATGCTAAAATAATAAAATAAATATTATAATGGTTAAATTAGACAATATAATAAAATCATATCTTATTTAAAAATAAAATCTTATCTTATTTTAATGGTACTCGCAGTTTTCTTTGTCAAACAATTTGATCAGAAAATCAATCACGAGCTAATTTACTTTAATGCTAAATTTAGTTTATTTATAACAATAATTTTTCACTAAGTTAAAATAAATCTTTATTAACTTATTTCTATTCTGAACGATATGTAAAAATAATATTTTATAAAATTAAAAAAAACGTTTCAAAAAGTAATCTTTCTGAGTACGCTTGACCGCCTTACTTTACTCGCGGTACACTGACTATATTCCGCAGAGGTTGGCTAGAGCTTATTTCACAGCAAGACTGAATGGAATTAGCCTCGTAGAACTGAACTACCTTGATCTAAATCTCTGGAACTCACAGAAGACCAAGGCACATCCACTCTCAATTCAGCATAAGCTTGGGATCTTTCTTTCCTCAAAGCTAAAGCCCTTGAAGC
Organism: Mucuna pruriens; assembly: GCA_025330945.1. Classification (NCBI taxonomy): domain Eukaryota; kingdom Viridiplantae; phylum Streptophyta; class Magnoliopsida; order Fabales; family Fabaceae; genus Mucuna; species Mucuna pruriens. The sequence continues at coordinate 1,238,985 of JAENHJ010000139.1, forward strand.
CTGGTCTTTTTTCTCTTCTTTAAAGCCTGGAGCTGGTGTATGAGTTTATTATATCGTAAGTAAGGAAGTTGAGATTGTCAGTTTCATTTCGTGAACCAGCTACCCTTTCTCTTCTTCTTCCGTACCTTCTTCTTAGTCTACCTACTCTAGAATCAGGGGGAGACTCATTGGACATCAACAAAAGCGCAAAGGTAAGGGCATTCGCAGTTTTTATGGCTTGTATTGTCTATCGCTTTAACTTAATCAATCGGTATCACCCCACAGCGTCTTTTACCGTTATCCCTATAGGTGTAGGTTCCACTAGTATGAGAGGTTAGGTTATTGGCTTGTCTTGAAGGAGAACCCTTCCCCGTAAGAATGGAATTGGGGCTTGAAGCGCGTAAGGCGCCGCTACATAAGGATATATAAACCAACCTCGTCTTCTCCTCTTTCCTGGATTCCTTCTCATCGAGAGATGCGGCATTAGTGGTTCCGATGCCATAAGTAGACTGCTTTCTTACTCGTGCAAAGGTTTTTGGCAAGATGGATAGGATTTCTTACTTCCACTTCCTATCCTATAGGACATGAGGGCTTCAAGCCTATGCTAAGAGAGTAAGGTTCCTGTCTCGATCCTTTTTCCTAAAAATAATATTGTGTATTTTGTTATTAATTTGTACTATATCTTAAAATACTTTCAATCAAAATTAAAATAATATAAAAATAACATGCACTTAAGTAATGTCATATTTTTATTATGTTAATTAGTGTAATGGTTAAAATATCTTGAAGTATAATATTAAAAATAATAGAATAAATAATGTAAATAATATAATGGTTAAAATAAATATTTTAAATAGTATATGGATAAAATAAATAATATAATATAAAATATATCTAAAATATAATAACAAAAATAAAATAAACTTATTATTTATCATTATCAATACTTTGAAGTATAATGCTAAAATAATAAAATAAATGTTATAATGGTTAAATTAGACAATATAATAAAATTATATCTTATTTAAAAATAAAATCTTACCTTATTTTAATGGTACTCGCAGTTTTCTTTGTCAAATAATTTGATCAGAAAATCAATCACGAGCTAATTTACTTTAATGCTAAATTTAGTTTATTTATAACAATAATTTTTCACTAAGTTAAAATAAATCTTTATTAACTTATTTCTATTCTCAACGATATGTAAAAATAATATTTTATAAAATTAAAAAAAAATTAATTTGAATACTCAAGTAAAATTATTTAAAAGCACATATATAAAAATATTTGAAAAATTATGAATTTCATATCTAAAATTAATTATACTTTTACAATGAATTTTATTAATTGTAAAATTAATTTCAAAACCAAACAAAGCTCCCAAATACGTTAAAATACAATGTAACTCGATTTTTAGGTTCAAAACTATTTTCGTTAGAAAAATGTTAACCATCGACTCACTAATATATTATTAGGTTTAAATATAAATAAAAGTAATTATATTATTTAATGAAACACACAAATAAAAGTCAAAATAAATTTTTAATTGGGTGAAAAATAAGCTTTGGATTCCTCTTAGTTTATTTTTTATAGTGTTTCTCTCTATATATATATAACCATTTAAAATAAAAATGAGGAAAATATTAAATTGGAAGAATAGATATTACCAAAATGTCAAATCTATTATTAAGACAAAAATTTTCAAACTTAATAGTTTCAAATTCAAACCTTAAATAAATAATTGTAGACACTGAATTTTTCCAGCCCAATATAATTCTTCCCTTGGATCATCCATCAAAATAGTAAAGGTTACGTAGCATCCAATTCATAGAGTAACTACCAGATGGTAGGCGGATGGGATGACGCGTCACCCCATGCGTAACTGACTCCTTACCCGGATTCTTTGCTTTGAGACCATGCCTTATCCACCCCCGGTTTCCAGCGTACCATTAAATGTTGGTGGCGACTCCAACCCGAGCCCAATTGGCTTTGATCAGCCCTCTCCAAGTCGGTTGAGCTGATGTCGGCTCAATATATCGAATTCTCCAAGAGTGGGCGAGTTCGGCATCCTTTGAGACTGCGATCAATCTACCGTCATTTCCAATCTAATGCAAATTCCCACGCCCATACATTTCTATATTTTTACCTTCGTCCATCTCTAAATCGCCCGTAGCGCGATTTAGGTCGCCTCAAATGGCAACTCCGCTGGGGAAAAAACACTTAGGTGAGAGTCAAGCTCTGGTCAAATGAATGGCATGTTGCATAACCTTTACTTCAATTTTCGCTTACTGTTAATTTATTGCTTGCTATTATATGTGAACACCTTAGGGTAGACGCCATATATATATGTTGTACTGTGCTTTTGACCACTTGGGGGGAAAAAAGGGTGAGGAATAAAAGCTACTAGCACTTGCCACCAAGCCAAATTTTGAGAGGGTCCTATTCCTGGGCCTGTGTGATAAGTGAGTGATTGGTATATAGTGACTTTCCTCTTGGAGTTTATCTCTAGACAATCAGTCATGATAGCCCAACCAAAGCATGATCTTTTAGAGGACATCCACACTCTGGGATTTATTCCTGTCTGCGGAAGGTGCCCGGAAAAGGTCCTGAACTCTGGCGGCCAAAGGTGAGGTGTGTGATTAAAGCCATGAAAGGATCCTGTAATTGCCCTAGAACCCTTAGGACCAGCCACAACCACCCATAAGAGGATAGGGACCCCTTTGCGCCGCATTAGTGATAGTCACCACTCCCGTTGTTACATAACCATTTCTCTACGCCCGAATACCTCTAAACAAGTCAAAAGCATGGTGCATGCACCCATACATAAGGAATAAAAGGGGAGAGAAAACATAACATTGCATTGCATATGCATACCTAATCGCAAGAGTTTTCAGACACATGGCTACGGAAACTAGTTATGGGATTCGAAAACTTCGCCCCATCCACGCTAGGACTCCGGAAGCTCTCTCCGCCTTGACTCATTATTACGACCCACCTCTCAAGTGCTTCACCTTTAGGGATTTCCAATTGGCGTCAACGCTGGAGGAGTACAAAAGGATCCTTGGCATGCCCTTAGCGAGGTCCCCGCCTTACCTATTCAAAGGGAAGTATCCTTCCTGGGCCGCTGTCACTAAGTTACTAAGGATGTTTGAGTCGGAAATCAAAGAGGAAAAGACAAGTCAAAACGATTTAGAAAGCATTCCGTGGGCCAATCTAGAAGGTAGACTCGGTCAACTACACCAGTAGGGTGATTGGGGCCTTCATGGACGTATTCAGACTTTTAATATACGGCATAGTTCTATTCTCGTATATAGAGGACCACGTAGACCTGGCAGTCGTAGAACGCTTTTCTTGCCAAGAGGGATGATGATGAGCGTTTTTACAGTCGTTTTACGCGCTTCTCAAATAACTAAAGCTAACTATAGTATAGCTAACCCTAGGTCATTCTTCTCAAGGATACAGTGTGTTCAGTTGTGAATTGGTGTTAAGTGAAGTGACGTAGAATCTAAGATGTAAAGTACTGACTCCCCTCGGCACTGGCCGAGTAGCTCTCGACAGAGACTGAGCAGACAGACGCTACAGAGATGGACTATCTTTGTCTCAGACTAAAAAGCAGTAAACAGGGGGGTTGGGAATGCAAGTAATGCAGAAAATAGACTAAGACTACGAATGCAATAAACATATACTACTGTTACTAATTATCTATTATTATTATTATTTAACTGTGCTCATATTCAGTCCCATTAATCCAAGTTCAGTCCAGGCTCCACACTCCAGTTCTCAATCCATATCAGCCTTGGGAAGTCTTATGGCAATCGCCAAAGGTTCGTCCATTGCCATACCAAGGATTTATGCAATCGCTACCTCATCAGTTGGCAGGGATTAAGTTCAGAGCTGATTTTAGGTTCTCAGTTAACAATCGCCAATTGATTACCTACTAAATTAGTTAAACCAGTTCCAATCGGCTTAGCTTAACATTGTTCACAATTTAATTGCAATCGCGGATCAAATCATGAATTAAAGTAGAGGAAGAGAATGGAGATAAGAGTTGCAGAATGAAATTGATTAACAGAAATGGAATACAAATACAGTGGTCCTGAATTCAGGTGAATCCATCTTCCACGACGATCGCCATGGTTGATGGTGGTGGTTCACCTCCGTTAGCCTGAGCGCTGAGGATCAGCTCCACCAGAGTGCGTCAGTAGTCTGATCGGTCCCCTTTGGCAGACTTCAGCTTCCCAGTCTCAGACCTACACTTCCTCAATCGAGAGAAACGCCAATGCAGCACCGTGCACCACCAGGAATGGAAGGATGAGAGCGAGGAAATGGAGTAAATGAAGTGTATTAAGTGTGAATTCAAAGACGCAGAAAAAGTGCACAGCTCCTCCTATATATACACGAGCTGAGCAGCTAGATGCTAACAAAATATCCTAACAAATCCTAACAGAATTACATTGTGAATGTCCTATTCTACCCCTGTGCAGATCTTCTAACGTGACATGGCAGATTTCCTAGGAGTGACATGGTAGCTGAGCTGACGCTAAGGTGGCCTCCGAGCTAAATAGTTGATGTGGTCAATACAATTGGGCCCCTCTTTGTTGGGCTTACTGGACCGCAAAGTATGAACTGCCGAGACGACTCTGGCTTGGCCGAGACGGAATCGGTCTGGCCGGGACGACTTCATCTCGGCTGAGACTCCTCTGTTGACCCTGGTCAACTCGGCTTGACCTGTAGAAGAAGGAGTGATACTTTTTATTAGCTAAGAAATCTGAATTAACACAGATTTGTATTTTCTCTGTATTTAAGCCCATAAAATGAATCTTAGCTAACAATCCATTCTTCAGCACAGAATAGTCTTGCAAACCTCCTTCTTAGGTGTCTAAAAGATGTATAAATTGTGACTCATCACACCCCCACACTTACCCTTTTGCACTCTTGGGCAAAATAAAATGAAAATCAACAAGGGGAAATTTTTAAAGATAGAAAAGAATTTTTCACTTGGCTTCCTTCAGTTCAACCGAGACAGAGTCGACACTCATTCACCCTGAGATCGAGATACTCTAATAATCCGGAAATTACTCCTTCCGTGCTCTAGGCAAATTCATGACCTGCATACAAGAAAAGGTAACCAAGAGTGACAGAGCTCTCTTTTAGGCAAATAACTCCCTCATTTCTCACGTGTTTGGGCTTGTATTTACACTCAACATTCATGGAACTGATATTACCATACTTTGGCAAATCTCTCTTCTTACACCTGCAAAAACACACACCGTTATGATCACTAGGACTTCTTTTCGGCTTGCAGCGAGGCTGGCTCATGGGTAGGATAGAATATGGGAAAACTAGCTTGAGGACCCACGAGGAAGAGAGGGGCAATGGGGAGTAAGCTTTATCGGCCTGAGGGATAACCCAGGATGCTGTCAATTCCTCCCTCTTGCTGCTACCAGCTCATTTTCTTTTCTTTTTCTTATTATACAACTTATGCAGCTGTTTTCTTTCTTTATTCGTTTCAGCTCAGATTTCCAGCTACTGCTTTCTCTTTTTCTCTTTTCTTTCTTTCACTCGCTTTTATTCTTTTTCTTGCATTTTCAAGCCTTAGAGGGTACTGAACAACCTTTTGCTTCCTAGAGTTCCCCCACACTTGATCATGACTTACTCCAAAAACAATTCCAAAGCTCCTCTGCTCCCCGAGGGTGAGGTTGATTCATGGTTTTTCTGGCCTTGGCTTGTAGTGAGCTGTTAGGAAGAACGGTTGCATTAGGCTCAAAAGGGGTAAACAACATACACATTTGTTCAGGTAGGCTTTATTTGGCTCAGGGCTTATAAGAAACATGGCCTAGATCATGTCATTCCTGCATGTGAGAACAGTTGTATCCAGAGAGTTAAGGAAAAATGTAGAATATGCAGTTAACATGAATGCAAAAATCATATTAGAAGAAGAAGAGAAATGGCAAGATGTAAGCCATCAATATTTACAAGGGCTCAAAATCTCACATAGGTTGTTTTGCTTGTCACAAAAGGTTTTCCTTTCAGTTTTACAGTCAATCACTGACTAGAGCACAAAAGTTTCATTCCCCTCAAGCTAGGGGAATCTCTTGCCAAAGTTGCAGAGTTACTCCTACTGTCTTTTTCAAACTTACAGAAGTCAATTCAAGATTCTTTTCAAAACAATTTATTTTTGACAATCCACTTTGGAATTCTGCTAGGAGAAAATCAAAAAATGAAATAACAGAATTGAAATCCTTCCAGGCCGAAGTCACTACGGATCTGGCCAAGATGGCACAGAGCTAGAATGGATTTGGCTTGGACAACTTTTATTGAAAACAAAGGGAAATGCTGAAAAAAACTCAAAAGAAATTCAAAACAAAGCAATCAAAACAAAATGATTAAAGCAAGATGAAACATGGTGGATAGAATGCAGCAAGCTTAGAAGATTTCAATAGTATCCCTCCTCCACACTTAAAATTTGCATTGTCCTCAATGCATGCTATAACCAAAGAGAGGATAGTAGAGCTGGGTCAAGGTATGCTATCTGCCGAAGTTAGTTCCATCAGAAAATGATCTCCATGCGCCTTCAAATGATTTGGCAATGATCTCAGTTCCATGGGTGGTGGCGGAGACAAAGAAGTATTAGTTGATGACTTCGGATCCGCCTGGCCAACTTGATCTCGACTCGACACCAGGTGTGCCGACATGATTTCGGCCTTTGGCTGCTCTAGCCGACTCCTTCTCACTGAAATAGTTCTTACCGAAATGGAGTCGGACTCGGCCCTTTGTTCAGCTATGAAGTCGGATCCGAATGGAACGAGACTTTGGCTCTTGCTTGCTTCTTGTCTTTATTGACCGAGGTGGTCTCGACTTCATGTTGGCCTTGGCTCTTAATTACTTGGCCAAGTTTTTTTTTTTTTTTTTTTTAAGAAATGCAAATATTCTTTCTCAAGGTGGAAAGAACGTGCAAAATCTGATTTCTATCATTTTTGCTCCATTCCTGTTGATGATAGCCTGGGGAAGCTTTTTCCTCATCCATCTTGCCAAATGCCATATGATGCCTATTGGTGACTCTTGGAGCAGAAGACTTATTGGTAAATGTTTGATCAAGTAGCTATACAGGCTTCTTGGTCTCTTTTCATCTTGGTGCAGTTCGTCCTGTTGCTCAGTCTGGATCTGGGTGCTTATAAATACCAAACATGTATTTCCGCCCTTTCTGGTGAACTTTGGACTCAGATGCCGAAACTGGATTGACCATTTCAAGTGTAGAGTTGGCCGATTCAGCATCCTTTCGACATTTGCCCGGGTTCTGCATTGGATATTGCTGACTGACTCGGCCTCCATATCTCCACTCGAGTCAAACTCGGGTGGTACTCACTTTCGGGTTCTATTGTCCGAGATGGAGTCAGCTCTAACCCATGTCTCCTTGGGCAAGTCGGTTTCGTCTCGCCTCAACTTCATTTGGCCGACTCGATCTGGACTCGGCGCTTGGTTGGACGAATCTGTCTCGGTCTTTGTCGAATCTCGGCGGTTGGGAGTCAGCTTATTCTCGGCCGACTCATCAGCTATAGAAGCAATGTCCTCAGCTCCTTCGGCAAAATCAATGTCAGCATATCCCAGATCAGCAATCTTGGCATCAGTGCACTTAGGCTTAGTAACGTTGGCATCAGCACTTGCAGGATCAGCTATTTCGACCCCAGGAACCTGGTCTAAATTCTGGACAATGGATTGAGCACAGTCATCAATCTCAGCCATCGCAATAGAGTCAGTAGCAACAGGTGTGGAGTTGGTAGGGCTTGGCACAATGGTTGAATTCTCTGAATCCGGATTTCCAGAGGATTCACATTGTATACGAACGGATCGTGGTAGCTCCTCACCATCTTGTCTGGTTGTGCTACTCATATCTTCTTCCCTCGGATTGGCGATGGGTTGAGGAGAACTGCACCCAAACCTTTCAAAGTGTAGCTGGTTCACCGTGGCAGTCAATTCAGCAACTTGTTTCTGCAGCTCCTGTAGCTCCTGCAATGTGGTGCACCTTTCTTTGTGGGAGTCCGTGTTGCTTATGGGCATGTGGTCGGTCCAGTTCCCCATGGAACTCTCCTTCTGTTTGTTCATGACCCTCTGCTGCGGTGTAAATGGAAGTGGTGGTTCTTGCAAAATGGGACAATCATGGGTTTGATGTCCTACAGAGCCACACATACCACATCCATCTATGTTGCTGCCCAATCTCTAGATGTTCGCAGCAGTTATCCCATTCTCTCCTCTAAATGTTGTGACTCCCATAGTGTTAAAAGGATGAATGCCTCCTGCAGAATCATATAACTCAGGCAACACAGGAGTTAGCTCAATTGGATATTGTTCGTACGATCGAGCTTGTTCCCATTCGGGATATGGGGGAAACCATGGTTGATACATCATGGCATCAACGTGCAACAGAAAAAAAAAAGTAATGGAATTGGAATTGGAAAAATGAAACAAAAAAAATAGAACTAAAAACAGGAAAATAGAAAAATATAAGATGGAGAAATAGAAGGGAATAGAAATTACAGAATCAAGTATGCAGAAAGTAAAAATCAGTTATGCAGAAAAATTTACAGTTAGTCATGCATCGTAAAAAAAAATTACAGAAAAGTGTCGTTAGTTGTGCTGATCAGCAGATAAGAACAAAATCAATGGTACAAGAGAAAAGTTAGATAGAACAGTTAGAACAAATGTATCGTAAAAAGGATATTGCTATATTAACAGACAAATTTTTTTTTATTTTTTTTTATTTTTATTTTTTTAGTAGTGAAACTCACACCACAGAGTTTTAACACACACTCAGCATGCTATATTATTGTAGAAAACAGACATAGACAAATTCAAAAGAATCAATAGACTGACCTGACGGACACACTTTACAGACTCAGGATTCGACCTCACTTAACTTGGCACACAAAGACACAAAAGAACTTGTATCCCCGACAACGGCGCCAATTTGATGATGAGCGTTTTTACAGTCGTTTTACGCGCTTATAAAATAACTAAAGCTAACTATAGTATAGCTAACCCTAGGTCATTCTTCTCAAGGACACAGTGTGTTCAGTTGTGAATTGGTGTTAAGTGAAGTGACGTAGAATCTAAGATGTAAAGTACTGACTCCCCTCGGCACTGGCCGAGTAGCTCTCAGCAGAGACTGAGCAGACAGACGCTATAGAGATGGACTATCTCTGTCTCAGACTAAAAAGCAGTAAACAGGGGGGTTGGGGATGCAAGTAATGCAGAAAATAGACTAAGACTACGAATGCAATAAACATATACTACTGTTACTAATTATCTATCTATTATTATTATTTAACTGTGCTCATATTCAGTCCCATTAATCCAAGTTCAGTCCAGGCTCCACACTCCAGTTCTCAATCCATATCAGCCTTGGGAAGTCTTATGGCAATCGCCAAAGGTTCGTCCATTGCCATACCGAGGATTTATGCAATCGCTACCTCATCAGTTGGTAGGGATTAAGTTCAGAGCTGATTTTAGGTTCTCAGTTAACAATCGCCAATTGATTACCTACTAAATTAGTTAAACCAGTTCCAATCGGCTTAGCTTAACATTGTTCACAATTTAATTGCAATCGCGGATCAAATCATGAATTAAAGTAGAGGAAGAGAATGGAGATAAGAGTTGCAGAATGAAATTGATTAACAGAAATGGAATACAAATACAGTGGTCCTGAATTCAGGTGAATCCATCTTCCACGACGATCGCCATGGTTGATGGTGGTGGTTCACCTCCGTTAGCCTGAGCGCTGAGGATCAGCTCCACCAGAGTGCGTCAGTAGTATGATCGGTCCCCTTTGGCAAACTTCGGCTTCCCAGTCTCAGACCTACACTTCCTCAATCGAGAGAAACGCCAATGCAGCACCGTGCACCACCAGGAATGGAAGGATGAGAGCGAGGAAATGGAGTAAATGAAGTGTATTAAGTGTGAATTCAAAGACGCAGAAAAAGTGCACAGCTCCTCCTATATATACACGAGCTGAGCAGCTAGATGCTAACAAAATATCCTAACGAATCCTAACAGAATTACATTGTGAATGTCCTATTCTACCCCTGTGCAGATCTTCTAACGTGACATGGCAGATTTCCTAGGAGTGACATGGTAGCTGAGCTGACGCTGAGGTGGCCTCCGAGCTAGATAGTTGATGTGGTCAATACAATTGGGCCCCTCTTTGTTGGGCTTACTGGACCGCAAAGTATGAACTGCCGAGACGACTCTAGCTTGGCCGAGACGGAATCGGTCTGGCCGGGACGACTTCATCTCGGCTGAGACTCCTCTGTTGACCCTGGTCAACTCGGCTTGACCTGCAGAAGAAGGAGTGATACTTTTTATTAGCTAAGAAATCTAAATTAACACAGATTTGTATTTTCTCTATATTTAAGCCTATAAAATGAATCTTAGCTAACAATCCATTCTTCAGCACAGAATAGTCTTGCAAACCTCCTTCTTAGGTGTCTAAAAGATGTATAAATTGTGACTCATCAAGGGACAGAGGCGAGAATCCCGTGATTGCGATACTGGCTAACACCTATTACTCTCTAAATTATTGCTATGAAAGAAATTGGAAGGGACTGAGATGTTGTACGACTCTGCTGTACTTAAGGCTCGCTGTGCATCTATTCCACGGTAAGGGTAGAATGACTTGCCCCATAAAAGACTATCATTGGAGTTGGGTGAAGACGATGTCCAAGGCCGAATGGACAAAGCACTTGGACGAGGCTATCAAGAAGTCCATTTGCTGGTACCTGCGATGGAATGAGAGGGATGACACGATTATTAGATGTGGAAGATTCCCTAATGTTCCCCTACTAGGCACCTAAGGGGCTATAACCTAGAGCTGGTGCTCAGACAGGCAGGCTACCCGATGGCCTTACCACCGCCTGAGGAAGCTATTACCCCTTTTATCATCCATGACTTGGGAGCATATGACAAGGGGTGTCTTAGGAATATACGACAAGCCGGGAGGAGTGTTGTTCGAAAAGGACCCAAGTAGGGACCCCAGAGTTGCAACGCCTTATCCAATTGCAAGGCCTGGCTCTAGGATAGACTAGAGCAGGCCAGCTTGACATTCAAAGACCCTCGACTCAATGCCAATAGGGAACTGCATTCGGGCCATGCAAGGCCGCAAGGTCCCCTTAAATGGAAATCGGACAACAATCCTGAACACCTAAGTGGGCAGGGGGCAAACAAGAAAGCTTGCCGAGAGAGCTAGTCCTGGGCAATAAGCCAGGAAAGGTACATTAGAGAAATAGAACAGGACCAAGCTCTGGCCGAGAAGGAGGAGCTAAAGGCAGCCCTGGTCGAGTCCCAGAAAAAGGAAGCAGAGGTTAGCGTCCAGTTGAGACAACTCCAAGAAAAAGCCGACCTCCAAGAAGACGAGGCTACCAGGGCCCAATTCCAAAGCAAGCACTTGGAAAGCCAAAGACAGAAGACGCTCGCCGAGCTCGTCAAAGAACAAGCAAAGACCATCGAAGCAAAAATAGAGCAGAAGCAACTACCCAAGGCTTGAAAAGAGATGGCAGCGAATGCCAAGGAAAGAATACAAGAAGCCCAAGAAGAGGCGACCTTCTAGAAGGACAAATACGTCAAGCTAGCATGGCTGGCTAACCAAGCGCTCATGGATATACCCAGAAGTCTGCGTGCAGCCAAAGGCATGACCAACTCGCTTAATACGCCATCTTAGATTATGCGATTCTTGGAGCTTTGCCAGGGCTTGTACGATAGTCTCAAGAACTTGTCCTCGCCTCCCTGAGGCACCCTTGTAATTGATCAATGAATAATAATAACCAGTCTCCAATTCTCATGTGTTTATATAACTCGCGATTATAGCATGACATGCATGGCTTTTTCTTTTTTTTTTTGCATAGCATTAACACATAACATGCATCACATAATTACATCTAATAAACAGGTGTTGGGATGCTAGAAAGGCTAAGCTATCTGCGTATGCGACGCGCTCCAAATCTAAGGCTATGGAAAATAAGATCGAAGCACTGGAACAACAAAACCAATAACTCAAGGGGGAAATGAGCCTACTAAAGGAACAGATGGCTCAAATGTTCCAGGCCCTCACTCAGACTAATGCTGCCATCACAGCCATGGCTAACCAAAATGCTGCTAGCCCTCCACCCCACTCCTCGAGGGACCCACCATATGGGATGCCATATAGATAGAATATAGAGGCTCCCAAAGAGCAAGAGCAATAGAACGACGTGAACAATGATGGGACAAGTTCCCACGCGCAAAAGGACTCTAAGGCCCAGCACCAGGGTTCGCGAACTACACAACCCTTCATGATTCACAAGCAGATGCCTCAAACTGAGGAGAAGTGGCAGTCCTTAGAAGAATGGCTCCACGCCGTGGAAGAAGGAAACAAATACGGGCTGGAAGTCATAGATCTCTGCCTGGTCCTGGACGTAGGTCTCCTGATCGACTTCAAAACTCCCGAATTCGACAAGTACAAAGGGAGTTCCTGCCCGAAGGTCCACTTGGCCATGTATTGTAGAAAGATGGCAGCTCACATCTATGATGACAAAATCCTCATCCATTGCTTCCAAGATAGCATGACGAGAGCAGCTCTTAGCTAGTATGCCAGCTTAGAGTGTGGGCACATCAAAACATGGAGGGACTTGGTGGAAGCCTTCCTGAAACAATATAAGTACAATGAGGATATGGTGCCGGATCGCTCCCAGCTCCAAAACATGATCAAGAAAGAACAAGAAGGCTTCAAAGAGTACGTGCAAAGATGGTGCGAGTTGGCAACGTAACTTCAACCACCGATAATCGAGAGAGAAATGGTCACTATGTTCATTAACACTCTCCTGTCCCCCTATTATGATAAAGTTGTGGGAAATGTCGCCTCCAACTTCCCAGACCTAGTGGTGGTGGGTGAAAGAATAGAACTGGGTATCAGACGTGGGAAGTTTGCCTAGACAAGCAACAACATGGGTTTAGCTATGAAGTCGGTGCCAAAAAAGAAGAAAGGCGAAATCAATGTAGTGTTGGTAGAACCTATTTTTCCATAAGGGAAAGGAAATACCCCTTCATACCCAGTTGCGACCTATGCTAGCTCACCACCAACGTCGTACGCCCCTCCTTATCAGCCATGAGCCGACACAGGAACAATCACCAGCTCAAGGTCAGCACAACAAGGCATGAGAAGGCCGCCCAGAACATTAACCCCGATCCCCATGCCTTCTACAAAGCTACTCCCCCGACTGCTGGAACAAAAACTTATGGAAATAATTCCTCTCAAACCCCTGGAAACCTCGTATCCGAGAAGCTACGACCCCAACGCCAACTGTGACTACCACAACGGGGTTGCAAGACACGCCATCGAAAGGTGTTGGAGCTTGAAACACAAGATCCAAGACCTCCTAGATGGTGGTTTGCTCGGTTTCCAAGACCAGGGGCCGAGTGTACAAAGTAATCCTCTCCCAACCCATAGAGGTGTGGCAATAAACACAATAAGCCACAAAAATAGGGAAGAGGCTGAGAGGCCCAACAGAAGGGAACGAGAAGAAAACACGATAGGATGTGCCACAGACTCAGCTAGTCGGGTGGAGGAAGGATCCCATTCGAGCTAGCTAGGTGAAGCCGAGTCCACTTTAGTTGCGTACATCGAGGGAAACGGTAACAAGCCCAAAATCGTTAATTATTCAATATAACTCGGCCTCCCAACCCAGAGTGCCTTTTATAATCCAAGTCCCAGCCAGGCCAGTGTATAGTAATAATGTAGTCCCTTGGAGGTACCCAACTGAGAAACAACAACGCCTCCAACAATAAGGGAAGACCCGGTCCCTAAAGTCACCAATATAGCAGAGACCAAAGGAGTGACTAGAAGTGGGAGAATCTTCGCCCCAGGAAGGCTTGCGGAATAGAGACACACTACCTACAAGGAAAGAAAAGGCAACTGAAGCACCCAAGAAGATCGTGATGGAGGAAGAAGCACACCAATTCCTCAAAATGATCTGTTAGAGCGAGTATGAGATATTGGATCAATTACACAAAACTCCAGCTCATGTCTCACTCCTTTCCATGCTAATCAATTCAGAGGGTCATCGCGAGCTCTTATTGAAAGTGTTGAATGATGCCCACGTACCATAAGACATCACACCTGAGAAATTTAGGGGCATCATCAACATCTCCGTAAGTCATCACCTCTCATTTTTCGAAGACGAGGTCTGATGATGATGTGCTTTACAGTCGTTTAACACGCTTATCAAATAACTAAAGCTAACTATAGTATAGCTAACCCTAGGTCATTCTTCTCAAGGACACAGTGTGTTCAGTTGTGAATTGGTGTAAAGTGAAATGGAGTAGAATCTGAGATGTGAAGTACTGACTCGTCTCGGCAATGGCCGAGTTGCTCTCAACAGAGACTGAACCGAGTCGATCTCAACAGATACGATCCGGCTTGGTCTCGGTTAAGTGCAGACAGACGCTACAGAGGTGGACTATTTCTGTCTCAGACTTAAAGGCAGCGACCAGGGGGGTTGGGAATGCAAGTAAAGCAAGAAATAGACTAAGACTATGAATGCAGTAAACATATACTACTGTACTAATTCTCTATTATTATTATTATGTAACTGTGTTCATGCTCAGTTCCATTAGTCAAGTCCAGTCCAGGTTCCACACTCCAGTTCTCAGTCCATATCAGCCTTTGATAGTCTTATGACGATCGTCAAACATTCGTCCATTGCCATACCGAGGAATTACGCAATCGCTACCTCATCAGTTGGCAGGGATTAAGTGCAGAACTGATTTTAGGTTCTCGATTAACTATCGTTAACTAATTACCTACTGAATTAGTTAAACCAGTTCCAATCGGCTTGGCTTAACATTGTCCATATTCAAATGCAATCGCGATTCAAACATGAATTAAAGAAGAGGAAAGAGAAAGGAGATATGAAATGCAGAATGAAATCGATTAACAGAGATAGAATACAAATACAGTGGTCCTAACTTCAGGTGCATCCATCTTCCACGACGATCGCCATGGTTGATGGTGGTGGTTCACCTCCGTTAGCCTGAGCATTGAGGATCAGCTCCACCAGAGTGCGTCAGTAGTCTGATCGGTCCCCTCTGGCAGACTTCGGCTTCCCAATCTTAGACTTGCACTTCCTCAATCGAGAGAAATGCCAATGCAGCACCGTGCACCACCAGGAATAGAAGGATGAGGGCGAGGAGATGGAGTAAATGAAGTGTATTAAGAGTGAATTCAAAGACAGAACGTCTAAAAAGTGCACAACTCTTCCTATATATACACGAGCTGTGATATGCTAATCCTATCGAATCCTAACAGAATTACATTGTGAAAGATCCTATTCTACCCCTATACAGATCTTCTAACGTGACATGGCAGATTTCCTACGAGTGACATGGCATTTGAGCTGACGATGAGATGGCCTCCGAGCTGGATAGCTGATGTGGTCAATACAACTGGGCCTCTCTACTGGGTCTCTCTACTGGGCTGCTGAGCTGCATGGCATGGGTTGCCGAGACGACTCTGTTCCTGCCGAGATGGAGTCGGACTGGTCAGGATGACTTCATCTCGGCTGAGATTCCTTTTGTTGACCTTGGTCAACTCGGCTTGACCTGCAGAAGAAGGAGTGACACTTTTATTAGCTAAGAAATCTAAATTAACACAGATTTGTATTTCCTCTGTAATCAAACCCATAGAATGAATCTTAGCTAACAATCCACTCTTAAGCACAGAATAGTCTTGTAAACCTCCTTCTTAGGTGTCTAAAAGATGTATAAATTGTGACTCATCAATGATTCAGTGCTAGTCATCTACCAGCTCCGCGGGGAATGGGAGACTGATAAGCGGGTTTTTAGTCGTCTTACGCGTATCAAATAAAACTAAAGCTAACTATAGTATAGCTAACCTAGGTCGATTCTCTCAAGGGCACAGTGTACTCAGATTGTGCTAAGTGTAAAAATCAGAGTTAATGCAGAAAACATTAATTGTTATGGAATGTCGACTTACTGCCAATTGGCTTAGACAGATGCAACTGAGTCGGAATTACTCAGTCTGAGACTCTAGAAAGTAGTAAATAAAGGGGGTTTTGTGTTTAAGTGCAGAAAATAAACTAAGTGCTGAAAGTAAACTAAACTATGCTAAACTACTCTATACTAACTACTATATCAATTTGGGAATCAAAACACAATAGTTTACTATTCTTAGAATTGTATTCCGAATCAACCTTAGATTCTTACGACAACCGCCGAACGTTTGTCTACTGCCATACCGAGGATTTACACAACCGCTACCTCATCAGTTGGCAAAGAGTATGCACTTGGTTGATTTTAGGTTCTCTACCTAATCAGATTGTTAAACTAGTTCCAATCGGTCCTAATCTAACGTGATCTACCCCTAACAGTGTGTCACGGTAAATTTAAGAGTAGAATTAAAGCGTAGGAATTATAAGAAAATTCAGAATTGCAAACCAGTTGTATTTATTGATATACCAAACCGAATACAAAGGTGAGAAATCAGAGTCTCTAGATAGTCCGCCTTCCACGACGACCACCAATGGAAGAACGGCAGTGATGCACCAATGGTGGCTAGACGTTGAGGTTTCCGTCCAACAGAGTGCGTCGGCTATACCGAGCGATCACTTCTGAAGGCTTCTAGCTTCCCAAATCCTGGTCCTGTACCTCCTCGACCGAGAGACACACCGTATTGAAGCTTCGTGTACCACTGTACTAGCTTGGAGTGTCTACGATTGCTGACGGTGCTAGCTCTAGATTCTGTTGAAAATTCCACACTTGAAAACGTGGCCTGGTGTGCTTATTTATACACAAGCTAGATAAATCTAAATCTAATCCTAATAACAGAAATTCAAATCCTAAAGATTCCAATTCGAATTACAGATTACAATCTCCTCAATCTTAGGAGTTTTCCAGTTTCCTAATTTCTAGCAAAATCATATCTGCATTCCTAGTTACCCGAATTACAGATTCCTTGATCTTAGCAAATCATATCTGCACTACAGATTCCTTAATCTTAGAAAATCATATCTACATTACAGATTCCTTGATATTAGCAAATCATATATGCATTACAAGTTCCTTAATCTTAGCAAATCATATCTACATTATAAATTTTTTAATTTTAGCAAATCATATCTGCATTCTTGCTAGAGTGATTTTTAGGCAAGATTTCCGTCACTGATGTCGTCTTGACCAGGAGCTCTGGACTGGTCGGGATGTTCCCGGCTTGGGCCGAGATGACTTGGGCCAGGCATGGAAAACAAGTCTTAACCTATTTGTTAGTTAAAAACCTCATTTTAGCACAGATTTGTATTTCTCCTATTTTAGGCCCATAATTCAAATCTTGATTAAGACAAGACTTTTAATCATTAAACATTCTTAACAATACCCATCTTAAGCCCACATAAAGTGTATAAAATATGACTCATCAGACCCCACACTTACACTTTTGCACTCCTGGGCAAAATCAGATTCGAGCATTCAAGGAATTGAAAGAGGGACTAGGATTTTTAAATAAACTCCTCAAGTCTGACAAAACAACTTAAGCATAAATTCATCCCAGAATTCAAATATTCAAACAATCTATGAAAGTTACTTTCTCCACATCCATAAACAAATGAGAAACTTGCAAACATTAAGAGTAACCGAGAAGGGACTAAGCTCTCTCAAGACATATTCTCTCAATCTCTCAAGTGTTTAAGTTTGTATATACACTCAAACATCCTATGTCAACTAGCACTGCCAAGCTTTGGCAATCCTCTCCTTTCACACCTTCAACAACACATGCACAAATGATCAATAGGACTTTTTGGGCTTGTAACGTGGCTAGGGTGAGGTAAGTTTCAGGATGGTAAAGTGAGGTTTAATAACCAGAGGGACAAGAGGAGCAATGGGGAATGAATCTGTAAGCATAGAGATTATCTCCTTCGGATATTACCAGTTTCTTGGAAGCATCTTTGTTCACTGTCCTACTTTTTCCTTTGTATTTTTCTCTTTCTTTTTCTCACTTTTCCTGTCTTGCAGCTTTTGTGTTGCAATCTTTTCTTTTTGTTTTCGCTACTTTTTCCTTTCTTTTTGTATCCTTTTTCTTTTCTTTTCATCAACCCTTTTCTGGACATACTTACTTTTTTTTTCAAATATACCACTCTCACAATGCCTCTAGGTGTCACCCCCACACTTATTCAAGATCTATTCCCAAAACAATTCCAAAGCTCCTCTGTTCCTTAAGGTTTGGGTTGATCATGGTTTTTCCGGCTTTAGGCTTGTAATGAGCTGTCATATCAAGAAACAGTTATAGGCTCAAAGGGGTAACCAAAAGAATTATTCACAAGGTAGGCTTTATTTGGCTAAGTAGCTGTAAAGAAAGATGGCCTAGATCATATCATCTTGCATGTGAAATGAGTTATATCCAGAGAATCAAGGCAAAACCTAGAGTAACCAGCAACATGGATGCAATAATCACACAAGAAATGAAAGAATGGCGAGATACAAAGCCATTCATGCAAGGCTCAAAAGTTCTCACACGGTTAATTGCTTTGCCACTAATGGTTCATCTTTTCAATTTCTCACTTACTCACTGCCTAAGGACGCAAAAATTTCACTCCCTGTCAGGTTTAAAAACCTCTCATCCAGGGTTATGCATTGCTTCATATTGTTTCATTCAACTTAAAAAAGTCCATTCAAATTCTTTTTCAAAATAATTTTCTCAGTAATTGGCAATTCGAAATCAGAAGTCAGCTAGTAAAAACAAAATAAAACGAAATGAAAACCAAAATTGAACAAAAAATAGCAGAATCAGAATAAAAAGAAAAGAAACAAAATGAAATAGAACAGTAACGAAATAAAAACGAAATAACAAAACTAAAAACAAAACAAAACCAAACAAACCGTTACCCTCCTAAGGAACACCCCCCCCACACAAACACTTAAATGATGCATTGTCCTCAATGCAAAGCATATGTGCGCAAGGGAAGGGGTGAAATAGAAAGACTTCTTTTTTTCAGGGTGGAAAGAATGTGCAAAATCTGATATCCAGTATTTTTGCTCTGCTCCTGTTGTTTACAGCTTGGGGGAGCTTTCTCCTCATCCATTTTGATAGTTTCAACATGATATCCTCCAGTAGCTTCTTTGCACTTTTGCCTATAACTCCTGCACTGCGATTAGTGTCATTGCTGCTTTTCACACACAAAGAAGATTTAGTTAATCCAGTATAGGTACACTCATAATTAATAGAATTTTTAAAATCCATATTTCCAAAAAATTCAGAGTGTTTAGTCAATTCAAAATGCAAATTTACTAAGGCATGCAATGGCTGCACTATGGATGACATTGGTATTGATTCTGCTGCTAGTGAATGAAGTAAAGAAGGTTCGTTCGTGGATTCTTGACTTGACTGTTGGGAGTGGATTCGAGTTTTCGAATGTAGAGTCGGATGGTCGTGTATCATCTCAGTTGTCCACGTGTAGATGCGGTTACCGGATATAGTCTTGGCATCCGTCAAGTTGCGGCATCGGCTACTTAGGACACATTCAGACTTTTCTTGATATCGATTTCGACCTTGATTACCAAGAATGGACTCGGCTTCCACGTTTGGGTCAGACACATATGGTACTTGCTTGTGGATTCTATTGTCTGAGATGGAGCCGGACGTGGCATGTGTCTCTTCACACGAGTTAGTTTCGTCTCGTCTCGGCTTCAATTGGCCGACTCGGTCAGGATTCGGTACTTGGGTTGCCGAGTCAATCTCGGCCTTTAGCTGCTTCTGACTTTGTTTGTCTGAATCAGACTTGGTATCTGTCTTATTGTTCGAGTCGCTCTCAACTCTTGTCGAGTCTCGAGAGTTGGGCACCGGCTCATTCTCGGCCTGTTTATGGTTGCAGCTCCTAAAATTGGGCTCAGTGGCCTCTTGATTGTTCGACTTGGAACCTGCTCCTTCTAAGTTGTTGGACTTGGCTATGGCTTCCTCTTGGATGTTAGAGTTGATTGTCACTTTGTCCCATTTTCTAGAGTCAGCAAGATCTGAAATTGCAATCTTATCAAGAAGATCCAGGCCCTCAACCATGGAGTCAACACTTTCAGTCATATTAACAGTGTCCGACTTATCAACCATAGAATCAGCATCCTCGGCCCCTTCAGCAAAAGCATTATCAGCATTAGCATATCTGGGATCAGCCATCTTGGCATCAGCACACATAGGATTAGTAATGTCAACATCAACACATGCGAGATTAGCTATCTTGACCCTAGTAACTTGGTCTGAAATCTCATCCAATGTCATATCAGTGAGATCAGTAACATCATGCATAGAACTTGCAATCTTAATCACATCAGCCAGATCAGAAATAGTTGGCACGTAGTCGTCAATCTCAGCCATCTTAGTAGAGTTGGTAGTAGCAAGCATGGAGTGGGCAACAATATTGAAGTCGGCAAAGCCCAGTATAGTGGTTAAATTCTCTAAATCCGGATTTCCAGAAAATCCATATTGCACTTTTAGTGATTGTTGTTGCGGCAGCTCCATGTCACTCCTCATGGTTATGTCACTTATATTCTCTTGTGGACTAAGAATGGCTTGAGAAGGAACCTGTCCAAAATCTTTGAATTGCAGCTGATTTATTGTGGTGGCCAGTTGACCAATCTGTGCAGTCAACTCTTGCACCGTGGCAATTATATTTTGTTGAAACTGCATGTTGTTTTGCTGAATCTGCATGGTATTTTGTTGAAATTGTTGTACCAAATCTTCTAAAGAAGGTGAATTGTTAGGCTGCTGCACTGGTTGTTGTGTGGCAGACACATTCTTTTTGAATTGAATGTTATTCATGGCCAATTGCTTCATTAAATCCTCTAAGGAACTTTCTTGTACCGATTGTGGTTTGAATGAGGTGGTGGTTCTTGCAAAATGGGACAATCATTGAATGAATGTCCTACAGAACCACACATGCCACATCCATTTATGTATCCTTCAAATCTCTGATTGTCAGCAGCAGCAATCTCATTCCTTCCTCTGGATGCTGTGGATCCCCTATTGTCAAAATGATGAGTGTTATCTGCAAAATCATAAAACTCAGGTAGCACAGTTGTTAGCTTAGATGGATAATTCTCGTATGACCAGGCTTCATCCCATTCAGGATATTGAGGACACCACAGTTGATACATCACAGCAACAATGTATAGTTTATTCCCTTCTCCATTGAATCCAGGAGCAGAATGATCAAGATCAGAAAAATTAGGAGCAATACTAGTATCAGAGTGCACAACTGTGGTGAACAAGATTAAAAATAAAAAAGAAGAACAAAAAGATAATAGAATTAGAAAAATAGAAAAAACAGAAAGATAACTGAATTAAAACAAAAAAAGCATAAGAAGAAGAATAGAATCACAAACAGAAAAATAGAAAAATAACAGATAGAGAGACAGAAAAATAGAAAGAAAACAAAAATAGAAACAGAAAAACAAACGGCAAAAGAAATAGAGGCACAAAAAGGCAAAAGAATAATGAAAAATAAGAAAACAATCATGAACTAGTAAGAATGTTAAAAAATATTGATAAAAAGAAAAAAAAATCTTACAAAGAAATCGAAAAATCAAATATGCAGAAAAATCAAAATCAGTTATGCAAAAGAAGTTATAGTTAGTTATGCAAATCAAAAAACAGAAAACAAGTAGCTATCAGAAAACAAAATCAATTATGTAGATGTAGTTAAATGCAATGATGTAAAGACACATATTCAGCATGCTATATTATTTTTAAACTCGACCGAAAAGAAAACAAATACATACTCAACAAACTCGACAAACTTTATGACTCTAGGACTCAAATGACAGACACATCATTCCACAGACTCAGGATTCAGCTTAACTCAGTTTTAGCATACAAAGACACAAAAGAACTTGTGTCCTCGGCAATGACACCAATTTGATAAGCGGGTTTTTAGTAGTCTTACGCGCATCAAATAAAACTAAAGCTAACTATAGTATAGCTAACCTAGGTCGATTCTCTCAAGGGCACAGTGTGCTCAGATTGTGCTAAGTGTAAAAATCAAAGTTAATGCAGAAAATACTAATTGTTGTGAAATGTCGACTTACTGCCGGTCGGCTTAAACAGACGCAACGGAGTCGGAATAACTCAGTCTCAGACTCTAGAAAGTAGTAAATAAAGGGGGATTTTGTGTTTAAGTGCAGAAAATAAACTAAGTGCTGAAAGTAAACTAAACTATGCTAAACTACTCTATACTAACTACTGTATCAATTTGGGAATCAAAACACAATAGTTTACTATTCTTACTTAGAATTGTATTCCGAATCAACCTTAGATTCTTACGACGACCGCTAACCGTTTGTCTACTGCCATACCGAGGATTTACACAACCGCTACCTCATCAGTTGGCAAAGAGTATGCACTTGGTTGATCTTAGGTTCTCTACCTAATCAGATTGTTAAACTAGTTCCAATCGGTCCTAATCTAACGTGATCTACCCCTAACAGTGTGTCACGGCAAAGTTAAGAGTAGAATTAAAGCGTACGAATTATAAGAAAATTCATAATTGCAAACCAGTTGTATTTATTGATATACCAAACCGAATACAAAGGTGAGAAATCAGAGTCTCTAGATAGTCCGCCTTCCACAACGATCGCCAATGGAAGAACGGCAGTGATGCACCAATGGTGGCCAGACGTTGAGGTTTCTATCCAACATAGTGCGTCGGCTATACCGAGCGATCACCTCTGAAGGCTTCCAGCTTCCCAAATCCTGTTCCTGTACCTCCTCGATCGAGAGAGACACCGTATTGAAGCTTCGTGTACCACTATACTAGCTTGGAGTGTCTACAATTGTTGACGGTGCTAGCTCTAGATTCTGCTGAAAATTCCACACTTGAAAACGTGGCTTGGTGTGCTTATTTATACACAAGCTGGATAAATCCAAATCTAATCCTAATAATAGAAATTCAAATCCTAAAGATTCCAATTTGAATTACAGATTACAATCTCCTCAATCTTAGGAGTTTCCCAGTTTCTTAATTTCTAGCAAAATCATATCTGCATTCCTAGTTACCCGAATTACAGATTCCTTGATCTTAGCAAATCATATCTGCATTATAGATTCCTTAATCTTAGCAAATCATATTTGCATTATAGATTCCTTGATCTTAGCAAATCATATCGGCATTACAGATTCCTTAATCTTAGCAAATCATATCTACATTATAGATTCCTTAATTTTAGCAAATCATATCTGCATTCTTGCTAGAGTGATTTTTAGGCAAGATTTCCGTCACTGATGTCGTCTTGACCAGGAGCGCTGGACTGGTCGGGATGTTCCCGGCTTGGGCCGAGATGACTTGGGCCAGGCCTGCAAAACAAGTCTTAACCTTTTTGTTAGTTAAAAACCTCATTTTAGCACAAATTTGTATTTCTCCTATTTTTAGGCCCATAATTCAAATCTTGATTAAGACAAGACTTTTAATCATTAAAGATTGTTAACAACACCCCATCTTAAGCCCATATAAAGTTTATAAAATATGACTCATCAGAGACGCGTGACTCCAAGTTGATCCCCTACCACAACTACGTAATGGAAATGAGTGAATGTTTCGATAGGATCACATTCCATTACGTCCTGTGGGATGAAAATCAGACGGAAAATGCCCTAGCAACTCTCTTATCTATGCTCCGAGTAAACCAGGGCCAAGAAATAACCATTCACGTCTGGCACCAGGTTAAGATGGCATACTGCCAGCATCTAGATTGGGACGAGGCAGATGATAAACCTTGGTACCACGACATCAAAGAATACCTCTGAAAAGGAGCCTACCTGTAGGAGGCAATTGAGAATGGCAAGAGAACCTCGAGGAGGCTAGCAGGCGACTTCTTTCTGAGTGGGCCAGTCCTCTATAAAAGGAGTACGGACATAACATTGCTTCACTGCATGGACAACCAAGAAGCAAAAGAAATCATAGAGGAAGTTCACAAAGGAATCTTCGATACTCACACCAATGGCCAAGCATTGGCACGAAAAATTCTCAAAGTAGGCTACTATTGGACTAAGATGGAGTTGGACTATTGCCAGCACGTGAAAAGGTGCCTGAAGTGCCAAGTCCATGCAGATAACATCCACGTGGCACCATCCGCCTTGCATAATCTAACCTCCTTGTGGCCATTCTCCATGTGGGGTTTAGACGTAATCGGGCTAATAGAGCCAAAAGCCTCTAATGGGCATTGATTGATCTTGGTGGTTAATGCTCTGATTCCAAGTCCGACGAGGAGTTGAAGGATTTGAGCTATGAGGAATACCGAAGGCTCAAGAGGGAGAAGATGAGGAAAATACTGAAGCACTCTCTAACTGAGACGACATCATTGGGAAGATTGACAAGGAGGTTAAACCAAGAAGAAAATCCAAATCTGACTCTAATTATGAATCTAAGAAATCTTCCAGTAGGAAGAGTTCCAGTGGTTCTTCAAGGAGTAGAGTCTGAATCTGAATCTGAATCAGAAGATCGTAGGCGAAGAAAGAGTAAGAGGAATAGAAGAAGAAGAAGTAACCGTAACAGGAGTAGGTATTGGACCTAGGTTGTTCTTTTACAAGAACAACAATTACAAGTGCTAACTATGGAAACAATGTTGTGACACCAAAAACAAACCCTACTCCATATGTATCCATCAAAGATCCACTAAAGTAGGAGCTCACAATTCCTCCAAAGGCCGAAGAACCCTGATGAGTCATATTTTATACACATTACAAGGGCTTAAGATGGGTATTTTTGAGATCATATGGTAGTCAAGAATCACATCTTAGCTAAGATTCAGATTATGGACCTAGAAATAAGGAAAGTATAAATTTGTGATAATTTGGGAATTTTAGCTAATAAAAGATTGGATTCATTTTGCAGGCCAAGCAATGGACATCTCGGCCCATCAAGGAGAGTCTTAGTCCAGGAGAGGTCGTCCCGGCCAGACCGACTCCTTCCTAGACCGACCGACTCTACAACCCAACAACTTAAAGGAGCAAAGAGGCCCAACCAAACTGAGCGGCCCAAGTGCGGTGCCACATTAGCCGAATCCAGCTCAGCTGCCACGTCACTACTAGAAGAAGCTTGCAGCGCAAGGTTAATCATTAGAAGGGTAGAATGGGAAATTCAGAATCTGAAATTATGTTAGGAATTCGTTCGCTTTAGCATGTGTCACAAGCTACCTAGCTCATGTATATATAGGGTATGCTGGACACGTTTTAGGTTGTTGAATTCATACTTGTATCCATACTCATTTACGCTCCATCTTCTCACTCTTGCTCCATTGGTGGTGCACGGTGCTTCAGAGGCGTCTCTCTCGGTTGAGGAGGTGTAGGTCAAGAACTGGGAAGCCAAAGGTTGTCAGAAGGGACCAATTGGTTAGCCAATGCACTCTGATAGACCCGATCCTCAATGTCTTGACTATCGACGGTGAACCATCTACGCCCTTCCATGGCGATTATTGTGGAAGGCGGAACCATTGAATTCACGCCTTGTATTTGCACTCTGTTTTCAATAATATAATTGGTTTGCGTTTCTTATCTCTTGATTGTGAATTCTGCTTTTAATCTGCTTTCACTGTGTCGCGGTTGCATATTTGTAAGAGTAGATTAGACTAGGCTGGTTGGAACCAGTTTGACAACTTAATTAGTTAATCAATAAGAGAACCTAAAATCAACCACGTGCATACTCCCTACCAACTGATGAGGTAGCGGTTGCGTAAATCCTCGGTATGGCAATGGACAAACCTTCAACGGTCGTCGTAAGAATTCTAGGTTGATTTGGAATCACAAGCTTGAGGGAAGAACCGAGAACTAATTGCTTATTAAATCTTTGTGTTGATATAGTAGTTAAGTAGTGTAGTGTAGATTGCATTTACTTTCGTGCGTAGTTTAAATTTTGTCTTTACTCTCCTTACAACAAAACCCCCATAATTTCTTGCATTTCAGCCCGAGACTGAGTCTAGTCCGACTCCGTTGCATCGGTCCGAGACCGAGTCTAGTCCGACTTTGTTGCGTCTAAGTCAATGCTTAGTTGAGATCATGTCGGATCCATCTCTGCCGAGACCGGATCGGATCAGTCTTTGTCGAGAGCAAGTCGGCGTTCTACACTTAGCGTTTTTTGCATTAACTCTGTTTTCCACACTGAGCCATAATAGAACACACTGTGTCCTTGAGAGAATTCGATCTAGGGTTGACTATACTATAGTTAGCTTTAGTTATTTGATGCGGCGTAAGATGATGTAAAACACGTTATCAAACCCCTGAAGATATCTTGAGGTGCTTTGTGACTCACCGTGTGCCCTCTCCACAATTATTGAATCTTTAACAACTAAGAAGGCGATAGAGAAGAAAAAAAACAACATTATATTTGTTGTCAACAAAAGTAGCCATCAAACTCCATGAGAGTGCACTGATCAACCTTGATAAAATACTAGATATGACCTTCTTCAATAATCAAAGAGGGGGACAGAATCACTAATAAACCCATACAATGGTTTGACAAGCCATGTAATGTAGAAAAGCCAAAGCTTACAACTGTCTCAACAAGGTCCAATTGCAATGGTTCTTCTAGAAGGGATAATGACAATCAAAGGGAAAAAAAATAGCCAAGACTTATAATAAAATAAAAGCACGAGTCATGGAAGGCATGATGGTTGGTAATGCAACCAACGTTGCTTTCGCTCTCTTGGTCACTTTGGTCGTTATTATTCCATGCATCAAGGCTGGTATTGGAAGGGTAAATTTATTTTTGGTTTTTCCAGTGTCTTACGCAATTATAACACAGTGGTAGAGGCTGAATTATGGGCTATTAAAATTGGAATGAAAATGGAATGTTTAGGGTTGCGCCACCGAGGATGGATTCACATAGGTCAGAATCTGGGACTAGTAAATGGATTCTACTTTATCCTTCACCTTCTTTTCACTACTCACTTTTGCTTCGTTGCAATTCTTTTCTTTTCGTCCAAGCTTAAATTTGGAAGTTCCTTAGCTCTCAAGATAACGACTTTATCTTTTGTCATTATCACCGATAATTGAGAATGACAAAGAAGACTTTGACTAGTTTCACGCAGATGTGTGAATCTCGTCAGAGGGTAGTAGCTTACTAAAGTGAGGCAGCGAAAACTACAACAAAAACAGAGCTTCCAAGATCTGAAGCTCTAATACCATATTGAGAGTAAAAGAAAATTTGTATTGATTAAATTAAATAATACGATTTTCTAATCTCCCTTTTATAGGGTAAAAACTACTTAAAGATAATATGAATAACAGAAAAATAAAGATAATTATTATAGATAAACTACGATGATCACGATCTTCTAATGAGATATTTAGATATTTGTAACCTCTTAATCTAATGAAATATTTAGATATCTGTAACTTCTTAATGAGTTACCTATCATATTTTATCAAATATCTATAATATCTCCAACAATTATATTTAGGTATATAATTCAATTAAGTAATGCATTTATTATTTTATATAAATAAGGTAATTAATTATAATTTTTATAATTTATTTTTAAATATATTATATTTCTTTTAATATTATTCTTACCTTAAAATTCCCTAATTTACATTTAACATTATATTTTTGGATAAAAATATATAATTTATTTAGAATTTATAATTGAATTTTAATATATTATTTTTATATTATTATTTTTTACTTCAACTCATTAATTTTGACAATTGCAATATGATTTAATTTTTTATATATATATATATATATATATATATATATATATATATATATATATATATATTTACTTTTGTCTTTAAAGACAAAAACAAACTGTTTGAAATATATTAAAAAATAAATTATATTATCATGTATCAAAATTAATGAATTGAAATATAAAAATAATATATTAAAATTAAATTATATATTTTTTAAAAGTACAAAATAAAAAGTAAATTAAATAATTAAAAAGTAAAAAAAAATATTAAAATCAATAATAATAATTATTCATAATATATTAAAAATAAATTATAAAAAGTAAATTATACATAACTACCTTATTTATATAAAATAGTAAATATATTACTTAATTAAATTAGATACCTAAAAATAATTTAATTATTTTAATTTAAAATATTTTTTATTACTTTATTTATTTTAATTATCTAGTATATTACTTGAATGATGGAAGAACTAAACTAATTATAATTAATTATAAAAGACTAAAAATATTAAAATATGTCAAAAATTAAAAAAAGAACATTTTTTTTTACAAATTTATTGATTCTTAAAACATAGTTAACCTTTAAAAATATAATTATCAACGTATTAATGAAACATTAATTTCTTTCATTTTTTGTGACTTTCTTTCTATTTAATTTATTTCCCAAAAGGGAAAGGTTCCTTCACCAACAAAAGTAAGGCAGCCCCAAGCCACAACTCACCGCTTCCCACGTTTCTTCATTGCCCACATTCATCTTCTCCTTACCATCTCCCCGTATGTTTCCAATCTTCAATCCTCTATTCAATTTTTTGTCCTATCTTTTTTTTTTGGCCCTTTAGTTATTGGCTGCATCAAAATGGCTATGATTTTATTATTTTTTTTTTCAGAAAATTGTATAAATTCAATTTTCTATTCTTTTAGGCTATCCTTTTATACATGCTTCAATTTGTTTTATTTTTGTTTCTCAGTTTATTGTTAATGGAAATATTTGTTATTGTTGGATTCTGGAAATTCAGCTTCAAACTTAGGGAAATAGTTGCATTTTAATTTTACTCAGCAATATTGTAGCATTGCTGGGTACACACCTAATTTGCAGAGCATTAGTATGAATTGAAAAAAGAAACTGTTGGGTTCAAATTTAACTAGCTTTACACTGTTGTTGTTTCTATTGGAGTCACATAATATTGGGCCAGTTATGACTTTATGTTAGTAGATGAAGCTCATCAACAAGTGATTCTTGATCAGGGAATTATATTCTTGGACTGTAATCATTTTATAATATTCCTTCACCGGAAGCATGATAATCCCCGGAATTTCTTGATGCTACTAACAACTATCAACAAATGTTTTTAAAATTTGTGGTTATATTCTAATGACAGAAATTGCATATAATTTCGGGAATATGTGATTGCAGTTGCCACCATAGAGACCTCAAAAATCTTAATATTGTGGCTGCAGTTGTTATTCTAGAGCACAATTTAAAACCCTGCAAGTATCAACCATACTTGCTCAAACTTATTATGTTTTGGTTCATATTGCTAGCGATTTGTCATTAGATTGCACTTTGGCTGTAAAACACTTAGCTAGTGGCTACTTTCTCAGTTGAAGTAAAAGGAATATATTGGAAACAAAAGTGTGTTAACTTTAATATTAGCGTCATTGTTTATCTATCAGGATGCCGCAGCAGGATATTGCTGATACAACCACCCTTAGTTATTGGTTAAATTGGAGGTTCTATCTGAGTGCAGTTTGTGTTTTGCTGTCTATGGTCCTTGCATTTCTTGTAGTATGGAAGCATAAAGGTTCAAGGAAATTCACATCTGGCAACGGAGAAAATCAGCAAGATTGGACATTGTCTGGTGATGAAGCATGGAAACCATGCCTTAAAGAAATTCACCCAGTTTGTTTGCTAGCTTTTCGTGTTATTGCATTCTCTTCTCTTTTGGCAACGCTAGTTGCCAAAATTCATATTAATGGTGGCTCCATATTTTATTATTACACTCAGTACGTTTTCCCTTTCTCTATATTTACTTGATTTATGAGTCTTGTCACACACTTATATTGGTGCCATGGAATAGGTAGCTACTACCTTTTTTTCCTAGTTGGTGATTTAAAGCTATACTAGAAAACAAATTCTGAATCAAGCTTTATAAATGAGTTTGAAGCCATTTATGGTTGTTTACCTGTCTTAGTTTTTTCTCAATTTCATTTCAATGTTTTCCATTCTTTACCATTAGCTTCGAACTCCTTTTTTTTATTATGATGGTTATTTTGGATTTCTTGCAGGTGGACCTTCACTCTGGTTACAATTTATTTTGGGGTGTGGCTCGTAATTTTTCTTAGAGGCCTTTAATGGAACCATTCCTGTTTATATATCTTATTATGCCACTTTATGATGCTTTTTATGCTGAAAACATAGTACTTAGGCAATAGCTTTCACATAAAGTATAATCTCTGAAGTCTAGCAAATTTGGATATCACAAGCTGAAATTTCTTTTTGCAGTGTGCATCTATGCTATCAGTGTATGGGTGTTATCAGCATAAAAAGTCAAGCACCATCTTTAATGTTAATATTGCTAGATTAGATGCAGAGCAAGGGCCATACATCCCTCTCTTACATCAGGATACTACAATCCTGTCTAGAGTGGAACACCTTGGTGATCCCCATGCTGAAATACACAAGAATCAAGTTGCACCCATCTGGAGTTATATTTTTCACATTTTATTCCAGGTATCAACGACAACAAAATGTCAACAAGTATAGGTTTGCAGAGAAATGGATACCCAGATTCATTGCCCAATGAAAATCAAGCTCAATTGTTACTTTTTTTCTTTCCTTTACATGTATTTGCTTAGTTCTTAAGTCTGTGTGCTTTCTTTACCATTTCGATGTCTTTTTAGGTTGTGACATCTTCTATTCTTTTTTTTTTCTTCTCTTTTATTTTTGTTTCGCATTTTGTATTTTGTTCTCTCCTTCAAATGCAAGCTTTTGCTATAGATTCTATTTGCATTATCTGGCAGTTTTGGACCTTATTGCATGACAAGTCAGATATTTTTGCATCATACTGTTACTGATGTTCAACTGGATACTATAATCCTGAACTTATACATCTCTTTCAATAGTTTAACTTCCATCCATGTTGACTACAATGTTGCATTAGTTTCCTCTGATTTTTTATGTGTTTGGTCATGTCTTTAAACAGATGAATGCAGGGGCGGTGGTGCTTACAGATTGCGTTTATTGGTTCATTATATTTCCATTTCTTACTCTGAGGGATTACGATTTTACCTTTGTGAGTAGAAACCTTCTGAAGATTCCTATACTACATACTTTCTTCCTTCTCGCTTTGTGCTAAAATTTATTGTTTCTTAACTTTTTTACTTTTTGCTTACTTAATGGGTTGATGTGACATCCACCTGTTATAAAGGTTTGAGCTTGGGGCTCATGGTGAGCCAGTTGATATTTTGATCCTTTTCTTATCATAATTAGGTCAAACAATACTAGATTTTAAAGTAGTTTCCCATAATTTAGTTTTTATATTGGAATTTTGGGTACATATGGTTGCTAGAATCCAAGAGTTCACCTTCAGTTCGCACTTCAAAATGATGGTTCATGATGCTATGTATATTTTTTATCAAAACATTTTTGTTTGTGATATGCTTGTAATCTTGCACATTAGATCTTTTGTGAATCTCAAATCAATATATTCTCTTTTGATTGGAAACATAAAAAAAATGTGTGGTCAATATAATGGTCAGATTCACATTGAATTTGAAATTCTTATGCCACTCAACAAATACATTGAGGATTTCAATAATTTGAAACAATGGAAGATCGTAATACCTAATCCTTTCACCAGATTTGTATAGCCTGATGTATATGCTACACCATCAATATGAGAATGCCTAAACGGCAACAGTGGATATATCCTTTACAGGGACAGGCATCGTGTTCCACGATTCAACCCTCAGTCTCAAGATTCTTAATTACTGAAATAAATAATAACCACATATAAAGTAGTTTCATAAAATTAATAGAGCAAGATATTATGGTCTTGATATCATTGGTTGTTGTGATAATCTTTTCTTTATTCTCCCCTTGTCTCCTAATGATTTAATCTAATCAGTTCTCCATCTTGTGTAGATGACAGTGAACATGCATGCTCTAAATATTGTTTTGCTCCTTGGAGATGCAGCTCTAAATTGTCTGGTAAATATTTTCATATGTTTCTAAGATCCGTATTTAGGGTTATTGCATAAGACATGTTGAATTAATTTAACCTACGTTTCAGCAAATACACTGGTTTGGGATGTCTTTCTTCGTGATATGGACAAGTTTATATGTCATTTTTCAGTGGGCTATTCATGCTTTCATCTGGATTTGGTAACCTATGCTATATTTTTGCATGTAAAAGTTTGCACACACCATGATTTTACTAACAATAGTGACAATTATCATTGCTACACTAACAATAGTGACAATTATCATTGCTACAGGTGGCCATACCCATTCCTTGATTTGTCATCACCCTATTCTCCATTGTGGTATGCCATTTTCTATGTAGTGCACATTTGGATATTTTCGAATTAAATGTAGAAGTTGAAAACTAACGAATTTACATCTGGGGTTCTCATTTGTATAGTTAAACAGACCACTATATTGAACTGAGTAGTATGTGTAATACAATTTCTAATCTCCCTTTTATAGGGTAAACATCTAAGCCTAAAAAAAAGGAAATAAGGAAACTATATCAAGAAAATACAGAAAAAATAAAAGTCATATCAGAAAAGATTCAGGAAAACGGTAATAACACTCCCCCTCAAGCTGGAGCATATAAATTATATGCTCCAAGCTTGGAACATATAACTTGTATCTGTGGTCCCCTTAAAGATTTAGTGAAAATTTCAGCAAGTTGATTACTCGAGTTGACAAATTCTGTACTTATTTTTTTGGCTAGCAACTTCTCCCGTACAAAGTGACAGTCAATCTCAATGTGTTTTGTTCTCTCATGAAATACAAGATTAGAAGAATGAAGAAGAGCTTGATTATCACAATACAGTTTCATTGGTTGGACATCAGCAAATTTCAATTCTTGAATAAGTTGTTTTACCAATATCAATTCACAAGTGGTTGAAGCCATAGCCCGATATTCTACTTCAACACTAGAACGAGCAACAATATTTTGCTTCTTACTTTTTCAAGATACCACATTTCCCCCAATAGATATGCAAAAACCTGTAGTAGATCGTCTATCAATGGGAAATCCTGTCCAAACGGCATCACAATAACATGATATATGGGTGTCTCCCTTATCCTCATATAGCAAACCCTGTCCAGGTGTCTTCTTGATATATCTAAGAATACGGAGGACTTCTGACCAATGATCAACGCAAGGTGTCTGCATAAACTGATTTACAACTCCCACTGCAAAGGAGATATCAAGTCTAGTGATAGTGAGGTAAATGAGTTTACCCACTAGTCTTCTATACCTCTCTGGATCGGAATAAGGTTCACCCCTGTTTTTACCATTAGCTTCATATTTGGATCCATGAGACTGTCAACTAGCCTGTAATTACTCATACTAGTCTCTTGTAAGATATCAAGAGCATATTTTCTTTGAGAGATAACAATGCCTTCCTTGGATTGAGCGACCTCTATGCCAAGAAAGTACTTCAGGTGGCCAAGATCTTTGGTGCCGAAGTTTCAATGAATAATAAGACGCTTTAAGCGGGAAATTTTGATATCATCATTTTCTGTGATGACAATATCATCCACATACACAACCAAATACACATTTACTGGAAGAGGAATGACAATAAAATACAGAGTGAACTGCTTCACTTCTTGTCATCCCGAAGTTTTGAACAACTTGACTAAACTTCCCAAACCAAGCTCTTCGGGACTGTTTAAATCCATATAAGGATCTGCGAAGCTTGCATACTAAACCAGACTCCCCCTAAGCAACAAAACTAGGAGGTTGCTCCATGTATATTTCTTCATCCAAGTCACCATGTAGAAAAACATTTTTGATGTCTAATTGATGAAGAGGCCAATGATGAATAGCAATCATTGGAAGTAAGAGGCAGATAATAGTGATTTTAGCCACATGAGAAAAAGTATCTCCATAATCAAGACCATATACTTGAGTATATCCTTTGGCCACCAACCGGGCTTTGAGGCGATCAACTGTGTCATTAGGTGAGTTAAATGGACAAAATATATTGAACTGAGTGGTGTAAATAATACAATTTCTAATCCCCTTTTATAGGGTAAACATCTAAGCCTAAAAAAAGGAATAAGAAAACTATATCAAGAAAATACAAACCAAATAAAAATCATATCAGAAAAGATACATGAAATCAGTAATATATTTAACACTCCCCTCAATTTGAAAGCATATAAATTATATGCTCCAAGCTTGGAACATATAACTTGTATCTGTGGTCCCCTTAAAGACTTAGTGAAAATGTCAGCAAGTTGATTACTTGAGTTGACAAATTCTGTACTTATTTCTTTTCCAAAGAATTCTCCCGTATAAAGTGACAAATAATCTCAATGTGTTTGGTTCTCTCATGAAATATGGGATTAGAAGCAATGTGAAGAGCCGCTTGATTATCACAATACAGTTTCATTGGTTGGACATCAGAAATTTCAATTCTTGAATAAGTTGTTTTACCCATATCAATTCACAGTGGTCAAGCCATAGCCCTATATTCTGCTTCAAGACTAGAACGAGCAATGATTTTTTCTTACTTTTCCAAGAGACCATATTTCCCCAATAGATATGCAAAACCACGTAGTAGATCGTCTATCAATGGGAGATCCTGCCTAATCGGCATCACAAGAACATGATATATGGGTGTCTCCTTTATCTTCATATAGCAAACCCCGGCCTGTGTGTCTTCTTGATATATTTAAGAATACGGAGGATTTGTTGTCAATGATCAATGCAAGGTGCCTGCATAAACCGACTTACAACTCCCATCGCAAAGGAGATATCAAGTCTAGTGATAGTGAGGTAAATGAGTTTACCCACTAGTCTTCTATACCTCTCCGGATCGAATAAGGTTCACCTTGTTTTTACCATTAGCTTCATATTTGGATCCATGGGATTTGTCAACCTGGCTTGCAATTACTCATACTAGTCTCTTGTAAGATATCAAGAGCATATTTTCTCTCGAGAGATAGCAATGCCTTCCTTGGATTGAGCGACCACTATGCCAAGAAAGTATTTCAGGTGGCCAAGATCTTTGGTCCGAAAGTGGCTGAATAAATCTTTGCTTTAAGCGGGAAATTTTGATATCAATATTTCCCTGTTATGATAATATCATCCACATATACAACCAGATACACACATTTAGCAGGAGAAGAGGAATGACAATAAAATATGAAGTGATCCGCTTTCACTTTGTCATCCCGAAGTTTTGAACAACTTGGCTAAACTTCTCAAACCAAGTTTCCGGAGGCTGTTTAAGTCCATATAAGGATCTACGGAGAACTTGCATACTAACCCAGACTCACGAGCAACAAAACCAGGAGGTTGCTCCATGTATATTTCTTCATCCAAGTCACCATGTAGAAAAGC
This sequence comes from Mucuna pruriens, assembly GCA_025330945.1. Taxonomy (NCBI): domain Eukaryota; kingdom Viridiplantae; phylum Streptophyta; class Magnoliopsida; order Fabales; family Fabaceae; genus Mucuna; species Mucuna pruriens. The sequence goes on from JAENHJ010000139.1 coordinate 1,274,261, forward strand.
ATTTTTGATGTCTAATTGATGAAGAGGCCCGGTGACGAATAACACCATTCAAGTAAGAGGCGGATAGTAGTGATTTTAGCCACAGGAGAGAAAGTATCTCCATAATCAAGACCATATACTTGAGTATATCCTTTTTCCACCAATCGGGCTTTAAGGCGATCAATTGTGTCGTTATGTGCAACTTTAATAGAAAATACCCACCTACAACCAACTGCCTTCTTGCTTGAGGGAAGAGGAACTAACTCCCAAGTACCACTTTGTTCCAGCGCCTGCATTTCGACTATCATGGCTTGTCGCCATCCAGGATGATTAAGTGCTTCACAGACAGATTTAGGAATAGTAATGGACGAAACAGAGGAAACAAAAGAAAAATACGAAGGAGATAAACGGTGATAACTAAGGTAAATAGGATGAGGATTACGCGTGGAGCGAATACCTTTCCGAAGAGCAATGGGCCAACCAATGTTAGAATCATGGGAAGGTGAGGATGGAAGAGGATTCGGTGTGGGGTCAGTTGAGGGTAGAGGACATGAATCAGGTGAATCTTCACATACTGGGGTACCCATCTCTTGTGTCTTGCTTTGACATGTAGACATTGAAGGTGGAGATAGTTCAACTTGAGAATGAACAGAAGAGGAAGGTTGGAGTATGTCTTGATTATGTGTTTCAAGGGATGACGACTCTGGTGGACTAAGATATGGAATTGGTAGTGCCTGTTGGATAGAGTCACAATCATCTTTGGTGAAGAACATAGTTTCTCGAAAGAATGTAACATCGGTGACATATAGTGTCTTTTTGTAGATGGAGAAGTAACATCTGTACCCTTTTTGAAGACGAGAATATCCAAGGAACACACATTTGATTGCTCTTGTAGAAAGCTTATCACGACCTGGAGAGACATTATGAACAAAACATACACAACCAAAGACTTTAGGAGGCACATGATACATTTTATCGTTAGGGAATAAATTTGAGTGGGGGATTTGATTCTCAAGTGAAGAAGATGACATTCGATTTATTAAAAAATAAGCAATAAGAATGGCTTCACCCCAATGATTAGTAGGGACATTTGCACTTAAGAGTAAGGTGCGGGCAGTTTCAACCAGATGCCTATTTTTCCTTTCAGCTATGCCATTCTGTTGAGGAGTATGAGGACACATGGATTGATGTAAGATTCCTTTTGAGGACAAATATGAGTTTAGTTCGGAAGAAAAATATTCTTTTGCATTATCACTTCTCAATATTTTAATGGTTTTTCCAAATTGATTTTCCAACTTCTTTAGAAGGACATTAGGATGGACAAAAGTTCAGATCTTTCTTTCATCAAATAGAATAAAAGTAAAGTGAGTATTCATCAATGAATGTGATGAAGTAGTTAAAACCAAAAGATGTTACTTCGACTTGGTCCCCAAATATCTGAATGGACAATAGAGAAAGGCGAATCACATCTTTTGTTGACATGGTTTGGAAAGGTGGATCGACATGTTTGCCTAATTGACGGGACTCACATTCTAAGGTAGACGGTTTATTGAGACTAGGAACCATTAACTTTAGCTTTGCAAGACTAGGGTGCCCTAAACGATTATGCAAAAGTTTTTGGAGATCTGACGCAAAACACAACGTAGAGCGGTTGTTGGATAAGTAATAAAGTCCTCTTGATTCATGTCCTTTGCCAATCATTTGGCCCGTATTAGGTCTGTATAACAAAGAAATCAGCATAAAAGGTTCTTGAACAATTCAAAGAACAAGTCGATTGACTCAAAGAAATCGGATTGTAGGGACATTTGGGAGCGTCACAACACAGAGTTTAAACTAATTGATGAGGATAGAGAAAACTTGACCAACTCCCTGAGATACCATTTTGGAACCATTGGCTAATGAAATGAAGTGAGGAAACTTAGGTGAGGAGATAGAAGAGAACATGAGTCATTTGAGGAAATGTGATCGAAGCACTTTTGAGTCAATTATCCATGGACCTTGAGATCAGAAGCACCTGAGTCAATTATCCATGGACCTTGACTCCCCATGGAATGAGAAATGCAGGTAGTTGAAACACTTGGTGATACAGATGATTGGGCGTGGTTGTTGGACTTGAGCCTTAGGAGCTCTTGATACTCTTCATCTAAGATTAATTGAAAAACAGTCCTTTCATTTGAAGGGATATCACTCGAAGATATATTTGCAGTTTTGTTTGGCCAACCAATCAAATCATAACATCTATTTTGTAGGTGTCCTTCTTTTCCACAATGTGAGCAGATAAGCTTACTACGACCACCTTTACCATTTCGTGACATTCCTCTAGTACCATGATCACTTCTTCCTCTATGAGAGGCTACCATAGCAGAGTTTTCAGCTGCAATACCATCACCTTTCATTATGGTAGGAACGAGGCCGACGAACAGAACGGCGGCGACAAACAGTGGTAGACAGCGGCAGCGGCAAACGACAACGGCAGGTGGCGGCGGCAGAAGACAGCGGCAGGTGGCGGCGGCAGACGACAGCGGCAGACGGCAGCGGCAGGTGGCGGCAGCAGACAGCAGTGGCAGGTCGCAGCGGCAGACGGCAGCGGCAGGTGGCGGCAGAAGGCGGCGGGTGGCAGCACCCCAGACGACAGGCCTGAGTTGTGGGCACAGGCAGAGCTTTGCTCTACTCTGATACCAAGTTAAATGGACAAAATATATTGAACTGAGTGGTGTAAATAATACAATTTCTAATCACCTTTTATAGGGTAAACATCTAAGCCTAAAAAAAGGAATAAGGAAACTATATCAAGAAAATACAAACCAAATAAAAATCATATCAGAAAAGATACAGGAAATCAATAATATATTTAACAAGGTGCAACTTTAATAGCAAATACCCACCTACAACCAACTGCCTTCTTGCTTGAGGGAAGATGAACTAACTCCCAAGTATCACTTTGTTCCAGCGCCTGCATTTCAACTATCATGGCTTGTCGCCATCCAGGATGATTAAGTGCTTCACAGACAGATTTAGGAATAGTAATGGAAGAGACAGAGGAAACAAAAGAAAAATACAAAGGAGATAAACGATGATAACTAAGATAAATAGGATGAGGATTACGAGTGGAGCGAATACCTTTCCAAAGAGGAATAGGCCAACCAATGTCAAAATCATGGGAAGGTGAGGATGGAAGAGGATCCGGCGTGGGGTCAGTTGAGGATAGAGGACATGAATCAAGTGAATCTTCACATACTGGGTACCCATCTCTTGTGTCCTGCTTTGACATGTAGACATTGAAGGTGGAGATAGTTCAGCTTGAGAATGAACAAAAGGGGAAGGTTGGAGTATGTCTTGATTATGCGTTTCAAGGATGACGACTCTGTTGGACTAAGATATGGAATTGGTAGTGCTTGTTGGATAGAGTCACAATCATCTTTGTGAAGAACATAGTTTCCTCAAAGAATGTAACATCAGCTAACATAGTGTCTTTTTGTAGTTGGAGAGTAACAAATGTACCATTTTTGAAGATGAGAATATCCAAGAAACACATTTGATTGCTCTTGTAGAGAGTTTATCATGATCTGGAGAGACATCATGAACAAAACATACACAACCAAAGACTTTAGGAGGCACATGATACATTTTATCTTTAGGAAATAAAATTGAATGAGGGATTTGATTCTCAAGTGAAGCAGATGGCATTCGATTTATTAAAAATAGGCAGTAAGAATGGCTTCACCCCAATGATTAGTAAGGACATTTGTACTTAAAAGTAAGATGCGGGCAGTTTCAATCAGATGCCTATTTTTCCTTTCAACTATACCATTCTGTTGAGGAGTTTGAGGGCATGTGGATTGATGTAAGATTCCTTTTGAGGACAGATATGAGTTTAGTTCGAAAGAAAAATATTCTTTTGCATTATTACTTCTCAACATTTTAATGTTTTCCAAATTGATTTTCCACTTCTTTAGAGAAGGACATTAAGATGGACAAAAGTTCAGATCTTTCTTTCATCAAATAGACTCAAGTACATCGTGAGTATTCATCAATGAATGTGATGAAGTAGTTAAAACCAAAAAATGTTACTCGACTTGGTCCCTAAATATTTGAATGGATAATAGAAAAAGGTGAATTACATCTTTTGTTGACTTGGTTAGGAAAGGTGAATCTGACATGTTTGCCTAATTGACAGGACTCACACTCTAAGGTAGACAGTTTATTGAGACTAGGAACCATTAACTTTAGCTTTGCAAGATTAGGGTGTCCTAAACGATTATGCAAAAGCTTTGGAGATATAGACGCAAAACACAACGTAGAGGGATTGTTGGATAAGTAATAAAGTCCTCTTGATTCATGTCCTTTGCCAATCAGCTGGCCCGTATTCTGGTCATGTATAACAAAGGAATCAGCATAAAAGGTTACTGAACAATTCAAAAAACGAGTCAATTGACTCAAAGAAATCAAATTGTAGGGACATTTGGGAATGTACAACACAATGTTTAAACTAATTGATGAGGATAGAGAAACTTGACCAACTCCATGAGATACCATTTTGGAACCATTGGCTAATGAAATGAAGTGAGGAAACTTAGGTGAGGAGATAGAGGAGAATACAGACTCGTTACCAGAAATGTGATCTGAAGCACCTGAATTGATTATCCATGGACCTTGACTCCTTATGGACTGGGAAATGCATGTAGTTGAAACACTTGGTGGTGCAGATGATTGGATGTGATTGTTGGACTTGAGCCTTAGGAACTCCTGATACTCTTCATCTGAGATTAATTGAGAACCAGTCCTTCCGTTTGAAGGGGTATCACTTGAAGATATATTTGCAGTTTTGTCTGGCCAACCAATCAAATCATAACATCTATTTTGTAGGTGTCCTTTTCCACAGTATGAGCAGATAAGCCTACCACGACCACCTTTACCATTTCGTAATATTCCTCTAGTACCCCGACTGCTTCTTCCTCTACCACAAGAGGCTACCATAGTAGAGTTTTCAATAATGATACCTATAGATCCTCGTGAAACAGAACTAGCAATGGCCATTTTTACCTTCAAACAGTGAACAGAGGAGGAGAGGTAATGGTTCTAAACACTTGCAATAAAAAAAACAATAGCATGGTAACTTAGATCTACCAGCTGCAGTACTTCCCACCAAATTTTTGGGAGTTGGAAAAGGTAGGAGATGAGCCAACGAACAGAATAGTGGTCTGACGGTGGCAGACAGCAGCGAATAGCAGTGGACAGTGGCAACAACAGCGGTAGACAATGACTCTCAGTCACTGGATACTAAGACAACTTTCCGGCGGCGGTCAGCGAGAGGTGGCAGTGGACGGCGGCGGTGGACGGCGGTTGATGGTGGCGGCCGACGACGGACGGTGGCGATCGGCGGCCGACGCACAGAACATAGGTAGAGCAAAACTCTGCTCTGATACCAAGTTAAACAGACCACTATATTGAACTGAGTAGTATGTGTAATACAATTTCTAATCTCCCTTTTATAGGGTAAACATCTAAGCCTAAAAAAGATACAGGAAAACGGTAATATATTTAACATGTATAATGTTGTATTTTTTCATTTTTCATGCAAAATCTTGTGGATTTATGGGAAAAGGGTGTTTTCCTTTTTATGTAAGGTTTTGTTATGAAGCTTTTAAGTAAAATGAACTTAAGAATCGCAAAAGAGTGACAAGTTTGGCTAGAATCAAATTTTAGGTCATTGCCTTTGCACGCAACACAGCATTTGTACCATGATATTTTCAAGTCCTTCTTTTCCCCCTTCTCCCCATGAATGCCTAATCCAATATGTTTTTTATGACCTGTAGGTACTTGTTGGTTGCATTGTTACATATTCCATGTTATGGCTTGTTTAAGCTGATTTTAGAAATGAAACATTATTTCTTGTGGAAACGGTTCCCTTCCTCTTGTCAGTGCTAAAGGTTAAGTGGTATCAGAGTGGGGTCCCTTCAGAGCCACAGAAGCAGTTTGGCCTACACCGAAACTGCATTTAGTTCTCCCAGCTGCATAGTGGACGGTTGAGCATTGTTACATGCTCATGGCTTAAACAAATTACTGATATTCGGCCAATATGGTAATATGAACCTTCCAGAACTGAGGGTTTCATTCTGCTACTATTCAACTGCTTCCCAGAGCAAAGGGGAAGCAGGATTATGTAGGAACAAGCAGAGGAAGGAGCTCTTTATTTTAAGGTACTATTGTTCTATTTCCTCAATAGTTGGAATCAAGTTTGTTGTGGGATTATCAGAATACCCATCAACCTATGAAGTCACAGGTGTGGATTTGTGTTCATGATCACTAGTCCACCGAGATGATATATTCCCGTTATTGCTGAAGAACTTTGGGACATCTTTGTATTGTTTATTTCACATTTGGGGAAGTTAATATAGCTGAACTAAAAATGTGTTCAGAGTCTTTTTTTTTTTTTAAGAAACTGCTAACCTGCAGCAGCATTAACATAATAAGGTCACTACTCTTGTTCGCTTTTCACTCACATACTTGTGGCCACTTTACTGAGCTGGATTGGAGCAAGTTTATACCCGTTGTTTCTTGCTGCCCCCAATCGAAGGGAAAATGCAAATACAAACGGATTTGTTTTTCATCAATGCTAAAATAGAGTATTTGTTGGTGGTCAAAATTTGTTCCGAGAAATCAATAAGTTTAATTTTTGGAAAGGTAATTTCTTAGAGATCTTAATCAACAAATAAAGTATTTATTTGAGACATAGAATCGAAAATTCTTTTTATTTGATGAAGCAACATCGGGTGTTCAACTTGAGAAAATGATGATATTTACTTGATACTTACAATTCGATTTTGACAAGAATTTTAATGATGTGTTAATGTTACGAGACTTTGAGGATAGAATTCGAATTGTGATTCTTCAGCTGTTTAACTTGAATAATATATGAATTCGCTGGCAAAGCATGTAAAACGTAATTTTGAATTAGTAAATTTAATACATACCATGTGATTTGAAATACATTATCAAGTATGCTAGTTGATATAGTAATTTAATGTATAAGAAAGAGAAATAGATAGAAGAAAGAGTTAACGAAAGGAGAAGTTATTGAAATGAGAAGAAGTTATTGAAAGAGATGCATTGGAATAAAAGTTGGGTAAGAAGTTATTTCACTCTTTAAACTGATACATTTGTTTAGAGTTTTGTGAGTGTTTTCGATAAAATAAAAATGACTCATAAATTTCCTATTTATAAAGTCTCAACCTAATGATTAAGTTATAATTTTGGGACAAGGGTACTATCTAAGAAAACTATCTTACTATATTGTCGACATCTATCTTAACTTATTGCTTAGTAACCTTTCAATAATGACGCACATACTTCCTTTCGAGCATGCTTAGCAACAACTCTAAGTCTTTTTTTTGAGTGTATTCATTTTTTTACATTACTGATAGTGTGTTCTTTTAGTCGTCTTAAACGCCTATCAAATAACTAAAGCTAACTATAATATAGTCAACCCTAGGTCATTCTTCTCAAGGATACGGTGCGTTCATAATGTGTTTCAATGTGGAATAAACGGGGAGCAAAATCTAAGTGTAAGTCTTGACTCACCTCTAAGATGGCCGAAAGTCGCTCTTGGCAGAGGCGAGGCGAGATGATCTCGGTAGAGACAATCCGGCTAGGTCTCGGCTGAAATCTTGACAAACGCCATTCTGAGATGGACTATCTTTGTCTCAGACTTAAAAACAGTAAATGAGAGGGGTTGGAATGCAATCGAAATCAAAACAGAGATTAACTACAATCAAAATTGAAATTAATTACAATGCAAATGCAATTACGCTACTCCTAATGCTATTGCTATTACTGTGTTCATGTTTAGTTCCAATAATCAAGTTCTTTTTGGTTCAATCACTCCAATTACAGTCCACATTAGCCTCTAGTGTTCTTATGGCAATCGCCAAAGGTCCGTCCCTTGCCATACCGAGGATTTACACAATCGCTACCTCATCAATTGGCAGAGATTAAGTTCAAGCTGATTTTATATTCTCAATTAACAATCGTTAAGTGATTACCTACTGAATTAGCTAAACCAGTTCTAATCGGCTTAGTTTAACATTGTTTCGTTACCATGTGCAATCGCAACGCAGTAATTGAACTTAGATTTTAGGAATGCAACAGAGATCAGAATTCAGAAAGCTCTTATATTATTGAAAACGAAACACAAACACAGGGTCTGGATTCGGTGATTCCATCTTCCACGGCAATCGCCATGGCTGATGGAGATGATCCACCTCTGATAGCTAGGATGCCGAGGATCAGGTCCACCGGAGTGCGTTGGTGCTCCAATTGGTCTCCTCTGGAAACCTTCGGCTTCTCAGTTCCTAGCCTGCATTTCCTCGATCGAGAGAAATGCCTTTAGCAGCACAGTTGCACCACCGTGAGCGGAGGAGAGGAAAACGAGAGAGAATGAAGGTAATGGACGCGGGAAAATATGAATGCCAAAGACCCTTAATCGTTCAGAGTTTCGTCTACTTATACGGGAATGGACGCAGCTAACTAACTTAACAGAATTACAAGTAAAATCCTTATTCTACCCTTGCTGTGACTTGCGTTGCAAGCTACTCCAGGAGATGATGTGGCGCTTGAGCTGGCACCAAGGTGGCTCTGTATTACTGACGTGGAGTGCTACCTGGACCAAGCTCCTGATTGTGCTTATTGGCTGAATGGGCCGAGTCTCGGCCTGGCTGAATGGGCCGAGTCTCGGGCTGGCTGAAAGGCTCTCGGCCTGGGCTTCTAGTGGCGGGCTGCGAGCTTTGCTGGACCTGCAATGAAGGAATAGTTAGCTTAATGTCTTGAATAAACACAGATTGTGTTTTTCTCTAATTCTAGGCCCTTAATCTAGATCTTAGCTAACAATCCTCTTTTAAGTTCATGAATTGCTTAATGGCATTCTTCTTAGGTCCACTTAAGATGTGTATTTTATGACTCATCAATTACCGAGCTCCATCTTTACATAAACTCAATAATTAAGAATTGTTTCCCCCTACTTGCTCCATCAAAAATCAAATCACAAGCTTTTGATAAAAACTAAGTAGTTCTAATAAGATATGTAATATGAATACCCTTACGCTTTGTAGATATATAAGGTGACATTTTAGGATTCCGTTTTCTAGTCCCATGGCCAAAATGAACTCATGCTTCCATCACTTCTTTCAAAATTATGTTCCAATATCTTTTTTGTCATTTATATTTATCCCCTCACTTTTCTTTCATTTTAAAAAATGGAAACGAAAGAAAGAGATCCAGTATACTGAAATAGAAATAAATAAGTGTTCTGAAGGAACCTTTTATTCTACCGAAGATTGGCTAATGATACATGATCAAGCATTTTTTTTCATTCTTGAAGATCCTTTTGATCCATTGAACACTAAGAAAAATCATCAAGCAATGCCAATAGATGCCCCTTGTGACACCCTATATATATATATATATATATATATATATAGGTCGGCAATAAAATAGTAAAATTTCAAAATCACAAGCATGATAAAGGATGCATATTTGAACATCAATCATGTATTCAATAAAATATTTGAAATATTGTAATGACACTCCAAAGGCCAACTAAAGAAAATAATATAATATTTATAATCATCCTTACAACTCACTCCAATGTCACATCCTATCTGAGTATAAAACCCAACAATGAAATGAAAACAAAAGTAATAAAGGAGCCCAACTAAATACTCATGCTCATGCTCAACATCACTTGCAAGGGGTGATAAACCTAAACATAAAGACAACATAGATAACAAGGAGTGTGATACGATTCTGGATCCCCTGAAGTTCGAATTGATTGGACCTTTGATAATTCCTATTTTATCCCCCTAATAAGGTCTTAAGCTGGATAGAATAGACTCTAATTGGTAGTTAAGAATCACGTATTAGCTAAGATTCAAAATTCCAAGGTTAAAATAAGGAAAATACAAATATAGATTAAGCTACTGATTTTAGCTAATAAAAATAGAAGTCTTGTTTTGCAAGTCAAACTGGAGTCCCAAAACCATCCCAGCCAAGACCGAGACTGAGTCTTCCCGGCCAATATAATTGAAACCAAATGCGTCTCAACCAATCGAAGGTGTCTCGACTAGCTAAAGCCGAGACCAAAGGCATCTCGGAACTGAAGGCATCCCAACCGGATGAAGTCGTCTCGGCCAAGACGAGTGCCTCTCCTGGCCGATTCCGTTCCAATAGCTGACTCTGTCTTCCATTGGCTCCATCTTCACATGAAGCTGACTTCGCAATGTCGACTCTATTAAGCCGGACTTTGCAGACCGACTTTGTATCCGCGTACTAATTGGATGTTGATTCCTAACCAGATGCCAACTCCAATCCAACCAACTCCCATCCATTCAGATTCATCCCAGCCAACAAAGACCGAATCCACTTCAGCAATTCCAGCACATGTTCATTTACGAAATAGTTAGTTAGTTTAGTATGTTATTTTTATTATGTAGTTAGTTATTTTTGTTATTTCTGTTACAGTTTGTTAGCTGATACATGTATAAATAAGGGGATATACTATTGTTCATGGGGTAAGCAAGCCGAGCGACGCTTTGCCCAATACATACTCTCCATCCCCCGAGCCTAAGTACCCTTCATTCCTCTTTGTTCCATGGTGCTTCAAAGAGCGCCTAGTCGATCGACTAGGTGTAGGACCAAGGTCTGGGTAGCGACCATTGCCAGAGAGGACTGACCACGAATCTGGCACACTTTGGTGATTCAATCCCTTAGTACCTGGCTAAAGTAGGTGGAACACTACAACTACCACTGGCGATGGTTGTGGGAAGTTGATCCACACTCCATCAACAAACGCTTCACCTTTCTTTTGTATCACTATACAAGTTAATCAATGAATGGCTATAATTCTTTTATTTCTATGTTGTGATTTTTATTAGCATAATTTGTTTTCTTGCTTATTCACGATAGTGTGTAGTAGGAATAGAGTATGTTAGTTTAAGGGTCGATCAGAACCACTCTAATAACAAAATAGGTAATCGGTAGATAACTTACATCAGCCAGGTGCGTAATCCCTGCCAAACTCAAGGTTGCGATTGTGTAAGCCCTTAGTAGGCAATGGACGAATGTTCCGCGATTGTCGTAGGAAATTGGGTTGGTGAGAAATTGCTGGCATAGTAAGAATCGGAAGTAAAACCAGTTAAGTGATAAATCGGGATAGTGATAGGATAAATATGTCTTAGTAATCATAGTAATCGTAGGTAGCTTCTAATATTTACTTTTCTTTGAATGTTTTAGTTAATCTTTACTTTTCTTGCAAGTTTACATTTCTCAGTAAAAACCCCTATTTATATTTCTTGACGAGTCTGCATCTATGTCCCAGCTTTGTATCTTATTAGCCTTACACACATAGAAAATACAAGAACCATGTGTCCTTGATAGATATGAGCTAGGTTGACCCTATGCTACTCATAACATAGGTAAATCTAGTATTTTGATAGGAGAAATGACGACTAAATCTTTAGCTATCAACCTTTACTGGAATCTCTCATGTGGATCATGTTCTTCCTGAATCAAGCTACTCTACGTAGCATTCTTTGGTTTTTGGATATAGAAATCATAGAGAAACTTAGTGTTTTTATCAGAGCATTGAAAATCCCAAAAACTAAAGATAGAGGAAAATCAGATAAGAGAAATTGATATTCACCATAAGCCTCCAAAAGAACTTGATGAGAATAAAACGTTTTAATCCAAAGGTCTAAAGTGACTTGAAACGTCTACGTCCAAAGACACTTGGCCTAAAGGAAAGAGAAACTAGAAGGTAGCCTTCCTTCATCCATACGCATGATGGCTTCCATTAGTGCATACATTGGACTAGTGTGCATCCATTGGACTCAGCATGTCCATACATGGCTTAAGCATTCATCCAACCTTAAGAAGCCATTATACTTATTACATGGAATGAAAGAAATGTTATACAAAGGTTCCTAATTATACAAGGACAAAAAAAACATAGGGTATCCTTCTTTGGATGCTTCTTGTCCTTTAAGGAGTACCATTTTCCTTTGTACTTCAACTTCTATCTTCTTCAACCTACCCCTCATTAAGGGTTTGATAGTCTAGGGATTGGTCGTTATTTCCTTTATCAAAATACTAGATTTTTCCTATGTTAAAGTAGCATAGGGCCAACCTAGGTCATTCTTCTCAAGGACACATTTGTTCTAATGTTCTAAGGTGTAAGGCTAGAAAAAGATTACAAAGCTAGGTAGTACGATGTAGACTCGACAAGAAATATAAATGAGGGGTTTGAACAGAAAATTAAATTTACAAGAAATGTAAAGAACAATTAAAGACCCCAGATTACTTTAGATTACTAAGACTCCTATGACATATTTATCTTATCACTATTCTGATTTATCACTTGCTGATTTTAATTCTAATTCTTACTATGCCAATGATTTCTCACCAATTCAATTACCTACGATGATTGCCGAACATTCGTCCCATGCTAATTGAGGACTTAAACAATCACTGCCTTGAGTTTGGCAGGGAGTACGCACTTGATTGATGTAGAATATCTAGCAATTATCTATTTTGTTGTTAGAGTGGTTTCGATCGACCCCTAATAGAAATGAACCTGGAACATAATACAAATCGTGATTAAGCAAGGAAAAGATTATGCTAATAGAAATCAAAACATAATACAAACAGAATTACAGCCATTCATTGGTTAACCTAGAACGTGATACAAAGAAAAGTGTAAAGTGTAGTTGCAGTGTTCCACCTCCATTGGCCAGGCACAGGGGGGTTGAATCACTAAGTAGTGTGCCAACGCGTCTTGAAAGTCCCCTCTTAGCAACTGACCACTACACAGGCACTGGTCCTACACCCACTCTATCGACTAGGCACTCTCTGAAGTACCGTGGAACAAAGAGGAAGGTAGTGAACTTAGGCTTGGGAACAGAAAATGTGTATGTGTAAGGCTGAGTGTATTTGTGTACTTTTCTTCTAGCTAACCAATGAATGTTGCCATGCATTCCTATTTATACATGCATCAACTAACTAACTCTATAACCATATTAACTGAAATAACATATTTAACTGCCTAACTATAACAAAAGTACCAAAATTAACTACATTCTAACTACTTTCCTAAACTCCCATGTGTTACTTTACATTTGCACGTGCTTGAATCTTTGTCGAAGTGGAGTCAGTCTTTTGGTGCCGAGATGGATCTAGTTCTGTATAGGAGTCGACATTTGCTTCAAAGGTCGACATTCGGATAGACTTGGGCGTGAAGTCAGTCCTACGGATATCATCTTGGTATAGAGTCAACATCCGGTATAGAGTTGGCTTCCGAATTGAAGTCGACATCTTAATTGCTAATGATAGAGTCGGTATCACGAAGTCAGCTTCATCTGATTGGGACGCATCCGGTCTCTACTGGGATGACTTCATTTTGACTAGGAGGGATAGAGCCATCTGTCTTCACGGCACGCTCTAAAGGGTACCACCTCTCATGCTCTCTAGTCATCTTTGGTGGAACGCTGCAACTACCACTAGCGATCATCGTGGGAAGTTGATCCACACTCCATCCACGCACCACACACTTTTTCTTGTATCGCTATATAGGTTAATGAATGAATGGTTATAGTCTTTTATTGCTATGTTGTGATTTCTGGAGCATAATCTTTTCTTGCTTATTCACGATAGTGCGTAGTAGGAATAGGGTACGTTAGTTTAGGGGCCGATCGAAACAATTCTAATAACAAAATAGGTAATTGATAGATAACCTACATCAGTCAAGGGTGTAATCCCTACCAAACTCGAGGCCGCAATCGTGTAAGCCCTTAGTAGGCAATGGACGGATGTTCAGCGATTGTCGTAGGAAATTGGGCTAGTGAGAAATTGTTGCCATAGTAGAACTCGAAATTCAAACCAGTCAAGTGATAAACTGGGATAGTGATAAGATAAATATGTCCTAGTAATTGTAGTAACCATAGGTAGCTTTTCATTTCCTAGTTAATCTTTACTCTTCTTGCAAATTTACTTTACCAGCTAAAACCCCCATTATGCTTCTTGTTGAGTCTGCATCATACGTCCCAACTCTGCATCTTTTCCAGCCTTAGACACTAGAAACATTAGAACCACGTGTCCTTGAGAGATATGACCTAGGTTGACCCTATGCTACCCATAACATAGGTAAATCTAGTATTTTGATAGAAAAAATAATGACTAAATCTTTAGCTATCAAATTGGCGTCGTTGCTGGGGACATACGTTCTGTGTTCCTAGTGTGCCGAGTCTAATAAGAGTCGAACTTGAGTCGGTAGAATGCTTGTCTTTAGATATACCGAGTCTATCTTGTTTTCTTTTATTCACTAATTTTGTTTTTACACTAATTGTGAGTCTGTTTTCTATTAATTAAAAGTTTGTTTTTATGCATGATAAGGTTGTTTTTGCTGATTGGTTGTTGAGTCAAGTTCAGTTGTCATACATACCGAGTCTGTTTTCTTTCTTGCACTAACTTTTAAGTTTGTTATCTATCAATTTACATATTTGTTTTGATTTCTATAGAGTTTGTTTTCTGTTATTATGTATCGAGTCTGTTGTAAAAGTAGATAAGTCTATTTTGATTTAGTGTGAGTCTGTTGTTTGCTGCTAGCAATCTGTTGTGTTGTTTTCTGATTGTTAAGTCTATTTTTGTTCAAGTATGAGTCAAAATCTTGTTTTCTTTGCATGCCGAGTCAGTTTTGTTGACAAGTCCATGTCCGTATGCATGCGCGGTTTGAGTTTTCGTTTCTGTTTGTAATAACTACTATATGTGCCTAGATTTTCTAGACTAAGTTTTGCATGTGCCATGATCCGTATTTGTAAAATCAGTATAGGCCGAGTCTGTTATGCATGTTTAGCCGAGTTCGTGCTTGTCCTATTTTGTGCAGCTGGGCATTTCTGAGTTTTATGTTCAGTATAATTTTGCTTTTGTAATCTTGTAGTTTTGCCTAATTTTCTTTCTTGTATTTTGTAAGCAATTTTTCTGTAATAAAGTTTTTTCTATTTCTTGCATTATGTGCATAATCTTTTTCTGTAATCTTGCAATTTCTTTCTATTAATGTTTCACGATATCTTGCATGTATATTTCTTTCTACATAATTGTCGTTCTAGTCATTTAGGTAGAATTCTGCATATATTTCTGTATTATGGGTTGTAATTAGTTTTCAATACAAATTGTGCGTTTTCGCTATATTGTGCATTTAATTTTTCTACATTATAACTGTACGTAGTTAGTTTGCATGAAAAATTTTAGAATCCATGACTAGGAGTAGGAGTTCTAGTAGTTTGCATTCATTTGATCCTGAGATAGATAAAACATTGAATAGGATCAGAAAAACCAAAAATATTAACGTAGGATATAGTAGTGGTAGTTTTAACCCTATAGCTGAAGCTGATACTTTTGAAAATAAGCCTGATATTGCATATAATTTGTTGTACAAGTCGAAGCCTATGGAGAATAATAACAGGACATTGAAGGAGTTGGCGACGCTGGATGTGCTGTACCAACCATGGTGCATCCAATATCCACAACTAAAGCTGGCTCAATCGTACGAGCTAAAGTCTGGACTCATACATCTGTTGCCCAAGTTTCACGGCCTTGCAGGTGAAGATCCACATAAGCACCTGAAGGAGTTCCACGTGGTTTGTTCCATGATGAGGCCGCAGGGGATCTCGAAAGACTATATAAAAAGGAAGGCGTTCCCATTCTCTCTAGACGGAGCAACAAAGGATTGGCTGTATTTGTAGTCGGTCATGTGAAACATATGGGGAGACATGAAGCATCTGTTCTTGGAGAAATTCTTCCTGTCGTCCAGAACTGCGGCCATCCGAAAGGAGATATGTGGAATCCGGCAACATTCTAGGAGACACTACATGAATATTGGGAGAGGTTCAACAAGTTGTGTGCCACGTATCCTCACCACCAAATCATTGAACAACTTTTATTGTAGTATTTTTATGAAGGTTTGCTAATGATGGACCGGAACATGGTAAATGCGACAAGTAGGGGAGTGATAGGTTAAGATTTAGTCATCATTTCTTCTATCAAAATACTATATTTCTCTAAGCTAAAGTAGCATAGGGTCAACCTAGGTCATTCTTTTCAAGGACACATGGTTCTTGTATTTTCTAAGGTTCAAGACTAAAAAAGATTACAAAGCTAGGTGATAGGATACGACTCTTGCAAAACTATAAATGGGGATTTTGGCAGTAAAGAAATTTGCAAGAAATGTAAAGTTTATCTAAGGCAATTAAAAGAAAGTAAAGATTATAGTCTATCGAATTGCGATATTATCTAACGTATATCTATCTAACATATATTTATCATATCGATGCAATGAGATCAACGAATAGTTCTGGTTCAAATTCCCAACAGGCCAATATTTCTTCGCCAACCTATTTCCTAAGGCGGCGCCTAATGTTCATCCATTACCAACTGAAGACTTACATAATCCAGGACCTCGAGTGAGTAGGGATTAAGCTCGTGGCTAACGTAGATTATCTAAGGATGATCTATATTATTACTTAGGTAGTTTCTAGCCAGACCCTAACCTAGGCATGATCTAGTCTTAACATGCACAAACATACAAATCAAGAGTAGATTGAATTTCCAAGAATTACAGGCATACAAGTGTAAAGAAACATATGCATTCATTGATTAGTCAAAGTACCGATACAAGAAGTGGATTTAATGGAAAGATTATGATCAGCTTCCTCCGACAACGGTCAGCAGTAGTTGTAGTGTTTCGCCTGTGATGGCCAGGATATGGAAGGGTGAGTTATCAAGTAGTGTGCCAGCGCACCCTAACAGTCCCCTCTTGACAATCATCCCATTATTCAACTCCTGGTCTTGCGTTCGCTCAAGCCTAAGTGACCACCGTATTGAAGTGTCGTGGAACAAAGAGGTATGAAAGGAATTTAGGCTTGGGGAATGGAAATGTGTAGGTTGAGTGTAGTTGTGTCCGATCGATCTCGCTAACCAACGAATGTTGTCGCACATCTCTTTTATACATGCATTCCTAACTAACTCCATAATCGTTTTAATTAAAATAACAACTTTAACTTCCTAACCTAATAGATTTACCAAAAATAATAAATCTAACTACTTTCCTACTCTAGGTGCTTGGATCTTGCTTTTGGTGGATTCGGCTTTTTGGAGCCGGGATGGATCCGATTCTGGATGGGAGTCGGCTCTTGGTTTGTGGTCAGCCACAGAGTCAGTTCGGAGGAGTTGGCTTTATTTGGCCGAGATGACGTCCTCGTTGACTTTGACTTTGTCTTAGTCTTCTCCTTTGACCTGCAAAACAATACTTTGCCTTTTGTTAATATCATAATTTTAGCCAGGATTCGTTTATTCCTTAGTTAACTTAGGAAATCTAAATCTTAAGCTAATTCTTAACCATTGTTTATATTCTATTTTACCCATCTTAAAGACCTACTAAGGGGTATAAACTATGTACTATGAGATCCTCACACTTACTTTTTTGCACTCCTAGGCAAAATCAAAGTTTCAGTTAGGAAAGTTTGAAAATAAAACAAACAAACATAATAACAAACAACAAACAGATTGTGAGAGGTATTTGTGAAATTTAAATGAATTCATCAAGAGATAAAGTAGTTAAGCATACATTTATCTCGGTTCCAAACCCTCAACCAGCTATGGAAATCTATTCTCTACATCCAATTTAAATAAGTAACATCGAAATTTTCCAAGCCTCAACCGAATACTGATAGAATTCTTACCGGATATTCTCTCTTTTTCTCTCAAGTGTTTAGGGCTTGTGTTTACACTCAAACATCCTATGTTATCAACACTTCTAGACTTTGACTAGCCTTTCTACTTTTACCGGTTAACATGCATGCTTTGATGATCATTAGGACTTTTATTTGGGTTGCAACGTGGTCAGGGTAAAGGTGGGATATAAAGGACGTTAAGCCTTAGAAGAACCTAAAGGGAATAAAGGAGCAATGGGGAGTAAGCTTTTATAAGCATGGGGAATTGACTCCAAGATACTACAAATCTTGCTTTACAATACCATCTGGCTCTTTACTTTTTGGCCTTTATTATTTTTTTCTTCTCACTTTTTGAATCTCCTTTTCTTTTGGACTTCTGTGGAATTTTACTTTTAGAACCCTTTTACTTTTGATGCCACCTCTAATTTTTCCACCATTTTTTTCTTTTCCAACCCTTCTTTTTCGTTTATTTTTCACAACCCATTTTTTTCTACTTTCTACCCATGGGCCTCACTTCGGTATAGTTGTTTTTCGTACCCGGTTACATATTGTGGATCTTACTCCCAAACCAATTTCAATGCTCCTTTGAACCCCCCAAGATGAAGGTGAATCATGGTTTTTTTTGGCTATTGGTTTGTAATGATCTATTAATCCAATAAGAAGGTTACAGGCTTGACGAGGTTAACTAGGGATTTATGTTGCAAGGTGGGCTTATTTGGCCAGTGGTTTATATAAGAAAGAGGGCCTAGATCATCTCATCATCACATGTAAGTCAAACAATATATAAAGAGTCAAGGAAAAACCTAGAGTAATCCAATAACATAGATGTAAATTCTCATAAGAAAAGAAAAGAAATGGCAAAATGATACCATCTTTATCTACTCAACTCAAAACCTCACTAGGTCACGTTCCCTATCACGTCCGGTTTTCACTCAGACAAAATTTCAATTACTTCTTTACCTAAGGATGCAAAGGTTCTCTTTTCGTATCCAATTGAAAAAAATTCTTTTACCAAAGGCTACGTATTGCCTATTCATGCTTTATTCTACTTAAAGAAATTCATCTAAGCTTTCAAAGAAACTTCTCTTCGCAATCAGACAACAAAAATAGAAAATAGAAAACAAAATGACAAAAAACGAACAAAACGACAAAAAACGAACAAAACGACAAAAAACAAACAAAACAACAAAAATGAACAAGACAACAGATCGAGATGGAGTTAGCATAGACTTGGTTTCCCATGGAGTCGGTGCATGGCAAAATAATAATACATAAAAAAATGGCTCATTCCACCTGGAATGGAGCTTTCCCGCTGTGAGTCTTAATCTGGAGCGAAATAGTAGTACCTTTTGACCGAATTTGAACTCCTTCCTTAAGATCCTACTATAATGGAAATTTTTTACCTTTTCCTTTGTAGATTCAGGAGTTCTCATAGGCTTCCAAGCATAGCTCTTTTAGCTCTTGCAACTGTAGTTTCTACTCTCGGCTGGCTTGGTCGTAGGCCATGTTGCATTTCTTGATCGCCCAATAAGCTCAATGCTCTATCTCGACCGATAAATGACAAGCCTTATCGAAAACAAGCTGATACGGAGACATTCCCAATGGAGTCTGGTAAGTTGTCCTATGTGCCCACTGATAAGCGGGTTTTTAGTCGTCTTACGCGCATCAAATAAAACTAAAGCTAACTATAGTATAACTAACCCTAGGTCGATTCTCTCAAGGACACAGTGTGTTTAATTATTACTAAGTGTGGAATCTAGAGAGTTATGCAAAAACTGCTAAATATTATGAAATGCCGACTTACTGTCGATCGGCTTAAGTGCGATCAGGATGATCTCGGTGGGAGACCGACTAGAACTATCGATATGATTCCGGCTTGGATAGATGCGACGGAGTCGGACTGGACTTAGTCTCGAACAGGAAAGAATAGTAAATAGGGGGAGTTTTGTGTTTAAGTGTAGAAAAATAAATTAAGTACTGAAAGTAAACTAAACTACGCTAAACTAACTACTGTACCAAATCCGAATTCAACACAATCACTTTACAGATTCTTTACTTAAGATTATACTCCAAATCAACCTTAGATTCTTACGACAATCGCAGAACGTTTTTCCATTGCCATACCGAGGATTTACAGAATCGCTACCTCATCAGTTGGCAAGGAGTATGTACTTGGTTGATTTTAGGTTCTCTACCTAACCAGATTATTAAACCAGTTCCAATCGGCCCTAATCTAATGTGATCTACCTCTAACAATGTGCAACCACGGCAAGGTTAAAGCATATTAAAGCACAGGAATTATAATCAGAAAACAAAAATGCAAACCGCTTATATTATTGAAAACAAACTCGAGTACAAGATGAGAAATTCAGAGTTTCCAGAGAATCTGCCTTCCACGAGGATCGCCTTGGAAGGACGGCGATGGTGCACCGCTGATGGCCAAACATTGAGGTTTTTGTTCACCAAAGTGCGTCGGCTATACCGAACGATCACCTCCGACAGCTTCCAGCTTCCCAAATCCTGATCCTGTACCTCCTCGATCGAAAGAGACACCTTATTGAAGCTTCGTGTACCACTATGCTAGCTTGAAACGCCTGCAATCGCTGACGGTGCTAGGTCTACAATTCCACTGTTTTTCCACACTAAAGACGTGGCCTAGCGTGCTTTATTTATACACAAGCTGGGCAGTTGCGGCGTATCCTAATCCTATCAGATTACAAATTTCAATTACTAATTATAGATTTCTCAATCTTAGGAGATTACAGATTCCTTAATCCTAGGAGATTACAGATTCCTTGATCCTATCATAATCATATTTGTATTGCAGATTCCTTAATTCTAGCATAATCATATTTGCACTACAGATTCCTTAATTCTAGCATAATCATATATGCATTACAGATTCCTTAATTATAGTATAACCATATCTGCATTACAAATTCCTTAATTCTAGAATATTCATATCTGCATTGCAGATTCCTCAACTCTAGCATAATCATATCTGCATTCTTGTTAGAGTGATTTTAGTCACTGAAGTCGGCTTTGGTTGGGATGGCTGGTTTGGCCGGGATCGCCTCTACTGGCCGAGACACTTCGGTTGGGTCAGAACGCTCTTGGTTGGGTCGAGACATCCTTAGCTTGGGCCTACAAAATGAATCCACCCTTTTATTAGTTAAAATCTTCATTTTAGCACATATTTTTATTTTTCCTATTCCTAGGCCCATAATTTGAATGTTAACTAAGACAAAACTCTTAATCACTAAATAGTCTTAATAATACCCATCTTAAGCCCTTATGAGGTGTATAAAATATGACTTATCACCCACAAAGCATCCTCCAAAAGGTGGCTCCAGTCATTCCGGTTTGGATTTGCCATCTTCTGTAGTAACTTCTTGATTTCCCTATTAAAGACTTTAGCTTGGCTGTTGGTTTATGGATGATATGCAGTGGCGATCCGGTGTGCCACTCCATACTTTGAAAGTAGTGTGGCCATGGTGCGGTTGCAGAAGTGATTTCTTTGGTCACTGAAATACACTACAACTCTAGCATCGTTAGTTTTGGTGGCCTTAGCCTCCACCCATTTTGAAATGTAGTCAATAGCTAATAAGATGTAAGAGTTTCCATAGGAGACTGGGAATGGCCCCAGGAAGTCGGTACCCCATACGTCGAAAATTTTGTAGAATAACATAGGTTGTTCGGGAATTTCATTCTTCTAGCTTATGGCCACTTTGGATTTCTGACATTGGCTGCAGGTCGAGACGAAAGCATGAGTGTCTTGATAAAGGTCTTTTTCGTCGTCTCAAACGCTTATCAAATAACTAAAGCTAACTATAGTATAGTCAACCCTAGGTCATTCTTCTCAAGGACACAGTGCGTTCTAAGTGTGTTTCGACGTGGAGTAAACGGGAGCAAAATCTAAGGGTGAAGTACTAACTCACCTCGGCACTGGCCGAGTCGCTCTCGGTAGAGATTGAGCCGAGATGATCTCGGTAGAGACAATTCGGCTTGGTCTCAGCTAAGTGCAGATAGACGCTACAGAGATGGACTATCTCTGTCTCAGACTTGAAAATAGTAGATGAGGGGGGGTTGGACTGCGAATGAATTCAAAATAGAAATTCACTATGATATTAAATGCAATTACGCTACTCCTAGTGCTACTGCTATTATTGTGTTCATGTTCAGTCCCAATAATCAAGGTTCTTCTGATTCAGTCACTCCAGCTACAGTCCGTATCAGCCTTGGGGGTTCTTATGGCAGTCGCCAAAGGTTCGTCCGTTGCCATACCGAGGAATTATGCAATCGCTACCTCATCAGTTAGCAGGGATTAAGTTCGAGATGATTTTAGATTCTCAATTAACAATCGTTAAGTGATTACCTACTGAATTAGCTAAACCAGTTCCAATCGGCGTAGTTTAACATTGTTCACGTTACTATGTGTGATCGCGACGCAGTAATTGAACTAGATGTGAGAAGTGCAACAGGGATCAGAACTTAGAAAATGCTTATATTATTGAAACGAAATACAAACACAAGGCCTGGATTCGATGATTCCATCTTCCACGACAATCGTCATGGCCGACAGCGATGATCCACCTCTGTTAGCTAAAACGTTGAGGGTCAAGTCCACCAGAGTGCGTTGGCCGCATGACGCACCTCTGCTAACCGATGTCTCGTTTCTGCCTCCGCACTCAACTTGGAATGCTCATCACTTCAAGCCTGCAGCTGCGCCACTATTCTCAGTAATTGTTGCATCATGTCTTCTTCTCCTTCGTTTGTGGAGCTAGCTTGATTTCTAGTAATCAGCATCTTTTAAGGATCAAAGCGAAACTCTTTCTTGCTGGGCGTAGGAAAATTTTTTTTTTTACCTGCCCTATGGTGGACGCCAATGTTCTAGTTTCGAAAAAAGATCCTCTTTCTACATTACAAATTCCCTTTTATACCTTAATCTGAACAACTCCTGTCTAATCACATATGTGATGTCCTAATCAATCACTAAGACAATTTACGCAAGCAACAATTAATGCTGAATGATCCTAGCTGTTTTGTCAGGTTGACGCGATTCGTCCATCCGTCCATCCAACCGACCAAGTCCAAGCCGACCGTAACAAAGATAATTGAAATCAGATTTATAGTTGTACTGGTTTTCCCTACGCAAAATTAGTTGAAAAACTAAACCTGAAATGCAATATTCAGAAATTGAACTGAGACTCGACTTTTCCCATTAACAGTTTCATCACAATATTAAAATCTCACTAACAGATTCGTCATATTTGGTAGATCAAATACGCCGATCGAGTAGAAATTTTAACTAACACTAATCATTGGCACAATTTTTGCTTGCATAAAAGAGAAAGGTGTTTAGAAAAAAAAATAGTGATCATCGGCACTGCTGCTTCTACGTAGGTGATGCTAAACAAGTCACGTTGCGTTGTTGGAGGTTTCAACCCCGAGACCCCTTTCGTCCTCAATTATGTGACACCTCAACGTAGTGTAATGATGCATCCCAGAAGGACCAAGAGCCCCAAATGTATAAAAACATATAAAACTTCATTCAGCAGCAGACTTGTTTGACAGAGTTGTAGTTTAAAGAAAATCACACAGGAATAAACACAATAGCTTCTGGGACTTGAAATATAAACAACCCAATTACATGGGGATTTTTATTATGCTATAGCTAACTGCATAGCCCGAAATCGAGCTCCTTTTAAGCAGTTGATTTGCTACCAACTCCAGCAGATGTCAGCAGAGGCACCAGCTTCCCCTGAGCGTGCAAGTTCGTTGTTGCTGCATATAAGCACAAGCAATTTAACTAAGAACTTTTTTTTGGTAGATTTTTCCATATAGAAAGGAAAAATAGAAAGAAAACATAAAATAAATTTCTTCATAACCTAAAAAACTAATTTGTAAAAACTTTTGTATATTAATTTTTTCAAAAATAATTTTTTATCTTATGCATAAGTTAATTTTATCTTGTAAATATTTATTTTATTTTTTCTAATTATTTTTTACTCCTATTACAAATATTTGCTAAACACACTCAAACAATAAAATGAAACCTAATGATTAAGGAACTTGTGTAGATCTATAAAAGTATCTAAATCTTACTGTCACAGCCACCAATGTGGTTTCCTCCAATGAACACATTTGGCACAGTTCGCTGACCAGTCCACTCATGTAATGCTGCCTGGATCTCATTTCCATCAGCTGCACAATATCCAACCACTTGGATTAACACGCAAATCACAAACCTGGATCCTCTCCACTGACTAAGCCATGCAGCAAGGAAAGAAAAGAGACAAGATTCAAGAAGAAAGCATTTGTAAGGTGAGTCCTACTTGAATCTTGAGTCTTTCTCATTGCTATAGGAGCCACAGTGGAAGAGAACAAAAGGCAAAATCACACAAAAATAAAATCTAAATATTGAATTTCAAACAATTAGCTTCCCACATGCCTAAATTAAAATAATTCTCCCTCCAATTGAAATATAAGCAAAAAAAAAAAAGCTAATTCACACTAATTAAAAATATTAGTTAACACCATTTAATTCCACTAATTTCATTTAAAAGATAATTTTTTTTTAAATTACCTTTCATATCAAGAATAAAAGATAATTGGAAATACAGTCTCAATTAAATAAAAGGTATTTTAAAATAGTATCATTAAATATAGGTTGAAGTTAATTAATATTAATTTATATTTTAGTCCACCACATTACGAGTTTGTTTTTCTTTTCTTATATTTCAAGCCGGTGGGAGTATGATTTGATTATTAGGAAAATAACTGGAAACTGTAACTTCTTGTGACAAATCAATCCCTGATCAGCTATTTACTAATTTTTAAAACCAACTTCACAAAAACTATCCCGGCATCATTCCAAGGCACTTTATAAGAACCAATACCTCTCTAACCTTCTATCAGTTTACCTTAATACAGAATCTACAAAAAAAAATAAAAAATCAATGCTATTAAACATAAGGCAGTTTAGGCACATGTATATCTACACTGAAAACACACCAAAATCTTGTAATATTGAGAGAGGATCAAACAGTGCTAAAAATTCATCCTTATCAATAACAAAACATCTACCAAAACCTGTACAATCATAGTTTCACCATGGACAATATGACATCTCAGGAAATGAAAAAGTACAAATCATCGCTCTGTAGTAGCAAGAGGAATTGACCGATTTCAAATGATTGTCTGTATTCCTCAACAAGTATTTGTACAACAGAAAGTCATACACGTGAAATTCAAGTTAGAACGAGCAAAATTACTCCTAACAATTATGATTAATAAAGCAGAAACACAAACAGGAGTAAGGGACACAGTAACACATTTCATATTCAAAATCGAAAAAAAAAATGCGGACGAGAGGGGTTAAGCGAAAAGGAAAAAAGAGTTGGAAAAGCCAAATAAAAGGTTAAGCATAAAAGAAAAAAGAGTTGAAAAGGCACGCACATTCAGTGTCGAGCTCGATGGCCTTGTAACTGACACCCAGGTTACCAAAGAGCTGCTTCACTTGGACACAGAAAGGGCAATAGGATTTGCTGCAAACGCAAACATAAACGATCGTTCCCAAAAAAAAAAATGGAATCAGCATCACTCAAATTCACATAACAGAAATGACAGGGAAAACGACAGAGATAAAGAGACCTGAAAACGACGACGGAATTGGACGACACGATCTCCTTCGCTTTGGGCAGAGCCATCTCTCTCTCTTGGGTAGTTTATCTTGGGTAGTTTAATAATCTAAAATACCTTTCAGTCACACAATGCATTAGACATTTGTGTGGTGTGTAAATATATAGTAAGAAGAAAGAGAAAAAAAAAATAAAGGAAAGAAAGGGTAGGTACCTAGCCCCTTTTCACCGTCAAGATTCAAGCCCACAACGCCATCCACTGAGGATCGTGGATGTCACTCTGGGCCCACTGCTTCTTGATTTGTTTGATTTCCGACTTGTTTAATTTTAAATTACTTTTCCAAAAACAAATTTAAACAATTGTTAGAATGAAAAAATAATAAGAAAAAAAAATAAATGATAAATAAATGATTTTTTAGTTATTTAGATAAAAATAGAAAAAAGAGTTCAACTCCATGTTTCATTAATATTAGAACTGGGCCAATAATTGACTTAGTCAAAGTATTAGATCAGTGAATCATTGATTAAACAAGTGGGTCATTAGTTGAATAACATGAATAGATATATATTAAATATTTTATGCTTACACAAAAGATATCATTTATATGTTTAAGTTATGGTGTATATAACAAAGAAAGGTTTTATCCTAGTGACAATATTCATTTTAGCATTCCTTATGGTTCACTCTACAACTTAGAGTTACATCTAATTCCTTCCATTGAAGGATTTTTCACTAAGTTTAAGTGACTTACAACAAGTATTCTCTGTTTATTTAAACTTTACATACTTATAACATGCAACCCAAATTACAAGTAATTAAGTATTCTTTAACACTTAATCTCTTCATGTTATCGCACAAGAAAAAAAAAAGTTTTGCAAAGGTTAACTCATGTAATGAGTATACAACATTTAAAACAAAGCTTTAACTTTGTGTGAACAAAGCAATTCACAAGTTAAGAGTAAAGCTTAAAGCAAATAAAACTTTTACAAGATTTTTCAAAAGATCATCCAAAGTGTAACAAAGCATAAGAGAGAACTTTTCGTAAATGATTCTTTTTCACATTCTCATTCTTGTTTCTTGTCTTCTCTAAGGATGAATATATAGAGCTTGAGAAGATAAATATTATTACTTTTCTAGGATGATGATATCTTACCAATAAATGCTCAAGATGTTTGCTGCAAAAGAGAACTCTATCACAATTTGTCTTATTTTGAGGAAAGAAAAATGTGCAATAATGGTGTTGCAAATCTTTCCTTAAATGTGATAAGCTAGGAAGAAGGTAGAGAAGGTCCATTATGCTTATTGACTTTCTTTGTGGTTATATTAAGGAAGAAGGTCCATTATGCTTAATGTCTTGTTTTTCAAAGCTTAAAAAGATATGGTTTCTTTCTTGAAGAATAAATAACAAAGACAACATACACTATACAGGAAAAGAATGTTACCTTATTCTCAAAGAATCGTATGTGTGTATAGTGTGTATATCTATATATATGTGTGTGTGCGTATGTGTGTAAAGTATAAGAGGTACGAAATATATAAGTGAAAGTGCAAGTCACAATGAAATGTATTAAGAGATAATAACATAGGTATGTTTGTGGACAATCTCACTCTTATCGATAGTCTCATTCTTTTGAACAGTCTTCCAAAATATGTATGTTATGGATGGTTCCATAACACTTTTACCATTTGTTCATGCTTTGATGACTATAGTGCTTCTAAAGCAATTGTACACTTAATCAAAATATTAGTCATCACTCCTAAGCTATAAGGTTTGTTATCATCAAAACATATAAGGGTTTGGACGCTTTAAAATATCTTGCTCCAACAATCTCCTCCTTTTTATTATGACAAAAATTATACTAAAAGAAAGCATATTCAGACATCATAAGATACAACATGTATAAAATATCAGACCAAGTATCTCATGCATGTACTAAAGTAAGTGAAATCAAAATAAAAGAAATTAGAGCATATATGTAGGAAAGGCAAGTCATAAAAAAATACATATGCAAGCATGCGCCCCCTAAGCGTATGGATAGTGTAAATAAAAAGACTTAGAATAAGACTAAAAAATTAATATATTTAAATGAGCATAACATGTATCATTTTTATATCGTCTTTCTCTTATAAGGATCTGGGAAGCCTATAAGAAGACACTCAAGAGGTAGAGGATCAACAAAGAAGACTACAAAGGAAGTGCTTTAGAAAATGGAATCTTTCATGAGCTTGGACAACTCAAGCTCAGGCCTAAGCCCAAGATCCATCTTATACACTATATTAACTTGTTCCTTTCATTCTCAATAGCATGATGACATCATTTGATTTTCATTTGGATTTCATTTGTACTTTCTTAGTTTGAGACTACTAGGTATATGGTTGTTTGGCTTGTATATAGTTTAGGACAGTCTTATTCCTATTCTAGGATAAGGATAGCACATGTTTGGTAGTAGGATATCCTATCCCACCATCCAAACATGCATAAGCGTGAAGGTGAGATTATATAAGGGCCCTTCCACCCTTTGTACTCATAACTTTGGATATATCTTTGAATTCAATAAAATTTGGGATAGGATTTTCATATTTTTGTTTTATACAAGAGCTTTTGTTCTTATCAATAGGCTTGTGGCAAATCTCCTACAACTCTTATCTTAACCTTAGGAAAGACTAGGGAGTTACCCTTCCATCTGTTTCTCTTCCATGTTTTACATTTTCTTCACCCTTTTCCTTTTATATATAGCTCCGATGCCTACTTAAGTCTAAGGAGGAGTCATTTTCTCTCTTCTCATTTTCTATTTAGTTAAATTCTATTATGCATAATTTTTCGGCATAATTCTGGTTACACATAAATCCCCCTTTTTAGCATTTAATTTAATTTTTTTTCAATAAAATTAGGCATTGCATGATTATGTTTTTGAGAAATTTGACCTAGGTTAGTCCTTATACTGCATAGTTAAGGGAAATTTAGTCATTTTGATAGTGCTTCAACAATATTATCAGACATAGAGGTAAAAGAAAAGAGAGAAAAAAAAATGAAGAAATTCAAATTTTTACTTTTTGTGGAATATGCAATTCTACAATATTAAGTAATCAAAATACTTTAACAAATTACTAAAATTTTATTTTCTTTTTAAATTCTTTATCCAAACAACATTTTTCACCACATGCAAAATATTTCAAATTCACTACAAAACTAAATGATTCTCTTAAATTTCTCATCCAAACATAAGGTTAAAACTTTTACAGATGAATTAGTTTCCACCTTCAATATTTATAAAAAAGAAACAAAAAAAAAAAAATTGGATCAAACTAAAAAGCTTGAGAAACACTTAACATACACTTACTTTCCATTCCATCTCATTTTCACTATATTTTTATTTTCCTATTTCTCTCTTCATTCTTTTTGTTACATATTTTTTAGGTCTATCATTTTCTCTCTCCTCCTTTATTTTTTCAATACCTTTCTCTTTTTATCACTCATACGTTAAAAAAAAAAATAGAGAACTATAGTCCTCTCCAATTTGTATGTAACACATAATTAAGTTTTTAATTTACAAACAAAATTAATAATACTTATCTTGTTTCGTATAAAAATGAGTTGATACCGTAACCATGCTAGAGTATGTAATAATTTTCCCAAAAATTAGATGTTGCTTTATCATTAATCAAAAAGCTTCTTGTAAAACCGAACTAGTTCATTTCTTCGGTGCACCGTATTGAAGATAGAAATTTTAAGAGAGAAGGGTATATCCAACTAAAACATCGTTGCTTTTTCCCTACATTTTTTATTCAGCTAGTTTAAAATCCTAACTCAAACAAAGTAATCCATATGAACAAGAAATTCCCCGAATACGCATGGAGCACTGATATATCTCTCTCTCATAGAACCCGATACAATTCAAGTTATAAAACTTTTTTTTTTCTAAAAAAATTGACGTTATTTTACGCATCTGTACTATAGATATTAATTGAAAGTAAAATAAAGAGAAATAGAAAAGAAGAAAAATAGAAAGAATAAATATAGTGAAAAAATGTAGTGTTTAAAAGAATATAAATGAGGAAATTTTTTCTGTTTGTTTCAATGAATTTGAAAAGGAGAGTAAAAATAAAGAAATAAGTTACATAAAAACAAAATTTATAACAATTTTAAAAGTTTAATTTTTTATTCTGATATTTTTCTTAACAAAATTATTTATTATTTTAAAAATATATTATAAAAATTATTTAATTAAAATTAATACAAAAATTGAAAAAAGAGTGAGATTAATTTTCCTTTTGTTTCATGACAGTTTAAGATAAAGTAATTTTTTGTGGATTCCAAGAAAATAATTTCCTTCCTTCACATTTCTCATCTTAAACATATAGTAAAAATTTAAGGTGCGTTAGATTTCTATTTTTAAAAATTAATTTTAATTTTTAAAATGTAACAAAGTAGTGTATGAAATTGAGGGAAAAGACGTTGAACAAGACGAAGACCGAAGAAGAAAATGAAAAAATATTTCAGTTTTTTTTTAAAAATTAAAAAAAAAATCTGTTCAAAGTGATTTTTAAAACTTAATAAATTTTAGATGAAAAATTAATTATAGACCAGTATGAATTTATTTAGAAAATAATTTTAAAAACAAAAAATAAAAAGGAAATAAATCTTACCCTTGTTATTTTTATCTCATTTTTCTCATTTCTATTTTCTTTTCTTCCCTCCATTTACACGTACGCAGGGTAAGAGATATTAGAACAGTTCAACACCCAAAAATAAGCACTATATATATTATTATATAAGCCACTGATCATAGGGCAGTGCATACCAGTTGTCCATATAAGCCCAAAACATTTAAGTTTTAGTTAAAGCAGAAAGAGAAGTAAAACAAACTACATTCGAACTGAAAATCACAAGAAAAGAGAAACACAGGCAGACGAAGTAAAATATCCAGAGAAAAAGTAAAGTAACCACAACGCAAGAGAAGAAACTAAAAAACCATGCAGAATGCACCTTAAGCTTTTCTATAAATCATGTCCATGAGATCCATTTCCTTCTTCATCTGAACCTCCGGGGTCATCTCCATTGCAACCTCATAATCCGTCGAGCTATCTTCCTCAGCGTTGACCATCACTGGCACATAGCCGCCACCATGTGGCACACGGTGCTGCGCACTCCTCCACCCAACTTCGTCCTCCTCAGTCTGAGTGCCCCAATCTTCGGAGGAGCTGAAGTCGCCCTCTGAGCTCTCGTACCGAACCCGATAGAGACCGAGGTTGGTGGTGCAACTACTCTCACCCTTTATGTTCATCTTGCTCATGGATTTCTTCAGCTCCTTTTCATCCTCTTCTTCCGCGGTCACTTGCCTGATGTAGCTCTGAAGGAGCGTAGTTGCTCCCTTCGAAGTGCTGCGCTTGTTCCTCTGCCTCTTGGCGTTCAGGCGCCTCTTCGTCGCGTTCCAGTGGTTCTTGATGGTGTTCTCAGTCCTGTCAGGCATTCTCCTTGCGATTTCTGCCCACTTGTTCCCTATTTCTTTGTGAGCTTCAATCAGTATTTTGTCCTCCTCTTCGTTCCATGAGTCCTTCTGCATTGATACAAACAATCAGCGGCGGATTCAAGACCTCCCGTCAGTAGGTACAATTTATTTTACAAAATAAAAAATTATTATATTATAAAATAAAATGTGAAATGAAATGATATATTCAGCTGAATAAAATATAAAATACTCAGAGTTAAAAGTAGAGTAAAATATAAGAAAGAGACTAGTCCAAACAATAAATTGACAACAAATAAAAACAGTAAGTATAAAAAATAGAGAGGACAAAATATAAAAATCTAATATATCGTTTTTCTCAAAGTGCAAAAATATATTTGTATACCATCGGTTCAACGTAAGTCTGCCACAAAATTCAATATATAAAATCACTGACTAAAGTTTTAAAAAAATGTCCACGGTCAAATAACGGCTTGTAACTGTGATTTTGATTATAATTTTAAATTATCTTAGGTGTCTGTCATCATAATTGTGACTAGATTTACTGCAATATCAAGGATCACGAGAAAAATGTGAGTATCGTAATTTAAAAATTTGTTAGAAAAATACTAGAATATATGAAGGAGGATTTCAACTTCAAACTCGTTCAACGGTTTTAAAGTGATGAATATACCTCCATATATTTTATAAGCATTCATGACTGATATTTCACTTAAGTATTTATCTGACAAGACATACAATCAACTTGGTTTTGCATGATTCAATCGGCCTTCTAATTATATAATGACTTATGCATGTAGCCTAATACAATTAAAATCAATCAACCTTCAATTCATGCACAGCAAAAGTATATGATAGTTATATTGAGACATTTTGCAATGCATATATAGTCAAAAGACGCATAGACATTACTTCTTTCTATGTTTAAGTAATGAACCTATATGTGTACAGGGTCGGCCGTCCTTATGAAAAAACCAATCAAATTTTCTATATGTAGACAGGCACATACTTACATGACTTCCAGGATTTTTTGTGGAGGTTTAATAATATCCGATTAAAAAAAAAATTGAACTTCACTGTAGCATTGACATTGTGATAATTAAGTATTTAAAAAAAATCTTTTATAATAAATATTTAAAAAATCTTTTTTATTTCTAATTTAAAATAATATTATTGACATTTTTATAATTTAAAAAACTTTTCTAACAGTTATAAAACTTTGAAAATGTATTTTTCATTAATTAAAAGACTTCTATTCTGAAAAAGTACAAACAAATGCCCTCCTTAAATGCTCATATATTTCAGAGAATTAGTTATAAATGAAAGAGAATGTAGATAAAAAAAAAATGTTACGATGTCATATTGCTCAACTATAACATGTGTCAAAAAATAAGTGTCAGTTACAAATTTCCTATGTTGTGATAAATTTATATAAATATGATTATTTAATTGCATTTATGAATTTAATTTAATATATTAATGGTTTTAATTTAATTTAAAATCCTCATAAAATTCTGAAATTAACTCTCGTCATAGAGATACATAAGTTTAGGTGAAATCCTCTGTTTAGAAAAAATTTACCTACTTAACAATTACCTCTAATCTCAGAATTAATCTTCAAGACTTTCCTTTTAAAATTAAAAATAAAATATTAATTCTGATATCATTAATTTATTTTTTAAAAAACACACACATATATATATATATATATATATATATATATATATATATATATATATATATAAAATGAATACTTTTACATAACCATTTGATACATGTTAAGCAAACAAACAGGCAGGATAAAAAAAATGCTGGAAGCTATTTTGTTTGTCTAAAAGAATTGTAATAGATGTGGTTTTGTATGCGTAAGGGAGAGAAAAAGTAACAAGGATGGAAGAGGAAGAAACCCTAATGTTTGGCCGGAGATGATTGTGCCATCTCTCTCTGCACTGTTTCCCAACCCTGCCATTCAGCAACCTGGCGATCTGAGACCATTTTTTGAGCCCGAAGCGTTTCACCAGTTGGACGAGGACCCTACAAAACCACATAAAAACCCAAATCAAGCGTTCACCATTGTCAATGTGGATGAACAATCAGACAATACATTGACAAACCTCACTGAAGAGAGGAGCTAAATCAATGAGTAAATTTTTTCATAAAAGGCCACACAAAACAGCAAATCAAGCAAAGAGTTTAATAACAAAAATAATTATATTTAAAAAAAAAAATAAGAGGGACAAAGAGCATGGAATTCGGAATAATATGGCGTATACCTGTCCTCTTCAGCACTCCACTGGCCTTTGATTATGTTGGTAAACTTGTGCTGAATTTTGCCAGTACTCTTCCTCTGCACCTGCTTCATGTTAACAACAACAGCAGCTTTTGTTATCATTATTTCCAGTACCAGTGATGCATGAGATGATGACAAATTCGAAAGCAAGTGATGGTGACAAAGAGGGACCCACCTGAAACTGTGAAGTTGCACTTGCACCAGAGTGAAATGGAGTTTTCTGTGAAAAATCCCAGATACCCTTGTCGGTGTTGGGGTGGGCATGCATGGGTTCAGCTTTGGCACGGTTTGGAGCAAAAGGCATGCAATAGTAGGAGTTGGCAAAGCCTCCTTTGAGGAACTCATTGGGTTTGTAGGAAGATGAGTCACCTGCAGAAGGGGTTGATGAGGACAAAGAGAATAATGGGGTGATGACGGAGGAAGAACCCTCTGTGACAAAATTTGCACAGTGGTCATGGTTTGGCTCATCCAGGGGATGGTACTGAAAATGGTTGAAATTGTTTTGGTACATGAAGGTGGTGTTCTCTTCTGGCATGGGGATCTCTGATTTGATGCACGGGTGTTCATGGAAAATCCCAGAAAGGTAGGGAATTTTCTCTGGGAAGCTTGGATCAAACTCCATGCAAGATCAGAAAGAGAATGAGAGAGATTGTTGTTGTTGTGTACCAGAAATATGGTCTGAACTATGTGTGTGAAGGAAAGAGATAGGGTCCTCTTATGGAGTCTATAACTGGGAATTAGAGAAATAAAATAATAATAAAATAAAATCAAGTATGAACGAGGAAGAGTCATGTGACACCTAACCATTGTGATAACAGCATCCAACGGCTCCGATTCGTTGTTTTTGTGGCTGTTCAGCTTCCGCCCTGCAGTACCCAACTGAGAAATTTGGTTTTTTATTCATTTCTTTTATTTTGGTGCTTATATTTTTATTTTTGGTAATATTTATAAACAAAAGAAGGGAAAGGAAATGATGAGTTTGTTAGAGTGTTTTGTATTTTCGAGATGGCTTTGGACAAATATTTAAGAACACACGAAAGACATGTGGTTGCACTCCAATGAATAAGATCAGGCAGGAATCGGATATTACTTTTGTTATCAACTTCTTTTTTTTTTCTTACTTTTATATATATTCCTTTTTATTTTTTATTATATTATTTATCATATATATTATTTACTTACTTTTTAATCTCCCTCTTATGGATATAAGAGGAAAAATGAGTTGAGATATTCATAAATATTGGAATTTCACTGGTTAAATATTTGATTATGTTTATTTGTTTAATTAAAGTTTGAGATTGAATTGAATTATTAAAATGATTCGAACTTAAATTTTACAAGGCCGATGCTAATTATTAATCTATTGTCAATAATTCGTTTATTTAAATTAAAATAAAGATTTTACATTATATATATATTAAATATGTAGAACTTTTATTGAGAGTTAAAATTAATTTTGAGGTTTCTTTTTTTAATAGTCAAGATATTATAATTTTTTTATTCATGTAATTAATAGTCTAGAATATTCAAATTTCACCTCCAACATGTTAAACACATTTATATTTGTAAATTATCATATAATATTAAAATATGTATTAAATACTAAATTAACAAAATTAAAATATTTATAAAAATAAAAATAATTAAATTATTAATGAGTTAAACAAGTGAAATTTAAACTTTATATTTTAAAACAAATCAAGATCAAAAGATTTTAGTTAGACTTGATTAAATAAATGAGTAATATATTTAATTTACAAGGCAAATCTAAAATTTAATAACTTTACTCAGTTTGACTCTGTCACATTTCTATTTAAGTATTAAAAATGTTTTTAATTTTATGTTTTGGATATTTTTGTAGAAATTAAAGCCCAGTATTCATAAAATTATATATATATATACCACTACCCTTTTCAATTGGTATTTTTCTAAAATGACCTGGATATGGTAAAATGCCTATTCCCTCCTCTGTGAACACAAAGTGGGCACTATGCGGAAGCGTAAAAATATAACTGAGAGATCATAGGAATAAATGACACCAGAATTTTTACGTGGAAAACCCTCTCGGGAAAACCACGGGACCTAGTCCAGTAAAAGATCTCCACTATAAAAGTAGTATTATAAAGTGTTTCTCTCAATCTCTGAGGATCTCTCAATTAATCTCACCCCTGGATACAAACCTCTCAGTATATATCTCCGGTATACAAACCTCTCTCAGTATATATCTCTCTTTTTCAAAGAAGAATCTGAAAAAAGACATTTCTAGCTCTCTCTTAGAGTTTCTTTTGGATGTGTGTCTCAATCTAACCCCTTCTCCTCTTATATAAAGAAAACTTAATGGGTTGGAAGATTGAGGCTTTTATTCACATAGTTGGGAGCCCAAAAGTAACCCAACATGTTCATCCCCAAGCATTGTGACTTGTGAACCACAATTAAGGAGGGAATTCCAACAGTAAGGGACAACTAAAACTTGGTTGTTGCTTGTCTTTCCATTTAAAATATTATTGCTCGTCTTTCCGTCATTTTTTAATATAAATTTTACATAGATTTCCCTTCCTAGAATTATAAAAAAAAAAAGGGTAAAGGGAGAAAAATTTATCCTTAGTAAAAGGGGGAAACATTAATTTTATAAATTTCTGATTTTTATTAAAATGTATTAAGTGGGTTATACGTGCATGAAATATATGCTATTTGTTGCCAAATTCATTTTTCAAATTTAAAAAGAAAGCCTGAAACAACTAATATAAGGTAAACCATCAAGCATCTGAGTTGGAATTACCATTACCATTTTTCGATTGACTCGGTTTTGTTAATTGTGATTTTTTTCGCAACTTAATCTTTTCTTTTTTTATTTGTGGTGGGGGGTGGGGTGCATGAAATATATGCTATTTGTTGCCAAATTCATTTTTCAAATTTAAAAAGAAAGCCTGAAACAACTAATATAAGGTAAACCATCAAGCATCTGAGTTGGAATTACCATTACCATTTTTCGATTGACTGGGTTTTGTTAATTGTGATTTTTTTCGCAACTTAATCTTTTCTTTTTTTATTTGGGGGGGGGGGGAAGGCTCCAAGAATTTGCAATTTTAATGGATAAAGGACTTCGGTCTCAGCGGAAAGTAAGGAGAAATAAATGTAAGAAAATACCAAATCCTATATGGTAAGAGAGAGAGTATTTGTACATACAGTTTAGAATGGCCAAGACCCTGTGCAACAGCGCAACTTGTCGGGTATGAACAAAATGACCTTAAATGACAGTAATAAATTCCAGGTTCTTGATCAAGTGAGGGTAAGTAATCCGATTCATAGTCAAGTCTGTAACCATATTTTTTGTCCTATTGATGATGTGGTTGAAACCTTGAAGGCCAATGTTGAAGTCATGAGAGACTCACATCTGATGTCCAGCAAGAAGGAAATAAAGTAAGTACCAAATTGCGTGTAACGGACTTTTCCATTTTCACCCTTCCTTTAATCGTTAACTATTTAATGACTTTTTTATAAAAAAACTAATTACTTATTGTATACCATTAAAATATATATTAATTATAAAATGCTTAAAAATAAGATGTAATTACCGTACTACATCATGCACTTTGAGATTTGAAATGCTAACAGTAACGGGGTCGTTCACCCCTTAACTTTCCTTTATCCCTCCCTCTCACCACCCTTAACTTTTCTTTATCCCCCCGCCATCGCCACCGTTGTCTTCCTCTCTTCACCACAAGGTAATGTTCGTTTCCCTCTCTCTTTTGTTCGTCATGACCGGCATTGCCATTAGACCCTTCAAAATGATTGTGATTGTTGTTGCCATACGTGGTGCCACTGTTGGCTGTTTTTGCTATGACCTTTAATTTTTAAATTTGATTTTATGTAGTTTTAAGTTGCAAATTGTTGTTTGTTTTTTTTTATTTATGGATGAATTTGATCAATAGCTATTTCTTTGTGTCTCTGTTTACAAATTTCTTTGTGTTTATCTCTCTATCTCCTTAAACCAGTATTTTCATTCAAGTAAATATTTTTTTTTAGTAAATTAGTATGAATTGTTATATAGAGCATAATAGGGTCTTGTATGATGATATAAATTGGTATGGCCTTACATAAATGGTCACATAGAGTATATATGAGCCTAGTATGATGATATGATTTAATAAATTGGTATGATCTTTCATAAATGACCATATAGAGTAAAGATGAACCTTGTATGATGATATTATTTAATAAATTGATATATATGAACTAGCTGAGTGATCATATAGTATATAGTTAGACTTTGTATGATAATATTGTTTAATAAATTGATATGATCATGCATGAATGACCATATAAAGCATAATCAGACCTTATTTGATGATAATTTTTTAAGAAATTGGTATGACCTTGCATGAATGACCACATAGAGTATAGTTAGCTAATTGTTTATTATAGTTAAAGAGACCCTTTTCTTAGATATATTATAAAATTTAAAATAAGTAGCATATATACCCCCTATAAAAATATTAAAATTACTAACCAAATGTACTTAATTTGGAGTCAAACTTGGTTTGACTCAATTGACCATGCTCTACCATGGTTTGACCACCAAATCAAATATGTGCTTAATTGAGTCAAACTTGGTTTTACAAGACTATTCACCATTCTTTGACTACCAAATTAAACATATGCTTAATTTTGAGTCAAACTAATTTTGGCTCAACTAACTATGGTCTACCATGGTTTGACCACCAAATCAAAGAAGAGCTTAATTTTGAGTCAAACTTAGTTCTCAAAACCAAGTTTGACTCAATTGACCATGGTTTGACTACCAACTCAAAGATGCACTTAATTTTTTGTCAAATTAAGTTTGACTCAAGCGATCATGGTTCACAATGGTTTGAACACCAAATAAAAAATTAGGGGAAAGGAGAAGCAATAGTGAAATAGTTTGAGAGAGGAGACGATTGGTAATGTAAATAGTGTCAAATAAGAGAAACATGAAAACATGAAATTAACTTTGAAATTTTATTGATGAATTATAATTATTTTTTTCTTCTTGCTTTTATAACTTGTGTATAATTATATACTTATTATTTATCTAATTTTTTTTGTTTAAATTGAACTTATGCATTGACTGAACCTTAATTTTTCATTTGAGATTCAATACAATAATTAGAATTGCTAATCGTTATATTGAATCTTGAGTTATCCAAGTTGGATAGTTTGGGAAGAATCATTTTTCCATTCTTGATTAATATGTATATGATAAATCCCTAGATCCACATACTTGCACAATTGTCAAAGAACACAAAAAATCGATAATAATAGGGTTCTAGAATTGAAGAATTGAAAAATAGAAAATGGAAAAGAATTTAGAAATGGTTCGCCACTAACTCCAAGGGAATTAGATAAGAGAGTTTGAGATTTGCCATTAGTCTCATGGAGAACTTGACAAGAATTAAGTATTCTTGCTTAAGAATAAGATGAGAGAAAATCTCCAATAGTTTGCAATGCAAGTGTTAGATTTCATCAAAAGTGATTACAAGAATGAAGGATTAGGCTTATTTACCTTATCCTAGTTACATGGATTAACTACTTTAAAGAATCTTTAAAGGCATTGGGCCAAGTCTAAATGTCTAAAAAATGCAGTCCAAATGTTGATGGACGCACTTTAAAAATGAAACAAAATTTGATAGCATTTAGTAACCAAAAGTGGGTCACTAAATAGGTTTCTTAACTTGATTGGGCCTTTGGGCCTAAATTCAAGATAAGAAACAAAATTACAAGTAAAATAAACTCTAATATAGAGATTAATGTGTCCTAAAAATGTTTATACAAGACCACAAAGAAACCCAAACAAAGTGTAAACAAATAGGTCACAATTGGACCTCATTTGGCCCAAAAAGAGGTCCAACCCACTATGTGCTTCCTCTTGAAGCTTCCTCAACCTCCCTTTTTTTCAAGGGGCCTTCAAGTATAGTAGCCTTCATGGCCTTCATGGCCTCTTGAAGGTCACCTTCTTGTCCTCCCATATTTATGAGATGAGCACCCATGTATGTTAAGCTCTCCTTAGCCCATAAGGAAGCCCATCACTTCTAGCTTGTTTTGGCCTATCCTTCAAGTGTAGCTTGTTTTCCCTTGGAATATAGAAACCTTCTAACCTTGGTTCCATATTACTTGATGATATGATCCTGACTGCAGAGATAACACTTGATTCGAATTGAACGAGTGGATCATCTAAAACGAAACTTGGATATCCCACTTAACACAATTGTTATTGCTACGCACAAAATTAAGAACATAATTTAGTTGATTTTCATAGTAGGAATGCGGATTTGAACTTAAGATAAAGAGAATAAAAAAGGTAGAAGATGGATAAGGCTTAGAGATGACTCGCCAATGATTTCAAGGAAATCAGATAAGAGGAATTGAGATTCGCCACAAGCCTCATGAAGAACTTGATGAGAATTAAGTGTTCTAATCCAAGAACAACTTTAGAGAAATCTCTTAAATGCTTAAGTAAGAAATTTAATAAAATGAACCAAAGTTGAAACAAAGTGCCTAAGCTTAGCTATTTATACATGACTACAATATAACCCCTGAGGTTAGGGTGATCATGGTTTTTCACTTTTAGGCTTGTAATGAACTATAATATCAAAGAAAGGGTTAGATAGGCTCAAAAGCAAAGGATTTAATGCAAGTTAAGTCCATTTGGCTAGTGGCTAAAAAGAAAGAAGACCTAAATCATATCACCAATGCATGTGATACAAGATGCATAAAAGAGAGTGAAGGCAAAACCTAGAGTAACTAGCAACACATGTACAAATCACATAAGAAGGAACACAACACAAAGAGAACATATGAAGCAATAACAACAAAGGAAGGGGGTGAAATAGAAAAAACTCCTTTCTCAAGGTGGAACATCTTTGCTCCGCTCCTATCTATAGTTGCTTAGGGGAGTCACATCCCTCTTAACAATTCCAATGCCACATCCTTTACTAGCTTCTTCAATAAGAACCTCAATGTGGAATGCTTGACAAGGTGCTCATAGAAAAATCTCAACTTCTTTAAGTTTTACAACAACCTCTCCTTTTGCTTAACCTGGAGTTTGTGGGCTATTATTACTAGGAGCTGTAATGGTTGCACATGGATAGCAATGGAGATTGAACTCCTACAACCTCTACATCTCCTACAATATTCATACCTACAATATCTACAACTCCTACACTTGCATTAATAGCACTACTACTTTCTATGCAAATAGAACACTTATTTAGCCTAGTACAAGTACAATCACAATAAGTAAAATCATCAAAATCAGGGAATTCAAAATGAAAATTTATGTAATCATCACCGAATTGGTCAATCACATCCAAATAGAAAATTGAATAGTTCTTTACGGGATAGTTCATGGCCTCAACAATGTTAAAGTCTACCCTATGATCACAATACTCCATAGAAAGTGTTCTGACACAAAAAAAGTGGAAACTACTCACACAAACAATCTATATATCAAACAAGTAAAAAATATATCACAAGATTAGGATACAGCAACTTGTGTCCCCAACAACGACACCAATTTGTTAATGGTGTCAAAACACTACCAAAACCACTGAATTTTCCTTAATTTCGTTGTGTAGGGACTAACCTAGGTGAAATATCGACACAATCATGCATTGCATAATCTTTTTGAATAGGAACCAAGATTGAATGTAAAAAGGGGGTTTGTATATAAAACAAAATTATGTAGAAAACTAAAATTATGTAGAACAAAACAAAGTTGCAAGGTTGTAAAATACATAATAAAAACGGAATGAAATTGAATTATGTAACACCAATTCAAGGATCCAATCATGTAGTTTGTTATCATGGTTCTAATAAGGAAGCAAATTTGTATCAACCCAAGATTTATTAGATAATCATCTAACATTCATCCATACAAATTGATATCACAATCATAACCCCTAATAAACATGAATTTAAGCATAGAATTGGTTGATTTAGGTGATCAATCAATTACTTAATATAGCACAATCCAAAACTTCAAGCGAAATCATAATCATGAAAACGGGTCAAGAATTGAAAAGGAAAGAGAAACATAATAGAATTTGCATAAAATTCAAGAACTCAAACCTAACCACAATTATGGAACCTTGAATTGACAAAAGAGCCTAACCTTCCATGGCTATTGTCATAGAAAATGCATCAAAATACAAGCAAAAACAAAAATGAGAAGAGAGGAAACTTGTGATCCAAGAAACCTCCTCCAACAAAGTGTGAAAGGTTCCAAAAGTGTCTAACTAACTTTTAACTAACTTCTAAGCAACTAAAACTAACTTTAACTAACTATATCTAACTCTAATTAACCATAACTAACTAATACATGTTTTGAATGCTATGTAAGGTGCTCTGGACCATAGGATTTCACAACCCAAAGGTTTACTAACAAAAATTCCAAAATTTGGGCCAAAATATGTAGAGGAAGGCCCAATAAAGTAGGTATAGAGGCTGCAACTTGACGCGGACTTTAGTAGCTTTCTAGAGCCACCAAGATTGCTTAATTTGAAGGTCTTTATCTCCACATATGGCATGCACAAGATAACATCAAGATGAACATTAAATATGAAAATAAGAAAAGATTAGCAATTAAGCCCAATTAAGTCCAATAACCCAAGACTCAATAAATATGTCAATATTAACTATAAAATAATGTTAAATATGTCCAACATAAGTCACTATTAAGTGCCTAAAAATGTTTTATCAGTCGTCCAAATGACCTAGCATCCAAAGGAGATCATCCAAAGGCATCTAGCATCTAAAAGGCTCAATATATGCTCCTCTTCTAGAGTGGGGGTCCAAAGATAGTGAGTGTATCCAAAAACGTTGAGTGCGTCCAAAGACGTTATGTGTGTCCAAAGACGTTACATGCGTCCAAAGATGTTACGTGCGTCCAAAAGACATTACGTGTGTCTAAAGGCCTTGAGTGCGTCCAAAGGCCTAAACTATGCATTCCTACTTATTACAAGCAACAAAATGAAAACATACAAAGCTCCTATGCTATGTGAGGAAATTTTCGCAAAACATAAACAATGTTGAGCTTGCTTTGGACGCTCCTTGCCCTCTAAGGAGGTCTGCATTCTTTTAGATGTCAGCTTCCAACCTCTTCAATCTACCTTTGGTTAGGAGACCTTGAAGGTCTTCAATTGCTTTATGTGTAATGTCCTTCTCTTGTTCATCTTGGCCTCCCTAGTTTGTATCAGACTCCTCTTCTTAAAAGGAATTTTCCCTTAAATTTGGGTAATCCATACTTGCAACAAAAGGAAACAAGTTAGAAATATTAAACATATTATTGCCTTATATTCTTGGGGCATATCCAGGACACAAGCATTTTCATTAATCCTTTTCAGCATTAGGAAAGGTCCACACCCTCGTGGAAGAAGTTTGGACTTCCTTAAGGTAGGGAACCTCTCCTTTTAAAGATGGACCCAAACAAGGTCACCTTTTGCAAACACCTTTCCCTCCGTACCTTTGTTAGCTCACTCAACATACTTCTCACCCTTCTTTTTCATGAATTGTCGTACTCTTTCATGCAACTTAACCATTGATTGGGCCTTGGAAAGGTCTTTAGGATTGGCTATGGACGGTATAGGTAAGGGTACTAAGTCCAAAGGCGATAGGGGGTTGAAATCACATACTAACTCAAAAGGCATATAGGATGTCATTTTGTTGACTACCCTGTTATATGAAAATTCAATATGAGGTAGTGATGCTTCCCATATTTTTAGATTCTTCCGTATAAAGCACCTTAAAAGCTATGATAATGTCCTGTTCATTACTTTCGTTTGACCATTCGTTTGAGGGAGGATGTGGTGGAGAATAACAGCTTTGTACCTAACTTACCCGAGAAGGTCCTCTAGAAATAGCTCAAGAATTGAGAGTCCCTGTCCGAGACTATGGACTTAGGCAATCCATGCAACCTTACTATCTCCTTGAAGAAAATATTGGCTACGTGACAGGCGTCATTGATGAGTCACATTTTATACACCTTATAGGGACTTAAGATGAGTGTTTTTGAGACTATTTGGTGCTTAAGAATTGAGTCTTAGCTAAGATTCATATTATGGACCTAGAAATAAAGAAAGTATAAATCTATGCTAATTTGAGGATATTAGCTAATAAAAGATTCATTCCCTTTTGTAGATGATCTTGGCCCATCAAGAGAGTCTCAGTCTACGAAAGTTGTCTCGACCAGACCGACTAATCCCAGGACCAGCCGACTTTGCAGTCTAGTAGCCCCAAATGGAGCGGCCCAATCAAGCAGTCCAATCAGGCGACCCAGCCTGGGCGTCCAACTTAGCTCCATCCAGCTCAGTTGCCACGTCACCCTTGGAAGAAGCTTGCAGCACAAGGAGAATCATCATAAGGGTAGATTAGGTAATGCAGTCTGTAATACTATTAGGGAAGTCGTTAGAGGAATCATACGAACCAGCTTGTGTATATATATGTAGTGTTGGGCACATTGTAATCGTGGTTGAATTCACACCTAATTTCCATACATCACACACTTCATCTTCTCGCTCACACCTTGATAAGCCATATTTTATACAACTTACAAGGACTTAGGATGAGTGTTTTTGAGATTAATTGGTGCTTAAGGATTGGGTCTTAGCTAAGATTCGCATTATGGACCTAAAGATAGGGAAAGAACAAATCTGTGCTAAAATGAGGGTCTTAAGCTAATAAAAGATTCATGCTATTTTGCAGGATAGGAACCATTGATCTCGGTCTATCTAGAGAGTCTCGGCCTAGATGACTCATCCCGGCCAGACTGACTCGTCCTAGGACCGACCGACTCTATGGTCTAGCAGCCTAATAAGGAGTGGCCAATTGGCACTGTCCATGTAGGCA
Organism: Mucuna pruriens; assembly: GCA_025330945.1. NCBI lineage: Eukaryota > Viridiplantae > Streptophyta > Magnoliopsida > Fabales > Fabaceae > Mucuna > Mucuna pruriens. The sequence goes on from JAENHJ010000139.1 coordinate 1,318,294, forward strand.
ACCCAGCTCAACTGCCATGTCACCCCTGGAGAAGCTTGTAGCGTAAGGAGAAATTGCACAAGGGTAGATTAGGAAATGCAATATGTAATTTTGTAAGGAAGTTGTTAGCAGTGTGCGACGTAAGGAATCCTAGCTCGTGTACATATAGGAGAAGCTGGGCGCATTGTAGTTGTTGTTGAATTTAGACCTGAATTCCATCATCGCTTACTCCATTTTTTCTCGCTCACACTCTCCATTCTCACAATGGTGCATAATGCTTTTAGTGTTTCTCTCGATTGAGGAAATGTAGGTCAAAAACTGAGAGGCCTAAGGTTGTCAAAGGGGATTGCTTGGCTCGCCATCGCAATCTGGTGGACCTGATCCTCAGCGTCTTGACTAATAGAGGTGAACCATCGCCATTCAACCATGGCGATTGTCGTGGAGAACGGACTCATCGAATTCACACCTTGTGTTTGTACTTTGTTCTTAACAATATAAGTAGCTTCTAATTTCAATCTCTTGTTTATGATTCTTGCATTATAATCTGCTTGCTGTGTTGCAATTTCATATAGTTAAGTGGACAAATGTTAGACTAGGCTAATCGGAACCCGTTTAACAACTTCAGTAGGTAATCGATTAGATAACCTAAAATCAACTCTAAGATTTATCCCTGCCAACTGATGAGGTAGCAATTGTGTAAATCCTCGGTGTGACAATGGATGAATGTTTGGTGATTGTCATAAGGAAATCTCAGGTTGATATGCAACGTAATCTGGAGTAAAGGAACTAGAACCGACTTGATTATTGAGACTTGGCATGAATACAACAGTAGTTGTAGAGGTAGTCTAGTTTAGTTGCATTTACATTCTTACTTAGTTTAATTTCTAACTTACTTTATCTGCAACAAAACACCCCTATTTCCTGCATTTTAGTCCGAGATCGAGTCAGTCCGACTTTGTCTTGTCAATCCGCACTTAGCTGAGATTGTGTCGGATAAGTCTCTACCAAGACCATATCGGACCAGTCTCTGCCGAGAGCAACTCGGCATCTAGCCGAGAGTGAGTCTGCACTCTACACTTGAGAATTTCTACATTAATTTAGTTTTCACACAAAGTCATAATTGAGCACATTGTGTCCTTGAGAGAATTCGACCTAGGGTTGACTATGCTATAGTTAGCTTTAGTTTATTTGATGTACATAAAGACGACTAAATACGAGCTTTATCAAATTGGTGCCGTTGTTGGGGACACAAGTTCTTTTGTGTCTTTGTGTGCCAAAACTGAGTTAAGCCGAATCCCGAGTCTATGGAATGTTGTGTCTGTTTGTCGAGTCATAGAGTCTAAATTGAGTCTGTGTGTATTTTGATTTGAATTCTGGAATAATATAGCATGCCGAATACATGTTAAAATTTCGTTGCGTGTGTGTGTTGAATTTGTTTTGTGAAATTCATCATTGAAAAAAAAGGAAAGAGACATTATAGTGTTTTTACTGCATCATTGACTTTATTTTCTTTTCTGCATAAACATTATCTGATTCTTCTGCATAATTGATTTTTTTTCTGATAGCTACTTCTTTTTTGTTTCTTGATTTGCATAGCTGACTCTAACCTTTTCTACATAACTGATTTTCTACTTACTGCTGTTGATTTGTATAACTAATAGTAACCCTTCTGCATAGGTAACTTGCATTTTTCTGCATGATTTAGTATGATGCATGACTGGGAGTAGTTCTGACCCATTGTATGGTTTAGATCCTAAAATAGAAATAACTTTATGTAGGTTAAGAAAAGCTAGGAATATAGTAGTAAGTAATAATTTTAATTCTGTTTTTAATTTTGACAATAGTAGTCTTGTTACTAACACTTCTGATTCTATTGAATATAGTAGAACTAATAATTTTTTAGAGCCGAAACAGATGGAGAACAATGATCGAACTCTAAAGGAGTTGGCTACACCAGATATGGCATACCAACCTTGGTGCATCTAGTATCCACAGTTGGAACCAGCTTAGACATGTGAATTGAAATCTGGTCTTATACATCTGTTGCCTAAATTTCATGGTCTTGCAGGAGAAGATCCCCACAAGCAATTGAAGGAATTCCATGTGGTCTGTTCCATAATAAGGCCGTAAGGGATACCGGAAGATTACATCAAAATGAAGGCATTCCCATTCTCCCTAGATGGACCTGCTAAGGATTGGCTGCATCTATAGCCAGTTCTCTTCAACACTTGGGGAGATATGAAGCGCATGTTCCTAGAGAAATTCATTCTGGCATCCAGAATTGCGACCATCAAGAAGGAAATCTGTGGGATAAGGCAACATTCTGGACAAACTCTGCATGAATACTGGGAAAGATTCAACAAGTTGTGTGCCACATGTCCACATCGTCAAATTAGTGAGAAATTACTGATCTAGTATTTCTATGAAGGTCTGATGATGATGGATCAAAGCATGATTGATGCTGCTAGTGGAGGAGCATTGATGGACAAGACACCAACAATAGCAAGGCACCTGATCTCTAATATGGCAAGCAGTACACAATAGTTTGGGATTAGAGGAGCTAGCCAACCTTGAATGGTGAATGAAATTAGTGTAGTTGATAACCTGGGACTGGAAAACCAGTTGACCAAGTTGACATCTTTGGTGAGGCAACTTGCTATTGGACAACACCAAACAAGCATAGCAGGCAGAGTCTATGGCATATGTACTTCCATGGAGCACCCTACTAATATGTACCCCACATTGCAAGAAACTGAGTTAGACTATCCATAGAGTGTTGGAGCAATAGGTAGCTACTAGTACGAGAAGCAACTGTATCAGAGTCAGCCATTTGATAATCAACAGTTGGGTAAGCAACCATTTCGGCCAGAGCCGAGTCAAGGGCCATATGCAGCTCAACGATTCGGACTTGCCCAGAATGCACCTCAAGGACCAACAAGTTATCGACAACTGACTCCGTAATATCAAACATCACCGTTCCAACAACAACAACAACAAAGAATGGCAGCTCAAGGCAACTCACCATCTCTAGAGGACCTGATGCATCAATTAGTAGCTAGAAACCTGGAGTTCCAACAAACCATGAGCTCCAGCAATATGCAGTTCCAAGAAAATATGAATGCAACCATTCAAGACCTCAAGACGCAAATAGGACAGTTAACTAATACTGTGAGCCATTTACAGTTGGCTGGATCTAAAAACCTACCCTTGCAAACAATTCCGAATCCGAGAGGGAATGCGAGTGCAGTTACTCTAAGAAGTGGAAAACAATTGCCACAACCAACACTGATAATGGCTTCTTTTTAGTCGTTTTAAACTCTTATCAAATAACTAAAGCTAACTATAGCATAGTCAACCCTAGGTCATTCTTCTCAAGGACACAATGTGCTCAGTTGTGGCTTAGCGTGGAGTGAAGTAACATAGAATCTAGGATGTAAAGTGTTGACTCTCCTCGGCACTGGCCGAGTCGCTCCCAGTAGAGACTGAGCCGAGATGATCTTGGCAGAGATAATCCGACTTGGTCTCGGCTGAGTGCAGACAGACGCTATAGAGATGGACTATCTCTATCTCAGACTAAAAAGCAGTAAATAGGGGGGGTTTTGAATGTAAACAAAGCAGAAAATAAACTAAGACTATAAATGCAGTAAACATATACTACTGTTACTAGTTATCTATTATTATTTATTATTTAACTGTGTTCATATTCAGTTCTATCAGTCCAAGTCCAGTCCAATTTCCACACTCTAGTTCTCAGTCCATATCAGCCTTGGGAAGTCTTATGGCAATCGCCAAAGGTTCGTCCATTACCATACCGAGAATTTATGCAATCGCTACCTCATCAGTTAACATGGATTAAGTTCAGAGCTGATTTTAGGTTCTCTATTAACAATCGTTTAAATGATTACCTACTGAATTAGTTAAACCAGTTTCAATCGGCTTAGCTTAACATTGTTCACAATTTAATTGCAATCGCGGATTAAATCATGAATTAAAGGAGAGGAAGAGAATGGAGATAAGAAATGCAGAATGAAGTTGATTAACAGAAACAGAATACAAATACAATGGTCTGGATTCAGGTGGTTCCATCTCCCACGACGATCGCCATGGTTGACGGTGGTGGTTCACCTCCGTTAGCCTAAGCGTTGAGGATCAGCTCCACCAGAGTGCGTAGTAATCTGATCGGTCCCATCTGACAGACTTTGGCTTCCCAGTCTCAGCCTGCATTCCTTCGATCGAGAGAAACACCAAAGCAGCACCGTAGAATGGAGAGAAATGAGAGCGAGAAAATGATATAATGAGGGTGTATCAAGGGTGAATTCCTAGACACGTGAAAAGTGCACAGCTCCTCCTATGTATATACAAGCTGTGATATGCTAATCCTAACGAATCCTAACAAAATTACAATGTGAATTTCCTATTCTACCCCTATGAAGATCTTTTAGCGTGACGTGGTTGATTCCCTAAGAGTGACATGGCAGCTAAGCTGACGCTGAGGTGGCCACCGAGCTGGGTAGCTGATGTGGTCAATACAATTGGGCTGCTCTTTATTGGGCTGCTAGGCTGCTAGGCATGGACTGCCGAGACGACTCTGGCTTGGCCGAGATGGAGTTGGTCTGGCCGGGACGACTTCATCTCGGCCAAGACTCTTCTGTTGACCCTGGTCAACTCGGCTTGACCTGCAGAAGAAGGAGTGACACTTTTTATTAGCTAAGAAATCTGAATTAACACAGATTTGTATTTTCTCTGTATTTATGCCCATAAAATGAATCTTAGCTAACAATCCATTCTTAAGCATAGAATAGTCTTGCAAACATCCTTCTTGGGTGTTTAGAAGATGTATAAATTGTGACTCATCACACCCCCACACTTACCCTTTTGCACTTCTGGGCAAAATAGAATGAAAATCACTAGGGGAGTTTTTAAAGATAGAAAAGAATTTTTCACTTGGCTTCCTTCAGTTCAACCGAGACAGAGTCGACACTCTATCACCCCGAGATCAAGACACTCTAACAATCTGAAAATTACTTCTTCTGCGCTCTAGGAAAATTCATGACCTGCAAACTAGAGAAGGCAACCAAGAGTGCCAGAGCTCTCATTTAAGCGAATAACTCCCTCACTTCTCTCGTGTTTGGGCTTTGTATTTACACTTAACATTCATGGAACTGATATTACCATACCTTGACAAAATTCTCTTCTTACACCTGCAAAAACACACACAGTTATGATCATTGGGACTTCTTTTTGGCTTGTAGCGAGGCTGGGTTATGTGTAGGATAAAATATGGGAAAACTGGTTTCGGGACCCATGAGGGAGTTAGAAGCAATGGGGAGCAAGCTTTATCAGCCTGAGGGGTGATCCAGGATGCTGCCAATTCCTCCTTCTTGCTACTACCATCTCATTTTCTTTTCTTTTTCTTATTATACAAATTCATGCAACTGTTTTCTTTCTTTATTCGTTTCAGCTCAGATTTCTAGCTGCTGATCCATTTTTTCTTTTTCTTTCTTTCTTCGCTTTTATTCTTTTTCTTGTATTTTCGAGCCTTAGAGGGTGCTGAACAAATTTGCTTCCCGGAGTTTCCCCCACACTTTGATCATGACTTACTCCTAAAACAATTCCAAAGCTCCTCTGCTCCCCTAGGGTGAGGTTAATTCATGGTTTTTCTGGCCTTGGCTTGTAGTGAGCAATCAGAAAGAATGGTTAAATTAGGCTCAAATGGGGAAAACAACAAACACGTTTGTTCAGGTAGGCTTTATTTGGCTCAGGGCTCTTAAAAAAAACATGGCCTAGATCATGTCATTCCTACATGTAATAACAGTTGTATCCAGAGAGTCAAGGCAAAATGTAGAATATACAGTTATCATGAATGCAAAAATCACACTAGAAGAAGAAGAGAAATGGCAAGATTGTAAGCCATCAATATTTACAAAGTCTCAAAATCTCACACAGGCTGCATTTGCTCTGCCACAAAAGTTTTTCAGTCAATCACTGACTAGAACACAAAAGTTTCACTCCCCTCAAGCTAGAGGAATCTCTTACTAGAGCTGCATAATTAATTCCTACTGTCTTTTTCAAACTTTCAGAAGCCAGTTCAAGATTCTTTTCAAAACAATTTTATTTTTGACACTCCACTTTGGAATTCTGTTTAGGATGGAAAAATTAAAACAAATTGATAGAATTGAAAAACATGACAGATATTTAATAAAAACAAAATGAAATTAATCAAAATAAAACAAAATAAAATGAAACAACGCAATAAAACTAGCAAAATTCAGGAGGATGGGAATAGAAACAAGGTAAAGCAATTGAAACGACTGTAACATTATCCCCCCCCCCCCACACTTAAAATTTGCATTGTCCTCAATGCGGGGTAGGGTTGTCTGGTGGAGATGGTTCCATCAATGAGATTATCTCCATGTCATGAGTGATTGGCGCTGGACCTTCATGGAATGGCTTAATCTGATGCCCATTGACTTGGAAGGTGCGGTTACTGTGTTCATCTTTTAGCTGTACTGCACCATGGGGAAACACATTAGTGATAACAAAAGGCCCATCCCATCTAGAACGAAGTTTACCTGCAATGAGCTTAAGGCGTGAGTTAAACAGGAGGACTTTCTGGCCAACTTTGAATTCTTTTCTCAGGATCTGCTGGTCTTGGAAGCGCTTGATTTTTTGCTTGTAGATTCTGGAATTTTCATATGCTTCCAAGCGGAGTTCATCTAACTCTTGCAGTTGAAATTTCCTCTGTTCTCCAGCTTGGTCATAGGCCAGATTGCACTGCTTAACAGCCCAGTATGCTTTGTGTTCTAGCTCCACAGGAAGGTGACAGGCTTTTCCAAAAACAATCCTATAGGGAGACATCCCTAGAGGTGTCCGGTATGCAGTTATATGTGCCCAGAGAGCATCCTCAAGAAGGCAGCTCCAGTTCTTCCTGCTGGGATTGGTTATCTTTTGCAATGTTTTCTTGATTTCCCTGTTGAACACTTCTGCTTGGCCATTTGTTTGGGGGTGGTAGGCAGTAACAATTCTGTGTGCTACCCCATATTTCTGAAGAAGGGAAGCCATGGCTCTGTTACAGAAATGACTGCCTTGGTCACTTATGAGCGCTTTTGGCACACCGAACCTGCAGAAAATACTGGACTTCAGAAAGTCCACAACCACTCTTGAATCATTGGTTCTGGTGGCAATGGCCTCTACCCATCTTGATACATAATCCACGGCCAACAGAATGTATGAATAGCCATTGGAGACTGGGAATGGCCCCATGAAATCTATTCCCCAGACATCAAAAATTTCACAAAATTGGATGGGTTGCTGAGGCATCTTGTGCCTTATGTTCATGGCCACTCCTGTTTATGGCATTTCTCGCAGGTGGAGACGAACTCATGTGTGTCCCAAATATAGTTGGCCAATAAAGGCCATAGTCTAGCACTTTCCTTGCAGTCCGAGTTGATCCATAATGGTCGCCTCCAGGTGCCGAGTGGCAGAACTGGAGGACCGAGTTGGTCTCGGCTTCGGGAATTCACCTGCGGATGACTTTGTCACTGCATAGTCTCCAAAGGTAGGGATCATCCCAAATGTAGTATTTGGCATCGCTTCGGAGTTTATCTTTGTATGCCCGAGATGCCTATGGTGGAACCCGAGATGCTGCCACAAAATTAAAAATGTCAGCAAACCACGGTGGAGACGTTCTTATGTGCAGCAAGTGCTCATCTGGAAACTCGTCTCACATAGGTATTGGTTCGCTTGCTCTTTCAATTCTGCTCAGGTGATCAGCGACATAATTCTCAGCACCTCTCTTATCTCTGATTTCTATGTTAAATTCTTGAAGGAGAAGCATCCACTGAATCAGTCTTGGTTTGGCATCAGGCTTCTTCAACAAGTATCTCAAAGCAGCATGATCAGAGAACGGAATGATCTTTGAACCGAGAAGGTAAGGGTGGAATTTGTCCAAGGCAAACACAATTGCCAATAGTTCCTTCTCAGTTGTTGTGTAATTCTGCTGGGCCGGATCCATAGTTTGAGATGCATAGGCAATTACCTGCACCGGGAGGCCAGGTCCAGCTCTCTGGCCGAGGACAACTCCTAATGCCGAATTGGATGCATCACACATTAGTTCAAATGGCATGTCCCAGTTTGGTGCATGCAGAATGGGGGCGGATGTGAGTCTGTTTTTCAGCTCTTGAAATGCTTCAATACAGGGCTGGTCAAAGTTGAATTCCATATCCTTTTGTAGCAGCTTGGACAAAGGCAGGGCAAGTTTGCTAAAATTCTTGATGAATCTTTTGTAAAAGCCTGCGTGTCCTAGAAATGAGCGAACCTCCCTCACAGAAGAGGGGTTTGGAAGGGATGATATAATGTCTATCTTAGCCTTATCCACTTCAATACCTCTGTTGGATACCAGGTGGCCCAACATTATTTCTTCAGTCACCATGAAGTGACATTTTTCAAAGTTGAGCACGAGATTTGTGTCAATGCATCACTTCAACACCCTTGATAGATTATTCAGGCATGCTTCAAATGAGTCAGCATACACCGTGAAGTCATCCATGAATACCTCCACGTAGTCCTACAACAAGTCCGAGAAGATGCTCATCATGCAACGTTGAAATGTACTCGGGGCATTGCAGAGGCCAAATGGCATGCGTGTATACGCGAAAGTGCCAAATGGGCAGGTGAAGGTTGTCTTATGTTGATCTTCAGGGGCTATATGAATTTGCATGTAGCCTGAGAATCCATCAAGAATACAATAATGGGATTTCCCAGATAACTTCTGGAGCATTTGGCCAATGAAAGGCAGAGGAAAATGGTCCTTGCGAGTTGCTTGATTCGATCTTCTATAGTCTATGCAAACTCGCCAGCTATTCTGAATCCTTGTTGGGACCAGCTCATCTTGCTGGTTTTTCATGACAGTTATCTCGGACTTCTTTGGCACCACTTGCACAAGGCTCACCCATTGGCTATCCGAGATGGGGTAGATGATCCCTGCTGCAAGGAGCTTTGTGACTTCTTTCTTAACCACGTCCAGGAGTGTCGGATTCAGCCTTCTTTCCTGCTGCCTTATGGGCTTGATTTCCTCCTCCATTAATATTCTGTGCATGCAAATGGAGGGGTTTATGCCAGGAAGGTCAGAAAGTTTCCACCCTATTGCCTTCTTATGTTACCTTAGGACTTCTAGCAACTTGTCTTCTTGCTCTTAGTGGAGATTGCTAGCAATGATAACCGGGGGTTGCTGTTCCTTGTCCAGGTAGGCATATTTCAGGTAACTTGGCAATGCTTTTAATTCTATGGGTGGTGGCGGTAATGGAGATTTTTCAATTTCTGAGTTTGGATCCGACTGGCCGACTTGATCTTGATTCGGCACCAGGTGTGCTGACGTGATTTTGGCCTCTAGCTGCTTCAGCCGGCTCGACCTTGCGACTTTGGTTCTTGTCGGAATGGAGTCGGCATTGGCTTCTAACGCTCCTTTTGAGTCGGATCCGGATGGACCATCGATGTCTATTACAGTCTGAGTTGGGTATTCTTTGGCCGAGAAGGTCTCGGTGAGCTTGTCGGCCTTAACATTTGACTCTTCGGCCGAGTTGACCTTGACTTCTTCCTTGACTCGGCCTTCTCTGGTCGACTCGTTCTCGGCCATGAAAGTTGTCGCTAATTGTGCGAAGGAAGACTTTTCAGCTTTGACGACTTTATTCTCTGAATCAATTGCACACTCTGAGTGTTTATGGTTGCAGACTTGGTCTAGTAATTCGGACAGCTCTTCTTCAAAAGCCAAGTCAACAATATCATAATAATTGTCCTTAGAGTTGGGAAGGTCTTGTACTTCCTCTTGGTCGGCCTCTGTATCTGCGACCCCTAGGCAGCTGCTCTCGTCAGCGTCCTTAGTAGACTTCTCAATGTCTTCACCGCTGCTATTTAGTTAAAGATATTCTTCAACTAGTTCATCAAGGATATCAATGCCAAAGAGAGAGTGGTCTTCGATTGGGTGTTTCATGACTTCGAAAATATTGAATTGCACCAAGGTGTCACCGAATTCCATGGAGAGCATCCCTGCATGCACATCAATTTTGGTTCTGGCTGTCATCAAGAAAGGTCTTCCCCGAATTAAGGTGGATTCCTTCCCAGATATTTCGTCCTCCATATCTAGCACGTAAAAGTAAGCTGAAAATATTAGCTCGTTGATTTGGACAAGAACATCCTCGAGAACTCCCAAGGGTTGGACAATACTCCTATTTGCAAGTTGAATGGTCATCCCTGTGGGTTCTAAGTCACCAAAATTTAGGGACCTGTAGATTGATGCGGGCATGACATTAATTGAGGCTCCCAGGTCCAACATGGCATCGGCAAAAGTGCATTCGCCGATGGTGCATGGGATAGAAAAGATTCCAGGGTCTCTGCATTTCTTTGGCAAAGTTGGGCGCCTTACAGTGATTGCTTCGTTCTTCGTCAGGGCCGACACCACACCTCCAACTTCCTTGCTCCCCTTTATCTTTCTCCTTTTGTGTACACACAATTCCTTGAGGAATTTTGCATACTTAGGGACCTGTTTAATAGCATCGAGGAGTGGAATATTGATTTCCACCTTACGGAACATCTTCAACAATTCTTCATCTGACTCTGATTTTCTTGCTGAGATGGGCCGGGATGGAAATGGCAATGGGACAGTTGTCTCTGGCCGAGACTGCAAGTCGGCATTGTGCTCGGAGTCGGCTTCAGCTGGTCTCGGCAACTACTGCAATGTAGGTTGAGGTAATTCTTTTCCACTTCGCAGAGTAACTACACTGGCATTCCCCCTCGGATTTGGAATAGTTTGAGAGGGGAGGTTGCTGGATCCTGCTGACTGTAATTGACTTACAGTATTGGTTAACTGACCGATATACATTTTGAGGTCCTGGATGGTGGCGGTCATGTTCTGTTGGAACTGCATATTGCTGGAGCTCACAGATTGTTGGAACTCCAGGTTGCTGGTTGCGAGCTGCTTCATCAGGTCTTCCAGAGATGGAGAGTTGCCTTGAGTAGGCACTCTCTGCTGTTGTTGTTGCTGTTGGAAAGGTGGTGCCTGATATTGTGGAGTCGGATGTTGATAACCTTCTTGTCTCTGATAGGTGTTTGGCGCATATCCGAATTGTTGAGCTGCATATGGCCCCTGATTCGGTCCTGGTCGAAATGGCTGTCTCCTCTGCTGCTAGCTATCAAATGGCCGATTTTGATACGGTTGCTTCCCGCACTGAAATCCACCTATGGCTCCAACATTCTCTGGTTGGTCTGACTCGGTTTCTTGGAGAGTGGGACACATGTTAGTGGGGTGCTCCACGGAAGTACAAATGCCACAAATCTTGGCTGCCATGGCGGGTTGGTGTTGTCCGACAGCAAGTTGTCTCACCAATGATGTCAATTCGGTCAGCTGGTTTTCCAATCTTTGGTTGGAAGCTGCACCGATTTCATTCACCGCCCGAGTTTGACTCGGCCCTTTGACTCCGAATTGCTGGCCATGTTGGAAATCAGGTGCCTTGCTGCTGCTGGTGTCTTATCCATCAATGCTCCACCACTGGCTGCGTCAATCATGCTTCTGTCCATTAGTGATAATCCTTCATAAAAATACTGGATCAGCAACTGTTCGCTGATCTGATGATGTGGACAGGTGGCATAGAGCTTGTTGAACCTCTCCAAGTACTCGTGCAAAGTTTTTCCTGTATGCTGCCTTATCCCACATATTTCCTTTCTGATGGATGCAGTGCAGGATGCCGAAAAGAACTTCTCCAGGAAGGTGCGCTTCATGTCTCCCCAAGTGTTGAAAAGTATTGGCTGAGGATACAGCCAATCCTTCACTGCTCCATCCAGGGAGAATGAAAAATGCCTTCATTTTGATATAGTCCTCTGATATCCCCTACGGCCTCATTGTGGAGCAAACTACATGAAATTCTTTAAGATGCTTGTGGGGGTCTTCTCCTGCAAGACCATGAAACTTAGGCAACAGGTGTATAAGACCAGACTTTAACTCATAAGTTTGAGCTGGTTCCAGCTGTGAGTATTGGATGCACCAAGGTTGATACACCACGTCTGGAGTAGCTAATTCCTTCAGTGTTCTATCGTTATTCTCCATTTGTCCTAGTTCTGCAAAAACGTTAGAGCTAGAAACAAAATTGTCAGTGTAAAGCAGGTTAGAATTAACAGTAGAATCTGAACTACTACTAGTATTTACTGCAGCGTTCCTAATTTTCCATAATCTACGTAAGGTTAATTTTATCTATGGGTCAAAAGTATACAATGGGTCAATACTACTCCTAGTCATGCATTGTACATATTATGCAGAAAAATCAGAATTGAAATTAGTACTTACAATAGTAAATGCATATTTGGAAACTATAACTATCAGTTAACTAACTAATGGAACTATAGAATGGCATACAAAAAGAATGCAATTAACTAGAAAGAATGCAAATGTAAAAAGAGAAAGATGCAGTAGTGAATGCAAAACAGAATGCTAATGCTAGTATTGTAGAAATAAATGTTTGATTTCTTTTATTTGTGTTGTTTTTTTTTTGGGCGATGAATTCACGCAGAGAGACAAACAATACTCAACATGCTTTTTATTTAGGATCCAGAATCTAACAGACAGACACAGACAAGTTCAAAAGACTCAATAAACTGACTTGACAGACACACTTCACAGACTCAGGATTCGACCTTACTTAACTTGGCACACAAAGACACAAAAGAACTTGCATCCCCAGCAACGACGCCAATTTGATAATGGCTTCTTTTTAGTCGTTTTGAACTCTTATCAAATAACTAAAGCTAACTATAGCATAGTCAACCCTAGGTCATTTTTCTCAAGGATACAGTGTGCTCAGTTGTGGCTTAACGTGGAGTGAAGTAACATAGAATCTAGGATGTAAAGTGTTGACTCTCCTCGGCACTGGCCGAGTCGCTCCCGGTAGAGACTGAGCCAAGATGATCTTGGCAGAGATAATCCGACTTGGTCTCGGCTGAGTGCAGACAGACGCTACAAAGATGGACTATCTCTATCTCAAACTAAAAAGTCAGTAAATAGGGGGGGTTTTGAATGTAAACAAAGCAGAAAATAAACTAAGATTATGAATGCAGTAAACATATACTATTGTTACTAGTTATCTATTATTATTTATTATTTAACTGTGTTCATATTCAGTTCTGTCAGTCCAAGTCCAGTCCAATTTCCACACTCTAGTTCTCAGCCCATATCAGCCTTGGGAAGTCTTATGGAAATCGCCAAAGGTTCGTCCATTGCAATACCGAGAATTTATGCAATCGCTACCTCATCAGTTGACAGGGATTAAGTTCAGAGCTGATTTTAGGTTCTCTATTAACAATCGTTTAAATGATTACCTACTGATTTAGTTAAACCAATTTTAATTGGCTTAGCTTAACATTGTTCACAATTTAATTGCAATCGCTGATTAAATCATGAATTAAAGGAGAGGAAGAGAATGGAGATAAGAAATGCAGAATGAAGTTGATTAACAGAAACAGAATACAAATACAATGGTCTGGATTCAGGTGGTTCCATCTCCCACGACGATCGCCATGGTTGACGGTGGTGGTTCACCTCCGTTAGCCTAAGCGCTGAGGATCAGCTCCACCAGAGTGCGTAGTAATCTGATCGGTCCCCTCTGACAGACTTCGGCTTCCCAGTCTCAACCTGCACTCCTTCGATCGAGAGAAACGCCAAAGCAGCATCGTGCACCACCGTAGAATGGAGAGAAATGAGAGCGAGAAAATGATATAATGAGGGTGTATCAAGGGTGAATTCCAAGACGTGTGAAAAGTGCACAGCTCCTCCTATGTATATACAAGCTGTGATATGCTAATCCTAACGAATCCTAACAGAATTACAATGTGAATTTCCTATTCTACCCCTATGAAGATCTTTTAGCGTGACGTGGTTGATTCCCTAAGAGTGACATGGCAGCTAAGCTGACGCTGAGGTGGCCACCGAGCTGGGTAGCTGATGTGGTCAATACAATTGGGTTGCTCTTTATTGGGCTGCTGGGCTGCTAGGCATGGACTGCCGAGACGACTCTGGCTTGGCCGAGATGGAGTTGGTCTGGCCAGGACGACTTCATCTCGGCCAAGACTCTCCTGTTGATCCTGGTCAACTGGGCTTGACCTGCAGAAGAAGGAGTGACACTTTTTATTAGCTAAGAAATCTGAATTAACATAGATTTGTATTTTCTCTGTATTTATGCCCATAAAATGAATCTTAGCTAACAATCCATTCTTAAGCACAGAATAGTCTTGCAAACATCCTTCTTGGGTGTTTAGAAGATGTATAAATTGTGACTCATCAAACACCACAATAGTTGTCGAGATCAACTGATGCCGACTTTGAGCTGGATGCCGACTCACAGGTACCTCAGCAAGATAAAACTGTCCCATTGCCATTTCTAACTCGAACTGTCCCAATAGGGAAGACTGAATCTGATGAAGAGCTACTGAGGATGTTTCGGAAGGTTGAAATCAACATTTCACTCCTTGATGCAATAAAGAAAATTCCCAAGTACGCAAAGTTCCTCAAGGAATTATGTGTGCATAGGAGGAAGAAGATGAAAGGAAGTGTTGAAGTAGGAGGCATAGTGTCGGCGTTGACCAAAAATGAAGACTTCACTACAGGAGCATAACAAGCACTTCCAAAGAAATGCCGAGACCCTAGAATCTTCTCTGTCCCATGCACCATTGGCAATTGTACCTTTGTCGATGCCATGCTGGAGTTAGGAGCTTCAGTTAATGTCATGCTAACTTCAATCTACAAATCCTTGAATTTTGGTGACGTGGAACCCATTGGGATGATAATACAACTAGCAAATAGAAGTGTTATTCAACCTTTGGGCGTTCTCGAGGATGTGCTTGTCCAGGTTAGTGAGTTGATTTTCCTAGTTGACTTCTATGTGCTAGATATGAAGGACGAGATATCAGGGAAGGGATCCACCTTAATATTGGGGTGACCTTTCCTTATGACCGCCAGAACAAAGATTGATGTGCATGCCAGGACGCTCTCAATGGAATTTGGTGACACCCTGGTGCAGTTCAATATTTTCAAAGCTATGAAGCACCCCACCGAAGACCATTCACTCTTTGGCATAGATTTGATTGATGAATTAGTTGAAGAGTGTCTTCGACTAGACAGCAACAGTGAAGATATTTTAGATTTTGCTGGAGATATTGATGCATTCGAATTCTTAGGGTCCATAACAAAAGAAACCGACTATGATGAATTATGGGAAGTACACAATCCTTCCAACTCCGAGGATTATAACATTGACCTTGCCGACTTGAGTAGAGAGGCTGAATTACTCAAATTATTAGACCAAGTGTGCAAGCATGAGAACCCGGAGTGTTCAAATAAGGTAGATGTTCAAGTTGCCGAGACCAAAAAGTTATTCCTAGCACAAGTGGCAACAATGTTCACAGGCGAGTACGAGTCGATCGAAGAAGGCCGAGACCAAGAGAAGACCGAAGTCAACTCGGCCAAAAAAACAAGTGTCGAGGCCGACCTGCCTTTGCATATACAAGTTGAGACCATCTCAGCCAATGAAGACCAGAAGCAAGCAAGGGTCGAATCTGTTTCAACCAATCAAGTCCAGAAACGCGTTCCATCCAGATCCGATTTTAGTGCAAGACAAAACACTGAGTCTGAGTCCAATTCGACAAAAGTTGATTCTATCCTAGTCAAAAGGAGTTGGCCACAACAGCCAAAGGCCGAGATCATGTCGACACACCTGGTGCTGAGTCCAATTCAAGTTGGCTAGCCGGATCTGAAAGTATCTAATGACAACTCTTTATCTCTACCACCACCCAAGGAATTAAAACCACTGCCAAGTCATTTGAAATATGCCTATTTGGATATTGAACAACAACTTCCAATCATCATTGCTAGTAATCTCCATTAGGAGCAGGAAAATAAATTATTGCGCGTCCTAAGGCAACATAAGAAGGCAATTGGGTGGAAACTGTCTAACCTTCCAGGGATAAACCCCTCCATCTGCATGCATAAAATTTTAATGGAGGAGGAAGCTAGGCCCATAAGGTAACAACAATAAAGGATGAATCCGACCATCCTAGACGTGATCAAGAAAGAAGTGACAAAACTACTTGCCATAAGAATCATCTACCCCATCTCAGACAGCTAGTGGGTTAGTCATGTGCAAGTAGTACCAAAAAAGTCTAGGATGAGTGTCATAAAAAACCAGCACGATGAGTTGGTACCTATGTGAATTTAGAACAGCTAGCGAGTCTATATTGACTATCAAAGATTGATTCAAGCAACTCACAAGGATTACTTTCCTTTTCCTTTCATTGATCAAGTCCCAGAAAAACTAGCAGGGAAGTACCATTACTGTTTTCTGGATGGTTTCTCTAGATACATGCAAATCCACATTGCGCTTGAGGATCAACAAAAGACTATCTTCACTTGCCCATTTGGTACCTTTGCGTACACTCGCATGTCATTTGGCCTATGCAATGCGCCGAGTACATTCAAACGCTGCATGACAAGCATCTTCTTGGACTTATGATAAGTCATATTTTGTACACCTTACAGGGACCTAAGATGAGTGTTTTTGGGATCATTTGAAGCTTAGGGATTGAGTCTTAGCTAAGATTCGTGTTATGGACCTAGAAATAGAGAAAGTATAAATCTGTACTAATTTGTAGGTCTTAGCTAATAAAAGATTCATCCCATTTTGTAGGACAAATCTGGATGATCTCGGCCCATCAAGAGAGTCTCGACCTAGGTGAGTCATCCCAGCCAGACCGACCCATCCCAGGACCAGCCGACTCTAGAGTCTAGTAGCCCAATAAGGAGCGACCTATCGCACTGTCCATGTAAGGCATCCCAGCTTAGGTGCCAGCACATCCCCAAGCCTAGCTCAACTGCCATGTCACCCTAGAGAAGCTTGCAGCGCATGTTACGCAAGGGTAGAATAGGAAACGCAATCTGTAATCCTGTTAGGGATTTGTTAGCTAGCGTGTTTAGCAAGGTCCAGCTCATGTATATACAAGAAGAGTTGGGTACGTTTAAAGGTTGTTGAATTCAGATTTAATTCCATACACTTTACGTTTCATTTCCTCGCACACATCCTCCATTTTCATGGTAGTGCACGATTCTTCATTGGTGTTTCTCTCGATCGAGGAAGCGCAGGTCAAGGACTGAGAGGCCGAAGGTTGTTAAAGGGGACCGCTTGGCTTGCCACCACACTCTAGTGGACCTGATCCTCAATGTATTAGTTAATAGAGGTGAATCATCACTGTTCGACCATGGCGATCGTCGTGGAAGATGGATTCATCAAATTCACACCCTGTGTTTGTATTTTGTCCTTAATAATACGAGTAGTTTCTGATTCCTATATCATGTTTGCAATTCTTGTATTTTAATCCACTTGTTGTGTTGTGATTGCATATAGTAACATGGATGAACGTTGAACTAGGTCGATCGGAACTGGTTTAAAAACTTCAGTAGGTAATCGATTAGAGAACCTAAAATCAACTCTAAACTTAATCCCTGAAAACTGATGAGGTAGTGATTGTGTAAATCCTCGGTATGGCAATAGACGAATGCTTGGAAATTGTCATAAGGAAATCCAAGGTTGATATTGAACGTGGACTTGAGTGATTGAATCAGAACCGACTTGATTGTTGAGACTCAGCATAACCACAGTAGTAGCATTAGAAGTAGCCTAGCTTAGTTGCATTTAGATTCTTTGTTTAATTGCTATTTTGCTTAATCTATAACCAATACCCCTGTTTCCTACAATTCAATCCGAAACCGAGTCAGTCTGACTTTGTTGTGTCTGTTAGTGCTTAGCCAAGATCGTGTCGGATAAGGCTCTACCGAGTCCATATCAGACCAGTCTCTGTCGAGATCAACTCGGCACCTAGCCGAGAGTGAGTGTGCACCCTACACTTAAGTTCTACATTACTTAATATTCACGTAAAGTCACAATCGAATGCACTGTGTCCTTGAGAGAATTCGACCTAGGGTTGACTATGCTATAGTTAGCTTTACTTTATTTGATGCACGTTGAGACGACTAAAAATGAGCTTATTAACTTACTACAGGATTGCATGGAGGTATTTATGGACGACTTCACGGTGTACGCTGATTCATTTGATGCATGTTTAGAAAATCTATCCAAGGTGTTAATGAGATGCATTGATACGAATTTGGTACTCAATTTTGAAAAGTGCCACTTCATGGTGACTAAGGGAATTGTGTTGGGACATCTGGTATCCAACAGGGGCATCGAGGTTGGCAAATAAAATATTGAAATCATCACCTCTCTTCCAAACCTTGCTTCTATGCGGGAGGTTCGCTCATTCTTGGGAAATGCAAGATTCTATAGAAGATTTATCAAGAATTTCAGCAAGATTGCTCTACTGATGAGTCACAAATTGTGTAGCTTTTATGGACCTAAGAAGGATGTTTACAAGACTATCTTGTGTTTAAGAATTGAGTGATAGCTGAGATTCATATTATGGACCGAAAAATAGAGAAAATACAAATTTGTGCTAATTCGAGGATCTTAGCTAACTATTCCTTCTTGCAGGTTTAGCTGAGTGTTCTCGGGTCCATCATAAGAAGACTCGGCCGAGATGAAGTCGTCTCGGCCAAGACCGACTCCATCTCAGCCAGACCAAATCAGGCCAGGCTTCACGGCCCAGCAGCCTAAGTAGGTGCAGTCCAATAAGGAGCAGCCCAAAGACGCTATCCACGTCAGCTGTCCAGCTTAGGACCACCTCAGCTCCAACTCAACTGCCACGTCACTTGTAGAGTTGCTTACAACGCAAGTTACGCAAGGATAGGATTGGCAATTCACGTTGTAATTCTGTTAGGAGATCGTTAGGAATAGCAAGTCACAACTCGTGTATATATATAGGAGGAGCTGTGCACTTTTTAGGGGTCTTTGAATTCACTCTCAAAAACACTCCCATTATATCCATTTCTTTGCTCTCATTCTCTCCGTTTATGGTGGTGCACGGTGCTGCGTTGGTGTTTCTCTCGATCGAGGAAATGCAGGTCTAGGACTGGGAAGCCGATGTTTGTTAAAGGGGACTGATTGGGATTCCTAACACACTTTGGTGAATCTGATCCTCAGCGCTCAGGCTATTGAAGGTGAACCACCACCATCAACCATGGCGATCGTCACGGAAGATGGGTCCACCTGAACTCAGACCATTGTGTTTGTGCTCTGTTTTCTATTAATCAATTTCATTATGCATTTCTCATCTCCGTTTCCTTCCTCTCCTTTAATTTGTGATTTGATCTGCGATTGCAATTGAATTGTGAACAATGTTAAGCTAAGTCGATTGGAACTGGTTTAACTAATTCAGTAGGTAATCATTTAACGATTGTTAATCAAGAACCTAAAATCAGCTCTGAACCTAATCCTTGTCAACTGATGAGGTAGCGATTGCATAATTCCTCGGTATGGCAATGGACGAACCTTTGGTGATTGCCATAAGACTTCCCTAGGCTGATATGGACTGAGAACTGGAGTGCGGACATCGGACTGGACTTGGACTAATAGAAATGAACATGAACACAGTTATATCATAACAATAATAATAGTGAAACCGATAGTATTAGTATATATTCACTGCATTCATAGTTTTAGTTATTTTCTGCTTTACTTGCATCTCAATCCCCCCTGTTTACTACTTTTCAGTCCGAGACAGAGGTAGACCATCTTTGTAGCATCAGTCTCTGCCGAGAGTGACTTGACCATTGCTGAGGCAAGTCAATACTCTATATCTTATATTCTACGTCATTTCACTTCGCACCGAATCACATTTGAGCACACTGTGTCCTTGAGAAGAATCGACCTAGGGTTGACTACACTAGAGTTAGCTTTAGTTATTTGATGCCCGTTAAGACGACTAAAAATGAGCCTATCACCTACCACTGTCTAAACTACTACAAAAAGGTGTGGAATTTAACTTTGACCAGCCTTGTATTGAAGCTTTTCAGGAGCTGAAGAACCGACTCACATCCACCCCTATTCTTTAAGCACCTAACTGGGAGCTTCCATTTGAGCTTATGTGTGACGCATCCAATTTGGCATTAGGAGCTGTCTTAGGCCAAAGAGCTAGAGTCGACAAACCAGTGCACGTGATTGCTTATGCGTCCCGAACAATGGACCCAACCCAGTTAAATTACAAAACAACAGAAAAGGAATTGTTGGCAATTGAACTTGCCTTGGACAAATTTTGTTCTTACTTATTGGGATCCAAAATCGTTGTGTTCTATGACCATGCTGCACTGAGATTCTTGTTGAAGAAGCCAGATGCAAAGCCGAGACTGATTTAGTGGATGCTTCTCCTCCAAGAATTCAACATAGAAATCAGAGATAAGAAGGGTGCTAAGAATTCAGTAGCAGACCATTTGAGCTGGATTGAGAGGGAGAATGACCCAACGCTTATTAGAGACGAGTTTCCAAACGAGCAACTGTTGCATACCA
The DNA here is from genome assembly GCA_025330945.1 of Mucuna pruriens. Lineage (NCBI taxonomy): Eukaryota > Viridiplantae > Streptophyta > Magnoliopsida > Fabales > Fabaceae > Mucuna > Mucuna pruriens. The sequence goes on from JAENHJ010000139.1 coordinate 1,338,762, forward strand.
ACATGTCTACACCATGGTTTGTAGACATCTACAACTTTGTGGCAGCGTCTCAATTTCCACCACAGGCATCTTGGCTATACAAGGAAAGACATCAAAATGATGCTAAATACTACATATGGGATGATCATTACCTATGGAGACTTTGTAATGATCAAGTAATTCGTAGGTGCACGCCTGAAGCCGAGATCAAGTCGGTCTTCCAGTTTTGTCATGCAGCACCTGGAGGCGCCCATTATGGATCAACTCAGACAGCTAGGAAAGTACTTCATTATGGGTTCTATTGGCCCATCATTTTAGAGACGCCTATCAATTCGTCTCCACCTGCGAAAAATGCCAAAAAACTAGAGTGGCCATTAGCAAAAGGCATGAAATGCCCCAACAACTCATTCTGTTCTACGAAGTTTTTGATGTTTGGGTTGTTGATTTCATGGGGCCATTCCCAGTCTCCAATGGTTACTCATATATTCTGCTTGTCATAGACTATGTATCAAGATGGGTAGAGGCCATAGCCACCAAAACTAATGATGCCAAGGTTGTAGTGGATTTTCTGAAGTCCAATATCTTCTGTCAGTTTGGTGTGCCGAAAGCGCTCATAAGTGACCAAGGTAGTCATTTTTGCAATAGAGCCATGACCTCCTTACTCCACAAGTATGGGGTGGTGCATAGAGTCGTCATAACATATCACCCCTAAACAAACGACCAAGCTGAACTCTTCAACAGGGAAATAAAGAAAACACTGCAAAAGATGATAAATCCTAGTCGGAAGGACTAGAGTCGACTCTTAGAGGACGCTCTTTGGGCACATAGAACTACATACCAAATTCCGTTGGGGATGTCCCCCTATCAGATTGTCTTTGGTAAAGCCTGTCATCTCCCGGTGGAAATAGAACACAAAGCTTACTAAGCAGTTAAGTAGTGCAATCTGGCATATGACTAAGCCCGGAAACAAAGAAAATTCCATCTACAAGAATTGGACAAACTCTGCTTGGAAGCTTATGAGAACTCTCAGATCTATAAATAGAAAGTCAAGCAATTTCATTATCAGCAAATCCTTAGGAGAGAGTTCCAAGTCGGCCAAAAAGTACTCCTATTCAACTCACATTTAAAGCTCATTGCAGGTAAGCTCCGTTCTAGATGGGATGGACCTTTTGTTATCACTAATGTTTTTCGCTATGGTGCAGTCGAATTAAAAGATGAACATACCAACAACTCCTTCCAAGTCAATGGGTATCAGATTAAGCTATTCCATGAAGGTCCAACACCAATAGCAGGCGACATTGAGACCATCTCATTAATGGAACCAGCTCCGTCGGATGACACACCCTGAGCAAGTCTTAGGAGCCCCTTTGTATTCATGCCTTGCATTGAGGACAATGCAACATTTAAGTGTTTGTGTGTGGGGGGGGGGGGGGGAGTGTGGCCATCCAAGGGTTGCTGAATTTTGTGCTTAAAATTTTCTATTCTGTTCTTGAAAGTGCAAACTCCATGCTGACTCAATTCTGACTGTCTATATTTGTTTGTTTACAATTGTTTGTGTTTTGTTACCTTGAGTTTTATTTTTCATTACAATTTCATTTTAGTCCAATTTTGCAATTTTTATGTCATTTCCCTTTGTTTTAAATAAAAGGTTATCTAAGCCAAGTCTGTCCCAACTCCGACTCCATCTCGTCCGGATCTGGACTGACTTTGGTTCGGCCTAGCCAATTTCAATTTTTGTTTTTAATTCTAATTTTGTTTTTCCTGACTGAATTCTAAACTCTGATTGTTGAGAAAAATGCCTTGAAAAAATAGTTTGAATCAATTTCTTTAAGTATTGGATGAATTAGTAAGAAGCAATGCAGAACCCTGGAGGACAAATTTTTCAAACTTGATAGGGAATGAAATTTCTGCATCTTGAGGCAGTAGGTGATTGAAAAACAAAAAAGATAAAACATTAGTGGCAGAGCAATTATCCATGTGAGAATTTTTGAGCCTGCGTACATATAAAATGGCTTTGCATCTTGCATTCTCTCTTTCTTGTGTGATTTTTGCATCCAAACTAACTGTGTATTCTAGATTTTTCCTTGACTCTCTGGATATATCTGGTTTCGCATGTAGGAATGAGATGATCTAGGCCATGTTCCAATAAGCATCGAGCTCAATGGACCTACCTTGGAAATTTATCCCTTGTTTACCCTCTTTGAGCCTGAATAACCATTCTTTTCTAATAGCTCATTACAAGCTAAAGCTGGAAAACCATGATCGACCTCAACCTTAGAGGGAAAAGGAGCTTTGGAATTGTTTTAGGAGTAAGTCATGTGCAAGTGTGGGGTAGATACTAGGGGAAATAGCAAGAGTAGTGTATTCAAAAGGGTTGAAAATGAAAAGAAAGAAAGAAACAAGTACAGGAAAGCCAAGAAAAACAAGGAAGTAGCCAAAAGTCATAAGTTGTAAAAGACAACACAAAGCTGCAAAACAAGTAGTGAGAAAAAGAAGAAACGAAAAATAGAAAAAAGGGAAAGAAAAGAAGTGAGCAAGAAATGTTTTAGAAAGAATCACAGTATCTTGGGGATGTCCTCCATACTGGCGAATTCACTCACCATTGCTCCTCAATTCCCTGTGGTTAGAAAACTCACTTTCCCATCCTGTACCACCTTTTAACCCTGGCCATGCTACAAGTCGAGAAGAAAAGTCCTTTTGATCATAAGTGCATGTGTTTTTGAAGGTGTGGAAGGAGAGGCTAGTCAAAGTCTGGTAGTACCAGCTGCATAGGATGTTAAGCATATATACAAACCCAAACACTTAAGAGACTATGAGAATATCTTCATGTGAGAGAGCTCTATTACTCTCGGCCATCCTTTGATGTTTGCGATCACTTATTTGCCTTGGATGTGGAAAAAGTAATTTTCATAGATTGCTTGAATATCTCAATCCTGGGGTGAAGGAGTGTCGATTCTGTTTTTGTCTAAGCTTAAGAAGTTCATGGGAAAATTCTTTTTTTTTCTCTGTTAAAAATCTCCCTTGTGATTGAAATCTGATTTTGCCCAGGAGTGCAAAAGTGTAAGTGTGGGGGTTTGATAAGTCATATTTTATACACCTTACAAGAACTTAAGATAGGTGTTTTTGATATTAATTGGTGCTTAAGGATTGGGTCTTAGCTAAGATTCGGATTATGGACCTAGAGATAGGGAAAGAACAAATATGTGCTAAAATGAGGGTTTTAAGCTAAAATGAGGGTTTTGATATTAATTGGTGCTTAAGGATTGGGTCTTAGCTAAGATTCGCATTATGGACCTAGAGATAGGGAAAGAACAAATATGTGCTAAAATGAGGGTTTTAAGCTAATAAAAGATTCATGCTATTTTGCAGGATAGGAACCATTGATCTCGATCCATCTAGAGAGTCTTGGCCCAGGTGAGTCATCCTGGCCATACCAACTCGTCCAAGGACTAGCCGACTCTATGGTCTAGTAGTCCAATAAGGAGCGGCCCATTGGCACTGTCCACATAGGCAACCCAACTCAGTTGCCATGTCATCCCTGGAGAAGCTTGCAGCACAACGAGAAACCGCACAAGGGTAGATTAGGAAATGCAATATGTAATTCTGTTAGGAAGTTGTTAGTAGTGTGCGACGTAAGGAATCCCAGCTCGTGTACATATAGGAAAAGCTGGGTGCATTGTAGTTGTTGAATTCAGACCTAAATTCCATCGTCGCTTACTCCATTTTTTCTCGCTCACACTCTCCATTCTCATGGTGGTGCATGGTGCTTGCAGTGGTGTTTCTCCCGATTGAGGAAATGCAGGTTAAGAATTGAGAAACCGATGGTTGTAAGAGGGGACCGCTTGGCTCGCCATAGCACTCTAGTGGACCTAATCCTCAGCGTCTTGACTAACAGTGGTGAACCATTACCATTTGACCATGGCGATTGTCATGGAAGACGGACTCATCGAATTCACACCCTATGTTTGTACTTTGTTCTTAATAATATAAGTAGCTTCTAATGCCAATCTCTTGTTTATGATTCTTGCATTATAATCTACTTGCTGTGTTGCGATTGCATATAGTTAAGTGGACAAATGTTAGACTAGCCCGATCGGAACCGGTTAACAACTTCAATAGGTAATCGATTAGATAACCTAAAATCAACTTTGAGCTTTATCCCTGCCAACTGATGAGGTACTGATTGTGTAAATCCTCGGTATGGCAATGAATGAGTGTTTGGCGATTGTCATAAGAAAATCCCAGGTTGATATGGAACGTAATCTAGAGTAACGGAATTAGAATCAACTTGATTATTGAGACTTGGCATGAATACAATAGTAGCAGTAGAGGTAGTCTAGTTTAGTTGCCTTTACATTCTTACTTAGTGTAATTTCTATCTTACTTTATCTGCAACAAAACACCCCTATTTCTTACATTTTAGTCCGAGACCGAGTCAGTCCAACTTTGTCGCGTCAGTCTGCACTTAGCCGAGACCGTGTCGGATAAGTCTCTATCGAGAGCATATCAGACCAATCTCTGCCGAGAGCAACTTGACACCTAGCCGAGAGCGAGTCTACACTCTACACTTGAGAATTTCTGCATTACTTTTGTTTTCACACAAAGTCATAATTGAGAGCACTATGTCCTTGAGATAATTTGACCTAGGGTTAACTATGCTATAGTTAGCTTTAGTTTATTCGATGAACATAAAGATGACTAAATATTAGCTTTATCACGCCTCTATCCTCACGGTGGTGCACGATACTTCATTGGTGTTTCTCTCAATCAAGGAAGCGCAGGTCAAGGATTGAGAGGCCGAAGGTTGTCAAAGGGGATCGCTTGGCTTGCCATCGCACTCTGGTGGACCTGATCCTCAACATCTTCGCTATCGACGGTGAACCATCGCCATCCTTCTATGACAATCGTTGTGGAAGACAGATTCATTGAATTCACACCCTGTGTTTGTACTCTGTTTCTAATATTACGAGTAGTTTCTATTGCTTAATTCCTGATTGTGAATCCTACAATTTAATCTACTTTATTGTGTCACAATTGTACATTATTTAGTAGACCAATGTTAGACTAGGCCGATTGGAACCGGTTTAACAATATAAGTAGGTAATTATTTAGAGAACCTAAAATCAACTTCGCGCTTAATCCCTGCCAATTGATGAGGTAGCGATTATGTAAATCCTCGGTATGGCAATGGACGAATGTTTGGCGATTGTCATAAGAAGAATCTCAGGTTGATTCAGATGCACAATCTTGAGTGAAAGGAGTGGAACCGCCTTGTTTATTAGAAGTTAGCACGAATGCAGTAATATCTTTAGTGGTAGCTTAATCTAGATTGCGTTTACATTCTTGCTCAGTTTAATTTCTGTCTTACTGTATCTACAACCAAACCCCCCTTATTTCCTGCTTTTTAGTCTGGGACTGAGTTAGTCCGACTCTATCGTGTTCGAAATCGTGTCAGATCGATTCTATTGCATCAAACTTTGCACTTAGCCGAGACCATGTTCGATCCGTCTTTGTCGAGACCGGATCAGATCAGTCTTTGCCGAGAGCGAGTCGGCATTCTACACTTGAGTATTTTTACATTACTCTAGTTTTCACATTAAGTCATAATCGAGCACACTATGTCCTTGAGAGAATCGACCTAGGGTTGACTATGGTATAATTAGCTTTAGTTTATTTGATGTGCGTAAGGATGACTAAATATGAGCTTATCAAATTGGCGCCGTTGCTAGGGACACAAGTTCTTTTGTGTCTTTGTGTGCCAAACCTGAGTTAAGCTAAATCCCAAGTCTATGGAATGCTATGTGTTTGTGTTCAAACTATTAAACCAAGTATGCAAGCAGGAGAACCCAGAGTGTTCAAATAATGCAGAAGTCCCAGTTGCCGAGACCAAACAACTATTCACTACACAAGTGGCAACAATGTTCACTAAGTACAAGTCGGCCAAAAGAGGCCGAGATCGAGAAAGGACCGAGGTCAACTCGGCCAGAAAGACAAGTGTCAAGGCTAACTTGATCGTGCATACACAAGCCGAGACCAACTCGGCCAATGAAGACCAAAAGCAAGCCAAAGTCGAATCTGTTTTGGACAATCAAGCCCAGAACCGTGTTCCATCCGGATCCAACTCCAGTGCAAGAAACAGTGCCGAGTCCGACTCCAATCCGACAAGAGCTGATTCTATCTCGATCAATATGAGTCAACCACAACAAAAGAAGGCCGAGATCATGTCGGCACATTTGGTGCCGAATCCAATTCAATTCGGTCAGCTCGATCCGAAAATAATTAATGACAACTCTTCATCTCCGCCACCACCCATGGAACTAAAGCCATTGCCAAGTCATTTGAAATATGCCTATTTGGATACTGAGCAGCAACTTCTAGTCATCATTGCCAACAATCTCTACTAGGAGCAAGAGGATAAATTGCTGCACGTCTTAAGGCAATATAAGAAGGCAATTGGGTGGAAATTATCTGACCTTCCAGGCATTAATCCCTCCATAGAATTTTAATGGAGGAGGAAGCTAGGCCCATAAGACAATAGCAAAGACGACTGAATCCGACCATCCTAGACGTGGTCAAGAAAGAGGTGACAAAACTGCTTGCCACAAGAATCGTCTACCCATCTCAGACAGTCGATAGGTTAGTCCTATGCAAGTAGTCCCTAAGAAATCTGGGATGATTGTCATGAAAAACTAGTACGATGAGTTGGTGCCTATGCAGATTCAAAACAGCTAGCGAGTCTGTATCGACTATAGAAGATTGAACCAGGCGACTCGCAAGGACCACTTTCCTTTGCCTTTCATTGATCAAGTCCTAGAGAAACTAGTAAGAAAATCCCATTACTGCTTTCTAGATGGATTCTCTGGATATATGCAAATTCACATTGCACCAGAAGATCAACACAAGACTACTTTCACTTGCCCATTTGGTACCTTTGCGTACACTCGCATGCCATTTGGCCTGTACAATGCGCCAAGTACATTTCAACGTTGCATGACAAGCATCTTCTCAGACTTGCTACAGGATTGCATGGAAGTATTTATGGATGACTTCATGGTGTATGCTGATTTATTTGATGCATGTCTAGAAAATCTATCCAAGGTGTTAACGAGATGCACTGATACAAACTTGGTACTCAACTTTGAAAAGTGCCACTTCATGGTGATTGAGGGAATTGTGTTAGGCTATCTAGTATCCAACAGAGGCATCGAGGTTGACAAATCAAAGATTGACACCATCACCTCTCTTCCAAACCACACTTCTGTGCGGGAGGTTCGCTTATTCTTGGGACATGTAGGATTTTACAGAAGATTCATAAAAAATTTTAGCAAGATTGCCCTGTCACTGTCCAAACTACTACAAAAGGATGTGGACTTTAAATTTGACCAGCTCTGTACTAAAGCTTTCCAGGAGCTGAAGAACTAACTCACATCCATCCTTATTCTTCTAGCACCTAACTAGGAGCTTCCATTCGAGCTTATGTGTGACGCATCCAATTCGGCATTAGGAGCCGTCTTAGGTCAAAAAGAGCGAGTCGGCAAACCAGTGCATGTGATTGCTTATGCGTCCTGAACAATGGACCTGACCTAGTTAAATTACACAACAATAGAAAAGGAGCTATTGGAAATTGTATTTGCCTTGGACAAATTTTGTTCTTACTTACTGGGCTCCAAAATCATTGTGTTCTTTGACCATGCTGCATTGAAATTCTCGCTGAAGAAGGCAGATGCAAAACCAAGACTGATTCGGTGGATGCTCCTTCTCCAAGAATTCAACATAGAAATTAGAGATAAAAAGGGTGCTGAGAACTCGGTAGCAGATCATTTGAGCCAGATTGAGAGGGAGAGTGACCCGATGCCTATCTAAGATGAATATCCAGACGAGCAACTGTTGCACATCACCATGCCTACACCATGGTTTGCAGACATCTGCAACTTTGTGGCAGCATCTCAGTTTCCACCAAAGGCATCTCGGCTATACAAAGAAAGACTTCAAAGTGATGCCAAATATTACATATGGGATGATCCTTACCTATGGAGACTCTACAATGATCAAGTTATTCACAGGTGCATTCCTGATGCCAAGATTACATCGATCCTCCAATTTTGTCATGCAGCACTTGGAGGCGGCCATTATGGATCAACTTGGATAGCCAGGAAAGTAATTCATTGTGGGTTCTATTGGCCTAGCATATTCAAAGACGCTTATCAATTCGTCTCCACCTGCGAAAAATGCCAAAAAGATGAAATAGCATAAGCAGAAGGCATGAGATGCCCCAGCAACCTATCTTGTTCTGCAAAGTTTTTGATGTTTGGGGTATTGATTTCATGGGGCCATTCCCAGTCTCCAATGTTTATTCATACATTTTGCTTACCGTAGATTATGTATCGCAATGGGTAGAGGCCATAGCCACTAAAATCAATGATGCTAAAGTTGTAGTGGATTTCCTGAAGTCCAATATCTTCTGTCAGTTTGGTGTGCCGAAAGCGCTCATAAGTGACCAAGGTAGTCACTTCTGCAACAGAGCCATGTTCTCCCTACTCCACAAGTATGGGGTGGTGCATAGAGTTGCCACAACATACCACTCCCAGGCAAACGGCCAAGCTAAAGTATTAAACAAGGAAATCAAGAAAACACTGCAAAAGATGACCAATCCTGGCCGGAAGGACTGGAGCCGACTCCTTGAGGATGCTCTATGGGCACATAGAATTGCATATCAAACTTTGTTAGGGATGTCTCCCTACCGGATCGTCTTCGGTAAAGCCTGTCATCTCCCGATTGAAATAGAACATAGAGCTTACTGAGAAGTCAAGCAGTGCAATCTGGCCTACGACCAACTGCATTAAGGACAATGCAACATTCAAGTGTGTGTGTGTGTGGGGGGGGAGAGTGTAGCCATCCAAGGCTTGCTGAATTCCATGCTCAAATTTTCCTTTTCTGTTCTTGAAATTTCAAACTCCATGTCGACTCAATTCTGACTGTTTATATTTGTTTATGTTTTTTTACCTTTAGTTTTGGTTTTCTTTTCCATTTTTGATTTTTGTTTCGATTTTATTTCGGTCCAATTTTTCATTTTTAGTGTCATTTCCCTTTGTTTCAAATAAAAGCTGTCTAGCCAAGTCTGTTCCGACTCCGGATCCATCTCGACCGGATCCGGATCGACTTCGGTTCGGCCAAGTTAGTTTCAAATTTTTCTTTTATTTTTGTTTTGTTTATTTCCTAACTGAATTCTAAACTCTGATTGCTAAGAAAATCCCTTGAAAAAGAATTTAAATCAATTTCTTTAGTATTGGATGAAACATTAAGAAGCAATGCTGAACCTCGGAGGAAAGATTTTTCAAACTTGACAGGGAGTGGAATTTCTACATCTTTAGGCAGTAGGTGATTGAAAAACAGAAAAGATAAACCATTAGGTGGCAAGAGCAATTATCCGTGTGAGAACTTTTGAGCCTATGTACATATAAATGGCTTGCATCTTGCCATTCTTTCCTTTCTTGTGTGATTTTTGCATCCATGTTAGTTCTGTATTCTAGATTTTGCCTTGACTCTCTGGACATATCTGATTTCGCATGGAGGAATGATATGATCTAGGTCATGTTTCTAATAAGCCTTGAGCCAAATGGACCTACCTTGTAAATTCTATCCCTTGTTTACCCTCTTTTGAGCCTGAATAACCATTTTTTTCGATATGACAGCTCATTACAAGCCAAAGCCAGAAAACCATGATCAACCCCAACCTGAGGGGATAGAGGAGCTTTGGAATTGTTTTGGGAATGGATCTCGCTCAAGTGTGGGTGGAGACACCTAGGGACACAGCAAGAGTGGTGTACCCAAAGCAAAGTGGCTATAGTGGCAAGAAAAGTTGAAAAAGAAAGAAAGAAAAAATGTAGGATAAATCAAAAGAAAGAAACAGTAGCCAAAAGTTATAAGTTGCAGCAAAAATACAGCACAAAGCTGCAAAACAAGAAGTGAGAAAAAGAAGAAAAGAAAGATGGAAAAAGGGAAAGAAAAGAAGTCAACAAGAATGTTTCAATTAGAATCGCAGTGTCCTAGGGATATCCTCCATAACTGCGAATTCATTCCCCATTGCTCCTTTCTTCCATATGGTTGCTAAAGCTCACTTACCATCCTGTATCTTACCCTTAATCTTAGCCACGTTACAAGCCGACAAGAAGTCCTAGCGATCATGATTGCATGAGTTTTGGAAGGTGTGGAAAGAGAGGCCAGTCAAAGTTTGGTAGTTCCAGTTGCATGGGATGTTTGACTGTATATACAATCCCAAACACTTGAGAGATTGAGAGAATCATTGCTTGAGAGGGAGCTCTGTCACTTCTTGGTCACTCTTTGATGTTTGCAGGTTGCTCATTTGCCTTGGATGTGGAAAAAGTAGTTTTCATAGATTGCTTGAATATCTTGATCCTGAGGTGAATGAGTGTCGACTCTATTTTGTCTGAGCTTAAGAAGTTCATTGAGAAATTCTTTTTCTTTTGAAAATCTCCCTTGATGATTGAAATCTGATTTTACCCAGGAGTGTAAAAGTGTTACGAACCAACTCATGTATATATAGGTAGCGCTGGGCACGTTGTAATCGTGGTTGAATTCAGACCTAATTTCCATACTTCACACACTCATCTTCTCGCTTACGCCTCCATCCTCACGGTGGTGCACGATACTTCATTGGTGTTTCTCTCGATCGAGGAAGTGCAGGTCAAGGATTGAGAGGCCGAAGGTTGTTAGAGGGATGCTTGGCTTGCTATCGCACTCTGGTGGACCTGATCCTTAGCGTCTTGGCTATCGACGGTGAAGCATCACCATCCTTCTATGGCGATCGTTATGGAAGGCGGATTCATTGAATTCACACCCCGTGTTTGTACTCTATTTCTAATAATACGAGTAGTTTCTATTGCTTAATTCTTGATTGTCAGTCTTGCAATTTAATCTGCTTTACTATGTTGCGATTGCACATTGTTTAGTAGACCAACGTTAGACTAGGTTGATTGGAACCGGTTTGACAATATAAATAGGTAATCGTTTAGAGAACCTAAAATCAACTCCACGCTTAATCTCTACCAACTGATGAGGTAGCGATTGTGTAAATCCTCGGTATGGTAATAGACAAATGTTTGGCGATTGTCATAAGAAGAATCTCAGGTTGATTCGGATGCACAATCTTGAGTGAAAGGAGTGGATCCGCCTTGTTTATTAGGACTTAGCACAAATGCAGTAGTAGCTTTAGAGGTAGCTTAGTCTAGATTGGCTTTACATTCTTGCTCAATTTAATTTTTGTCTTACTGTATCTACAACCAACCCCCCCTTATTTCCTGCTTTTCAGTCTGGCACCAAGTTAGTCTAACTTTGTCGTCTCCGAAACTGTGTCAGTTCGACTCTCTTGCGTCCAACTCTGCACTTAGTCAAGACCATGTTGGATCCATCTTTGTCAAGACCAGATCGGATCAGTCTTTGTTGAGAGCGAGTCGGTATTCTACACTTAAGTGTTTCTACATTACTCTAGTTTTCACATTAAGTCATAATCGATCACATTGTGTCCTTGAGAGAATTCGGCCTAGGGTTGACTATGCTATAGTTAGCTTTAGTTTATTTGATGCACATAAGGACGACTAAATACGAGCTTATCAGTCATCATTCTTATGGCATGATATAAAATGAGCCATCTTTGAGATCTGTCCACCACAACAAATATGGAATCCCTACCTCCTTGAGACCTTGGTAATATAAGCACAAAATCCATAGAAATGTCCACCCATGGTGTAGTAGGAATTAGGAGAGGGCTATACAAGTCAATGAACGATGCCTTTGATTTGGCCATCTTGTAGACCAAACACCTTTCACATACATGGTGCATGTCTCTATTCATCTGAGGCTAGTAGAAATGTTCATGCAAGGCCTTATACGTTTTTCATACACTGAAATGACCCATTAGGCCACCTTTGTGTGCCTTCTTAACCAATAATTCTTTGATTGAGCTCTTAGGTACACACAAATGTTTTTCTTTAAATAAAAGCCCCTCATGCCTAAAGAAGCCTCCTTTGGCCAAAAAGGCATAACTGTCATAGGTCTCTTGGAAGTTATCATCATTCATATACAAGTCCTTAAGGCATTCAAAGCACAATAGTTTCGTTTCCAATAAGGCTAGTAAAGCATGCCTTCTAGACAGGGCATCAACCACAACATTTGCGTTTGCTTGTTTGTGTTTAATGACATGTGAATTGTTCTAGGAACTCAACCTATTTGGCATGCCTTAATTTATGTTGGCATTTTAAGTATTTAAGTGACTCGTGGTCTCTATGGACGAAAAAATCGTTGGACAGCAAGAGCATAAAGCACCTTGTCATACGTAGAATAATTAAGCTGGGAACCTTATAACTTTTAACTGAAAAAGGAAATTGGGTGCCCTTCCTGAAGCAATATAGCCTTTACACCCATATTGGGCATATCGCACTCCACCTTAAACATATTGTGAAAATTTGGGAGTGCAAAAAATAAGGTGTTTGATAGCCTATCCTTTAGAGTTTCTTAGGGTTCTTCTTACTTAAAGCCCACATCTGTTTTAATTATTTCATTCAATGGGGGTAGCAATAGTGCTGAAGTCCTTGACGAAGCGTCTATAGAAGCTCACTATTCCATGAAAATTCTCACACGGCTCATGTTCACGGGTGTTGGCCAACTTTGGATGGACTTCACCTTCTCCTCATCTACTCCGACCCCTCATGATCCTACTAAAAATATCAGAAAGATCACTTCTTGAGTGCAAAATATGCACTATCCAGGTTTACATATAGGGACTCATCTCTCGACAGTTGTAATACCTACCTAACATGCTTTACATGATCATCTACACATGTAGAATAAGTTAAGATGTCATCAAAGTAGATGACCACGCACCATCTAATGAGACTTCTTAAAACATGGTTCATAAGTCTCATGTGCATGTGATTCGATCCAAATTCCAAAACTTAGGATTTGGATAGCTCTTGATTGAAATTGCTTTCATGGACCATCTTGACTCTACCTGGATCCTTTACACTTCACAATTGCCATAATCAATACAAAAATTAGGAATAGGATTTTAGGAGTTTATGTATTATCAAAGTAAAGTAAATCGCAGAAATTAAAGATAAGATAAAAGAAATTGAAATAGAAAAATAGAAAGAGTTTATATATGGCTCGCCATTGATTTTTAGGGGAAAATCATATAAGAGAATCGAGATTCACCACAAGCTTCATGAAGAACTTGATAGGAATAAAGTGTTCTAATCCAAGAACAAATGAGAGCCACTTTCTCAATTATTGAAAAGAAAATATCATTCAAAATGAACCAAAGTTGCTACAAAGAGCCTAAGGTCAACTATAAATACAGGGAAAAGGTGCTCAAAGCATTTATCCTAACTAGGCCTTGGGCCATGACTTGTGAGCAAACTCTCATGAACCTTCCAACAAAGGCCTGCCTAAGGTTGTACACCGAAAGGCGAGAAATTGTAGTAGCTAAGTCAAATGGCTTCCATGCTTTGTATATGGCCTAGAGTTGTCTTGAGGAGTCTTTTTCAACAGCAATTAACTCAAGGGGTGCATTCCCTAAAAGGGGTTTTCCATTGTCCAAAGGTTACTAGCATCCATAGGGAGCATTCATAGGCCTCAGCGTCCAACCATGTCATCCATATAGGTCGTCCAAAGGATACCCTCGTCTAAAGGCTTCACGAGACCTCTAGCAAGCTTCATATGTCATACTGAGCCCATCGTCCAAATTGAGCATCCAAAGATGTTGAGTGCATCCAAAAGGCGCTATATGCATCCATATGGTGGTATGTGTGCAAAGAGTCTTATGAGGCCTTCCTATTTATTACAAGATATGTAAAGGAATATACACAAGCTCCTAAACTACATGAGGGCATTCTGTAAACATAAATAAAGTAGCTCTTGCTTTGGATGCCTTTTGTCCTCCAAGGGGGTCTATGTTCTTCTGTTTGGCAGCCTCTAGCTTCTTCAATCTACCCCTAGTTAGGGGTCCTTGAAGGCTATCCCTTGTAGTTCGCGTAATGCCATTTTTTTACTCTCCTTGGCCTCTGATAGCACATATTTGAGGCACCTAATAGGTACTTAGGTTAGATATAGTTGACATTATTTTGTGGCTAATAATCACATATTGGTTGAGTATTGGGTCATTGAGTTTAGTTGAGGATAATTGTTAATCTTTGCCTATTTTCAAACTTAAATTCTCACTAAGAGGTTGCTATCTTGGGCAGGCCATATCTAGAGCTATAGAGCTCCAAATGGGACTGTACCGGTTGGCCTTTAGAGCCCATCCCGGACAGCCGAGTCCCTCTCGCCTAGTGATAGTTCATATTTTAGACACCCAATAAGGTCTTAAGATGGATAAAATAGACTCTATGTTGTAGTTAAGAATCGTGTATTAGCTAAGATTCAGATTATCAGACCAAAAACAGGGAAAATAGAAATCTATGCTAATTTGAGGATTTTAGCTAACAAAAAGTCTAAACTCATTTTGTAGGTTGAAATTGGAGTTCTAGATGAACTGATCCCAACTGAGACCGAAGTAGTCTCGGCCAAATGAAGTCGTCTCGACCAAAGGAGTTCCTCTCTAAGTTGACTCCGACTCCATCTCTGCACGCCGACTTCATCTCTAGTAGTCGAGTCTAATTAGTGTGCCGACTCTAGTAGCCAACTCCAGTAGCCGACTCTAGATGCCGAAGTCGTCCCATCTATCCAGACTCATCCCGGCAGCAAGACTGACTTTGCCCCAGCGATTTTGAGCATGTGATCATTTAGAAAGTAGTTAGTTAGTTCGTTAATTATGTTATTTTAGTTAGCTATCAATTAGTTAGTCAGTTATTTTTGTTAACTCAGTTAGGGTATGGTTAGAGAGTTAGTTAATCAAATGTGTATAAAAAGGAAGGCATAGCTTGTTCATTGGTTATACAGTGATGCATCGACTCATCTACACACTCATACTCCATCGTACACACCTACACTTTCACTCCATTAATCAATGTTTCCATGGTGCTTTAGTATGGCATCCAATTGATTGAGTGGATATAGGCTTAGGATCTGGATAGTTGCCGATTGCTAGAGAGGACTGACCAGGTATCTGGCACACTCTGGTGGACTAACCCCTCTATACCTAACCATCTCTGGTGGAACATTGCAGCTCTACCACAACGATCGTTGTGGGAGGCTAACTTCATAATTCCATGTATCCACACTCCTTGTATCAATTTGATAGTTATGCAATGAAATGGGTTTGCATTTCTCTACTTTTCTATTTGTGATTCCTCTTTCTTTCCCTGTTCTTGCTTGTGTCATGATTATGCATGTGTAAGAATAGACTACGTTAGGTTAGGGGTCGATCAGAACCAATCTAGCAACTTTATAGGTAATCGATAGAAAACCTACTAACTCAAGGCCACAATTATGTAAGCCTTCAGTCGGCAACGAATGAATATTAGGCGATCGTCTTAAGACTTAGGTTGGTTTGGAATTGCATGCATTATTAGGAACCGGAACCGGAACCATTTACTTGCTAACTTTGGAATTGATATGATAAATATATGTTTTGTTCATTGCTTGTTTGCCTTTAATTCCGTAGATAGTCAGTCTACTTATTGTCTTTACTTTGTAATTCTACAAAATCCTCCTACTTTTCTATTCGTTGTTCGAGTCTATATTTTGCACTCCCGATTCTGCATGATTCTCAGCCTTTTACACTAGACATCATTGGAATAACGTGTCCTTGAGAGATTCGACCTAGGTTTCCCCTATGCTATATAAAATATAGGCAATCTAGTTATTTTTGATTGTTGAATTGATGACTAAAACACTTACCAAAATTGGCGTCGTTGTTGGGGACACACATTCAATGGTATCCTTGTGTGCAGAGTCTGAGTATTTTGCCGAATTCGAGTCTATAGAATACTGCATCTATGGTATACCGAGTCTGTGCTTTTTTTTGTTTGTCGAGTGTAAGTTTTTTTTAGCATGCCGAGTCTATGTTTAAGTTTGTGGGTACCTAGTTTTTGTTTGCGTTCGTAATAAATCTATATATATGTCGAATATGTATGTGTTAAATTTATTTGTGCCAAGTCTATATATGCCGAGTCTGTGCATGTGCTAAGTTTGTATGTGCTAAACCAATATGTGTCGAGTCTGCATGTATCATCGAGTCTATGTGTTTGAGTCTATTTTGTGCAGCCATGTAAGTGATTTCAATTTGGCTGCATAATTTTTTTCCTGTATCTTGCATTTACTTTTTCTACATAATTTTTTTCTGCATCAGCATCATTACGCTAGTTTTTTGCATAATTTTTTCTGTCAAGTAATGCATGACTAGGAGTAGTTCTAACAATTTGCATAAATTTGACCCAGAAATAGATAGGACTTTGTATAGGTTAAGAAAATTTAGAAGTGGTGACGTAGGTGGTAGTAGTAGTTTTATTTTTGTTCCTGATTCTGCTAATAATACTTGTACAACTAACCATTCTAATTTTGCTGAATCTAGTAGTTTTGATAATAATTCCAAGCCTAACATTTTTGATAACAAGTCCCACGAGCCAGAGCAAATGGAGAATAACAATAGAATCCTTAAAGAGTTGGCAACGCTAGATGTGTTGTACCAGCCTTGGTGCATTCAATATCCACAGTTGGAGCTGGCTTAATCTTTTTTTTAGTGAGTGTCGAGTCCGATTCTAGTAACCGATTCTGAAAGTTGATGCAAACTGAATTCAACTCTAGAGATCAGAAGGGAGCCGAGTCCAACTCTAGAGATCAGAAGAGAGCCGAGTCCAACTCTAGAGATCAGAAGGGAGCCAAATCCGACTCAAGAGATCAAAAGGAAGTTGAGACTGACTCCAACATTCAGTAGGAAGCCAAACCGATTCGAACAATCAGGAGGAGGCTGACACTGACTCCAACAATCTGGACGAAGGTCGACTCTAACAATGTGGAGGAAGCAGAGACCGATTCTAGAGGTCAACCGAAAGCCATATTCGATTATGGCAAACTAGAATGCAAGCAAACAGAGGCCGAGTTCGACTCCAAACAACCAATTCTGCATTCGGACAGAGTCGGCCAACCAATTCCAAGATCATCAAATAAATTTTTCCCATCTCATTCACCATCCACTGAATTAAAGCCATTGTCGGATCATTTGAAGTATGCCTACCTAGATGACCACCAGTACTTCCCAGTTATAATAGCTAACAACCTCCACCAGGGGCAAGAGGAGAAGTTGCTGAACATCTTGAGGAAGCATAGAAAGGCAATTGGGTGGATGTTATCTGACCTTCCTGGGATCAACCCCTCCAGCTATATGCATAAAATCTTATTGGAGGAGGAAGTCTGACCAATAAGGCAACAATAGAGACAACTGAATCCGACCATTCTGGACGTAGTCAAGAAAGAAGTGACGAGAATACTTGCAACTGGGATCATCTACTCCATCTCGGACAACCAATGGGTCAGTTCGATGCAAGTAGTTCCGAAGAAGTTTGAGATGATAATGCTGAAATATCGGCATGACGAGACAATGTCGACTCGGATTCAAAATAGCTGGTGAGTCTATATCGACTACTGGAAGATGAATTAGGTGACTCGCAAGGATCATTTTCCTCTACCTTTTATTGACCAAATGCTAGAAAGATTATCGGAAAAGTCCCATTATTGTTTTTTGGATGGATTTTCCAGGTACATGCAAATTCACATCGCGTCGATGGATCAACATAAGACTACCTTCACATGCCCATTTGGAACATTTGCTTACACCCGAATGCCATTGGGCTTGTGCAACGCTCTGAGTACATTCCAGAGATGTATGATCAGCATCTACTCGGATCTGTTGGAGGATTGCATGGAGGTCTTCATGGATGACTTCATCGTATATGCCACGTCCTTTGAAGTATGTTTCAAAAACCTGTCCCACATGTTAACTAGATGCTCGGAAACAAACCTCATGCTTAATTTTGAAAAATGTCATTTTATGGTTACCGAGGAAATTGTATTGGGACATCTTATATCCAGTAGAGGGATTGAAGTTGACAAAGCTAAAGTCGACATTATTACTTCTCTACCTAACCCCACCTCTATGCGGGAGGTTCACTTATTTCTTGGACATGCAGGTTTCTATAAGCATTTCATCAAGAATTTCAGTAAGATCGCCCTGCCCTTGTCCAAGCTACTTCAGAAAGATGTGGATTTCATCTTCGACCAGCCCTGCATGGAAGCTTTCCAAGAGCTGAAGAAGCGACTGACATCCACATCAATTCTCCAGGCACTAAATTGGGAGTATCCATTCCAACTGATGTGTGACGCATCCAACTCGGCACTAGGAGCCATCCTAGGCCAAAGAGTCGGCAAGCAGCCGCATGTTATAGCATATGCGTCTTGAACCATGGATCCGGTCCAGATTAACTACTCCATTACTTAGAATGAGCTGTTGGCAATTGTTTTTGCCTTAGACAAATTTTATTCTTATTTGCTTGGCTCCAAAATCATAATTTTCTCTGACCATGCAGCGTTGAATTTTTTGTTGAAGAAGTCGAATGCGAAGCCAAGACTGATTCGATGGATGCTTCTCCTTCAGGAATTTGACTTGGAGATCAAAGACAAGAAGGTACAGAGAATGTAGTAGTAGACCATCTGACCCGACTCAAGAGAGGAGTTGACCTACTGCCGATTCAAGATGAATTTCTTGATGAGTAGATATTGTAGCTAGAAATTGTTAACCCTTGGTTTGCATATATCTGTAATTTCCTCGTAGTGTCTATGTTTCCACAAGGAGCATCTAGAGCATACAAAGAAAAACTTGAAAGTGATGCTAAATATTACATATGGGATAATCCATATCTTTGGAGACTCTACAATGACCAAATAATTTATAGGTACATTCTGGATCCCGAGATCTAATCGATCCTCCATTTCTGTCATTCAACATCTGGAGGCAGCCATTATGGATGGAGTCGGACAGCTCGGAAGTTCTAGATTGTGGGTTCTATTGGCCCACCATATTCTGAGATGCTCACGAATTTGTCTTGGCCTACGAATATTGTCAACAAGCAAGAATGGTCATCAGTCGAAGGCATGAAATGCCCCAACAACCGATTTTGTTTTGTGAAGTTTTTGACGTATGGGGTATTGATTTCATGAGGCCACTCCCTATCTCCTATGGAAACTCTTATATTCTTCTTGTCGTTGACTATGTATCAAGATGGGTGGAGGATAAAGCCACAAAGACTAATGATGCTAAAGTTGTTGTGGATTTCTTGAAATCCAATATTTTTTACAGGTTTGGTGTGCCAAGAGTGCTTATCAGTGACCAAGGGAGTCACTTTTGCAATCATGCAATGTACACCCTACTCGAGAAATATGGGGTAGTGCATAAAGTTGCCATTGTTTATCATCCCCAGACCAACGACCAAGCTAAAGTGTTCAATAGGGAAATTAAGAAACTGTTGCAAAAATATGGCAAATCCCAGTCGGAACGATTGGAGCCGACTCCTAGAGGACGTTCTATAGGCCCATAGGACAACATACCAAACTTCGTTAGGAATGTCTCCCTACCGGATCTTCATCTTCCGTAAAGCCTGCCACCTACTGATTGAAATCAAATATCGAGCTTACTGGGCAATCAAGAGGTGCAACATGGCCTATGACAAAGTCGACAAAGAAAGGAAACTTCAGTTGCAGGAACTGGAGGAGTTGCGCTTGGAAGCATATGAAAACTCTCGGATATACAAGAAAAAGTTAAAACAATTCCATGATAACAAGATCCTGAAAAAGGAGTTGAAAGTCGACTTGAAGGTACTCTTGTTCCACTCTCGATTAAAGCTCATAGTTGGTAAGCTTCGTTCAAGATGGGACGGTCCATTTGTTATTACCAATATTTTCCCCTATGGTATAGTAGAATTAAGAGACAAAGCTAATAACAGGAATTTCAAGGTCAATGGGCACCAAATAAAGCCCTTTCATGAAGGTTCGACACCAATGGTGGGTAAGGTGGAAAGCATCTCGTTGATGGAACCAGCCCTCGTGGAAGACACACCTTGAGAAGATTTCCTCATCCCCTTATGTTCATAAGCTTGCATTGAGGATAATGCATCATTTAAGTGTGTGTGTGTAGGGGGTGCACTGTAGTTGGGAGTAGTGTTTCTATTCTGCTTATTTCCATCCGTAGGTGTTGCATTTTACCAGTTCTAATGCAACTCCGACTCTAGGCACGTGTGTTATTTTTATCGAGTTCATGCCAACTCCAGTTCCGTGATATGTCGAGTCTGTGCCGACTCTGGTTCCGTGTTGTTTTGTTTTTGATTTTCATTTTTTTTCTATTTTCGTTTTTCTATTCTTTCTATTTTTCATTTTTTGTTTCCATTTTTCTATTTCTTTGTTTTTTCTATTTTTCAATTGTTGAGAAAACATGAAGAGGTAATGCATAATCCTGGATAATAGGTTTTTCAACTTGACATGGAAGGAAATTCTTGCCTCCTTAAGCAATGAGTGATTGAAAAATTAAAGTTGAAACCATTAGTGATAGAGCAATTAAATCGTGTGAGAATTTGAGCCTTGTATATAATAATGGCTTTCATCTTGCCATTCTCTTCTTTTCTTGGGTGATTTTTGCATCTATGTTGATAGATTACTCTAGGTTTTGCCTTGAGTAAGAAACTCATATTAGCTAAGATTCAGTTCATTGGTCTAGAAATGGGAAAGATACAAATCTGTGTTAATATAAGAAGATTAACTAATGAAATGTTCATTGTGTAGGATGTAGCTGAGGACTCGGTTCATCCAAACCTAAGTCCAAGCCTGACTCCTAGTCGGCCAACATTAGCTTAGCATAGCCGATCGACTCTAAACCTCAGGAGTAGGATTTGCTTTGGACAGCAAGACTAGCTCCAGCAATCCCTGAACATGTCGTACACAAAGAGAGGTTACAGGAAGACCATGACAACCATAGGAGGTTATCAAGTTGGAATCTTTTGGAAGCTACAGTTAGATAGACCATTATTTTATTATGAACCATTAGTTAGTTAGTTACATAATCGTTAGGGGTAGAAGCTTCTAGAAATCTTTCGTTAGAAGCTAAGGAAATGTATAAAAGAAGAATGCAAGGTACAGTCTAGGGGGTTGATACATACGCACATTCACTCCTATTCTCTCGTTTTGTTCATCTTCTTCACTTCACTCCATTGTTGCTTGGTGGTGCACGATTCCTCAGTATGGCGTCTAATCGGTTGAGGGGGTGTAGGTTTTGAGTTTGAGGCGAAGGCTATCAGAGGTGATCGACTGGTATAGTTGGCGCGGTCTGGTAGAAAGAAACTTCAAGGCTTGGACCAATTTAGGTGAACCACCGCAGTCTCCGCCAGGGTCACTACCGGCGAAGGAGGTTGAATTATTCTCATCCATTTTATGTATCAATCCCTGTATCAATAACATGTTTTTCAATATATAGTTATGTTCCACATCTACTTTGCATATGCAATTCCTATTCTATTAATATGCTCTTATTAGTATCATAGCCATGTTTGTGAAAATGTAAGAGTAGAGGACGTTAAATTAGGCCGGTTGGAACCGATCCAACAACAAGTTAGGGAAACCTTAGATCAACCACATGCTTACTCCCTATCGACTTATGAGGTTGCGGTTGTGTAAATCCTCAGCTAGATAATGGACGAATGTTCGACGGTCATTGTAAGATTTTAGGTTGGTTTGGAGTTGAATGTGAATCATTAAGGAGCTAGACTGTGTGTTGTTGACCTATGAATTGATATAGTAATTACAATTGGCTTAGCCGTTACTATTTCCTTAGATTAGTTTACTTTCAGTCATACTTTTACATTCAATCCCCTTGTTTATGTTCTTGGCCACCTCTGTCTGAGACTAGCCGAGATGATTCTGTAAATATCATATAAAGGCTGAAGTTGACCGATTACACTCTAGCCGAGGTCATGTCGGATTCATCTCTGCCGAGATGAAGTTGAACTGATCCCTGCAGAGAGCAAGTCGGCATCCTCGTCGAAAGCAACTCGGTATCTAACCGAGAGTAAGTCTGCATTCCTACACAATTCTACTACCTGCATGAGTTTCTAATCTTGTATTAGGCATAATTGAATACACTGTGTTCTTGAGAAGAATGACCTAGGGTTAGCTATACTGTAGTTAGCTTTAGTTTCAGTTTGATAAAAGCCACCACGACAAAAGCGAACTTATCAACTATCTTTTATACTTCTTGTCTCACATGCACAAATGACATGATCTAGGCCTTCTTTCTTATACGCTACTACCTTGCAATGAATCCCTTGTTTACCCTCTTTGAGCCTATAAAACCATCTTTTTGATTTGGTTGCTGATTATAAGTCCAAAAGCTGAAAAACCATGATCCATCTCAACCTTTGGGGTCAAAGGAGCTTTAGAATTGTTTTGGGAGTAGGTTCCATATAAGTGTGGGGGTGATACTCCAAGGCATTGCGAGTAAGAGGTACTCCAAAGTAGTTGTACCAAGTGATGCTTGTACGTTAAGAAAAAGGGTTGTTGGAAAAGAAAGAAAAAGGGTGTGAAAAGAAAATGGTGGATGAAAAAGAAAAAGGTAGCAAAAAGCATAATAGTTGCAAGAAAAATGCAACACAAGACCACAAAAGTACAAAAGGAAAATACAAAAGTGAGAAAAGAAAGAAAAATACAAAGGAAAAAGTAAAGCATTAAAATTATATTTAAAATAAAAGACTTGTAGTATCTTTGAGTTAGTCTCCATACTTATAAAACTTATTCCCTGTTTCTTGATGAGTCACAAGTTATACATCTTTTATGGACCTAAGAAGGATGTTACAAGACTATCTTGTGCTTAAGAATGGAGTATTTGCTGAGATTCATATTAAGGACCTAAATATAGGGAAAATACAAATCTGTGCTAATTCTAGGATCTTAGCTAACTCTTCTTTTCTTGCAGGATCAGCCAAGATGTTCTCGGGTCCATCATAAGAAGACTCGGCTGAGATGAAGTCGTCTTGGCCAGATCAGGCCAGGCTTCACGGCCCAACAGCCCAAGTAGGTGCAGTCCAATAAGGAGCAGCCCAAAGGCACTATCCATGTCAGCTATCCAGCTCAGGACCACCTCAACTCTAGCTCAACTGCCACGTCGCTTCTTGAGAAGCTTGTAGTGCAAGTTACGCAAGGGTAGAATAGGCAATTCATGTTGTAATTCTGTCAGGAATCGTTAGGAGTAGCAAGTCACAGCTCGTGTATATATAGTAGAAGCTGTGCACTTTTTAGGGGTCTTTGAATTCATTCTAAAAACACTCTCATTGTATCCATTTCTTCGCTCTCATTTTCCTTCGTTACGGTGGTGTACAATGCTGCATTGGTGTTTCTCTCGATAGAGGAAAAGCAGGTCTGAGACTGAGAAGCCGAAGTTTGTCAGAGGGGACTGATTGGGACTTCCAACACACTCTGGTGAATCTGATCCTCAGCGCCAAGCTATTGGAGGTGAACCACCACCATCAACCATGGCGATCATCGTGGACGATGGATCCACCTGAATTCAGACCACTATGTTTGTACTCTATTTTCTATTAATCAATTTCATTCTGCATTTCTCATCTCTGTTCCCTTCCTCTCCTTTAATTCATGATTCGATCCACAAGTGCAATTGAATTGTGAACAATGTTAAGCTAAGCCGATCGAAACTGGTTTAACTAATTCAATAGGTAATCATTTAACGATCGTTAATCGAGAACCTAAAATCAGCTCTGAACTTATCCGTGCCAACTGATGAGGTAGCGATTGCGTAATTCCTCGGTATGCCAATGGACGAACCTTTGGCGATTGCCATAAGAATTCCCAAGGCTGATATGGACCGAGAACTGGAGTGCGGAAATCGGACTGGACTTGGACTAATAGAATTGAACATGAACACAGTTATATCATCATAATAATAATAGTAAAACCAGTAGCGTTAGTATATGTTCACTGCATTTACAGTTTTAGTTTATTTTCTGCTTTACCTGCATTTCAATCTCCCTGTTTACTGCCTCTCAGTCCGAGACAGAGATAGTCCGTCTCTGTTGCGTCCACCTGCACTTAGTTGAGACCAAGTCAGATAGAACTCTGCCGAGATCATCTTGGCTCAGTCTTTGCCGAGAGCAACTCGGCCACTGCCGAGGCAGGTCAGTAATCTACATCTCAGCTTCTACATCATTTCACTTCACACCAAAGCACAATTGAGCACATTGTATCCTTAAGAAAAATGACCTAGGGTTGACTATACTATAGTTAGCTTTAGTTATTTGATGCCCGTTAAGACGACTAAAAACGAGTTTATCAAATTGGAGCCGTTGTTGGGGAACACAAGTTCTTTTGTGTCTTTGTGTGCCAAGTTTAGTGAAGCCAAATCCCGAGTCTGTAGAGTTTTGTTTGTAGAGTCTGTTGAGTCTTAAATTGCGTCTGTAAGCATTTCTGTACTTCGGATCCAATAATAACTACGCATGCTGAAATTTTGTGAATAGAACTTTTACGAGAATTCACTGTTTGAACAAAAAAAAGTTTAATAAAAAGAGAAAATAAAGAATTTTTTTTTTTGCATTTTACTTAATACCGCATTGCATACTGTTGAACATTCTGTTTTCATCCATCTTTGCATTACATTCCTACTTTTCATCTGAATTATCTGTTAACTGTAATTGCTAACCATTTTTTTTACATGACTTGCATCATGCATGACTAGGAGTAGTATTGACCCATTGTATGCTTTTGACCCAGAGATAGAATTAACTTTACGTAGATTACGAAAAATTAGAAACACTGTAGTAAATACTAGTAGTAGTTCAGATTCTACCATTAATTCTAACCTGCCTTCCACTAACGCACTTGTTTTTAGTTCTAACATTTTTGCAGAGCTAGGACAGATGGAGAATAATGACAGAACATTGAAGGAATTGACCACTCCAAATGTGGTGTATCAACCTTGGTTTATCCAATACCCACAGTAGGAGCCAGCTCAAACATATGAATTGAAGTCTGGTCTTATACATTTGTTGCCTAAATTTCATGGTCTTGCAGGAGAAGACCCCCACAAGCATTTGAAGGAATTCCATGTAGTTTTCTCCATAATGAGGCCGCAGGGGATATCAGAAGACTACATCAAAATGAAGGCGTTCCCATTCTCCCTGGATGGAGCAGCAAAGGATTGGCTGTATCTTCAGCCTGTGCTTTTCAACACTTGGGGAGATATGAAGTGCACATTCCTGGAGAAGTTCTTTCCAGCATCCAAAATCGTGTCCATCAGGAAGGAGATATGTGGGATAAGGCAGCATACAGGAGAGACTTTGCACGAGTACTAGGAAAGGTTCAACAAACTCTGTGCCACTTGTCCACACCATCAGATCAACGAGCAGTTGCTAATCCAATATTTCTACGAAGGACTCTCAATGATGGACAAAAGCATGATCAATGCAACCAATGGAGGAGCCTTGATGGATAAAACGCCAGTAGCAACAAGGCATCTGATTTCCAATATGGCAAGCAATACGCAGCAGTTCGTGATTAGAGGGCCAAGTCAACTCGGATGGTGAATGAAATCGGTGCAGCTTCCAACTAGAGACTAGAGAATCAGCTGACCGAATTGACATCATTGGTGAGACAGCCTGCAGTTGGAATTGACCTAATGAAGCAGCTTGCAACCAGCAACCTGGAGTTCCAGCAATCTGTGAGCTCCAGTAATATGCAGTTCCAGCAAAACATGACTGCCACCATCCAAGACCTCAAAACGCAGATTGGACAGCTAGCTAATATTGTGAGTCAATTACAATCGGCGGGATCCAGCAACCTCCCCTCTCAAACCATTCTAAATCCGAGAGGAAACGCCAGTGTAGTCACTCTTCGAAGTGGAAAAGAATTACCTCAGCCTACACTGCAGCAGTTGCCGAGATCAGCTGAAGTTGACTTTGAGCCAAATGCCGTCTTGCAGTCTCGGCCAGATACAACTGTCCCATTGCCATTTCCATCTCGGACCATCTTGGCAAGGAAGCCAGAGTCAGATGAAGAATTGTTGAAGATGTTCCGAAAGGTGGAAATCAATATTCCACTCTTCGACGCTTTTAAACAGGTCCCTAAGTACGCAAAATTCCTCAAGGAATTGTGCATACACAAAAGGAGAAAGATAAAGGGGAGCAGGGAAATTGGAGGCGTGGTATCGGCCCTTACAAGAAATGAAGAATTCATTGCAGGTGCTTTAGCCTTGCCAAAGAAGTGTAGAGATCCGGGAATCTTTTCTGTCCCATGTACCATTGGTGAATGCACCTTTGTCGATGCCATGTTGGACCTAGGAGCCTCGATAAATGTTATGCCCGCATCAATCTACAGGTCCCTGAACTTTTGGTGATTTAGAATCCTCAAGGATGACCATTCAACTTGCAAACAGGAGCATTGTCCAACCCCTGGGAGTTCTCGAGGATGTTCTCATCCAAGTCAACGAACTAATATTTCCAACTGATTTTTATGTGCTAGACATGGAGGATGAGATGTCTGGGAAGGAATCCACCTTAATTCTCGAAAGACCTTTCTTGATGACAGCCAAGATAAAAATTGATGTGCATTCCGGGATGGTCTCGATGGAATTCGGTGATACCTTGGTGCAATTTAATATTTTCGAAGCGATGAAGCACCCAATTGAAGACCACTCTTTCTTTGGCATTGATTTACTTGATGAGATAGTTGAAGAATACTTTCAACTAAATAGCAGCAATGAAGACATTGGGAAGTTTACTGGGAGCGCTGATGAGATCAACTGCCTAGGGGTCGCGGAGGAAGAGGCCGACCACAAGGAAGTACAAGACCTTCCCAACTTTGAGGACGACCATAGCGATATTGCTGACTTGGGCTTTGAAGTTGAATTGTCTGAATTACTGATGAGTCATAAAATACACATCTTAAGTGGACCTAAGAAGAGTGTCATTAAGCAACTCATGAACTTAAAAGATGATTGTTAGCTAAGATCCAGATTAAGGGCCTAGAAATAGAGAAAAGCACAATCTGTGTTAATTCAAGGCATTAAGCTAACTATTCCTTTATTGTAGGTCCAGCCAAGCTTAGAGCCTGCCACTAGAAGCCCAGGCCGAGAGCCTCTCAACCAGGCTGAGACTCGGCCCATGCAAGGCAATAGCACAATCAGGAGTTAGGTCCAGGTGGCGCTCCACGTCAGCGATATAGAGCCACGTCGGCACCAGCTCAAGTACCACATCATCTCTTGGAGTACCTTGCAACGCAAGTCACAACAAGGGTAGAATAGGGATTTCACTTGTAATTCTGTTAAGTTAGCTTAGCTTCTCATATAAATAAGCGAAACTTTGAACGATTAGGGGTCTTTGGCATTCATATTTTCCCACTTCCATTATCTTCATTTTCTCTCATTCTTCATCTCCTACGCTCATGGTGGTGCACGGTGCTGTTAATGGCATCTCTCTCGATCAAGGAAGTGTAGGGTAGGAACTGAGAAGATGAAGGTTACTAGAGGAGACTGATTGGAGCACCAACGCACTCCGATGGACCTGATCCTCGGCGTCCTAGCTAGCAGAGGTGGATCATCGCCGTCGGCCATGGCGATTGTCGTGGAAGATGGAATCACCGAATCCTGGCCTTGTGTTTGTATTTCGTTTTCAATGATATAAGCGTTTTCTGAATTCTGATCTCTGTTGTGTTCCTAATATCTAGTTCAATTACTGCGTAGCGATTGCACATAGTAACGTGAACAATGTTGAACTAAGCCGATTGAAACTGGTTTAACTAATTCAGTAGATAATCACTTAACGATTGTTGAATGAGAATCTAAAATCAGCTTGGACGTAATCCCTGCCAACTGATGAGGTAGCGATTGTGTAAATCCTTGGTGTGGCAATAGACAAACCTTTGGCGATTGCCATAAGAACTCCCAAGGCTGATACGGACTGTAACCGGAGTGATTGAATCAGAAGGACCTTGATTATTGGAAATAAACATGAACACAAAAATAGCAATAGCACTAGGAGTAGCGTAATTGCATTTGCATTGTAGTTAATTTCTATTTCGATTTCGATTTCATTCCAACCCCCCTCATTTACTGTTTTCAAAGTCTAAGACAGAGATAGTCCATCTCTGTAGCGTCTGTCTGCACTTAGCCGAGACCAAGCCAGATTGTCTCTGTCGAGATCAACTCGGCTCAGTCTCTATCGTGAGCGACTCGGCCGGTGCCGAGGTGAGTCAATACTTTACACTTAGATTTTGCTCCCGTTTATGACACATTGAAACACATCACGAACGCACTGTGTCCTTGAGAAGAATGACCTAGGGTTGACTATACTATAGTTAGCTTTAGTTATTTGATAGGCATTTAAGACGACTAAAAGAACAAACTATCAAATTGGCGTCATTGCCAGGGACACAAGTTCCGTTGTGTTTTTGTGTGCCAAGTAAACCGGGCCGAATTCGAGTTTGTAGAGTTTTGTTTAGAGTCTGTTGAGTCTGTATCTGTTCAATAAATCTCTACGTGAATTCACTGTTAAAACAAAAATATATATACATATAGATATATAAGAAACATTTAACTTTGCATTACATTTAACTCTACATTACATTTAACTCTGCATTACATATTAACTACATTCATTTCCTTACCTATTCTGTTTTTAGTAGAATTAACTTTTGCTTTAATTACTTTAATTTTGCATGATGCATGACTAGGAGTAACATTGACCCATTGTATACTTTTGATCCAGAGATAGAGCTAACCTTGCGTAGATTACGAAAAATTAGAAATACCACAGTAAATATTAGTAGTAGTGTAAATTCTGTTAATAACTCTGACCAATCTTATACTGACAATTTTGTTGCTATTACTAACATTTTTACAAAGCCAGGGCAGATGGAGAACCACGAGAGGATGTTGAAAGAGCTAGCCATTCCCGATGTGGTGTACCAACCATGGTGTATCCAATATCCACAACTGGAGCCAGCTCAAACATATGAGTTAAAGTCTGGTCTCATTCACTTGTTGCCTAAATTTCATGGTCTTGCAGGAGAAGACCCCCACAAGCATCTTAAATAATTTCATGTGGTTTGCTCCACAATGAGGCCGCAGGGGATATCGAAGGACTATATCAAAATGAAGGCATTTCCATTCTCCCTGGATGGAGCCGCGAAGGATTGGCTGTATCTTCAGCCAGTACTTTTCAACACCTGGGGAGACATGAAGCGCACATTCCTCGAAAAGTTTTTTTCAGCATCTCGAACTGCATCCAACAGAAAGGAGATATGTGGGATAAGGCAGCATACAGGAGAAACATTGCATGAGTACTGGGGAAGGCTTAACAAACTCTGTGCCACTTGTCCACATCATCAGATCAGCGAACAGTTATTGATCTAGTATTTCTACGAAGGATTATCAATGATGGACAAAAGCACGATCGAAGTAGCCAATGGTGGAGCCCTGATCGATAAGACGCCAGTAGCAGCAAGGCATCTAATCTCTAATATGGCAAGCAACACACAGTAGTTTGGGATCAGAGGGCCAAGTCAAACTCGGATGGTGAATGAAATCGGTGCAGCTTCCAATCAGAGGCTGGAGAATCAGCTGACCGAATTGACATCAATGGTGAAATAGCTTGCAGTTGGACAACACTAACCAGCCATGGCAGCGAAAGTATGTGGAATATGTACTTCCGTGGAGCACCCCACCGATTTATGCCCCACATTACAAGAAACAGAGTCTGTGCAAACAGAAAGTGTTGGAGCCGTAGGAGGATTTCAATACGGGAAGCAGCCATATCAACCTCGGCAGTTCGATAACCAACCATATGGGAAACAGCCATTCTGTCCAGGCCCACAACAAGGACCATATGCAGCTCAGAGAGCCAGATCCATGCCAAATGCCCCCTATGGAGCAGCTGGTTACCAACCGCCGACTTCGCAATATCAAGCACCATCCTTCCCGCCACAGCAACAGAGAACTCCTACTCAAGGCAACTCACCATCACTAGAAGACTTGATGAAGCAGCTAACAACAAGCAATCTAGAATTTCAACAATCAGTAAGTTCTAGCAACATACAATTTCAGCAAAATATGACCGCCACCATCCAGGATCTCAAGATGCAAATAGAACAGCTAGCAAATACTGTGAGTGAAATACAGTCAGCCAGTTCGAACAACCTTCCCTCTCAACCTATTCTGAGTCCGAGAGGGAATGCTAATGCGGTAACACTCAGAAGCGGCAAAGAATTACCTCAGCCTGCACAGCATCAGGTGCCACAACCAGCCGAAGCCGACTCTGAAGCAATAGCCAACTCACAGTTGCATCCACAGACAGCTGTCCCATTGCCGTTTCCATCCCGGACCATCTCGGCAAGGAAACCAGATTCTGATGACGAGTTGCTGAAGATGTTTCGGAAGGTGGAAATCAACATTCCACTTGTTGATGCGATCAAGCAAATTCCGAAGTATGCAAAATTCCTCAAAGAATTATGCGTACACAAAAGAAGAAAGATGAAGGGGAGCCGAGAACTTGGAGGCGTGGTGTCGACCTTAACAAGGAATAACCCCACTGTAGGAATTTCATAGGTCTTGCCGAAGAAATGCCGAGATCCCGGAATCTTCTCGGTTCCATGCACAATTGGTGATTGTACATTTGCTGACGCTATGCTGGACCTAGGAGCGTCAATTAACGTCATGCTAGCATCAACCTACAGGTCCCTCAATTTCGGAGATCTGGAACCCACAGGGATGACCATTCAGCTTGCTAACAGAAGCATCGTGCAACCCTTGGGAGTTCTCAAAGATGTCCTCGTCTATGTGAACGAACTAATATTTCCAGCTGACTTCTATGTGCTCGATATGGAGGACGAGACATCGGAAAAGGGATCAACCTTGATATTGGGGAGACCATTTCTAATGACAGCAAGGACGAAGATTGACGTACATGCCGGAACACTCTCGATGGAATTCAGTGACACGTTGGTGCAGTTCAACATCTTTGAAGCCATGAAGCACCCCACCGAAGGCTTGAGCGTTGAGGATTAGCTCCACTAGAGTGCATCAGTAATCTGATCGGTCCCCTCTGGCAGACTTCGGCTTCCCAGTCTCAAACCTGCACTTCCTTGATCGAGAGAAATGCCAATGAGCATCGTGCACCACCGTGAAAATGGAGAGAGCGAGAAAATGGATATGGTGAGTGTGGAATCAGAGTGAATTCAAAAGACGCGTAAAAAGTGCATAGCTCCTCCTATATAAACACGAGCTATGATATGCTAATCCTAACGAATCCTAACATAATTACAATGTGAATTTCCTATTCTACCCCTATGAAGATCTTTCAACGTGACGTGGCAGATTCCTTAAGAGTGACATGGCAGCTGAGCTAGCGCTGAGGTGGATAGC
Organism: Mucuna pruriens; assembly: GCA_025330945.1. Taxonomy (NCBI): domain Eukaryota; kingdom Viridiplantae; phylum Streptophyta; class Magnoliopsida; order Fabales; family Fabaceae; genus Mucuna; species Mucuna pruriens. The sequence continues at coordinate 1,370,158 of JAENHJ010000139.1, forward strand.
TGACGTGGACAACATATTTGGGCCGCTCTTTATTGGGCTGTAAGGGCTACAAGGCTTGAACTGCCGAGACGACTCTGGCTTGGACGAGATGGAGTCGGTCTGGTCAGGACGACTTCATCTCGGCTGAGACTCCTCTGTTGACCCTGGTCAACTCGCCTTGACCTGCAGAAGAAGGAGTGACACTTTTTATTAGCTAAGAAATCTGAATTAACACAAATTTGTTTTTTCTCTATATTTATGCCCATAAAATGAATCTTAGCTAACAATCCTTTCTTAAGCACAGAATAGTCTTGCAAACATCCTTCTTGGGTGTTTAAAAGATGTATAAATTGTGACTCATCAGTGAGTCAGTACTTTACACTTAGATTTTGCTCCCGTTTATTACACATTGAAACACATCACGAACGCACTGTGTCCTTGAGAAGAATGACCTAGGGTTGACTATACTATAGTTAGCTTTAGTTATTTGATAGGCGTTTAAGACGACTAAAAGAACAAACTATCAAGGACCATCGACTCTGGCACAACTGCTAGAGGAACCGGCCCTGTAGAAGGAAAAGAAGAGGAAGACTTAGAGGATACAGAGACTGCAGACTTACACTTGGATTGACCCGCCATAAGGAATGAGAGAAAATGAGAAGGCTCAAAGAGGAGATCCTGATACACAAGAAAGTGAAGAGAGTGGCTGTATGGGAAAGAAGACAACAAAGTAGAGAGTCCTTATTTATACTTGCGAAGAGGCGTGCGAAGGAAGCCAAGGACAGGGCACGAAGCTCCGAGGAGGTGCAATCATGAGAAGGAGGCGATTTAAGGAAGAAAACGACAAGGCGCATTCAAGGCGAAGTGAAACAACTCAACTCCGATCATTCCAATTTTAAAGTGCATAATCCCTTGACTCTTGAAAGTCACAATACCAAAAGGACGCGTCGCCTCCACGCATGACTCTTGAGTCCCAATAGTCATGTTATTTGATGAAAGAGTGTGTTGCCTCCATGCGTGACTCCCTAGTGGCCACATCGCTTGACGTATAGGCTCATCGCTCCCACACGCGACCTTCTACCTCCCGATAACCACACCATATCCCTAAACCAGCCACCCGTCAAGATGGTTCAACCCACCAGCGAGTCGGCCTCACTCCCCAATGGACTGCCACTCGACCAAGCACTCACGCGGCCCTACCCCTCAACAAATCGGCATCAGTAAATGTCTCGACCATATGACTAGTGGTCAACTCGGCATACAAACTAAGACTAAGGAAAAGCGGTCTTTATTCCTGATCACCACAAAAGACATCCACACCTCCCTTAGGCGATCATGAATAAAGAGGGGGCAAGTCTAAGACCTTAATACCATCTGGCCTAAAGAAATAACCAGGCAGAAAGGAGAATCTTAGGGACGGGCCTGTTTGGCCCAATAGCCTAAGCAACACAAAGCCGAGACAGGGAGAGCACAATTGGGTCTAGCCTATTTAGAGAAGAGGAAGGGCTCGAAGACCACGTAACCGAGTTGATACCAACAGCCTTACACGGCCCAGACCAGACCAAATGTGGAAGCCCAGCCCAACACTAAAGGAACCAATTACCTCAGTAGAAAGGATTCCACATCACCATGTTCAAAGACTCTTGAACCATGAGATTTTCCTAGAGGACAAAACCTCTGATGAAACCACGCCAGACAGACAAGGGATCCACTACCCCTAACAGATTGAAAATCTTCACCATTCACAACAAGCGAATGTGCCAGTTCAGCCACTACCCACGAGGAGCGTCATGAATATCAGAGAAAATGTGTCACGATTGGGTGTAGCGTACAACGAGTGTCAACCTGAAGATTGCCAAGGCTAACGGATTGAATCATTGGGCTAGGGTAGCACCACGTGGTGAAATAAGGCGCGTCCTCACCCTCCTAAAGGCTATAAAATGCCCCAGGGTGAAGAACTTAGGGCCGAGAATTGAGGAATATAGTACCCAAAGTGATTTTGCTGGAGAATTGTTGTGCGAGTGACTCAAAGGCATCCCAGACGGATTTCCAACTATGAGTACTGATACCTATCACCCCTCTGAATACCAGGTAAGCTTCTCGGCCAAACCTCATTCATGCCCCTAGGAAACAACCAATAAACCTTCTAACATCGTCCTTGAGTTATCACACTTCAAATGGCCAGCGAGCCGTATCAACCACCTTAAATTGAGTCGTCACCCCTCAAACAACCAATAAACACTCTAACCTCATCTTTGAGTTGTCACACTTCAGATGGCTAGCAAGCCATCTCAACCACCTTAAACTGAGTCGTCACCCCTCAAACAACCAATAAACACTCTAACCTCGTCCCTGAGTTGTCATACTTCAGATGGCCGGCGAGCCGTCTCGACTACCTTAAATTGAGTTGTCACACTTTAGATGGCCAATGAGCCATCTCGACCACCTTTAATTAAGTCGTTACCCCTCAAACAACCAATAAACACTCTAACCTCATCCCTGAGTTGTCACACATCAAATGGCCGGCGAGCTATCTCGACCACCTTAAACCGAGTTGTCACACTTCAACCATCTGAGCCGACTCGAGAGAGGAGTCAACCCACTACCAATTCAAAATGAATTTCCTAACGAGTAGATATTGTAGCTGGAAAATGTAAAATCGTGGTAAGTAGATATCTGTAATTTCCTCGTAGCGTCTACGTTTCCACAAGGAGCATCTAGAGCATACAAAGAAAAACTTGAAAGTGATGCTAAATACTGCATATGGGATGATCAGTACCTTTGGAGACTCTACAATGACCAAATAATTTACAGGTACATTATGGATCCTGAGATCCAGTTGGTCCTCCATTTCTATCATTCAGCATCTAGAGGCGGCCATTATGGATCGAGTCGAACATCCCAAAAAGTCCTAAACTATGGGTTCTATTAGCCTACCATATTCTAAGACGCTCATGAATTTGTCTCGGCTTGCGAATAATGTCAACGAGCAGAAATGGCCATCAGTCGAAGGCATGAAATGCCCCAACAGCCGATTCTATTATGTGAAGTTTTTGATATGTGGGGTATTGATTTCATGGAGCCATTCCGTATCTCCTATGGAAACTCTTATATTCTCCAAACTCTTATATTCTCCTTGTCATTTACTAAGTGTCGAGATGGGTGGAGGCTAAAGCCACCAAGACTAACAATGCTAAAGTTGTTATGGATTTTGTAAAATCCAATATTTTTTGCAGATTTGGTGTGTCGAGAGCGCTTATCAATGACCAAGGGAGTCACTTCTACAATCGCATAATGTCCACCTTACTCGAGAAATATGGGGTAGTGCAAAAGATGGTAAATCCTAGCTAAAACGACTGGAGCTGACTCTAAAAAGATTCTCTATGGGCCCACAAGACAACTTATCAGACTCCATTAGGAATGTCTCCCTATTGGATCGTCTTCAGTAAAGCCTGTTACCTGCCGGTTGAAATTGAACATCGAGCTTACTAGGCAATCAAGAAGTGCAATATGGCCTACGACCAAGCCGACAAAGAAAGGAAGTTAGTTACAGGAACTGGAAGAGCTGCGCTTGGAAGCTTATGAAAATTCCTGGATCTAAAAGAAAAAGGTAAAACATTTTCATGATAATAGGATCCTGAGAAAGGAGTTTAGAGTCGGCCAGAAGGTACTCTTGTTTAATTCCCGATTAAAGGTCATAGCCGGTAAGCTCCGTTCTAGATAGGATGGACCATTTGTTATTACTATTATTTTTCCCTATTGTGTAGTAGAATTAAGAGACAAAGCTAATAATAGGAATTTCAAGGTCGATGGGCACTAGCTAAAGCCATATCATGAAGGTCTGACTTCAATGGTGGGCGAGGTGGAAAGCATCTCGCTAATGGAACCGACCCTCCCGGAAGACACACCATGAAGAAACTTTCCTATCCCCATTATGTTCATAAGCTTGCATTAAGGACAATGCATCATTTAAGTGTGTGTTTGTGAGGGGGTGTGATAAGCTCGTTTTTAGTCGTCTCAACGCGCATCAAATAACTAAAGCTAACTATAGCATAGTCAACCCTAGGTCGATTTTTTCTCAAGGACACAGTGCGCTCAATTGTGATTCGGTGTGAAGCAAAATGTTGTAGAATTTGAGGTGTAGGATATTGACTCATCTCAGTACTAGCCGAGTTGCTCTCGGCAAAAACTGAGCCGATATGGTCTCGGTAGAGACTTATCAGACTTGGTTTCGGCTAAGTGCAAAATTGACGCTATAGAGATGGACTATCACTGTCTCGAACTCGTAAAGTAGTAAACAGGGGGTTTAATTGCAGAAACGAGGAAGAAGTAAATGAATGCAGAGAATAAATGCAGATACAAGGATGCTACAGATACAATATAACCACTATGGTTATTACGATGTAACTGTGTTCGTGTTCAATTCCATTAATTAAAGTCTAGTCTAGATTCCTTACTCTAGTTCTCAATCCAGGTCAGCCTTGGGAATGCTTATGGCAATTGCCATAGGTTCGTCCATTACCATACTGAGGAATTATGCAATCGCTACCTCATCAGTTGGTAGGGGTTAAGTTCAGAGTTGATTTTAGGTTCTCTATTAACAATTGTTAAATGATTACCTACTAAATTAGCTAAACCAGTTCCAATCGGCTTAGTTTAACTTTGTTCATGTTTCAATTGCAATCATGGATCAAATCATGAATTAAAGAGGAGGAGAGGAACAGAGGCAAGAAATGTAGTATGAATTGATTAACAGAAAATAGAATACAAATGCAGTGGTTTGAATTCAGATGGATCCATCTTCCACGACGATCGCCATGGTTGATGGTGGTGGTTCACCTCCAATAGCTTGAGTGCTGAGGATCAGCTCCACCAAAGTGCGTTGGAATCCCAAGCGGTCACCTTTGGCAGACTTCGGCTTCTCAGTCTCAAACCTATACTTCCTCGATCGAGAGAAACACCTGTGCGGCACCGTGCACCACTGTATGTGGAGAAAGCGAGAGCAAGATAATGGATACAATGAAAATGTGTAGAGAATGAATTCAAAGACCCCTAAATTGTACATGACTATTCCTATTTATACATGAGCACGCAAACCACGATGCCTAACAGAATTACAAAAATGGATTTCCTAATCTACCCTTTCCATGCGCGCTGCTTAGTTACTCTAAGAGTGACGTGGCATCTATGTTGGTGCTGAGGTGGCCTCTGCGTTGGATGGCTAACATGGAAGACGCAATTGGGCCGCTCCTCATTGGGTTGTTTGAAATTGGTCCTGGCCGAGACGACTCTCCTAGCCGAGGTGGAGTCGGCTTAGTCTTGTAGTGGAAGAGAGGACTTTTTATTAGCTAAGACTTTCAATGTAACACAAATTTGTATTTTCTCCCATTTTAGGTCCTTAGTATGAATCTCAGCTAACAATTATTCCTTAGGCACAAAGCACTCTTGCAACGCTCTTCTTTGGTCCATAAAAAATGTATAGTTTGCAACTCATCAGACCCCCACACTTAACCTTTTGCATTCCTAGGCAAAATCAAATGAAATCAACAAGGGGGATTTTCAAAAGTAGAATAGAATTTTTCAATTGGCTCCCTTAAGCTCGACCAAGACAGAGTCGGCACTCATTCACCCTGGGATTGAGATACTCAAGCAATTTGGAAATTACTTCTTCAATGCTCAAGGCAAATTCATGACCTATGATCAAGAGAAGGTAACCAACAGTGATAGAGCTCTCACTTCAGCAACTATTCTCTCAACTCTCAAGTGTTTGGGTTTGTATTTACACTCAACATTACATGAAACTAGCATTCTTTCACTTTGACGAGGCCTTCCTTTTACACCTGCAAGAACACAAGCAGTTATGATCACTAGGACTTCTTTTTGGCTTGTAGCGAGGCTAGGGTCACGGAAGGATAAGATATGGACAGTAGCTTCAAGACACACGGGGAGAAGAGGAGCAATGGGGAGTAAGCTTCATCAGCATGAGGGGAGGTCCCGGCTGCTATGATCTCCTCTCCTCATTCTATTTTTATCTACTCATTTCTTTCTCTTTTTCTGATCTTTCATCTTTCTTTCTTTTCTGTTTTTCCTGTAGTCTTGCTGTTTCATTTTTGGTTGTCTTTACTTGGATTTTTTCAGCTGCTGCTTCCGCTTTTTGGTTTTTCTTTTTCTTGTCTTTTCGAGCCTTTAGAGGATGCTGATCAGATTCTTCTTCCGAAAATTCCCCCACACTTGATTATGACTTACTCCCAAAACAATTCCAAGACTCCTCTGCTCCCTATGGGTGAGGTTAAATCATGGTTTTTTTTTTCTGGCCTTGGCTTGTAATGAGCTGTCAGAAAGAACAGTTGAATTAGGCTCAAGGGGGTGAACAAGGGGTAGAATATTTCAGGTAGGCTTTATTTGGCTCGGGGCTTATAAGAAACATGGCCTAGATCATGTCATTCTACATGTGAAAATAGTTGTATCTAGAGAGTTAAGTCAAAATGCAGAATACACAGTTAATCATGAATGCTAAAATCACACCAGAAAAAGAAGGTTGGAAAAATGTAAGCCATCACTATTTACAAAGGCTCAAATTCTCGCATGGGTTATTTTGCTCTGTCACTGGAGGTTTTTCCTTTCAGTTTTCAATCAATCACTGCCTAGGAACACAAAAGTTTCGCTCCCTTCAAGCTAGAGAAATCTCTTTTCAGAGCTGCCAAATTACTTCCTACTATCTTCTCAAATTTCCAAAAGTCAATTCAAAAATCTTTCCAGCGCACATTTTTTTGGATCATCCAATTCTGGAATCCTGCTAGGAGGGAACAAGACAGGGAACAAAAAGACAATTAAAAATCCTGTCTAGCCGAAGTCACTCCGGATTCGGCCAAGACGGCATAGAATCGGAATGATTTCGTCTTCAGTAATTTTTATTGGAATGGACTGGAAAAGAAGACAAAAAATGACTCAAGAGACAAGACATTAACTTCAAACAGACTAAGGAAACAAAACATAAATGCAAACAAAGCAAAACAAATAAAATTGAGCCATAATGAAAGGTGTGAACAATATCAGAGCGACAGAATCGGTGTCCCCCCCCCCCCCCACACTTGAATTTTGCATTGTCCTCAATGCGATGGGCTGGCAGGGTAGATTTAGGTAGTGCCATCTGGTGGAGCTGGTTCCATCAGTGAGATGATCTCCATGTCACCTGCAATTGGTGCTGGACCTTAATGGAATTGCTTGATCTGATGCCCATTGACCTGAAAGGTGCTGCTGCTATGTTCATCTTTCAATTGTACTGCACCATTGGGAAATATGTTAGTGATAACAAAAGGTCTATCCCATCTAGAGTGAAGCTTACCTGCTATGAGCTTAAGTCTTGAATTGAACAGTAGGACTTTTTGGCCGACATGGAAGTCTTTCCTTAGGATCTTCTGGTCATGGAATTTCTTGACTTTTTGCTTGTATATCCTGGAGTTTTCATATGCTTCCAAGCGGAGTTCGTCAAGTTCTTGTAGTTGAAATTTTCTCTGCTCTCCTGCTTTGTCATAGGCCAAATTGCATTGCTTGACAGCCCAATAAGCTTTGTGCTCTAGTTCCACAGGAAGATGGCGGGTCTTACCGAAGACGATCTGGTAGGGAGACATCCCTAACGGTGTTCGGTATGCAGTTTTGTATGCCCAAAGAGCATCCTCAAGGAGTCGGCTCCAATCCTTCCTGCTGGGGTTGGTCATCTTTTGTAGCGTTTTCTTGATTTCCTTGTTGAAAACTTCTGCTTGGCCATTTATCTGGGGATGGTATGTTGTAGCAATTATGTGTGCCACCCAATATTTTTGAAGAAGAGAGGCCATGGCTCTATTACAAAAGTGACTGCCTTGGTCACGTATGAGCACCTTCGGCACACCAAACCTGCAAAAAATATTGGACTTCATAAAGTCCACAACCACCTTTGCATCATTGGTCTTGGTGGCGGCGGCCTCTACCTATCTTGATAATCTACAGCCAGTAGAATGTATGAATAACCATTGGAGACTAGGAATGGCCCCATGAAATCTATTTCACAAACATCAAAAACTTCACAGAACAGGATGGGTTACTAGGGCATTTCATGCCTTCGATCCATGGCCATTCCTGCTTTTTGGCATCTTTCGCAGGTGGAGACGAAATGATGAGCGTCTCTAAAAATAGTAGGCCAGTATAGGCCACATTATAGCACTTTCCTAGCAGTCCGAGTTGATCCATAATGGCTTCCTCCAGGTGCTGAATGGCAAAACTGGAGGGCCAAAATGATCTTGGCATCAGGAATGCACCTACAGATGACTTTGTCATTGCATAGTCTCCAAAGGTAGGGATCATCCCATATGTAATATTTGGCATCACTCTGGAGTTTTTCCTTGTATAGACGAGATGCCTCAGGTGGGAATTGAGATGTTTCCACGTAATTGCAGATGTTGGCAAACCATGGTGTGGATGCTTTGATTGTAGAAGTTGTTCATCAGGGAATTCGTCTCGGATAAACATTGGGTCGCTTTGTTTTTCAATCCTGCTCAAGTGGTCAGCAACAGAATTCTCAGCGCACTTCTTGTCTCTGATTTCTATGTCGAATTCTTGAAGAAGAAGCATCCATCGGATCAGTCTTGGTTTGGCATCAGGCTTCTTCAACAAGTATCTTAATGCAGCATGGTTAGAGAATATAGTTATTCTTGAGCCGAGAAGGTATGAGCGGAATTTGTCAAGGCAAACACAATTGCCAAGAGTTCCTTCTCAGTTGTTGTATAATTCTGTTGGGTCGAATCCATGGTTCTAGATGCATAGGCAACCACATGCACTGGTTGGCCGACTCCAGCTCGTTGGCCGAGAACAGCTCCTAGTGCTGAATTGGATGCATCACACATCAGTTCAAATGGCAGGTCCCAGTTTGGCACTTGTAGGATAGGGGCGGATGTGAGTCGGTTCTTCAGCTCCTGAAATGCTTCAATACAAGGCTGGTCAAAGTTGAATTCCACATCCTTCTGCAGTAATCCGGACAACGATAGGGCAAGTTTGTTGAAGTTCTTAATGAATCTTCTATAGAAGCCTGCATGTCTTAGGAATGAGCGAACTTCCCTCACAGAAGTGGGGTTTGGGAGAGAGGATATGATATTCGTCTTTGCTTTGTCCACCTCAATGCCTCTGTTGAAGACCAAGTGTCCCAACACAATTCCCTCAATCACCATGAAATGACATTTTTCAAAATTAAGCACGAGGTTTGTGTCAATACATCTCTTCAACACCTTGGACAGGTTACTTAAACATGCTTCGAATGAATCTGCATACACCGTGAAGTCGTCCATGAATACCTCCAAGCAGTCCTGTAGCAAATCCGAGAAGATACACGTCATGCAGCGTTGGAACGTGCTCGGTGCGTTGCACAAGCCAAATGGCATGCGCGTATACGCAAAGGTACCAAATGGGCAGGTAAAAGTTATTTTATGCTGGTCTTCCGGTGCAATATGTATTTGCATGTAGCCTGAGAATCCATCTAGAAAACAATAGTGGGATTTTCCTGCTAGTTTCTCCAGGACTTGATCAATGAAAGGCAAGGGAAAGTGATCCTTGCGAGCTGCCTAGTTTAATCTTCTGTAATCGATGCAGACTCGCCAGCTATTCTGAATCCTTGTTGGCACCAACTCGTCATGTTGATTCTTTGCGACGGTCATTCCGGACTTCTTCGGCACCACTTGCACAAGGCTCACCAATTGGCTATTCGAGATAGGGTAGATGATCCCTACAGCAAGGAGTTTGGTTACTTCCTTTATAACCACATCCAGGAGTGTCGAATTTAGTCTTCTTTGCTGTTGCCTTATGGGCTTGACTTCCTCCTCCATCAAGATTCTGTGCATGCAGATGGAGGGGTTTATGCCAGGAAGGTCAGATAGTTTCCACCCATTGCCCTCTTAAGCTGCCTTAGGACTTCCAGCAACTTGTCTTCTTGCTCTTGGTGGAGATTGTTGGCGATGATAACTGGGAGTTGTTGTTCCTTGTCAAAGTAGGCATAATTTAGGTGACTTGGCAATGGTTTCAGTTCCATGGGTGGTGGTGGGAATAGAGATTTTTCAATTAATGGGTTCGGATCCGTCTGGCCGACATGATTTCGACTCAGCCCCAGGTGTGCCGACATGATTTCGGCCTTTGGCTGCTTCAGTCAACTCGACCTGGTAGCTTCGATTCTTGTCGGATTGGAGTCGATGTTGACTTCTTGTGTAGCTTCAGAGTCGGATCTGGATGGAACAATAATTTCCACTCCAGCTTGTGTCTGGTCTTCAATGGCCGAGATGGTCTTGGCAAGCGTGTCGGCCTTGCTGTCTGACTTTTTGGCCGAGTTGACTTTTATCTCTTCCTTGACTCGGCTTGTTCTAGCCGACTTGATTTCGGTCGTAAAAATTGTTGCCAACTGTGCAGGGAAGGACTTTTTGTCACTTTTAGTCTTGGCAACCTTGACTTCTGCATCATTTGTACACTCTGGGTGTTCCTGGTTGCAGACTTGGTCTAGTAATTTGGTTAGTTCTACTTCGAATTCCAAGTTGGCAGTGTCATCATGGTTATCCTCAGGGTTGGGAAGGTCTTGTACTTTCTCATAGTCGGCCTCTTCATCTGCAGACCCTAGGCAACTGATCTCATTAGTGCTCCCAGCAAACTTCTCAATGTCTTCACTACTGCTATTTAGTTGAAAATATTCTTCAACTATTTCATCAAGTAAATCAATGCCAAAGAGAGAGTGGTCTTCGGTTGGGTGCTTCATCGCTTCGAAAATGTTAAATTGCACCAAGGTATCACCGAATTCCATGGAGAGCATCCCGGCATGCACATCGATCTTTGTTTTGGCCGTCATCAGGAATGGTCTTCCCATAATTAAGGTGGATTCCTTCCCAAATGTCTCATCCTCCATGTTTAGCACATAAAAATCAGCTGGAAATATTAGCTCATTCACTTGGACTAAAACATCTTCGAGAACTCCCAGGGGTTGGACAATGCTCCTGTTTGCAAGTTGAATAATCATCCTTGTGGGTTCAAGATCACCAAAATTCAGGGACCTGTAGATCGATGCGGGCATGACATTAATTGAAGCTCCCAAGTCCAACATGGCGTCAGCAAAGGTGCAGTCGCCAATGGTGCATGGGACAGAAAAGATTCTAGGATCTCTACACTTCCTTGGCAGTGCTCGTGAAGTTCCTATAGTGAATTCTTCATTTTTGGTCAAGGTCGACACCACGCCTCCAATTTCCATGCTCCCCTTTGTCTTTCTCCTTTTATGTACGCACAATTCCTTGAGGAATTTTGCATACTTAGGGACCTGTTTAATGGCGTCGAGGATTGGCTGAGACTCTACACCTCAAATTATTCTTTAGGCACAAAGAACTCTTGCAACACTCTTCTTAGGTCCATAAAAGATGTATAGTTTGCAACTCATCAAGGTGCAGTATAGTTGGAAGTAGTCTTTTTGTTCTACTTATTTCCATTCATATGTGTTGTATTTTACCGATTCTAATCCAACTTCGACTCCAGCCGCGTGTGTTGTTTTTACTCAGTCTATGTTGACTCCTGTTATGTGATTACAAGCCCAAAAGCTGAAAAACCATGATCGATGTCACAACCTAAATTGTGACGTAAGGGACATCCCATTTGAGGTCGGCCGAGACCATCCCGGCCTCTCTTCAGCCGAATCATTCTCGGCTGCTAGGAGTCGCCACCTACATTTTTCTCAGGAATGTAAAGAAACCTAGGGAAAGGCTGGTCTGGGATCATAGTTGTGGGTTCGGGAGTTGGTTACACATCGAGAACACAAGGTGCCCACAATGTGCCTATCACTAGATAGTTACCCTAGGCTAGCTGTAAGGGATAGGGAATTACTTGTGTCTGGGTTTGTCGAGGTATTTCCGGCTTGAGTTAATGTGGGTTAGATATTATAATGTATCAGGCTATTGGGGGGTTTACGGCTTGACTTGATAGGAGTGTGCCCCCTATGCCTACGTACCTCGGCTTTAGAGGAGTCAAAGTCAACCTAGTTCTGGTCTCTTAATAGGGTGGATGGGACTGGGTTAGCTGTAGGCTAATGTCGGTTTCTCATCGGCCGAGTCGGACTCGGCCTCGAGGGGGGGGGGGCACTTCCCTATTAGGATGACTACCAGACGGCATGGTCAAACAGTATTCTAATCCTAGCATGCAACGTGATGACCTTTAGAGGAAAAGGAAAAAAAAAGAACCAACCTAGAATCGGGAGCGGGTAGACTTTCCTTGCTTGTTGACCAGTATCTCTGTTTGCCCTTCAGCCTAGACTTGGAGTGCCTGCTTCTTTTGTTCCTGGCAATCGTCAGCTTTCCGTGTCTCTATTCTTCCAGTCTTTCTACTGGTTCTCCTCCTCCTTTCTCCTTTTTTTTTTTCTATTCTTCCTTCGCATGGGAGGCTTATATAGAGTTTTCCAGCCGCCAGGCGGTTGTTGGGCTGGAAACCGAATCCATTATGCGTGGGGGTTAAGATTCGCCTAGATATTCAGGTGACTCGGCCCTGGATTCACGCAACGGACGGGGTGACTCGGTCTCATCTTCTGGTTTCAGTCTCGGATTTGACTGGGTCTCGGGATGACTCTTTAGTGGTCTCGGCCCAATCTTAGGTTGACTCCTAAGGGTTACGGTCTCAGGTTTGACTCGGTTCTGAGATGACTCCTTAGTGGGTCTCGGCCCAGTCTTGAGTTGATTTTTGCGGTCTCGGGTTTGACTAGGTCTTGGGGGACTCTTTGGGGTTCTAGCCCATTCTGAAGGATTGGGCCCTGTAGGCTTTGGCCGAATAGTTTTGGGGTGCAACAGTTTCCCCCTCTTTATTTGTGCTTACCCAAAGAAGGTAGTGATCCTTTAGGATAAGCATAAATAAAGAATCGAGATAGGTCCGACGGGGTCATACCTGATACGGGATCCCTCTGTCTCGGGTTTGTGGTGAAGAAAATGTGGCGAGCGGAGTAAAGATGGCAAGTAGAGTGCACGCTAGCTGGTGCCTAGGCTTGCAAACGATAAGCAGGGTGCACAATGGCTGGCACCGAGGCTTGCGAAGGCAAGTAAGATAAAAGGGCAACCCAAGATTGCAAAATGGCTGGTAAAGTAAAATGGCAAACGGTGCACACTAGCTGACACTTAGGCTTGCACAGGCAGGTAGAGTAAAATGGCAAGCGGGGCGCGAAAGGGCCGTCGGCACCCAAAGCTTGCAAAAGCAAAAAAAAGTAAAATGGCAAGGGTGTGCGTCTTGGCACGAACTGCAAAGCGCGGTAAAAGTAAAATGGCAAGCATGGTGCACACTGTGTGGCACCAGCTTGCAAAGGCAGTCAAAAAGTAAAAATAAACGGGTCTGCACCGGGTTGGCACCGTGCTTGCAAAGGCAGGTAAAGTAAAATGGCAAGCGGGATGCACGCTGTCTGGCACCCAGGCTTGCAAAGGCAGGTAAATTAAAATGGCAAGCAGGGTGTGCGTTATATGGCACCCGGGCTTGCAAAGGCATGTAATGTAAAATGGCAAGCGGGGTGCACGCTATATGGCACCCGGGCTTGCAAAGGAAGGTAAAGTAAAATGGCAAGCGAGGTGCACGCTGTATGGCACTCGGGCATGCAAAGGCAGGTAAAGTAAAATGGCAAGCGAGGTGCACGTTGTATGGCACCCGGGCTTGCAAAGGCAGGTAATGTAAAATGGCAAGCGGGGTGCACGCTGTCTGGCACCCAAGCTTGCAAAGGCAGGTAAAGTAAAATGGCAAGCGGGGTGTCGCTTGTATGGCACCAGACTTACAAAGCAACGTATAAAATGGGCCGGGGTGCACGCTTGTAATGGCACCGGAGCTAGCAAAAAGGTAGGTAAAGTAAAATGGCAAGGGGTGCGCGCTTTCAACACCTGGGCTTGCAAAGCTTGTAGTAATGTAAAATGGGCAAGCGGGGTGCACGCTGTTTGGCTCCGGGCTTGCAAAAGGCAGTAAAAAGTAAAATAAACAAAGGTGCACGCTGTATGGCACCCGGGCTTAAAAAGGCAGGTAAAGTAAAATGGCAAGGGGATCGCTTGTTGTAGGGCACCAGACTTGCAAAGGCAGAGTAATGTAAAATGGCAAGCGGGGTGCACGCTTGTCGCACCCAAACTTGCAAAAGGCAGGTAAAGTAAAATGGCAAGCGATTGTCGCGCTATATGGGCACCCAGACTTACAAAAAAGTAATAAAAATGGCAAGCGGGGTGCACGCTGTATGGCACCCAGACTTGCAAAGGCGAATAAAGCAAAAATGGCATGGGTGCGCTTCTGGCTTTCAAGGCTTACAAAAAGGCAGGTAATGTAAAATAGTAAGCGGGGTGCACGTTGTTTGGCACCAACTTTGCAAAGGCAGAAAAAGTAAAATGGCAAGCGGGGTGCGTACTGGCTGGCACGCAGGCCTGCAAAGGCAGGTAAAGTAAAATGGCAAGCATGGTGCACGCTGTGTGGCACCAGGCTTGCAAAGGCAGGTAAAGTAAAATGGCAAGCGGGATGCACGCTGTGTGGCACCCAGGATTGCAAAGGCAGGTAAATTAAAATGGCAAGTAGGGTGTGCATTATATGGCACCGGGCTTTGCAAAGGCATGTAATGTAAAATGGCAAGCGGGGTGCACGCTATATGGCACCCGGGCTTGCAAAGGAAGGTAAAGTAAAATGGCAAGCGAGGTGCGTGCTGTATGGCACTCGGGCTTGCAAAGGCACGTAAAGTAAAATGACAAGCGAGGTGCACGTTGTATGGCACCCGAGCTTGCAAAGGCAGGTAATGTAAAATAGCAAGCGGGGTGCACGCTGTCTGGCACCCAAGCTTGCAAAGGCAGGTAAAGTAAAATGTCAAGCGGGGTGTGCGCTGTATGGCACCCGGGCTTGCAAAGGCAGGTAATGTAAAATGGCAAGCGGGGTGCACGCTGTATGGCACCCGGGCTTGCAAAGGCAGGTAAAGTAAAATGGCAAGTGTGGTGCGCGCTTTACGGCACCTGGGCTTGCAAAGGCAGGTAATGTAAAATGGCAAGCAGGGTGCACGCTGTTTGGCTCCCGGGTTTGCAAAGGCAGGAAAAGTAAAATGGCAAGCAAGGTGCACGCTGTATGGCACCCGGGCTTAAAAAGGTAGGTAAAGTAAAATGGCAAGGGGGGTGCACGCTGTATGGCACTCGGGCTTGCAAAGGCAGGTAATGTAAAATGGCAAGCGGGGTGCACGCTGTCTGGCACCCGGGCTTGCAAAGGCAGGTAATGTAAAATGGCAAGCGGGGTGCACGCTGTGTGGCCCCGAGCTCAAAGGGAGGTAAAGTAAAATGGCAAGTGGGGTGCACGCTGTATGGCACCCAGGCTTGCAAAGGCAGGTAAAGTAAAATGGCAAGCGGGGTTCACGCAGTATGGCACCCGGGCTTGTAAAGGTAGGTAAAGTAAATGGCAAGCGGGTGCACGCTGTATGGCACCCAGGCTTGCAAAGGCAGGTAAAGTAAAATGGCAAGCGAGGTGCGCGTTGTATGGCACCTGGGCTTGCATAGGCAGGTAATGTAAAATGGCAAGCGAGGTGCACGCTGTCTGGCACCCAGGCTTGCAAAGGCAGATAAAGTAAAATGGCAACCGGGTGTGCGCTGTATGGCGCCTGGGCTTGCAAATACAGGTAATATAAAATGGCAAGCGGGGTGCACGTTGTATGGCCCCCGGGCTTTCAAAGGCAGGTAAAGTAAAATGGCAAGTGCGGTGCACGCTGTATGGCACCCAGGCTTGCAAAGGCAGGTAAAGTAAAATGGCAAGCGAGGTGCACGTTGTATGGCGCCCGGGCTTGCAAAGGCAGGTAAAGTAAAATGGCAAGCGGGATGCACACTGTATGGCACCCGGGCCTGCAAAAGCAGGTAAAGTAAAATGGCAAGCGAGGTGTGCGCTGTATGGAACCCGGGCTTGCAAAGACAGGTAATGTAAAATGGCAAGCGGGGTGCATGTTGTTTGGTTCCTGGGCTTGCCAAGGCAGGTAAAGTAAAATGGTAAGCAAAGGTGCACTTATTTGTATGGCTTTGGGCTTAAAAAGGCAGGTAAAAGTAAAATGGCAAGCGAGTGCGTGCTGTAGCGGCACCCGACTTGCAAAGGAGGTAATAAAAAAGCAAGCGGGGGTGCCTGTTGTATGGCACCCTGACTTGCAAAAACAAATAAATTAAAATGGCAAGCGAGGTCTTGTATGTATACCCGGACTTGCAAAAAGGCAGGTAATGTAAAAAGGCAAGCGGGGTGCACACTCTATGGCACCCGGGCTTGCAAAGGCAGGTAAAGTAAAATGGCAAGCAAGGTGCGCGCTGTATGGAACCCGGGCTTGCAAAGACAGGTATTGTAAAATGGCAAGCGGGGTGCATGCTCTTTGGCTCCCGGGCTTGCCAAGGCAGGTAAAGTAAAATGGTAAGCAAGGTGCACGCTGTATGGAACCTGGGCTCAAAAAGGTAGGTAAAGTAAAATGGCAAGCGGGATGCGTGCTGTATGACACCCGAGCTTGCAAAGGCAGGTAAAGTAAAATGGCAAGCGGGATTCATGCTGTATGGAACCCGGGCTAGCAAAGGCAAGTAAATTAAAATGGCAAGCGAGGTGCGCGCTGTATGGCACCCGGGCTTGCAAAGGCAGGTAATGTAAAAAGGCAAGCGGGGTGCACACTGTATGGCACCTTGGCTTAAAAAGGTAGGTAATGTAAAATGGCAAGCGGGGTGCACGCTGTCTGGCACCCAGGCTGGCAAAGGCAGATAGAGTACAATGGCAACCGAGTGTGCGCTGTATGGCACCTGGGCTTGCAAAGGCAGGCAATGTAAAATGGCAAGCGGGGTGCACGCTGTATGGCCCCCAGGCTTGCAAAGGCAGGGAAAGTAAAATGGCAAGCGGGGTGCACGTTGTACGGCACCCAGGCTTACAAAAGGCAATAAATAAAATGGCAAGCGGGGGGTGCCGCTGTATAGCGCCGAACTTGCAAAAGGCAGGTAAAGTAAAATGGCAAGCGGGGTGCACATTGTATGACACCCGGGCTTGTAAAGGCAGGTAAAGTAAAATGGCAAGCAAGGTGCGCGCTGTATGGAACCCAGGCTTGCAAAGACAGGTAATGTAAAATGGAAATCGGGGTGCATGCTGTTTGGCTCCCGGGATTGCCAACGCAGGTAAAGTAAAATGGTAAGCAAGGTGCACGCTGTATGGAACCTGGGCTCAAAAAGGTAGGTAAAGTAAAATGGCAAGCGGGATGCGTGCTGTATGACACCCGAGCTTGCAAAGGCAGGTAAAGTAAAATGGCAAGCGGGATTCATCTTTGTATGGAACCAGGCTAGCAAAGGCAAGTAAATTAAAATGGCAAGCGAGGTGCGCGCTGTATGGCACCCGGGCTTGCAAAGGCAGGTAATGTAAAAAGGCAAGCGGGGTGCACACTGTATGGCACCTGGGCTTGAAAAGGCAGGTAAAGTAAAATGGCAAGCAAGGTGCGCGCTGTATGGAACCCGGGCTTGCAAAGACAGGTAATGTAAATTGGCAAGCGGGGTGCATGCTGTTTGGCTCCCGGGCTTGCCAAGGCAGGTAAAGTAAAATGGTAATCAAGGTGCACGCTGTATGGCACTTGGGCTTAAAAAGGCAGGTAAAGTAAAATGGCATGCGGGGGGTGCGTCTTTGTATAGTACAGACTTGCAAAGGCAGGTAAAGTAAAATGGCAAGCGGGGTTCACGCTGTATGGAACCCGGGCTAGCAAAGGTAGGTAAAGTAAAATGGCAAGCGAGGTGCGCGCTGTTTGGCTCCGGGCCTTTCAAAGGCAGGTAATGTAAAATTGCAAGCGAGGTGCACGCTGTTTGGCACCCAATCTTACAAAGGCACGTAAAGTAAAATGGCCAGCGGGGGGTGCACTGTATCGCATCTGGGCTTGCAAAGGGAGGTAATGTAAAATGGCAAGCGGGGTGCACGCTGTATGGCACCTGGGCTTGCAAAGGCAGGTAATGTAAAATGGCAAGTGGGGTGCACGCTGTCTAGCACCCAGGCTTGCAAAGGCAGGTAAAGTAAAATGGCAAGCGGGGTGTGCGCTTTATGGCACCCACGCTTGCAAATGCAGGTAATGTAAAATGGCAAGTGGGGTGCACGCTTTTTGGCTCCAGAACTTGCAAAAGGCAAATAAAAATAAAATGGTAAAAGCGAGGTGCAGCTGTATGGCACCGGGCTTAAAGGCAAGTAAAGTAAAATAGCCAAGCGGGGTCAGCGCTGTTTAGCACCGGCTTACAAAAGCGAGGTAATGTAAAATCATAAGCGAGTGCATCTTTGTCAGCACCAGACTTACAAAGAGCGAGTAAAATAAAATGGCGGCGGGGTGTATGCGCTATAGCACCAGGCTTACAAAAGCAAGTAATGTAAAAACAAGCGCGGTGCCGCTGTATATGGCACAAAAGCTTACAAAACAGTGAAATAAAATAGCAAGCGGGGTGCCTGTTGTATAAGCGCCAGAACTTACAAAAGCGAAATAAAAATAAAATAGCAAGCGGGGAGTTTGCGCTGTATTGCACCAGGCTTAAAAAGCAGGAGTAATGTAAAATGGCGGCGGGGTGCCCGCTGTATAGCCCGGGCTTGCAAATGCAGGTAAAGTAAAATGGAAGCGAGTGCGCTATATAGCACCTAGGCTTACAAAAGCGAGTAATGTAAAATGGCAAGTGCGGTGCAGCTATACAGCACCAGCTTACAAAGGCAGGTAAAATAAAATGGCATTAATTTGTGCGCTGTATAGCACCCAGACTTACAAAAAGGCGGTAATGTAAAATAGCTAGCCCGGGGTGCTCATTATATGCCCCAGACTTACAAAAGCGAGTAAAAATAAAATAGCAAGCGGTGTACACTGTATAGCCCCAGAGCTTCAAAAGCGGAGGTAAAGTAAAATGGCAAGCGGGGTGCACGCTGTATGGCGCCCGGGCTTACAAAAGAAAAGTAAAGTAAAATGCAAGCGGGGTTTGCGCTGTATTACACCAGACTTACAAAAGCAGGTAATAATAAAATGGCAAGCGGGGTGCACTGTATTTGTATGGCTTCCGGCTTACAAATGCAGGTAAAAGTAAAATGGCAACCGGGAGCACGCTGTATGGCACCAGGATTACAAAAGGCAAGTAAATAAAATGGCAAAAGCGGGGTGCCACGCTGTATGGTGCCGGACTTGCAAAAGGCAAGTAAAAATAAAATAATGATGGGGTGCTCATTTGTATGGCACCGGGGTTTGCAATGGCAGGTAAAGTAAAATAGCAAGCGAGGTGCGCGCTGTGTGGCACCTGGGCTTGCAAAGAGAGGTAATGTAAAATGGCAAGCGGGGTGCATGCTGTTCGGCTCCCTAAGCTTGCGAAGGGCAAATAAAAAGTAAAATGGTAAGCAAGGTGGCGTATTTGTTTGGCACCAGGTCATAAAAAGCGGGGGGTAGTAAAATGGCAAGCGGGGTGCGTTTTGTATAGCACCTGGGCTTGCAAAGGCGGGTAATGTAGAAATAAGCAATTACCGCTGTATAGCTTCCAGACTTACAAAAGGCGAGTAAAGTATAATAAACAAGCAAAGTCTTGCTGTATAACCAGGCTTGCAAAAGACAGGTAATGTAAAATGGCAAGCGGGGTGCACGCTGTTTGGCTCCCAGGCTTGCCAAGGCAAGTAAAGTAATATGGTAAGCAAGGTGCACGCTCTATGGCTCCCGGGCATAAAAAGGCAGGTATAGTAAAATGGCAAGCGGGGTGCGCGCTGTATGTAGCTTTGGGCTTGCAAAAGGCAGGTAATGTAGAATAGCAAGCGAGGGTGCACGCTGTATACCAAGACTTGCCAAAGCGGGTAAAAATATAATGGCAAGCAAAGGTGCGCCATAGCACTTTGGGCTTGCAAAGACAAGGTAATGTAAAATGGCAAGCGGGGTGCCTGTTGTTTGGCTCCCAGACTTGCTAAAGCGGAGTAAATAAAATGGTAAGCAAGGTGCACGCTCTATGGCTCCCGGGCATAAAAAGGCAGGTATAGTAAAATGGCAAGTGGGGTGCGCGCTGTATGTAAGCTGGGCTTGCAAAGGCAGGTAATGTAAAATGGCAAGTGGGGTCCACGCTGTCGGCAACCCAGGCTTGCAAAGGCAGGTAAACTAAAATGGCAATCGGGGTTTGCGCTCTATGGCACCCATGCTTGCAAAAGCAGGAAATGTAAAATGGCAAGCGGGGTGCACGCTGTATGGCCCCCGGACTTGCAAAGGCAGGTAAAGTAAAATGGCAAGCGGGGTGCACGCTGTATGGGACCCAGGCTTGCAAAGGCAGGTAAAGTGAAAATGGCAAAGCAGGGTGCACGTTGTATGGCGCCCGAGGGCTTACAAAATGAAATAAAGTAAAAATAGCCGTGATTGCGTTGTATAGCACCGGGCTTACAAAAGCGCAGTAAAAATAAAATAAAGCGGAGTCTTGTATTTGTATAGCTTCGGGACTTACAAAGTTAGGTAATGTAAAATGCAAGCGGGGGTCTTGCTTATTTGTTTAGCTCCCGAACTTGCAAAGGCAGGTAAAAAGTAAAATGGTAAAAGGTCTTGGCGTTGTATGGCACCGGGCATAAAAAGGTGGAGTATAATAAAAGGCCAAGTTGGCGTGCTGTATGGCACCTAGGCTTACAAAGGCAGGTAATGTAGAATGGCAAGCGGGGTGCTGTTGTCAGCGCATAAGCTAGCAAAGGCGGTAAAAATAAAATAAACAAAGCGGGGTTTGCTTTGTATGGCACCGGAACTTCAAAAAGCAGAGTAATGTAAAATGGCAAGCGGGGTGCGCTGTATGGCCCAGACTTGCAAAAGGAGTAAAGTAAAAATAGCGAGGTGCGCGCTGTATGGCACCTGGGCTTCCAAAGAGAGGTAATGTAAAATGGCAAGAGGGGTGCACGCTGTTTGGCTCCCAGGCTTGCCAAAGGCAGGTAAATAAAATGAAAGTAACAAGGTGCCTTATTTGTACGGCACCCGCAGACATAAAAACAAGTATATAAAAAATGGCAAGCGGGGTGCGGCGTTGTATGCTTTAGGCTTGCAAAGGCAGGTAATGTAGAATGGCAAGTGGGGTGCACGTTGTATGGCACCCGAGCTTGCAAAGGCAGGTAAAGTAAAATGGCAAGCAAGGTGCGTGCTGTAGGGCACCTGGGCTTGCAAAGACAGGTAATGTAAAATGGCAAGTGGGGTGCACGCTGTTTGGCTCCCAAGCTTGCCAAGGCAGGTAAAGTAAAATGGTAAGCAAGGTGCACGTTGTATGGCACCCGGGCATAAAAAGGCAGGTATAGTAAAATGGCAAGCGGGGTGCGCGCTGTATGGAACCTGGGCTTGCAAAGGCAGGTAATGTAAAATGGCAAGTGGGGTGCACGCTGTCTAGCACCCACGCTTGCAAAGGCAGGTAAAGTAAAATGGCAAGCGGGTTTGCGCCAGTACGGGCACCCATGCTTGCAAAAAGGAGGTAATGTAAAATGGCGGGGTGCACGCTGTATCGCCCCCAGACTTGCAAAGGCAGGTAAAGTAAAATGGCAAGCCGGGTGCACGCTGTATGGCACCCAGGCTTGCAAAGGCAGGTAAAGTAAAATGGCAAGCGGGGTGCACGCTGTATAGCGCTCGGGCTTGCAAAGGCAGGTAAAGTAAAATGGCAAGCGGGGTGCACGCTGTATGGCGCCCGGGCTTGCAAAGGCATGTAAAGTAACATAGCAAGCACGGTGCACGTTGTATGGCACCCGGGCTTGCAAAGGTAGGTAAAGTAAAATGGCAAGTGAGGTGCACGCTGTATGGCACCCGGGCTTGCAAAGACTGGTAATGTAAAATGGCAAGCGGGGTGCACGCTGTTCGGCTCCCAGGCTTGCCAAGGCAGGTAAAGTAAAATGGTAAGCAAGCTGCACGCTGTGTGGCACCCGGGCATAAAAAGGCAGGTATAATAAAATGCCAAGCAGGGTGCGCGCTGTATGGCACCTGGGCTTGCAAAGGCAGGTAATGTAGAATGGCAAGCGGGGTGCACGCTGTCTGGCACCCAAGCTTGCAAAGGCAGGTAAAGTAAAATGACAAGCGGGGTTTGCTTTGTATGGCACCCGAGCTTGCAAAAGTAGGTAATGTAAAATGGCAAGCGGGGTGCACGTTGTATGGCCCCCGGGCTTGCAAAGGCAGGTAAAGTAAAATGGCAAGCGGGGTGCACGCTGTATGGCACCCAGGCTTGCAAAGGCAGGTAAAGTAAAATGGCAAGCGGGGTGCACGCTGTATGGCGCCCGGGCTTGCAAAGGCAGGTAAAGTAAAATGGCAAGCGGGGTGCACGCCAGTATGGTACCAGACTTGCAAAGGCAGGTAAAAATAAAATGGCAAGCGAGATCTTGGCTGTATGGCACCAGGCTTACAAAGATAGGTAGGTAATGTAAAATGGCAAGCGGGGTGCACGCTGTTTGGCTCCCAGGCTTGCCAAGGCAGGTAAAGTAAAATGGTAAGCAAGGTGCACGCTGTATGGCAGCCGGGCATAAAAAGGAAGGTATAGTAAAATGGCAAGCGGGGTGCGCGATGTATAGCACCTGGGCTTGCAAAGGCAGGTAATGTAGAATGGCAAGCGGGGTGCACGTTGTATGGCACCCAGGCTTGCAAAGCCAGGTAAAGTAAAATGGCAAGCGGGGTGCACGCTGTATGGCGCCCGGGCTTGCAAATGCAGGTAAAGTAAAATGGCAAGCGGGGTGCACGTTGTATGGCACCCGGGCTTGCAAAAAGGTAAAAAATAAAATGGCAAGCGAGGTGCGCGCTGTATGGCACCCGGGCTTGCAAAGACAGGTAATGTAAAATGGCAAGCGGGGTGCACGCTGTTTGGCTCCCAGGCTTGCCAAGGCAGGTAAAGTAAAATGGTAAGCAAGGTGCACGCTGTATGGCAGCCGGGCATAAAAAGGAAGGTATAGTAAAATGGCAAGCGGGGTGCGCGATGTATAGCACCTGGGCTTGCAAAGGCAGGTAATGTAGAATGGCAAGCGGGTGCACGTTGTATGGCACCCAAGCTTGCAAAGGCAGGTAAAGTAAAATGGCAAGCGAGGTGCGCGCTGTAGGGCACCCGGGCTTGCAAAGACAGGTAATGTAAAATGGCAAGCGGGGTGCACGTTGTTTGGCTCCCAGGCTTGCCAAGGCAGGTAAAGTAAAATGGTAAGCAAAGTGCACGCTGTATGGCACCCGGGCATAAAAAGGAAGGTATAGTAAAATGGCAAGCGGGGTGCGCGCTGTATGGAACCTTGATGAGTCATAAAATGTACATCTTAAGTGGACCTAAGGCGGCACCATTGAAAGCAACTCACGAGCTTAAAAAAGATGACCGTTAGCTAAGATCCAGATTAATGGCCTAAAACTTGAGTAAAACACAACCTGTGCTTAATCAAGGTTTTTAGCTAACTATCTTTTCATTGCAGGTTCAGCCAAGCTCAGTCGCCATCAGAAGCCCAGGCCGAGACTCGAACCATCTGAGGAGCAGTCAGTAGATCTAGGGGAACAGCCTCGTCGGCCAATCTGAGCCACAACAGGTCCAGCTCAGCTCCACGTCACTACCTGGGTAGCTTGCAATAAGTCACAGCAAGGGTAGAATAGGAATTGTACATGTAATTCTGTTAGCATCGTTAGTTGTGTCCACTCTTGTATAAATAGATAGAACTCTGAACGAATAGGGGCTTTTTGGCATTCAAAACTTTCCAGCGTTCATAATTCGAATTCTCTGGTTCTCTTCTCCTCCGCTCACGGTGGTACACGATCTTGATAATGGCGTTTCTCTCGATTGAGGAAATGCAGGTTAAAACCGAGAGGCCGAAGGTTATCGGAGAGGAGACCGATTAGACACCAACGCACTCTGGTGGACTGAACCTCAGCGTCTTAGCTAGGCGAGGTGAACCATCACCGCAGATCCATGGCGATTGTCATAGAGGATGGACTCATCGAATCCAGGCCCTGTGTTTGTATTTGCTTTCAATATTATGAGTGTTTTCTGAATTTGAACTCCATTGCATTCCTGAAATTTAAGTTCAATTATGTGTTGCGATTGCACTGGTAACGGAACAATGTTAAACTAAACCGATTGGAACTGGTTTAGCTAATTCAAGATGGTAATCACTTAACAATTGTTGATTGAGAATCTAAAATCAGCTTGAACTTAATCGCTGCCAACTGATGAGGTGGCGATTGTGTAAATCCTCGGTATGGTAAGGGGACGGACCTTTGGCGATTGCCATAAGAACAACTTGGAGGCTGATGAGGACTGAATTGGAGTGATTGAACCAGAAAGAACTTGATTATTGGAACTAAACACGAACACTGATAATAGTAATAGCATTAGGAGTAGCGTAGTTGTATTTGATTATAGTTAACCTCTATTTTACTTCCAATTGCATTCCAACCCCCCTTGTTTACTGCTTTTAAGTCTGAGACAGAGATAGTCCCCCTCTGTCATGTCGCGACGGCAGACTTGACCGAAACCAAGCGGATCGTCTCTGTTGAGATCGACTTCGGTTCATCTCCTGTTGAGAGCAGCTCGGCCATTGTCGAGGCTAGTCGGTATTTTACTCTGAGATTCTACTTCCGTTTGCTGCACACTAAATCACAATTGAGCACACTGTGTCCTTGAGAAGAATGACCTAGGGTTAGCTATGCTATAGTTAGCTTTAGTTATTTGATAAGCGCGTTGAAACGACTAAATACGCCACCCATCAAACCTGGGCTTGCAAAGGCACGTAATGTAAAATGGCAAGTGGGGTGCATGCTCTCTGGCACCCAGCCTTGCAAAGGCAGGTAAAGTAAAATGGTAACCGGGTGTGTGCTGTATGGCACCCGGGCTTGCAAAGGCAGGTAAAGTAAAATGGCAAGCGAGGTGCACGTTGTATGGCACCCGGGCATAAAACGGCAGGTATAGTAAAATGGCAAGCGGGGTGCGCGCTGTATGGCACCTGGGCTTGCAAAGGCAGGTAATGTAAAATGGCAAGCGGGGTGCACGCTGTCTGGCACCTAGGCTTACAAAGGCAGGTAAAGTAAAATGGCAAGCGGGGTTTGCGCTGTATGGCACCCGGGCTTGCAAAAGCAGGAAATGTAAAATGGCAAGCGGGGTGCACGTTGTATGGCCACCGGGCTTGCAAAGGCAGGTAAAGTAAATTGGCAAGCATGGTGCACGCTGTATGGCATCCAAAGCTTGCAAAGGCAATAAAAAAAAATAGCTACCGGGGTACACATGGATAGCACCGGGCTTACAAAGGCAGGTAAAGTAAAGAACAAGCCAGGTCTTGTATTGTATAACACCGGGCTTGCAAAAGCGTAAATAACGTAAAATGGCAAGTGGGGTGCGCTCTCGGCACCCAACCTTACAAAACATAAAAATAAAATGGTAACCGGGGTCTTTGTATGGCAACAGGGTTGCAAAAACGGTAAAGTAAAATGGCAGCGAGGTGCACGTTAATATGGGCACCCGGCATAAAACCAGTATAATAGTAAAATGGCAAGCGAGGTCCGGTCAGATGGCACTGGCTTGCAAAAGAGGTAATGTAAAATGGCAAGCGGGTGCACGCGGTCTCGGGCACTTAAAACAAAGGCAGGAAGTAAAATGGCAAGCGGGTTTGCGCTGTATGGCACTGGCTTGCAAAAAAGGTGAATGTAAATGGCAAGCGGGTGCATCGCGTTGTATAATGGCCACCGGCTTGCAAAGGGAGAGTAAAATAAATTGGCAAGCATGGCGACGCTGTATGGCACCCGACTTGCAAAGGCAAATAAAAGTAAAATGGCTACCGTCTGGTACGCTGGATAAAGACCCGGCTTGCAAAGGCAGGTAAAGTAAAAGCGGCAAAAGCGAGGCTTACCATGGCACTTCTGGCTTGCAAAGGCAGGTGAATGTAAAAAATAACAAGTTGGGTGCATCTTTGTCACGGCACCAAAGCTTGTAAGGCAGGTAAAGTAAAAAATGGTAACAGGTGTGTGTGCACAGTATGGGCACCCGGCTTCAAAGGCAAGTAATGTAAATGGCTAGCGGGTGCTCATTGTATGGCCCTCGGGCTTGCAAAAAGCGGGAGTAAAGTAAAACGGCAAGCGAGGTGCATGTTGTATGGCACCCGGGCATAAAACGGAAGGTATAGTACAATGGCAAGCGGGGTGCGCGCTGTATGGCAATCTTTCGGGCTTACAAAGGCAGGTAATGTAAAATGGTAAAGCCGGGGTCACGCTGGTCCGCACCCAGGCTTGCAAAGGCAAAGTAAAGTAAAATGGCAAGCGGGGTTTGCGGCAATACGGCACCCGGCTTGCAAAAAGCAGGTAATGTAAAATCATAAGCGGGTGCCATTTGTACGGCCCCCCTTGCAAGGGCAAAAAATGGCAAAGCAGGGTGCACGCTGTATGGCACCCGTGCTTGCAAAGGCAAATAAAGTAAAATGGCTAGCGGGGTGTATTTGGATACTTACCAGTGCTTGCAAAGGCGGTAAAAATAAAAAAAGACAAGCGAGGCGTATGTATGGCACCCGGGCTTGCAAAGGCAGGTAATGTAAAATGGCAAGTGCGGTGCATGCTGTCTAGCACCCAGGCTTGCAAAGGCAGGTAAAGTAAAATGGTAACCGGGTGTGTGCTGTATGGCACCTGGGCTTGCAAAGGCAGGTAATGTAAAATGGCTATCGGGGTGCTCGCTGTATGGCCCTCGGGCTTGCAAAGGCAGGTAAAGTAAAATGGCAAGCATGGTGCACGCTGTCTCGCACCCAGATTCTCAAAAGCAGGTAATGTAAAATGGCAAGCGGAGTGTGCGCTGTATGGCACTCGGGCTTGCAAAGGCAGGTAATGTAAAATGGCAAGCAGGGTGCACGCTGTATGGCCCCCGGGCTTGCAAAGGCAGGTAAAGTAAAATGGCAAGCGGTGTGCACGCTGTATGGCTCTTAGGCTTGCAAAGGCAGGTAAAGTAAAATTGCAAGCGGGGTGCACGCTGTATGGCACTCGGGCTTGCAAAGACAGGTAAAGTTAAAAGGCAAGCGAGGTGCATGCTGTATGGTACCCGAGCTTGCAAAGGCAGGTAATGTAAAATGGCAAGCGGGGTGCACGCTTTTTGGCACCCAGGCTTGCAAAGGCAGGTAAAGTAAAATGGCAAGCAGGGTGTGCGATGTATGACACCCGGGCTTGCGAAGGCAGGTAATGTAAAATGCCAAGTGGGGTGCATGCTGTATGGCACCCGGGCTTGCAAAGGCAGGTAAAGTAAAATGGCAAGCGGGGTACGCGCTTTATGGAACCCGGGTTTGCAAAGGCAGGTAATGAAAAATGGCAAGCGTGGTGCACCCTGTTTAGCTCCAGACTTGCAAAAGCGGTAAATTGTCGCGCAAGAGGGTGCAGCTGTATGGCACCCAGGCTTGCAAAGGCAGGTAAAGTAAATTGGCTAGCGAGGTGCGCGCTGTATGGTACCCGAGCTTGCAAAGGCAGGTAATGTAAAATGGCAAGCGGGGTGCACGCTGTGTGGCACCCAGGCTTGCAAAGGCAGGTAAAGTAAAATGGCTAGCGGGGTGCGAGTTTTATGGCACCCGGGCTTGCAAAAAATGGCAAGCGAAGTGCACGCTGTTTGGCTCCCAAGCTTGCAAAGGCAGGTATAGTAAAATGGCAAGCGGGGTGCGCGCTTCATGTCACCCGGGCTTGCGAAGGCAGGTAATGTAAAATGGATAGCGGGGTGCACGCTGCTTGGCTCCCGGGCTTGCAATGACAGGTAAGGTAAAATGGTAAGCAAGGTGCACGCTGTATGGTACCCAGGGTTAAATAGGCGGGTAAAGTAAAATGGCAAGCGAGGTGCACGCTGTATGGCACGTGGGATTGCAAAGGCAGGTAAAGTAAAATGGCAAGCGGGGTGCACGCTGTATGGCACCCGGGCTTGCAAAGGCAGGTAAAGTAAAATGGCAAGCGAGGTGCGCGCTGTATGGCACCCGGGCTTGCAAAGGCAGGTAAACTAAAATGGCAAGGGGTGTGTCTGTATGGCATGCACCGAACTTACAAAACGGAATAAATAATATGGCAAAGCGAGCACGCGGTTTATGGCACCCGGGCTTGCAAAGGCAGGTAATGTAAAATGGCAAGCGGGTTGCACGCTATTTAGCTCCTGGGCTTGCAAAGGCAGGTAAAATAAAAGTGGTAGCGATGTACCTTTATATGGCACCGGGCTTAAAAGGCAGAGTAAAAGTAGAATGGCAAGCGGGGTATCGCTGTATGGCTTCCGGACTTGCAAAGGCAAATAATGTAAAATGGCAAGCAGGGGTGCACGTTATGTGCACCAATTTCCAAAAAAGCAAAAAATAAAATGGCAAGCGGGGTATGCACTTTATGGCACCCGGGCTTGCAAAGGTAGGTAATGTAAAATGGCAAGCGGGGTGCACGCAGTTTAGTTCCCGGGCTTGCAAAGGTAGGTAAAGTAAAATGGTAAGCGAGGTGCACGTTGTATGGCACCCGGGCTTAAAAAGATAGGTAAAGTAAAATGGCAAGCGAGGTGCGCGCTATATGGCAATCTTGTTTGCAGCAGAGTATGTAAAAAATAATAGCGGGGCGCATTGTCCGGCACCTGAAGGCCAAAAGCGGTAAAAGTAAAATGGCAAGCGTGGTGGCTGTACAAACAACATGGCAAGACTTGCAAAAGGCAAATAATGTAAAATGGCAAGCGGGGTTCACGCTGTATGGCTCCCTGGCTTGCAAAGGCAGGTAAAGTTAAATGGCAAGCGGGGTGCACGCTGTATGGCACCCAAGCTTGCAAAGGCAGGTAAAGTAAAATGGCAAGTGGGGTGCACGCTGTATGACGCCCGGGCTTGCAAAGGCAGGTAAATTAAAATGGCAAGAGGGGTGCACGCTGTATGGCACCCAGGCTTGCAAAGGCAGGTAAAGTAAAATGGCTAGCGAGGTGCGCGCTGTATGGTACCCGGGCTTGCAAAGGCAGGTAATGTAAAATGGCAAGCGGGGTGCATGCTGTGTGGCACCCAGGCTTGCAAAGGCAGGTAAAGTAAAATGGCAAGCGGGGTGCATGCTTTATGGCACTCGGGCTTGCAAAAAATGGCAAGCGTAGTGCACGCTGTTTGGCTCCCACGCTTGCAAAGGCAGGTAAAGTAAAATGGTAAGCGAGGTGCACGCTGTGTGAGACCTTGGCTTAAAATGGCAGGTAAAGTAAAATGGCAAAGGGTCTGGATGCTTTGGATGGCACCGGGCTTACAAAAAGGAGTAATGTAAAATGGCAAGCGGGGTGCACGCTGTCTAGCACAGGCTTGCAAAGGTAGGTAAAGGAAAATGGCAAGCGGGGTGGGCGCTGTCTGAAACCCGGGCTTGCAAAGGCAGGTAATGTAAAATGGCAAGCGGGGTGCACGCTTATATGGCTCCCGGCTTGCAAAGGTAGGTAAAGTAAAATGGAAAGCGGGGTGCGCGCTGTATGGCATCCGGGCTTGCAAAGGTAGGTAATGTAAAATGGCAAGCAGGGTGCACGCTGTATGGCACCTGGGCTTGCAAAGGCAGGTAAAGTAAAATGGCAAGTGGGGTGCGCACTGGCTGGCACCCAGGCTTGCAAAGGCAGGTAAAGTAAAATGGCAAGCGGGGTACGCGCTGTATGGCACCCGGGCATGCAAAGGCAGATAATGTAAAATGGCAATTTCCTTGGAGAGTAGGGGCAGTGGTTTCCTAGGCCGTCATGGAGTCGATGACGTTGGGGAACTTGCTGTGTGTGCTTCTCGGAGTCAGACCAGGGTTATAAAGACCTCCCTTGGGCCGAGACAGAGACGGCCAACGCGGGAATGGCCGAGATAGAGCGGTCCTTGGGGGATTCTTGAAGACAGACGCCACGCGGACGGCCGAGACAGAGCGGTCCTGGGGGATTCTTTGAGATAGAGATTGCCAAGGCACCGAGATAGCGGTGCCTGGGGTATTGTTGAGACAGAGACGACCTACGCAATGACAGTCTCTCAATGGGCTCGCATCTGGGCCCGAGTGAGATAATGGGCCACGGTGAATTGGGCCTATCCTTATTATTTTTTTTTTATTTTTGTTTGTTGTCCTTCAGACCAGTCTCTTCGTTTTTTGGGCTGCATTGATTGTGAGGTGGCGCCATGATTGCGCCGTTATGGAGAAGTGCAACCCCTGATTATTAGTCACGGGCTTCCAATGTGGGCGTTTATTATGGGGGGCACGCGTTTCCTTTGGTTCAATTGTGCTTCATTTGTTTCTCCCTCTTTCATTCACGCCTGAGTTTCCAGTTGCATTTCTCTGAGTTTTCCTTTTTCTCGAGCCTTCGTCTTCTCGGTGCCCTTCCCAAATTTCGTGCTCTTCACCAACATGTCAGGTACTTCAAGCTCTGAGACTTACTCCTCTTCTTCTTCATCGGGTGAGGCCCTAAAGGCCATGCCCGTGGTTGTGGCAGAGGGGGTTTCTTCACCAGCCCCTGCACCCTCGGAGTCAAAGGTGGCCCCACCAAAGTGGGTCCACAAGGATGTTCTGGAGAACCAATCTGTGATGACTCGCTCCGAGGTGGAATCTTTGGTGGTGGAAGGAAAATGGGTTCGCAATTCCCATGCCCATCAATTGACAGTGGTGCGCTGTGGCAAGAAAGAACGAGTGTGCTACGCCGCCAGGGAGGGGGAAGACCCATTCGTCTACATGTACGAGACGATGCTCCTAGATTTGGGGGTTACTCTCCCCTTCGATTTCTTTGAGGCGGACGTCTTGAGAATGCTAGGGATAGCCCCATCTCAGCTTCACCCAATGGTTTGGCAACAATTCAGGCTTTCAAGGTGGTCTTCCTGGCGCTTGGGGTTTTGCCCACTGCCTTCATCTTCCTCAGCCACTACACCACCAGAGTCGGCCAGTCAGTGGGCTGGGTCTCGTTGACGCCTCTACCTAACACCGGGTTGTTTACTTCCTACACCGCCTCTTACAAGGGCTTTAAGAGCCGTTTTGTAAAGATCATGGCGGCTGAAGAGGGTCACTTCTGCGTTGATCCACGACCCTTGCCGCTGTACTAGAGGGAACCTTCTAAGTTTAAGGGGCTGGTGAGGAGCCAACTTCCTCTAGAGGCGAAGGTTGACTTGTAGATTTTGGATTGCCTCCTGATAGGGATGAACTACAAGGACATAGTGTCCTGGATCTCCTCAAATAATGCTACCCTCCATCTGAAGAGTGAGTTTTTTCTGAATAGTTACTGTCTTCAAACTCGGCCTCGCGCCGAATGTACTGATATACTATGTTTTTTGGCTTGCAGGTATGCTGAAGAAACAAGGCGTTGATATGACCGAGTTGATCAAGAAGGCTCGCTTGACCAACGATGCTAGGAGCTCCGGCCGGAAGGCCTCTAGTGCCGAGACCGTTGCAACTGCTGCTGAGAAGAAGTCGGCTGCAAGCTTGGCCGAGAAGGACTCGGCCCTAGTGGTGGAGAAGCTGACTGCCTTAGCCGTGTCCGACAAGGAGGCGGGCAAACGGAAGGCCGGGTCCGAAACGGAGGAGGATACGGCTACTAACAATGGGAAAGCCACTGCTCCTCCTCAAGGGAAGGCCACTGCTCTCCCTCCTCCTCCGCCTCTGCCTATTCAAACCAAAGGCAAAGTAGTGGTGACCTCGGGGCCGGATCTGCCTCCTGGTGGCTTGCCCTGCTATGTGGCCCCACCTACCATTAGTTCCTTGTGGGGCCTTGGGTTCGATATGCGCAGCCTGTTTCCTACCAGTCGCATACCTCAACATGACCGAGGATTGTTGGTGTGGGTTGGCGTTGTCGGTTCCATTGATATGATGACTGCTTATATGGCACGCTCACTAGCCACTCTGGAAACCTGGTGAGGGATGCTGTGCAAGGCAGAGCAAATCGTGGCCAAGGAGGCCATCAGCAAGAAGGAGTTGGAGAAGGCTCAAAAGGCCAGGGCCGAGTCTTTGGCTGAGGTCCAGAAACTGAAGGAGGCTAGTCAGAGGGCCAATGCTGAGATTGAAGACTTGAAGGCCAAACTTGCCGCTTCTCAAGCCGAATCGTCCTCATTGAAGACCAAATCGGAAGCTGAGATAGCTTTGCTGAAAATGAAGGTGTCTTCGTCGGAAGCTGAGGTGGTGTCGTTGAAATCTACTCTTGCTGAATCTCAGTCAAGGGTGAAGGAAGTGGAGGCCATTCTTGCTTCTAACAAGGAGGCTTTGAAGACAACAAAATCTGAGGGGGGCAAGCTGAAAGAAGAAAATGCTGATCTGGCCGAGAGGGTGACTTGTTTGGAGGGGGCCATTGTAGAACAGCATGAAGATGGGTTCAACAAAGCCCTTAGACAAATAGCCTTGCTAGCCCCAGATTTTGACATCAGTCCATATGATATGACTAAGGAGGTCCGAGATGGGAATCTTATTTCCCCCTTGGACTCTCCTCAAAAGTAGACTTGTAATGCATTGTATCTTTATTAATGAAATGGATTTTTTTGGCATCTTTTTTGTGTTTCGTTTTTTTATGGATTTTCTGTTAGAAGGCGGAGGGATTTTCTGTTGGTTTAATGGTATCAATCAAGTTTGGGATGATGACTAAATGGACTTAACACTAAAGGAAGTAATGGCTTTAGTTCAGACTCGGGGTTTGGGGATAATGGAAATAATGGTTTCTAGACTCAGTGCTTGGGCATGATGGCTTAATGGAATTGACACTGGAGGAAATGGAGATAATGGCTTCTAGACTCGGTGCTTGGGTATAATGGCTTCATGGAATTAACACTAAAGGGAATGGGGATAATACTAAGGGAAATAATGACTTCTAGACTCAGTGCTTGGATATAACGGCTTCATGGAATTAATACTTAGGAGAGACGAGGGGCTTTGTTCTAAACTCTGCTTGAGCCGAATGGGGGTGACCTTGACTCGGGGTATGACGACTTTTGGCAAATGTTGGGGTAAATAAGGTAACTTAGGTTATAGATGAGTTGGGGATCTGGGTTGTCTGTCTCGGCCACCTTGGTCGAGTTTGGAAGAGATGGGACGTGGAGCAGTCGACTTTTCGGGCACCGAGAGACGGGTGGGGGAGACATTCGGCCCTCCGGCTCTCGAGTACCACTCGGTTTCTTAGGAGCCGAGGTAGACTCGGTCTCAGGGCGAGTCACTCTCTCTTGGGGATGTATAGCTTAGGAAATCGGAGACTGGATTGACTAGATGGGGGGTATGTGTAACTCTTTCCCTTTGCCTTTGCCGCTTTTGCATTGTTCTATGAACAGGTTAGTTGGAACTAGCCGTCACAGGCTATGGGTTAAGCCAAGATGGTAACCCTCTGGACTTGTCTAGGAAGTTACCGTTCCTTGGCGCGTTTTGGAAATGTACTTTGTTTGTCTAGCCCTAAATTTCAACATGCATTGAGGTGTAAAAAAACTGAGCAAAGGAAAAGAAAGGTAGAAAGAAGAGAAGAGTGAACATTGTTTTATTTCTTTATCAAGGATTACAAACTGTTCTATCAATGCTTTTTCTAATACTAAAGGCTCAATAACGAATAACCATTTGATTCTCAGGTCGGTTTTCCTGGCTTTCTGTCGGCCATGCGAGAGTCGTTGCCCTTCCGCCGCTCACTCTAGAAACATTTCACGGGTAGAACATTCTAACCGAATCTGCGTTGACAGGGTATTTCAGGTCTTGACCGTAGGCGTTGGTCAAGATCAACGCTCCCCTGGAGAAGGCTTGTTTTACCACGTATGGTCCCTCGTAATTGGGTGCCCATTTACCCCTTGGGTCTTTGAGGTTAGGTAAAACTTTCTTCAGCACCATGTCCCCTTTTTGGAAAACGTGGGGCTTCACTTTCTTCTCAAACGCCCTCTTTACCCGTTTTTGGTACAAATGACTGTGGCACAGGGCAGCGAGTCATTTCTCTTTAATGAGGTTTAGCTGATCTAGCCGTTGCTAGACCCACTCGGCTTCGTCCAAATTAGCTTCAGCCAATACCCTTAGGGAGGGTATTTTCACCTCTATCGGCAGGACTGCTTCTGTGCCATACACGAGCGAATATGGGGTTGCTCCGGTGGATGTTCGTACAGATGTACGGTACCCATGTAGTGCGTACGGTAGGATCTCATGCCAATCTTTGTAGGTGACCACCATCTTTTGTATTATCTTTTTCAGGTTTTTATTAGCCGCCTCTACTGCCCCATTCATTTTGTGACGATAGGGTGTGGAGTTGTGGTGGAAAATACGGAACTGCTCACAGTGTTCGATCATCATTTTGTTGTTAAAATTGGTGCCATTATTTGTGATGATGTGAGCTGGGAGACCATATCGACATATGATGTCCTTCTTAATGAATCGTACCATTGTGCTGCGTGTGATAGAAGAATAAGAGGCCGCTTCTACCCATTTGGTAAAATAATCAATGGCCACTAAGATAAACCTGTGCCCATTGGATGCTTTGGGTTCGATAGGCCCGATCACGTTTATGCCCCACATGGAGAAGGGCCATGGCGCATTGAGATTGTGTAGTGTAGATGGAGAAACATTGAGGTGATTATGTGGATTTGGCATTTTGCACATTTTCGGACGTGTTGGTAGCAGTCGGACTCCATTCGGGTCCAATAGTACCCTGCTCGCAGAATTTTGCGAGCCAGGGCGTGTCCGTTTACGTGAGTGCCGAAAATCCCCTCGTGCACCTCTTCCATGATTTGTTTGGCTTCCTGATTGTCTACGCACCGGAGGAGCGTCATATCAGTGTTTCTTTTGTATAGTACGGTCCCGCTCAAAAAGAAAACAGAAGCTAGACGCCTCAATGTTCGTTTGCTATTTTCAGAGGCCCTGTCGAGGTATTCGCCTTTCTCCAGATACCTTTTTATGTCAAAGTACCATGGCTCCATACTTGGTTCTGCCATTCCGCAAGTGAGACATTGACAGTACGCTATCTACGGTCGCTGTCAGACCTGGATTACCATTTCTTGTCCCTCATTTACTTGTACCAAGGCAGACAAAGTAGCGAGTGCGTCGGCCGTTTGATTTTCTTTGCGGGGGACATGACAAAACGTGATCATGTCGAATGCCGTCATGATTTCCCTTACATGGTCGTGGTATGGGATTAACTTAGCATCCCTTGTTTCCCATTCCCCGCGGAGTTGATAAATAACCAAGGCCGAGTCCCCGAATACCTTGAGTCTTTTCACCTGGTATTCCAAGGCCATCAAGAGGCCCATCGTGCAAGCCTCGTATTCGGCCATGTTATTGGTACAGTCAAAACCCAACTTGGCGGAAAAAGGGAAACACTGGTCACTTGGTGAGACTAGGACTACTCCGATCCCATTTCCTACTATATTGGAGGCCCAATCGAACCACATTGTCCACTCATCGTCAGGCGGATCCTTGTCCTCAACAGCTGCCGTGAGAGTCTCGTCTGGAAATTCGTAGCTTAATGGCTACGAGTCTGTCAAGGGGTGATAGGCTAGCTGTTCGGCCAAGGCGCTTCCTTTAATGGTAGTTTGGCTTACGTAAAGGATGTCGTATTTAGATAACGCCATTTGCCAACGCACGATTCGCCCTGTTAGGGCGGGCTTTTCGAAGATGTACTTGACCGGGACATTCTTGGCTACTAGCCAAATTGTGTGGGACAGCATGTACGGCCTGAGCCTTTTGGCGGCCCAGACGAGGGCGCAACAAGTCCGTTCCAATGCTGAGTATCTCGCTTCACACTCAGTGAATTTTTTACTTAGATAGTAGATAGCCTGTTCCTTCTTTCCTATGGCGTCCTACTGTCTCAGCAGACAACCCATGGATTCCTCCAATACGGTCAAGTAAAGTATCAACGGCCGTCCTGGCACCGCCGGTACGAGGACTGGGGGATTTTCCAAGTATCGCTTAATCTTGTCGAAGGCTTCTTGGCATTCTGAGTCCCATTCCTTCTTTTGCTTTTTCTACAAGAGCTTGAAAATGGGGCTACAAGTAGCCGTTAACTGGGAGATGAATCGGGATATGACGTTGATTCGTCCCATGAATCCCCTAACTTCTGATTCTGACTTGGGGGCTGGCATTTCCCTGATGGCCTTGACCTTATCTGTGTCCACCTCGATGCCATTTTCGTTAACCACGAAGCCAAGCAGTTTGCCTGTCTTTACCCCGAAGGTACATTTGGCGGGGTTTAGTCGCAACTTATATTTACAGAGCCTCAGGAAGAGCTTTCACAGATCCTCTATGTGCTGCTCTAGCGTCTTTGATTTGGCGATCATATCATCCACGTAAACCTCGATTTCTTTGTGCATCATGTCGTGAAATAGGGCTACCATGGCCCGTTGATAGGTGGCTCCTGCGTTCTTAAGCCCGAAGGGCATCACCTTGTAGCAGAAAGTTCCCCACAAAGTGATGAATGTCATTTTTTCTTGGTCCTCGAGGAGCATCATAATTTGGTTGTAGCCCGAGAATCCATCCATGAAGGAAAAGAATGCGTGTTGGGTGGCGTTATCAACCAGTACGTCGATGTGGGGTAACGGGAAATTGTCTTTGGGGCTGGCCCTGTTCAGATCCCTGTAGTCCACGCACATTCGTACTTTCCCGTCCTTCTTGGGTACTGGCAATATGTTTGCTATCCATTATGGGTAATTTGCCACTGCCAGGAATCCTGCGTTCCACTGTTTTTCTACCTCTTCCTTGATTTTGAGGGCCACCTTTGGCCTCATTCTTCGCAACTGCTGCCTAACCAGGGTGGACCCTAGGAGTAGGGGCAACTTGTGTTCCACAATCTCCCGATCTAAGCCGGGCATATCCTGATACGACCAGGCGAAGACGTCCGCGTATTCTTTCAAGAGCTCGATGAGCTTTGCTCTCAAGTCTGGGGGCAGCTGTTTGCCTATTTGGACTTCTCTCCCCTTTGCTCCTTCTTGCAGGCTGACATTCTCTAGATCCTTTGTTGGGGCCTCGAACTTCGGCTTTTCTCTATCTATCCATCGCTCTATGTTTACCAGGGCTTCGGCCTCAGAGCTTACCCTCTCGCTTGGCGTGCTAGGTTGGTCAGGTTCCTCGCTCCCGAGAGATTGGTTATCGGTTGGGATTATTGGGTTATTTTTACTAGTTATTTAGAGAAGACTGACTTTAGTGTGAAATAGGAAAAGGCAGGAACAACGGGAAAATGAAAATGCATGCTAAAACTTCTTTAATTAAAATTATGGAGTCATTTGGGCGGTTTACAAGATCAAATTACATTTCCAAAAGGTCAGAGTCTGGTAACCCTTCTGCTGTCCAATTGGTGAGCTCTCCTTGCGTAGCGTACACCCATGCTGCCCGGCCTTCAGTCCCTTCTCCGACCGCCGACACGCTTCCCCGTACAAATGATTGCCCCCAAATGGCCTCTTTGGAATCATCTTCTTAGTAGCCGACCCCGAATCGTCCTGGATTTTCGGATACCAGGATTGGGGTAGGTATGCCTTCCAAGTGAGGGCCTAATCCTTTGCTTGGCTGATAACCTTCCTTGATCATAATTTGCAATGCCGTGTTTGTCGGGGGAAGAAGCGTAGCGCCCTCTGGTTTTCCTCCCTTGGTGCTTTCTACTTCCAACGATTGGAAGGAGGCCTCAAGCGCCTCTTTGTCCCCTTCGATGTACTCTTCGGGAATGGGAGTGGTGATTACTAGCTCCCTTTCACCCATGATGCTAATTATTTGGTGATTGCTAATGAATTTCACCTGTTGATGGAGGGAAGATGGCATGGCTCCCGCTGCGTGTATCTAGGGTCGTCCAAGGAGGCAACTGTAAGCTGGCCGGATGTCCATGACTTGGAAATTAATATTGAACAAAGCTGGACCAATGAGAATAGGCAAGGAGATTTCTCCCATGACTTCCCGCTTTAACCCATCAAATGCCTGGACCACTACTGAGCTAGCCCTTAGCTGGGCATCTACTAGGGTCAGCTTATCCAATGTTGCCTTGGGGAGGACATTGATAATGGTGTTCTTTTTCAGTCGTTTTGAGCTCTTATCAAATAACTAAAGTTAACTATAGCATAGCTAACCCTAGGTCATTTTTCTCAAGGACACAGTGTGCTCAGTTGTGATTTAGTGTGAAGTAAAATGCTATCGAATCTAAGCAGTAAAGTTTTGACTGACTCTTCTCGGTACTGGCCGAGTCGCTCTTGGCAGAGAC
Organism: Mucuna pruriens; assembly: GCA_025330945.1. Lineage (NCBI taxonomy): Eukaryota > Viridiplantae > Streptophyta > Magnoliopsida > Fabales > Fabaceae > Mucuna > Mucuna pruriens. The sequence continues at coordinate 1,408,173 of JAENHJ010000139.1, forward strand.
AGAGCTGAGATGATCTCGGCATAGACGATCCGGCTTGGTCTCGGTTGAGTGCAGACAGACGCTACAGAGATGGACTATCTCTGTTTCAGACTTAAAAAGCAGTAAATAGGGGGGTTGGAGTGCAAGTAAAGTAGAAAGTAAACTAAGACTAAGAATGTAGTAAACATATACTATTATTACTAGTTATCTATTATTATTATTATTATATAACTGTGTTCATATTCAATCCCATTAATCCAGGTTCCACACTTTAGTTCTCAGTCCATATCAGCCTCCAGGGTTCTTATGGCAATCGCCAAAGGTTCGTCCATTGCCATACCGAGGATTTATGCAATCGCTACCTCATCAGTTGGCAGGGATTAAGTTCAGAGCTGATTTTAGGTTCTCAGTTAACAATCGCCAAATGATTACCTACTACATTAGTCAAACCAGTTCCAATCGGCTTAGCTTAACATTGTTCACAATTTAATTGCAATCGCGGATTAAATCATGAATTAAAGTAGAGGAAGAGAATGGAGATAAGAGTTGTAGAATGAAATTGATTAACAGAAATAGAATACAAATACAGTGGTTCTGAATTCAGGTGAATCCATCTTCCACGACGATCACCATGGTTGATGGTGGTGGTTCACCTCCGTTGGCCTGAACGCTGAAAAGCAGCTCCACCAGAGTGCGTCAGTAGTCTGATCGGTCCCCTCTGGCAGACTTTGGCTTCCTAGTCTCAGACTTGCACTTCCTCAATCGAGAGAAACGCCAATGAGCACCATGCACCACCGTGAAAATGGAAAGAGTGAGAGCGAGGAAATGGGTATATTGAGTATGGAATTAAAGTGAATTCAAAAGACGTGTAAAAAGTGCACAACTCCTCCTATATATACACGAGCTGTGATATGCTAATCCTAACGAATCCTAACAGAATTACACTGTGAAGATCGAATTCTACCCCTGTGCAGATCTTCTAACGTGACATGGCATATTTCCTAGGAGTGACGTGGCAGCTGAGGTGGCCTCCGAGCTGGATAGCTGATGTGGTCAATACAATTGGGCCACTCTTTGCTGGGCTGCTGGGTTGCAAGGCATTGGCTGCCGAGACGACTCTGGTTCGGTCGAGATGGAGTCAGATTGGCCAGGATGACTTCATCTCGGCTAAGACTCCTTTTGTTGACCCTGGTCAACTCGGCTTGACCTCCAAGAGAAGGAGTGATACTTTCATTAGCTAAGAAATCTGAATTAACATAGATTTGTATTTTCTCTATATTTAAGCCCATAAAATGAATCTTAGCTAACAATCCATTCTTAAGCACAAAATAGTCGTGTACACATCCTTCTTAGGTGTCTAAAAGATGTATAAATTGTGACTCATCAGACATTCAGGGATGATCCGTTGTCGACCAAGACCCGGGCAATCATGTAGCGACCACACCTTATCGAGATATGGAGTGGCTGGTTATGGCTTCTCTGTTCGACTGGTATCTCATCGTCGGAGAAAGTCAAGTGACCCCTACTAGTGATGTTGTTGACCAGGCTGCCGAATCTTTCCGCCGTTATGTCATGGGCCACGTGGGCCTCTTGCAGGACCTTCAAGAGGAGGTTCCGATGGGCCTCAAAATTGAGTAGTAAAGATAGGAGTGAGATCCGTGCCGGGGTCTTGTTCATCTGGTTGAAGAATTGATGTTCGCTATGCCTGATGATTTTCAGGAATTCTTTGGCCTCTTTTTCGGGTGTCTGGGCTGGGGCATAGGCGGCTGATGCTTTCCGAGTAGGTGCGTGCGTCTCCTTACTAGGGGGGTGAGCTTCCTGACTTTGGAGGTTTTCCGGTGTGTAGATACGTCTGCTTCTGGTGATGCCCTCGCCTTCAGCAATGTTGGTAACCTCCCTCGCGGGCCCTTCCTCCTTGGGTGCCTCCGGTATTGTTAGTATCGCCACGGTACCGCGTGGTTGTCGCGATATGTTGGTTGGGCCTGGACACTGATGGTGAGGGGGGGTGTGGTATTTGTACCGGATCATAGTAAATGGTAATCGGTTTCTGCGGTGGCGTTTCAGCCTGCTCAGTTGCCACAACCTGGAAGACTACCTGTGCTCGGGCTCCCTGCCCGGCGAGTTCGTGGTCTAAGGCGTTGATGGATGTTCCCCCGTGAGGAGGGAGAGGGTTTGTGCTCACGTTTGGCCCAGCTTATTTGAAATTGAGCCATCCTCCTTCCAGGAGGTCTTGTATTCTATGTTTCAGAGCCCAGCAATTTTCCATGGTGTGGCCCGGGCCTCCTTCGTGGTATTCGCATTTGGCATTAGGGTCGTAACTCCGGGGATATGGAGGCTCAAGGGGTTTTGGCGGGGCCGTCATAATCATACGCTTTTGCAGCAATTGGTGGAAGAGGGCCGTGTAGGTCATTGGTATGGGCGTGAAGGTTCTCCTGAACCGGGATGTCCTGGGATTCTGGGCAATGGCCGGGTTTGCAGTTTCGCCTCTGTTCGCATTCGGAGGGTTGGTCGAAACTACCATCCTAGGAGGGTTGAGCGTAACTGGTGGGGAGCTTGAGTTTCCTCCCGTACGGTTTGGAGGGATTGATAGTTACAGCATTGGTCTCCCCTTTTCTCCTATCGGGTATAGGCTTCCTTGTGGAGCTGGTAGAGTTGTTGGCGATCCTTCCACGTTTGAGGCCAGACTCGATTCTCTCTCCCATAGTCACCAAATCCGCGAAGTTTGATGCCACGCTCCCTACGGCCTTTTCGGTAGAAGGGGGCGGCAATGTCTCTATGAACATGGAGACCATTTCCTTCTCGGTTAGCGGGGGTTTGACTTGGGCTGCCAACTCGCGCCATAGCTGGGCGTAATCCTTGAATCCTTCGGACTCCATCTTGGACAAATTCTGGAGTCGGGACCTGTCTGGGGCCATATCCTCGTTGTATCTGTATTGGCGAACAAATGCCTTAGCCAGGTCTCTCCAGGTCTTTACTTGTCCTTTTTCCAGGTTGACGTACCAGTTTAGGGCGGCTCCAGTGAGACTATCTTGGAAGCAATGTACCAAGATCTTGTCTTGGTGGATGTGAGCGGCCATTTTTCGACAGTACATGGCGAGATGTACCCGGGGGCAAGAGCTGCCCTTGTACTTTTCGAATTTGGGAGTCTTGAAGTCCACTAGGAGGGCCACGTCGGACATCAAGCAAAGATCTGTGGCATCTAAGCCGTGGCCTCCTGTACCTTCAATGATTCGCACCCACTGTTCTAGGGAACTGATCTTTACGTCGTGAACAGGGGTGGCCTCCAGGCTTCTGAAGGTAGCTCCAGTTTGCCCAGGGGGCCCTGAAGGGTAGGAGTAGTGAGGCAAACTTATTGTTGCCTGAGTGGACTGGGGTATTGGGTGGCTCGCTTCTACCGCCTCGGGTTCTTCTACCACTTGTGCTTCGGCGGGTGCATTCCAGCCTAGAGGCATTCCATATTCTGGGGAGAAGCCTGGGGGATATGCCGGAGTCCCTTGAGTTGCGGCGTTAGAGGCGGCCCCCGATGTACTAGCAGGAGCGGGCATGGAGGTGTTCCGGGTGAGGAGCTCGAACACCTTGTTAAGATGTTCTCTCATCTCGCCCATGTGTTCCCTTATCTGGCCTACCTCGGCTCTTGTTTGCATGCTCTGTTGTTCCAACTCGTCTATTGCCTGCTCCATGTGTCTAGTTCGGGCTCGGGGTGGATTAAGGGGCTGATTCGGACTCGGCCGTGGGCCAAAGGTTTAGTAGGAGTAGACAGGCTTGGTTTAAGGATGACTCGGTTTGGCGGGGTGTTGATTGGATGGACTTGATTTAGGACTAACTCGGCCTAGGGAGTTTGTTAGACAGACTCGGTTCAAGGATGACTCGATTTGGGGGGTTGATTGGATGGACTCGATTTAGGACTAACTCGGCCTAGGGAGTTTGTTAGGCAGACTCGGTTTAAGGAAGACTCGGTTTGGAGGGGTGATTGGATGGACTCGTTTTAGGACTACCTCGGCCTAGGGAGTTTGTTGGACAGACTCGGTTTGAGGATGATTCAGCCTAGGACAGATTCGGTTTAGAGGGTTATTGGATAGACTCTTTTTAGGACTAACTTGGCCTAGGGAGTTTGTTAGGCAGACTCGATTTAAGGATGACTCGGTTTGGAGGGGTGATTGGATGGACTCGTTTTAGGACTAACTCGGCCTAGGGAGTTTGTTGGACAGACTTGGTTTAAGGACGATTCGTCCTAGGACAGATTCAGTTTAGAGGGTTATTGGATAGACTCTTTTTAGGGCTAACTCGGCCTAGGGAGTTTGTTAGGCAGACTCGGTTTAAGGAAGACTCGGTTTGGCAGGGTGATTGGATGGACTCGGTTTAGGACTACTTGGGTCAAGGTTTACTCAATCCGTTTCTAGAATGACTCCCCAAGGTTCTCACCATTGGATTTCTAAACTTACTCACTATTAGGCTCTTGGGTCTATGGACTCCCCAAGGTCTCCCCCACAAACAGGATCAATTTCCCAGAGTGTGATGGCTCCCCCAAGTTGTCAGCCCTAGGTGGAACTATTGCGATCACCAGTACAGAGAAGACCTCCAATATGGGTACCGCTACACATTCCGCACTCCTTAACTCTCAAGCCCGGGAATAGGACCGCACTCATAGGTGTAATCACACAATGTTATTCCCCCACAGATGCCCCACGTAATCACAATAATAAAATCAAGACTATGTCATTTATCCTAAGGTTTCACGGAGACCATATAGATCACACACACATATTGGGACACATGCAGTAATTAACAACACAAGCGCTCACCTTCCCTATGCGCCTATCTTAATAGGGCTCAACTCTCAAGTAAATTTCCCCAGTGAAGTCTCCATCTGTCACAACCTAAATTGTGACGTTAGGGACATCCCGTTTGAGGTCGGCCAAGACCATCTCGGCCTCTCTTCAGCCGAATCATTCTTGGCTACCAGGAGTCGCCACCTACATTTTTCTCAGGAATGTAAGGAAACCTAGGGAAAGGCTGGTCCTGGGATCGAGCTGTGGGTTCGGGAGTTGGTTACACATCGAGAACACAAGGTGCCCACAATGTACCTTTCACTGGATAGTTACCCTAGGCTAGTTGTAAGGGATAGGGAATTACTTGTGTCTGGGTCTGTCGAGGTATTTCCGGCTTGAGTTAATATGGGTTAGATATTATAATGTATTAGGCTATTGGGGGTTTACGACTTGACTTGATAGGAGTGTGCCCCCTATGCCTACGTACCTCAGCTTTAGAGGAGTCAAAGTCAACGTAGTTCTGGTCTCTTAATAGGGTGGATGGGACTAGGTTAGCTGTAGGCTAATGTCGGTTTCTCATCGACCGAGTCGGACTCGGCCTCGAGAGGGGGGGTGGCGCTTCCCTATCAGGATGACTACTAGACGACATGGTCAAACAGTATTCTAATCCTAGCATGCAAAGTGATTACCCTTAGAGGAAAAGGAAAAAAAAAAAGAACCAACCTGGAATCGGGAGCGGGTAGACTTTCCTTGCTTGTTGACCAGTATCTCTGTTTGCCTTTCAGCCTAGACTTGGAGTGCCTGCTTCTTCTGTTCCTAGCAATCGTTAGCTTTCCGTGTCTCTATTCTTCCAGTCTTTCCGCTGGTTCTCCTCCTCCTTTCTCCTTTTTTTTTTTCCATTCTTCCTTCGCATGGGAGGCTTATATAGAGTTTTCCAACCGCCAGGCGGTTGTTGGGCTGGAAACCGAATTCGTTCTGCGTGGGGGTTAAGATTCGCTTAGGTATTCGGGCGACTCGGCCCTGGATTCACGCAACGGACGGGGTGGACTCGGTCTCGTCTTCTGGTTTCAGTCTCGGATTTGACTGGGTCTCGGGACGACTCTTTAGTGGTCTCTGCCCAATCTTAGGTTGACTCCTAAGGGTTACGGTCTCAGGTTTGACTGGGTTCTGAGATGACTCCTTAGTGGGTCTCGGCCCAGTCTTGAGTTGACTTTTGCGGTCTCAGGTTTGACTGGGTCTTGGGTGACTCTTTGGGGTTCTGGCCCATTCTGAAGGATTGGGCCCTACAAGCTTTGGCCGGACAGTTTTGGGGTGCAACAATCGACCTCAACTTTGGGGGTCAAAGGAGCTTTGGAATGTTTTGGGAGTAGGTTCCATATAAGTGTGGGGGTGATACTCCAAGGCATTGTGAGTAAGAGGTACTCCAAAGTAGTTGTACCAACTGATACTTGTACGTTAAGAAAAAGGATTGTTGAAAAAGAAAGGAAAAGGGTGTGAAAACAAAATGGTGGATGAAAAAGAAAAAGGTGGCAAAAAGAAAAAAGGTTGTAAGAAAAGTGCAACATAAGGCCGCAAAAGTGCAAAAGGAAAATACAAAAGTGAGAAAAGAAAGAAAAATCGAAAGAAAAATGTAGAGAATGGAAGTATATTTAAAATAAAAGACTTGTAGTATCTTGGAGTTAGTCACCATACTTATAAAACTTATTCCCCATTGCTCCTCTCTCTCTTTTGGTTATTGAAAGCTCACTTTACTTTTTTATATCCTACCTTTACTAGTTACAACCCTAACGAAAGTCTTATTGATCACTAGCGCATGTGTGTTCAAGTTGTAAAAATTTAGAGGCTAGTCAAAACTTAGTAGTGCTAGTTAACATAGGGTGCTTGAGTGTAAACACAACCCTAAACACTTAAGAGATTGAGAGTCCATACCTTGCGAGGGCTCTATCATTTTCGGTTGCTCTTTAAATTTTTTGCTTGTTCACTTTGGATGTTGAGAATATAAATTTCATAGATTGCTTGGATATATTGATTTTCGGGTGAATGTATACTTAGTCTGTTTATCTACTTAATGATTTCATTTGAAAATACATCTTCTCGCAATCAATTGTTTTTTTTTCATTTTTGCCTTGATGTTTTCTTCTCGATTTTTGCCCACGAATGCAAAAGTGTAAGTGTTGGGGTCTGATAATTCATATTTTAGACCACCGATAAGATCTTAAGATATGTATAGCAGACTATTTTGTAGATAACAATCACGTATTAGCTAAGATTCAGATTATCGAGCTAAAAATAGGGAAAATACAAATCTATGCTAATTTGAGGATTTTAGCTAATAAAAAGAGTAAAATCATTTTGCAGGTCAAAACTGGACTCTCAAATGAAGTCATCCCAGTTGAGATCGAAGTCGTCCCGGCCAAATGAGTTCCTCTCCAAGCCAAGTCTGACTCCACTCTGCATGCCAACTCCATCTCTAGTAGTCGAGTCCAATCCACATGTTGACTCTGTCTCCAGTAGTCGAGTCCAATTTGCATGCCAACTCTGACTCCAATAGCTGACTCTAGATGTCAAAGTCATCCTATCTCCAAACTCATCTCAATTGGAAGACCGAGTCCACTCCAACAATTTTGGACACATGGTTATTTAGGAAATAGTTAGTTAGTTCATTAGGTATGTTATTTTAGTTAGTTGTTAGTTAGTTAGTCAATTATTTCTATTAAATCAATTAGTATATGATTAGTTAGTTAGTTAATCAAAACGTGTATAAAAAGGGATGCGTAGCTCGATCATGGAGTTTGACAGTTGAGTTAGACAACTGTATCGTTCAGTTCATACACACACGCACTCTCACTTCCATTGATCATTGTTCATTTGTGCTTCAATGATGCTCAGTCGATCAAGTGGGCGTAGGCACAGAGTTCGAGTAGTGTAGGTTGCTAGAGGGGACTGACCAGGAGGGGTAGATTCGTCTATCTTCACGACACACTTTAGAATGTACCGCCTTTCATGTTCTTTGGCTTTCTTTGGTTGAACACTATAGCTCTTCTGTGGCGATTGTTGTGGGAGGTTGAGTTCATAATTCCATGTATCCACACTCTGTGTATCAATATGATAGTTATGCAATGAAATGAGTTTGCGTTTCTCTACTTTTTGTTTATGATTCCTGTTTGTTTCTCTGTTCTTGCTTGTGTCATGATTATGCATGTGTAAGAATGGACTACGTTAGGTTAGGGGACGATTGGAACCAATCTAGCAACTTTATAGGTAATCGATAGAAAACCTAAATCAACCACAAGCGTAATCCTTGCTAACTCGAGGCCGTTATTGTGAAAGACCTCAGTCGGCAATGGACGAATGTTAGGCGATCTTCTTAAGACTTAGTTCGGGTTGGAATTAGATGCATTATTAGGAACCGGAATTGGAACCATTTACTTGCTGACTTTGGAATTGATATGATAAATGTGTTTTGTTCATTGCTTGTTTGCCTTTAATTCCGTAGCTAGTCAGTTTACTTTCTACCTTTACTTTGTAATTCCACAAACCCCCTTACTTTCCTATTCATTGTCCAAGTCTATATTCTGCACTCCTGGTTCTGCATGATACTTAGTCTTTTACACTAGACATCACAAGAATAACGTGTCCTTGAGAGATTCGACCTAGGTTGCCCCTATGCTATATAAAACATAGGTAATCTAGTTAATTTTTATAGTTGAATTGACGACTAAAACCAACTTATCACCTCATCTCTTATTTCAATTGTGACATAAGGAAAGACGTTAGTAATGACCAAAGATCCATCCCATTTAGAACCAAGCTTACCTGCTATTAGCTTAAGGCGAGAATTGAACAAAAGCATTTTTTGGCCCACTTTGAACTCCTTTCTTAAGATCATGTTATTGTGGAAGCACTTCCCCTTTTCTATGTAAATTTTGGAGTTCTCATAGGCTTCTAAGTGAAGCTCCTCAAGATCTTGCAATTGAAGCTTTCTTTCCTTGCCCGCTTGGTCAAAGGCCAAGTTACATCTCTTCACTACCCAATATGCACGATGCTTTATTTCTACCGAAAGGTGACATGCCTTACCAAAAACTATCCGATAAGGGGATATTCCTAATGGTGTTCAGTAAGCCGTCCTATAAAGCCAAAGAGCATCCTCTAGCAACTGGCTCCAATCTTTTCTATTAAGGTGCGCCACCTTTTCCAAAATCTTCTTGATGTCCCTATTAAATACCACGGCTTACCCATTGATTTGGGGATGATAAGCAATAGCCACTCTATGCATCACCCCATACTTCTCAAGCAAGGTGGACATGGTCTTATTGTAGAAATGGCTCCCCTGGTCACTAATGAGAGCTTTATGCACACCAAACATGCAAAAAATATTAGATATAAAAAAATCCACAACAACTTTAGCATCATTAGTTTTGGTGGCCTTAGCCTCCACCCATTTGGAAGCATAATCAAGAGCAAGTAAAATATAAGCTTAACCATAAGAAAACAAAAATAGACCGATGAAATCAACACCTGAGACATCAAAGACCTAACAAAAAAGAATAGGTTATTGGGGCATATCATGCCTATGGGTGATGGCCGCTCCTGCTCTTTGGCACTACTTACAGGTGGTAACAATGTGGTAAGAATCCTTGAAAATGATGGGCCAGTAAAGCCCACTATCTAATACCATCCAGGCTATTCAATGTGATCCATAATGCCTACTTACAGGTGCAGAATGATAAAACTCAAGCACTAATTGGATCTTATGGTCCGGTATACACATGAGAATCACTTAGTCACTGCAAAATTTCCACAAATATGGATTGTCCCACACATAATATTTAGCATCACTCTTAATTTTATCCTTCTATGATCTGGATGCCTCTTGGGGTAAAATTGATGCAATAAGATAGTTGACAATGTGAGCAAACCATGGAACAATACCGTCCAGCTACATGAGCTACTCATAAGGAAAATCATCTCTAATAGGTAGAGGGCCAATCCTCCCCTCAATTCTGCTCAGGTGGTCAACTACTAGGTTCCCTACACCACTTTTGTTTATGATCTCTATATCAAATTCTTGAAGGAGAAGCATCCAACGAAACAATCTTGGTTTCACATCGAAGTTTCTTCAATAAGAATTTAAAAGTTGCATGGTCAGAGAAAACAATAATCTTGGAGTCGAGAAAATAAGAACAAAATTTATCTAATGTAAAAATAATAGTTAAAATCTCATTCAAAGCCACACTTGGAGCATTTTTTCCTAACACAGCAATATAAAATAACCTAAACATAGAAACTACCCTTTGAATTGATAACGCGACCCTAGCGGCCGACAATGCTAGCAAATCCAGTTTGCAAGATGGGGGAAAACAAAAGGAAGAAGTTTTGATTGAACTGGAAGGGATGATAGAATAGGGAAGACCCTAGTCTAGTAACTATCGAGAGGGAGAAGTCGGAAGTAGCCCCAAAAACCAAAGGGGAAGTGAAAAAAACAATAGAATGGAGATCGGGGACAAGGCGGGCAATAAGCCTTAAATTACGATATCAAGAAATACTCACACAAGGCTAGGCACTACTCCGCGACATAGATACTAGAGGCAAACAAAGAAAAAGAAAAAGTAAAAAAGAAAGAAAAAGAAAAATCAAAAAAAGAAAACAAAAGAAAAAGAAAAAAGAAAAAGGAAAAAAAAGAAAACAAAAAAAAAAGAAAAACAAAAAAGAAAAAGGAAGGAAAGAAAAACGAAAGAGGAAAAAATGAAAAACAACAAAAAGCAAACAATGAGAGACCGAAAAACACCTCTAACAAGGAGGGGAGGCCTTGCTCATGCAAGGGAAGACATTTGATACCCAGAAAAATCTTGCTCAATGCCAAGGACTCTAGACAACAAAGAAATCTTATGAAGTCAAATGCATTTTTTTGGTAGACCTGGTCAAACTATTCTATCCCCGAGAGTTCAATTGAGAAAGAATCCAAAGGTCGACCCCGAGTCTCCAAGATGGAGGAGTTAGCACCGCTGACATGAGGGGAACTGATGAGTCATAAAATACACATCTTAAGTGGACCTAAGAAGAGTGTCATTAAGCAACTCATGAACTTAAAAGATGATTGTTAGCTAAGATCCAGATTAAGGGCCTAGAAATAGAGAAAAGCACAATCTGTGTTAATTCAAGGCATTAAGCTAACTATTCCTTCATTGTAGGTCTAGCCAAGCTCACAGCTTGCCACTGGAAGCCCAGGCCGAGAGCCTCTCAACCAGGCCGAGACTCGGCCCATGCAAGCCAATAGCACAATCAGGAGTTAGGTCCAGGTGGCGCTCCACGTCAGTGATATAGAGCCACCTTGGCACCAGCTCAAGCGCCACATCATCTCCTGGAGTAGCTTGCAACGCAAGTCAGAGAAAGGGTAGAATAGGGATTTCACTTGTAATTATGTTAAGTTAGCTTAGCTTCTCGTATAAATAAGCGAAACTCTGAACGATTAGGGGTCTGATGAGTCACAATTTATACATCTTTTAGACACCTAAGAAGGAGGTTTGCAAGACTATTCTGTACTTAAAAATGGATTGTTAGCTAAGATTCATTCTATGGGCTTGAATACAGAGAAAATACAAATTTGTGTTAATTCAGATTTCTTAGCTAATAAAAGTGTCACTCCTTCTTCTGCAGGTCAAGCCGAGTTGACCAGGGTCAACAAAAGGAGTCTCAGCCGAGATGAAGTCATCCTGGTCAGTCCGACTCCATCTCGACAGAACCAGAGTCGTCTCAGCAACCCATGCCTTGCAGCCCAGCAGCCCAGTAGAGAGGCCCAATTATATTGACCACATCAGCTATCCAGCTCGGAGGCCATCTCAGCGTCAGCTCAAATGCCATGTCACTCCTAGGAAATCTGCCATGTCACGTTAGAAGATTTGCATAGGGGTAGAATAGGATCTTCACAGCGTAATTCTGTTAGGATTCGTTAGGATTAGCATATCACAGCTCGTGTATATATAGGAAGAGCTGTGCACTTTTTACACGTTCTGTCTTTGAATTCACTTTAATTCCATACTCATTGTACCCATTTTTCTCGCTCTCGCTCTCTCCATTTTCACGGTGGTGCACGGTGCTGCATTGGCATTTCTCTCGATTGAGGAAGTGCAGGTCTGAGACTGGGAAGCCAAAGTCTGCCAGAGGGGACCGATCAGATTACTGACGCACTCTGGTGGAGCTGATCCTCAACGCTCGGGCTAACAGAGGTGAACCACCACCATGAACCATGGCGATCGTCGTGGAAGATGGATTCACCTGAAGTCAGGGCCACTGTATTTGTATTCTGTTTCTGTTAATCAATTTCATTCTGCATTTCATATCTCCTTTCTCTTTCCTCTTCTTTAATTCACGAATTGAATCGCGATTGCATTTGAGACGTGAACAATGTTAAGCTAAGCCGATTGGAACTGGTTTAACTAATATAGTAGGTAATCATTTAACGATTGTTAATAGAGAACCTAAAATCAGCTCTGAACTTAATCCCTACCAACTGATGAGGTAGCGATTGCATAAATCCTCGGTATGGCAATGGACGAACCTTTGGCGATTGTCATAAGACTTCCCAAGGCTGATATGGGCTGAGAACTGGAGTGTGGAAATTGGACTGGATTTGGACATACAGGACTGGACACGAACACAGTTATATATAATAATAATAGATAACTAGTAACAGTAGTATATGTTTACTGCATTCATAGTCTTAGTTTACTTTCTGCTTTACTTGTACTCCAACCCCCCTATTCACTGCTTTCTATGTCTGAGACAGAGATAGTCCATCTCTATAGCGTCTGTTTGCTCAGTCTTTGCCGAGAGCTACTCGGCCAGTGCCGAGGGGACTCAGCATTTTGCATCTTAGATTCTACATCACTTCACTTAACACCAATTCACAACTGAACACACCGTGTCCTTGAGAAGAATGATCTAGGGTTAGCTATACTATAGTTAGCTTTAGTTATTTGATAAGCGCGTAAAACGACTGTAAAAACACTCATCATCAAATTGGCGTCGTTGCCGGGGACACAAGTTCTTTTGTGTCTTTGTGTGTCAAGTTAACAAAGGTCGAATCCCGAGTCTGTAAACTGTGTCTGTCAAGTCAGTCTTGAGTCTTTTGAACTTGTCTATGTTTGTCTGTTTTGTTTATGGATCCTAAATAAAAAGCATGTTGACTATTATTTGTTTCTCTGCGTGAATTCACCGTTAAAAATAGCTACGTAGAATTGGCATTCTGTTTTGTATTCACTACTGCATCCTTCTTTCTGCATTGCATTCTTGCATTCAGCTAGTTTTTCTGTTTTGCATTCGTGCTAGTTTAATTGCATTCTTTCCGTGTGCCATTTTGTAGTTCCATTGGTTAGTTAACTGATAGCTGTAGTTTCCAATTCTGCATTTACTATTTCAAGTACTATTTCTAATTCTGATTTTTCTGCATAATATGTACAATGCATGACTAGGAGTAGTACTGACCCATTGTATGTTTTTGACCCAGAAATAGAATTAACTTTACGTAGATTACGCAAAATTAGGAACGCTACAGTAAATACTAGTATCAATATAGATCCTGTAGCTGACTCTAACCAGTTTTACACTAACAATTTTGTTCCTAGTTCTGACGTTTTTGCAGAATCAGGACGAATGGACAATAACGATAGGACAATGAAGGAATTAGCCACTCCAGACGTGGTGTATCAACTTTGGTGCATCCAATACCCACAACTGGAGCCAGCTCAAACATATGAGTTAAAATATGCTCTTATACACCTGTTGCCTAAGTTTCATGGTCTTGCAGGAGAAGACCCCCACAAGCATTTAAAAGAATTCCATGTGGTCTGTTCTACAATGAGGCCGCAAGGGATATCGGAAGACTACATCAAAATGAAGGCATTTCCATTCTCCCTGGATGGAGCAGCGAAGGATTGGCTGTATCTTCAGCCAGTACTTTTCAATACTTGGGGAGACATGAAGCGCACCTTCTGGAGAAGTTCTTTCCGGCATCCCATTTGCGTCCATTAGAAAGGAAATATGTGGGATAAGGCAGCATACAGGAGAAACCTTTGCACGAGTCTTGGGAGAGGTTCAACAAACTCGTGCCACCTGTCCACATCATCGGATCAGCGAACAGTTGCTGATCCAGTATTTTTATGAAGGATTATCGCTGATGGACAAAAGTATGATAGACGTAGCCAGTGGCGGAGCTCTGATGGAAAAAACACCAGCAGCAGCACGGCATCTGATTTCCAATATGGCAAGCAATACACAGTAGTTTGGGATCAGAGGGCCAAATCAACCACGGATGGTGAGTGAAATCGGTGCAGCTTCCAATCAGAGGTTGGAGAATCAGCTGACCGAGTTAACATCATTGGTGAGACAGCTTGCTGTTGGGCAACACCAACCAGCCATGGCAGCAAAAGTATGTGGCATATGTACTTCCGTGGAGCACCCCATGATATGTGCCCATTTCTCAAGAAACCGAGTCGGACCAGCCAGAAAATGTTGGAGCCATAGGTGGATTTCAGTACGGGAAGCAGCCGTATCAGAATCGGCCATTCGATAACCAGCAACAAGGAAGACAGTCATTTTGGCCAGGACCGAATCAAGGACCATATGCAACCCAACAATTCGGATCCACGCCGAACACCTATCAGAGGCAGGCAGGTTATCAACAGCCGACTCCGCAATACCAAGTACCACCTTTCCAGCAGCAACAACAACAGTAGAGAATGCCTACTCCAGGCAACTCTCCATCTCTGGAAGACCTGATGAAGCAGCTTGCAACCAGCAACCTGGAGTTCCAACAATCTGAGCTCCAGCAATTTACAGTTCCAGCAGAACATGACCGCCACCATCTAGGACCTCAAAACGTAGATTGGACAGCTAGCTAACACTGTAAGCCAATTACAGTCGGCACGATCTAGCAACCTTCCCTCTCAAACCATTCCAAATCCGAGAGGTAACGCCGGTGTAGTCACTCTTGAAGTGGAAAAGAACTACCTCAACCTACATTGGAGCAGGTGCCGAGATCAAAAGAAGCCGACTCCGAGTCAAATGCCGACTTACAGTCTCGGCCAGAGACAACTGTCCCATTGCCATTTCCGTCTCGGACCACTTCGGCAAGGAAGCCAGAGTCGGATGAAGAATTGTTGAAGATGTTCCGCAAGGTGGAAATCAATATTCCACTCCTCGATGCTATTAAACAGGTCCCTAAGTACGCAAAATTCCTCAAGGAATTATGTATACATAAAAGGAGAAAAATAAAGGGGAGCAAGGAAACTGGAGGTGTGGTGTCGGCTCTGACACAGAATGGAGCAATCACTACAAGTGCCTTAACTCTGCCAAAAAAATGCAGAGACCCTGAGTCCTTTTCGGTCCCATGCACCATCGGCGAATGCACTTTTGCCAGTGCCATGTTGGACCTGGGAGCCTCGATTAATGTCATGCCCACAGCAATCTACAGGTCCCTGAATTTTGGTTACTTGGAACCCACAGGGATGACCATCCAGCTGGCAAACAAGAGTATTGTCCAGCCCCTGGGAGTTCTCAAGGATGTTCTCGTCCAAGTCAATGAACTAATATTTCCAGCTGATTTTTACGTGCTAGACATGGAGGACGAAACATCCGGGAAGGAATCCACCTTAATTCTGGGAAGACCTTTCTTGATGATAGCCAAAACAAAGATTGATGTGTATGCAGGGACGCTTGATGAGTCACAAGTTATACATCTTTTAGACACCTAAGAAGGAGGTTTGCAAGACTATTATGTGATTAAGGATGGACTATTAGCTAAGATTCAGTTTATGAGCTCGAATATAGAGAAAATACAAATCTGTGCTAATTCAGACTTCTTAGCTAATAAAAGTATCACTCCTTCTTCCTGCAGGTCAAGCCGAGTTGACCAAGGTCAACAAAAGTGTCTCAGCCGAGATGAAGTCGTCCCGACCAGACCGACTCAATCTCGGCCAAGCAAGAGTCGTCTCGGCCGGCCCGTTGACTTGCAGCCCAAAGAGCCCGGAAGAGAGTGGCCCAAATGTATTGACCACATCAGCTATCCAGCTTGGAGGCCACCTCAATGCCAATTCATCTGCCATGTCACTCCTAGGAAATCTGCCATGTCACGTGAAAAGATCTGCATAGGGGTAGAATCGGACATTCACTGTAATTCTGTTAGGATTCGTTAGGATTAGCTAATCATAGCTCGTGTATATATAGGAGGAGCTGTGCACTGTTTAGTCGTCTTTGAATTCACTTTAATTCCACACTCACTATATCCATTTTCTCGCTCCTTCTCTCTCCATTTTTCACGGTGGTGCACGGCGCTGCATTGGTGCTTCTCTCGATTGAGGAAGTGTAGGTCTAAGACTGGGAAGCTGGACGTTTACGGAGGGGACCGATCAGACTACTCGACGCACTCTGGTGGAACTGATCCTCAGCCGCTTAGGCTAACGGAGGTGAACCACCACCATCAACCTTGGCGATCGTTGAGGAAGATGGAACCATCCGAACTCAGGACCACTGTATTTGTATTCTGATTCTGTTAATCGATTTCATTCTGCATTTCATATCTCTGTTCTCTTCCTCTTCTTTAATTCACGAATTGAATCGCGATTGCATTTGAGACGTGAACAATGTTAAGCTAAGCCGATTGGAACTGGTTTAACTAATATAGTAGGTAACCATTTAACGATTGTTAATAGGGAACCTAAAATCAGCTCTGAACTTAATCCCTATCAACTGATGAGGTAGCGATTGCATAAATCCTCGGTATGGCAATGGACGAATATTTGGCGATCGTCATAAGACTACCCAAGGCTGATATGGACTGAGAACTGGAGTGAGGAACCTGGACTGGACTTAATTAATGGAACTGAATCTGAATACAGTTATATAATAATAATAGATAAGTAGTAATAGTAGTATACATTCACTGCATTCATAGTCTTAGTTTATTTTCTGCTTACTTGCATTCAAAACCCCCGTTTCTGCTTTCTTTACTGTTTTTCTGGTTGAGACAGAGGTAGTCCCCCTCTGTAGCATCTGTCTGCACTCACCGAGACCAAGTAGGATAGTCTCTGCCGAGACCATCTCTGTTTAGTCTCTGCCGAGTATGACTCGGCTTACAACCGAGGAGAGTCAACACTTCTCATCTCAGATTCTGCATTGTTTAACTTGACACTAAATCACAATTGAGCACATTGTGTCCTTGAGAAAAATGACCTAGGGTTGACTATACTATAGTTAGCTTTAGTATTTGATAAGCGCGTAAAACGACGGTGACGCCTTGGTGCAATTCAATATTTTCGAAGCTATGAAGCACCCAACCGAAGACCACTCTCTCTTTGTCATTGATATACTTGATGAACTAGTTGAAGAATATCTTCAACTAAATGGCAGTGGTGAAAACATTGAGGAGTCTGCTGAGAATGATGATGAAAGAAGCTGCCCAGGAGTTACAGATGAAGAGGCTGACTATGAAGAAGTACAAGACCTCTCCAACTTTGAGGACAATCATAGTGATGTTGCTGACTTGGCCTTTGAAGTGGAATTGTCCGAATTGTTAGACCAAGTCTGCAGCATAGAACACTCAGAGTATACAAATGATGCAGAAAACAAAGTCGCTGAAGCTGAAAAGTCCTCCATTTCACACTTAGCGACAATTTTCAGGGCCAAGAATGAGTCGGCCAGAGGAGGCTGAGTCAAGGAAGAAATGGAAGTCAACTCAGCTGAAGAGGAAAATAGCAAGGCCGACACGTTTGCCGAGACCGACTCGGCAACTACAGACCAGACACAGGCTAATGTAGAATTCATTGTTCCATCCGGATCCGACTCCGAAGGAGCGTTAGAAGCCAAGGCCGACTCCATTTTGACCATAACCAAATCCATGAAGTCGAGCCGGCCGAAGCAGGCAGGGGCCGAAATCATGTCGGCACACCTGGTGCCTGATCAAGATCAAGTCGGCCAGTCGGATCCAACCTCAGAGACTGACAAATCTCCATCACCGTCACCACCCATAGAATTAAAAACATTGCCGAGTCACCTGAAATATGCCTACCTGAACAAGGAACAACAACTCCCGGTTATTATTGCTAGCAATCTCGACCAAGAACAAGAGGACAAGTTGTTGGAGGTTCTCAAGCAACATAAGAAGGCAATAGGGTGGAAGCTATCAGACCTTCCGGGCATAAACCCCTCAATTTGCATGCACAGAATATTAATAGAGGAGGAAATCAAGCCCATAAGGCAGCCGCAAAGAAGACTGAATCCAACACTCCTGGACGTGGTCAAAAAGGAAGTTACCAAACTCCTTGCTACAGGGATCATCTACCCCATCTCGGATAGCCAATGAGTGAGCCCTGTGCAAGTGGTGCCAAAAAAGTCCGGGATGACTGTCATGAAAAATCAGCAAGATGAGCTGGTACCAACAAGGATTCAGAACAGCTGGCGAGTGTGCATCGACTACAGAAGATTAAACCAAGCAACTCGCAAGGATCACTTTCCTCTGTCTTTCATTGACCAAATGCTTGAAAAATTAGCAGGGAGATCCCATTACTGCTTTCTTGATGGATTCTCAGGCTACATGCAGATACATATTGCGCCTGAAGACCAGCATAAAACAACCTTCACCTGCCCATTTGGTACCTTTGCGTACACACGCATGCCATTTGGCCTCTGCAATGCTCCGAGTACATTTCAACGTTGCATGATGAGCATCTTCTCGGACTTGCTGTAGGACTGCATGGAGGTATTCATGGATGATTTCACAGTGTACGCTGACTCATTTGAAGCATGCCTGAATAATCTATCAAGGGTGTTGCAGAGATGCATTGACACAAATCTTGTGCTCAATTTTGAAAAATGTCACTTCATGGTGACTGAAGGAATAGTGTTGGGCCACCTGGTATCCAACCGAGGTATTGAAGTGGATAAGGCTAAGATAGATATCATATCATCCCTTCCAAACCCCTCTTCCGTGAGGGAGGTTCGCTCATTCCTAGGACATGCAGGCTTTTACAGAAGATTCATCAAGAATTTTAGCAAACTTGCCCTGCCTCTGTCCAGGTTGCTACAGAAGGACGTGGAATTCAACTTTAACCAGCCCTGTATTGAAGCATTTCAAGAGTTGAAAAATAGACTCACATCCGCCCCCATTCTACAAGCACCAAATTGGGACCTGCCATTTGAACTAATGTGTGATGCATCCAAATCGGCATTGGGAGCTGTTCTCGGCCAGAGAGCTGGAACCGGCCTCCCAGTACAGGTAATTGCCTATGAATCTCGAACTATGGACCCGGCCCAGTAGAATTACACAACAACTAAGAAGGAACTATTAGCAATTGTGTTTTCCCTGGACAAATTCCGCCCATACCTTCTCGGCTCAAGGATCATTGTGTTCTCTAATCATGCGGCTTTGAGATACTTGTTGAAGAAGCCTGATGCCAAGCCAAGACTGATTCGGTGGATGCTTCTCCTTCAAGAATTCAACATAGAAATCAGAGATAAAAGAGGTGCTGAGAATTCTGTAGCTGATCACCTGAGCAGAATTGAAAAAGGAAGCGAACTGATGCCTATCCGAGATGAGTTCCCAGATGAGCACCTGTTGCACATAAATTCGTCTCCACCATGGTTTGCTGACATTTGTAATTTTGTGGCAGCATCTCGGTTTCCATCAGAGGCATCTCGGGCATACAAAGATAAACTCCGAAGCGATGCCAAATACTACATTTGGGATGATCCCTACCTTTGGAGATTAGGCAGTGACAAAGTCATCCGCAGGTGCAGTCCTGATGCCGAGACCAACTCGGTCCTCCAGTTTTGTCACTCAGCACCTAGAGGCGGTCATTATGGATTTTTCTGACTGCCAGGGAAAGTATTAGACTGTGGCCTCTATTGGCCAACTATCTTTAGGGGACGCGCATGAATTGTCTCCACCTGCGAGATCTGCCAAAAAGCGGGTGGCCATGAACAGAAGGCACGAAATGCCCCAGCAACCCATCCAATTCTGTGAAATCTTTGACGTCTGGGGAATAGACTTCATGGGGCCATTCCCAGTCTCCAATGGCTACTCATACATTCTGCTGGCCGTGGATTATGTATCAAGATGGGTAGAAGCCATTGCCACCAGAACAAATGATGCAAGAGTGGTTGCGGACTTTCTGAAGTCCAATATTTTCTGCAGGTTCAGTGTGCTAAAAGCACTCATAAGTGACCAAGGCAGTCACTTCTGTAACAGAGCTATGGCTTCCCTTCTTCAAAAATATGGAGTAGCACACAGAATTGCTACTGCCTACCACCCCCAAACAAATGGCCAAAAAGCAGAAGTGTTCAACAGGGAAATCAAGAAAACATTGCAAAAGATGACCAATCCCAGCAGGAAGGACTGGAGCCGCCTCCTTGAGGATGCTCTCTGGGCACATAGAACTGCATACCGGACACCTTTAGGGATGTCTCCCTATAGGATTGTTTTCAGTAAAGCCTGTCACCTTCCTGTGGAGCTAGAACATAGAGCATACTGGGCTGTTAAGCAGTGCAATCTGGCCTATGACCAAGCAAAAGAGCAGAGAAAATTTCAGCTGCAATAGTTAGATGAACTCCGCTTGGAAGCATATGAAAACTCTAGGATCTACAAGTAGAAAATCAAGCGATTCCATGACCAGCAGATCCTGAGAAAAGAATTCCAAGTTGGCCAGAAAGTCCTCTTGTTTAACTCACGCCTCAAGCTCATTGCAGGTAAACTACGTTCTAGATGGGATGGGCCTTTTGTTATCACTAATGTGTTTCCCCATGGTGCAGTACAGCTAAAAGATGAACACAGCAACAGCACCTTCCAGGTCAATGGGCATCAGATTAAGCCATTCCATGAAGGTCCAGCGCTTATCACTCATGACATGGAGATAATATCATTGATGGAACCAGCATCTCCAGATGATCTTGCCTCGCATTGAGGACAATGCAGATTTTAAGTGTGTGTGGGGGGGATAAATATACAGTCAGTTCAATTGCTGTGTCTTAACTCTATTCCCACTCTCCTAAACTCTGCTAATTTTAATTTTTGTTTTGTTAGTTTTAATCACTTTGTTGTTTTCTTTCAGTTGCGTTGTTTCATTTTATTTTTAAAATCTGTCATGTTTTTCAATAAAAATATAAAATTGTTTTGAAAAGAATCTTGAATTAACTTTTGTAAGTTTGGAAAAGACAGTAGGGGCAACTCTGCAACTTTGGCAAGAGATTTCCCCAGTTTGAGGGGAACGAAGCTTTTGTGCTCTAGTCAGTGATTGATTGTAGAACTGAAAAGGAAACCCTCTGTGATAGAGCAAAATACAACCTGTGTGAGATTTTGAGCCCTTGTAAATATTGATGGCTTACATCTTGCCATTTCTCTTCTCCTTCTAATGATATTTTTGCATTCATGTTAATTGCATATTCTACATTTTGCCTCAATTCTCTGGATACAATTGTTCTCACATGCAGGAATGACATGATCTAGGCCATGTTTCTTATAAGCCCTGAGCCAAATAAAGCCTACCTGAACAAATGTGTCTGTTGTTTACCCCTTTTGAGCCTAATATAACCATTCTTCGTAAACAGCTCACTACAAGCCAAGGCCAGAAAAACCATGAATCAACCTCACCCTCGAGGAGCAGAGGAGCTTTGGAATTGTTTTGGGAGTAAGTCATGATCAAGTGTGGGGGAACTCCAGGAAGCAAAAGGTTGTTCAGCACCCTCTAAGGCTTGAAAATGCAAGAAAAAGAATAAAAGCGAGTGAAAGAAAGAAAAGAGAAAAAGAGGAAGCAGCAGTTGGAAATCTGAGCTGAAACGAATAAAGAAAGAAAACAGCTGCATAAGTTGTATAATAAGAAAAAGAAAAGAAAATGAGCTGGTAGTAGCAAGAAGGAGGAATTGACAGCATCCTGGGTTATCCCTCAGGCTGATAAAGCTTACTCCCCATTGCCCCTCTCTTCCTCGTGGGTCTTGAAGCTAGTTTTCCCATATTCTATCCTACCCGTGAACCAGCCTCGCTGCAAGCTGAAAAGAAGTCCTAGTGATCATAACGGTGTGTGTTTTTGCAGGTGTAAGAAGAGAGATTTGCCAAAGTATGGTAATATCAGTTCCATGAATGTTGAGTGTAAATACAAGCCCAAACACGTGAGAAATGAGGGAGTTATTTGCCTAACAGAGAGCTCTGTCACTCTTGGTTACCTTCTCTTGTTTGCAGGTCATGAATTTGCCTAGAGCGCAGAAGGAGTAATTTCTGGATTGTTAGGGTATCTCGACTTCAGAGTGAATGAGTGCCAACTCTGTCTCGGTTGAACTAAAGGAAGCCAAGTGAAAAATTCTTTTCTATCTTTAAAAATTTCCCCTTGTTGATTTTCATTTTATTTTGCCCAGGAGTGCAAAAGGGTAAGTGTGGGGGTGTGATGAGTCACAATTTATACATCTTTTAGACACCTAAGAAGGAGGTTTGCAAGACTATTCTGTACTTAAAAATGGATTGTTAGCTAAGATTCATTCTATGGGCTTGAATACAGAGAAAATACAAATCTGTGTTAATTCAGATTTCTTAGCTAATAAAAGTGTCACTCCTTCTTCTACAGGTCAAGCCGAGTTGACCAGGGTCAACAAAAGGAGTCTCAGCCGAGATGAAGTCATCCTGGTCAGTCCGACTCCATCTCGGCAGGACCAGAGTCGTCTCGGCAACCCATGCCTTGCAGCCCAGCAGCCCAGTAGAGAGGCCCAATTGTATTGACCACATCAGCTATCCAGCTCGGAGGCCATCTCAGCGTCAGCTCAAATGCCATGTCACTCCTAGGAAATCTGCCATGTCACGTTAGAAGATCTGCATAGGGGTAGAATAGGATCTTCACAGCGTAATTCTGTTAGGATTCGTTAGGATTAGCATATCACAGCTCGTGTATATATAGGAAGAGCTGTGCACTTTTTACACGTTCTGTCTTTGAATTCACTTTAATTCCATACTCACTGTACCCATTTTTCTCGCTCTCGCTCTCTCCATTTTCACGGTGGTGCACGGTGCTACATTGGCATTTCTCTCGATCGAGGAAGTGCAGGTCTGAGACTGGGAAGCCGAAGTCTGCCAGAGGGGACCGATCAGATTACTGACGCACTCTGGTGGAGCTGATCCTCAGCGCTCAGGCTAGCAGAGGTGAACCACCACCATCAACCACGGCGATCGTCGTGGAAGATGGATTCACTTGAAGTCAGGGCCACTGTATTTGTATTCTGTTTCTGTTAATCAATTTCATTCTGCATTTCATATCTCCTTTCTCTTTCCTCTTCTTTAATTCACGAATTGAATCGCGATTGCATTTGAGACGTGAACAATGTTAAGCTAAGCCGATTGGAACTGGTTTAACTAATATAGTAGGTAATCATTTAACGATTGTTAATAGAGAACCTAAAATTAGCTCTGAACTTAATCCCTGCCAACTGATGAGGTAGCGATTGCATAAATCCTCGGTATGGCAATGGACGAACCTTTGGCGATTGTCATAAGACTTCCCAAGGCTGATATGGACTGAGAACTGGAGTGTGGAAATTGGACTGGATTTGGACATATAGGACTGGACACGAACACAGTTATATAATAATAATAATAGATAAATAGTAACAGTAGTATATGTTTACTGCATTCATAGTCTTAGTTTACTTTTTGCTTTACTTGTACTCCAACCCCCCTATTCACTGCTTTCTAAGTCTGAGACAGAGATAGTCCATCTCTGTAGCGTCTGTTTGCTCAGTCTCTACCGAGAGCTACTTCGCCAGTGCCAAGGGGAGTCAGCACTTTGCATCTTAGATTCTACGTCACTTCACTTAACACCAATTCACAACTGAACACACTGTGTCCTTGAGAAGAATGACCTAGGGTTAGCTATATTATAATTAGCTTTAGTTATTTGATAAGCGCGTAAAACGACTGTAAAAACGCTCATCATTAGGGTCTTTTGGCATTCATAATTTCCCGCTTCCATTATCTTCATTTTTTCTCATTCTTCATCTCCTACGCTCACGGTGGTGCACAGTGCTATTAATGGCATTTCTCTCGATCGAGGAAGTGCAGGCTAGGAACTGAGAAGCCGAAGGTTACCAGAGGAGACCGATTGGAGCAGCAACGCACTCTGGTGGACCTGATCCTCGGCATCCTAGCTAGCAGAGGTGGATCATCACCGTCGGCCATGGCGATTGCCGTGGAAGATGGAATCACCGAATCCTGGCCCTGTGTTTGTATTTTGTTTTCAATGATATAAGTGTTTTCTGAATTCTGATCTCTGTTGCATTCCTAATATCTAGTTCAATTACTGCGTAGCAATTGCACATAGTAACGTGAACAATGTTAAACTAAGCCGATTGAAACTGGTTTAACTAATTCAGTAGATAATCACTTAACGATTGTTGAATGAGAATCTAAAATCAACTTGAACGTAACCCCTGCCAACTGATGAGGTAGTGATTGTGTAAATCCTCGGTGTGGCAACGGACAAACCTTTGGCAATTGCCATAAGAACTCCCAAGGCTGATACAGACTGTAATTGGAGTGATTGAACTAGAAGGACCTTGATTATTGGAACTAAACATGAACACGGTAATATCAGTAGCACTAGGAGTAGCGTAATTGCATTTGCATTGTAGTTAATTTCTGTTTCGATTTCGATTGCATTCCAACCCCCTCATTTACCGTTTTCAAGTCTGAGATAGAGATAGTCCATCTCTGTAGCGTCTGTCTGCACTTAGCCAAGACCAAGCCGGATTGTCTCTGCCGAGATCAACTCGGCTCAGTCTTTGCCAAGAGCGACTCGGTCGGTGCCGAGGTGAGTCAGTACTTTACACTTAGATTTTGCTCCCATTTATTACACATTGAAACACATCACAAACGCACTGTGTCCTTGAGAAGAATGACCTAGGGTTGACTATACTATAGTTAGCTTTAGTTATTTGATAGGCGTTTAAGACGACTAAAAGAACAAACTATCAGGAACCGTTATCAATTCCCAATAAAAGGCATTAGGCCAGAAGCTGGTCCTGACTTGTACCCTACTCCATGAGATCCCCCATGAAGGACCCAGGCTCACAAATCCTTTCCATTAATAAAATTTTCTTTCTTCTCACGGCATATTCTATTAAGCAGAAGAAACACTAATGCACCTTTGCACTGAGGCCGGGAAGGGAAGCGCGACAACCCGTCTCGGAATCTGGCCACCGAGCCACCACACGGCAACAAAACCCATGCGTCATCGAGGCTGAAGGCGGGATCCGCCCTGGTCACCGAGTCACCCCGCAATGCGTACAAGCTAAAGGAACGCATCACGAGTATATTCGAGCCCGAGTTCCCACACGAGTATGAGACTAGGCGAGAGGCACCATGCATACATAAGACACTTGTATAAGCCAAAACGCACCCTCATCCATGCATACATAGCAAGGATGGGAAATACCCCATGCATGCATAAACATTCGCATTCAATCACCTTTCCCGACTCCATGTCGAAGCCTACCTAACATAGTGAACCACTACCGACTCCGGTGTCGAAAGAAACCCGGTGTTTGAGAATCACCCTTGTTTCGACTTCGTGTCGAAGCCAACCCAGTGTTTTGAGAATCACCCTTGTTCCAACTCTGTGTCAAAGCCAACCCAGTGTTATGAGAATCATCTTTTCGACTCCATGTCGAAGCCAACCCAGTGTTATGAGAATCATCTTTCCGACTCCGTGTCAAAGCCTACCCAGTGTTGTGAGAAGCACCATTTTCCAACTCCGTGTCGAAGCCAACCCAGTGTTTTGAGAATCACCTTTCCGACCCCGTGTCAAAGCCTACCTAAGTGTAGTGAACTCCCTTGCCGACTTCGTGTTAAAGCCTACCTCGGGGTAGTGAATTCAAGATGACTTTGAGTCAACGATGACTTCTTTGTCACAATCCTAAGATAACTATTTATGTGTCAAGCAATTCTTCAAAGTAACAAGAGAAATAAAAGTCCAAATCAGTTATGTTCAATTTATTTCCACTTTGGATGCCCCAATTTCTTCACCTTATTCCATAAGTAGAGTCCTAGATCACACAAAGTTGTCAATTGTCAGAATTCCCAAATTAACAAAACGAATAAGTTCAGGATTCCCAAATCACAAAGTCTATCAAACTTAGAGTCCCAAGTATGTTAATAAAATGCTGAGTTGTTCCAAAGGTTCCTTAGTGTAAAGCTATAAGTCTGTTAGCATAGGATCCCAAATTGCCTAAGTTCATTAATTTAGAAGTTCGAGTGTGTCAACTTTAGATCAACCAAGGTCGAGTCTACCACCTTAGGGTTCCCTGGTTCCGGGTTAGATGTTTAGTTTATTTTTGTAATAGTGGATTTTAGTTGCTATAGCTCCGTAGTCGTGAGAAATAAAACAAGTGAGCAAGAGAAAAAAACACAATAGATGAACAAACATGATTTATTTATTGAATATAACAAAAATTACATCAAGAGGCCCTTTACATCATAAAAAGCAAAAAAACAAAAAACAAAATAGAAAATGACAACAAAAGCATTTCCCATTGACCACGTCTTGTTCCACAACCTAGTTGTTGAAGCCGACTTTGGGAGTCGCCATCCCCTGAAGCCTTTGCAAATATCTTAGGGGGCCAGGTCAACTCCTACAACTACTTCATCCACTCTGGCTTCTAGAGGACGTTCGTGGCCCGTGATGGCAAAGCACCCAGTCTTGACCCCCTAGGAAGGGTGACAATGAACACTACCGGGGATGTCTTAGTGAGGTACTTCCCGACCACACCCAAATCTAGAAGATGCAAGGCAACCCCAAAACTGAAGTCGGGATACAAGCGCATCCTCCCAAAAAGGTCCGAAGTGATAATTCAAGACTGGGAAGGAAGAGCTCATTGAAAGTGAGACCTTAAAGGGGGATGACAAGAAGAGCATCATTGAGAGGATGCTTATCATGGTCACAAGGGGAACTCCTATCGCACAAGGGCAACTACATTTGAAGAGGCCATAGATTATGGACCTCATTTGTTGTAGCAATAATGATGCCAGAACCTAGTAGGGTCCTCTGTGCACCCATCTCGGACGTTGGAGTAGGGAAGGCCTAAAAAAAAAGGCTGCTCGTTGGCCACTACACATACGTCACTCACCTATCACACAGACCCAAGAATAAGGTCTCTCAAAGGGAAGGTCACTACGCTTTAAGGAACATATTTCGCTAGAATCAGAGGCTTAAGGAAAAGGAGCATGAGCCCTAAAGCATCAGTATGTTGAGGATCATTTTCACAAAAAAGAAGAGGGCGAGGGACATGGTGAGGAACACCAACATGAGACTTGCCTATTTATAGCCAAGAAGAGGCGTGTCCAGGAAGCCAAGGAATTAAATGCAGGCACGAAAAAGTAGGAACATTGAATTCATACACTGCTCAAACCGAAAGGCGCATTTTAGAGGAAGTGACGAAGTTCAGCAGAACGACGTAACTCTTGCTATTCTAACATTAAAGCGTGCAACCTTTTGGCTACCCAGTAGTTGTAACGCTTAAAGAGCACAACGTTCCATTCCAGGCTCTCGAAGGGCTATGACACTCGACAAAGAGATGTGTGGCTCCACGCGCACCTTTCAACTTTGCAGTAGTCATGTCGCTTAATACAAAGGTGTGTCACCCCCACACGCAAACCTCTACCTCCCAACAAGCGCATTATATCCCTCATTGGCGAGTCATTTTCACTCCCCAATGGATCGTTCCCTCCCGTCCGACCACTCAGGCGGTCAACCCGGCACGCAGACAAAGGCTGAAGAGAAGTGGTATTTATTCCTGATCACTTTAGAAGACATTCACATATCTCTTAGGTGATCACAAATAAAAAGGGGAAACTATAAGACCCACATTTCGTTCGGCCCAATAGACGGTTCCACGACGAATTTTGAGCCCAAGGAAGACTCATGTCCAAAAGGCTAGGAAGGGACTCGTTAGGGAAGCCAACCGACCCGGCCCATCCGAGAAGAAGAACACAACACACTTGACAACACTCAGTAGGGTAGGACCGGCAAAGACGTACTCGACCTGGTCCACGACTCGGATGAAGGCTAAAAGGGCAGGTGCCCACATTCCCCTACAAGGAAGATAAAGAAAGGATGCCAAAATGCTCAGAAGTGGTCACGTCAGGCACGCGACACCCCACCTGAATGACGTCAAGGAATTTTCCACTTCAACATAAAAGATGCTACGACGTCATCTTGAATTGTGAGATTTTCCAAGGGGCAGAACCTCTGATGAGACCACGTCAAGGGGACAAGGGACCAACTGTCCCTAACAGAATAAAAATCCTCGCCAATCGCGGCAAGAGAAAGGGCTACGTCAGCCACTACCCTTGAGAGACGTCGTGAATTCAAGAGAACGTGCCACGATCAAGCGTAGGAGTATCAACCTGGGGATCACCAAGGCTAATGAACTGGATAAAGAGGCTTGAACGTCTCCACGTGGTAAGATCATACGTGCTCTCACCATCCTCTCAAGGACTATAAAAGGCCTCAACTCGAGGAGCTTGGGGTGATGGTCAAGAAAAAGGAGGGGGAGAATGATTGCAAAGATTGGACTCAAACCCTGAAGAGGCCAGCTACCAATTCAAGCAGCGACTAGCTCTCCGGATCCCAAGTAAAGTTCCTGGCCAAAGCCCCGATCAAGCCATGGGCATTCCCCACGAGTACACTCCAGATGGCGAATACGTAATTTGCCACACAAGTTGGCCTCCCATTTCTCACTAGACTTAAAGCGCCTCCGAGGCCATATGATTAGAACACCCAGAATCCCTAGCACAACACCCCTTACAACAACGAACCATATCCATCCCGTTTTCATCCCGAGAGTTTGTCACACCTCAAATGGCAGGTAGGCCATCTTGATACCAAAACAACTTGCGAGCACTTCATATCGTAAGTACATGGCTCATTTCAACTTAAAACTAAGTTGGTCCTAGCCACCACGACTTAACACTCCATGCATCTCATCTGACCCTAAGTTAGTGGACAAATATCCGAGTCAACCTAGCATGCAGCCATGCGAATGCTCAACCGAGCTCCGAGGCGGGATGCTGATAAGCGGGTTTTCAGTCATCTTACACGCCTCAAATAAATACTAAAGCTAACTATAGTATAGCTAACCCTAGGTCGATTCTCTCAAGGACACAGTGTGTTAAATTGTGACTAAGTGTAGAAATCAGAGTTTTATGCAGAACATCAAGCGTAGAATGCCGACTTGCTCTTGGCAAAGAGTGATCCAATTTGGTCTCGGCAAAGACGAATCCAACATGGTCTCGGCAAAGACGAATCCGACACGGTCTCAGCTAAGCGTAGACTCAGACGCAACAAAGTCGGGCTAACTCGGTTTCAGATGGACACGACGGAGTCAGACTGACTTGGTCTCAGACTCTGGAAAACAGTAAATAGGGGGTTTGTGTTTAAGTTCATAAAATAAACTAAGTGCAGAAAAATAAGCTAAACTAATCTATACTAGCTATTGTACCAATTCGGAAATCAATACACAACAGTTTACCATTCTTACTTAGAATTATACTCCGAATCAACCTTAGATTCTTACGATAATCGTCGAATGTTTGTCCATTGCCATACCAAGGATTTACACAATCGCTACCTCATTAGTTGGCAGGAAGTATGTACTTGGTTGATTTTAGGTTCTCTACCTAATCAGATTATTAGACCAGTTCCAATTGGCCCTAGTCTAATGTGATCTACCCCTAACAATGTGCAATTGCAGCAAAGTTAAAAGCATATTAAATTGCAGGAATTACAATCAAGAGATAGAATTACAAACCAATCATAATATTGAAAATAGAATTGAATACAAAGGTGGGAATTTAGCATTCTCTAGAGAGTTCGCCTTCCCCAACGATCATCAATGGAAGGACGACAGTGGTGCACTAGTGATGGCCAAGCGTTGAGGTTTCTGTCCACCAGAGTGTGTCGGCTATACCGAGCGATCACCTTCGACAACTTCCAGCTTCCCAAATCCTTGTCCTGTACCTCCTCGATCGAGAGAGACACCTTACTAAAGCTTTATGTACCACCGTGCTAGCTTGGAATATCTATAGTTGTTGACGGTGCTAGGTCTAGAATGCCACTATTTTTCCACACCGAAGCCGAGCCTCGTGTGCTGTATTTATACACAAGTTGGCTAAATCTAAATCTAATCCTACAGAATCGTTGATTCCTTGATCCCAGTAGATTTCTTGCTCAGTTACCTGAATTACATATTTTCCTGATCCTAATAGAATACAAATTTGAATTACTAATTACAGATTTCTCAATCCTAGGAGATTACAAATCCCTTGATTCTAGCATAATCATATCTACATGACAGATTCCTTAGTTCTAGGATAATCAAATATGTATTACAGATTCCTTAGTTTTAGCATAATTATATCTGTGTTCTTGCCGGACTGATTTTGGCCACTAACGTCGGCTTGGGCCAGGATGCTCTCGGCTTCTACTGGGTTGAGATGCTCCTTTTGGGTCGAGATGCTCTCGACTTTCAGGCTTTCTCCACAGGGCCGAGATGCTTTCTTTGGGCCGAGATGCTCCTTTTGGGCTAAGATGCTCTCGGCTTTCAAGGCTACAAAACTAGTCCAATCTTTTATCAGTTAAAATCCTTATTTTGGCACATATTTATATTTTTCCTATTTCTAGGTCCATAATTTGAATCTTAATTAAGACAGGACTCTTAATCACTAAACAGACTTAATAACACCCATCTTAAGCCCTTGTGAGGTGTATAAAATGTGACTTATCAAACGCCTAGTGGATAGTCCCGACTTCGCCCCTAAACAGCAAAGGTAGAGCATCCAATGGAAAACTCGGTCCTTGTGCCCTAGACTTCGGTGGATGCCTAAGGGAAAATCCAATCGTGCTAAGACTCCTAGCAGTGTTCACACCCCGAGGGAAGGACACCTAAGGGAAAGTCCGACTCTGTCACTTACCGTCTGTATTCCTCCAAAACTACGTTGACTTTGATTCCTCTCGACTCGGAGATACGTAGGAGCAAGGGGCCTACCGTTGTCAAGTCAATCATTACACCCAAAACATATCCCTACACCGACCATTACATAGTAGAGGTTACGTAGCATGAAATTCATGGGGAACTACGACATACTCTCGCCAACTATTTTGAACACTACTTGGAACCAACTCATTATTCTGGTTTTTCACTATAGTTATCCCAAACTTCTTAGGAACTACTTATACAAGACTAACCCATTGATTGTTTGATGTGGGATAAATGATCCCTGCTACAAGTAGCTTCATAATTTTTTTTACCACATCAAGAATGGTGTGGTTCAGCCACCTCTATGGCTTCCTTATTGGTTGGGCTTCTTGCTCCAATAGTATCTTATGCATGTATATTGAAGGATTAATCCCTGGAAGGTTAACTAGAGTCCAACTAATTGCATTTCGATACTTCCTCAAGAATTGCAATGACATCTCCTCTTACTTAGCTTAGAGTTTGTTGGTTGTGATTAGTAGGGGTTGTAATGGTTGCATAATGCATGGTAATGTAGGTTGAACATCTACAACCTCCACAACTCTTGCAACATTCGTACTTGCAATATCTACAACTCCTACACCTACATTAATAACACTACTACTTTCTGCATAAATCAGGAACTGAATCCAATACAAGTACAATCACAATCAGTAAAATCATCAAAATCAAGGGATTCAGAATGTAGATTTACTATTTTCTATTGTGGTAGCTCATTGCCATTCCTCTAGGTTATGGCACTTCTATTTGCTTGTGGGCTAAGAATGGTTTGAGAAGGAGTTTGTTTAGAACCTTTGGATTGTAGTGCATTAACAATGGTGGCCAATTTTTCAATCTATCATTACAACTCTTGACTTGTGGTAGTCACATTTTGTTGAAATTGAATGTTGCTTGTAGCCATTTGCTTCATCAAATCCTCTATGAAACTCTATTGAATAGGCTCCATAGGTTGTTGTTGTCTGAGTTGGTAGTGGTTGGTATCTTTAAGGTATATGTTGTGTAGGGTGCAAACCATATCTCTAGTTTGAGTACTAATCATGGAGCTGCCTATACTATTGACCATCCATCATTGTAGCAACTTCAGCATTGTTTGGTTCAGTTTCTTGCAAAGTAGGGCACACATCAGTTGGATGTTCTATAGAAGCATAAATGCCACACTCTCTCACTGGTGAACTAATTTGGTGTTGTCCAATGGCTAGTTTTCTAATAAGAGAGGTCAGTTCAACAATCTTATTTTCCAATCTCTAATTATCAGCAACAACTATCTCATTCACTACTCTAGCTGTAGAAGACCCCTAACACCAAATTAGTAGCATCTATCATACTTCTGTCCATTAACACCTTCCCTTCATAGAAGTATTTGATCATATGCTACTCACTCATTTGGTGATGAGAACAAGTTGCACACAACTTGTTGAACCTCTCCTAGTACTTATATAACGTCTCACCACTATGTTGGCTTATATCACATATCTCCTTCCTGATTGATGTTGTTCTAGAGGCAGGGAAGAACTTTTCTAAGAACATCCTCTTCATGTCTCCCTATATATTAAACAATGCTAGTTGTTGGTACAAGCAGTCCTTAGCAGCTCCATCCAGGTAGAAGGAGAATGTCTTCATCTTGATGTAGTCCTCAAGAATTCCATGTGGCCTCATGGTGAAACACACGACATGGAACTCCTTAAGATGCTTGTGAGGATCTTTACATACAAGACCATGAAACTTAGGTAACAAATGGATTAATCTAGACTTTAAGCTCATATGATAGAGCTTGTTCCAATTCAGGATATTGAATACATCAAGGTTGGCACAAAACATCAGGTGTAGCCAACTCCTTCAAGGTCTTGTTAGTATCATCCATGTTATCCAAACTAAATTGGGATGTATCAACACCAAAAATCAGAATAAAAATAGCATTATTAAAATCAAAATCAGCACTATTAGATATGAAAATACTAGAATCAGATGCAAAAACACTACTCTTATGACTACTATTAACTACTTCATTACTCCTATGACTTCATAACAACCAATGGAATGTACTATCTATTTCTAGATCACAAGTATGCAATTAACCAGGATTACTTTTTATTATATACCATAGAAATAGATTGTCAGAAACAATGACAAAAAATAGCAGAAAATAGCATAATTGGTAGAAAATAGTAAAATGACAAAACTTTCCCTAATTTACTATACACTTGTCACGAAGGTCTAGGGGTGTAATGATATCGAACAGTTTTTATTTTATTTTTATTTTTAATTTTCATTTTTCATTTTAAAAAAAGTCTAACACCATAATGACATTATAGGATGCATTTATGATTTTCTAGAATTTTTTGGGTGATTTTTAAAAATCATGAAAAAATAAAATAAAATAAAATAAAAATAAATAAATAAGTCAAAATTAAAATCAAACTAAAAATATCACAAGATTAGGGCACAACAACTTGTGCCCCTTACAATGACACCAATTTCATAATGTTGTTGAGAGACTACCAAATAACTAGATTTCCCTTAATTTTGTAGTATATGGGCTAACATAGGTCAAATCTCTCAAGGACACAATCATGCAATGCCTAATCTTGTTGAACAGAAACCAATTTGAATGTCAAAAGGAGGATTTCTATGTAAAATAGAATTATGCAGAAAACAAAATAGAATTGAAAACAAAATTATCTAACACATGTAGTTTGTTATCATGATTCTAATGATGAAGCAAATTTATATCAACCTAAGGTTCATTAGATAATCATCTAAAATTCGTTTATACAGATTGAGATCATAATCGCAGTCCCTAATTAGCATGGACTCAAGCACATAATTGGTTGATTTTAGGTGATCAATCGATTACCTAACCTTGATTAGATTGGGATTAATCAATCCAAACCTAACATAATCCAAAATCTCATACGAAGACATAGTCATGAAAATGGATCAAGAATTGGAAACAAAAGAAAGACATAATAGAATTTGCATATAAAGAACGCATGAACTCAAACATAACCACAATCATGGACCTTGAATTGATAAAAAGAAGGTAGCCTTCCATGGCAATCATCATAGAAAACGCAACACAAACACAAAGAATACCTAGAAGAGGAGAGAGGAGAGAGAATAGAGATGAAACTTATGATCCAAGAAACCTCCAAAATCCAAGTGTGTAAAATCTAAAAACGTCTCCCTAACCTTAGTAACCAACTACCAACTACTGTTTATTACATGTTCTAAATGCCAAGAAAGATGGTCTAGGATAGAGGAATTCACAGCCCAAAGGCCCACCAACCAAGGTCCCAAAATTGGGCTAGAATATATAAAGAAAGACCCAATAGAGTGGGTGTAGAGGTCACAACTTCACGCGAACTTTTGACTTACTTTTGACTTTAAAGATGGTCGAACTAGGTTGTACCCAAAAGAGAGAAATTGAAGATCTTTGTCTTATCTTTCCAAATCCACTAGGATTTTCCAATTTAGAGGTTTGTAGCTCTAGATATGGTCTATACAAAATAGAAACATCATAATGAAAATTAAGTCCAAAAATAAGCAAAGATTAGCAACTAAACCCAATTAAGTCCAATAACCCAAGACTCAATCAATGTGTCAATATTAATCATAAAATCATGTAAAAAATGTCCAACATAAGTCACTATTAAATGCCTAAAAAATGCTTTATCAGTTGGCAAGCTTCTATAGATGCTTTGTTAAGGACTTCAACACCATTATGGCCCCCTTAAACAAAATAATAAAAAAAGATATGGGGTTCAAATGGGAAGACCTTGAGGAATAAGCCTTCCAATCTCTGAAAGAGAGGCTGTCCAATGCCCTTGTGTTGGCACTTCCAAATTTCCATAAGTCTTTTGAGCTGGAATGTAATGCATCTAATGTGGGCGTAGGGGTTATGTTATTACAGGAAGGGCACCTGATTCCTTTTCAAGTGAGAAACTGAAAGGTGCCCAACTTAATTATTCAACTTATGACAAAGGGCTTTATGCTCTTGTGAGGGCCTTACAAGTGTGGTAGCACTACTTGTTGTTTGATGAATTCATTGTCCATAGTGATCATGAATCACTTAAGTACTTAAAAGGCCAAAATAAATTAAGCAAAACATATGCCAAATAGGTTTAGTTCCTTCAAAAATTCCCATATGTCATCAAACACAAGCAAGGAAAGGCAAACATAGTGGTTGATGCCTTATCCAAAAGGCATGCTTTGCTGGCCATGCTGGAAACAAAGCTTTTGAGCTTGGAGAGCCTTAAGGACTTGTAAGTGGCTAATGTCGATTTTAGTGAGGCTTATTATCATTGTACTGCCCCAGACAATGAAGGCTTCTTTCAGCTTGAAGGTTTCTTATTTAAAGAAAAACGTTTGTGTGTGCCCAAGAGCTCTATTCGAGAAGTGTTGGTGAAGAAGGCACATGAAATAGGATTAATGGGACACTTTGGAGTGCATAAAACCTATTAGGCCTTGTATGAACGTTTCTACTAGCCCAAGATGAGACGTGGCATGCACATATATGTTAGAGATGCTTAATCTACAAGATAGCCATGTCTAAAGCATCATCCAATGGTTTGTATATCCCTCTCCCCATTCCTAGTACACCCTGATTGACATTTCCATAGATTTTATGCTAGAATTTCCCAAGACTCAGTGGGAAAGGTTCTATCTTTGTAGTGGTGAATAGATTCTTCAAGATGGCACACTTCATTCTATGTGACAAGGCTGATGATGCCTCTCACATAGCCAACTTCTTCTTCAAGGAAGTAGTAAGGCTACATGGATTGTCGTAGTCCATTATCTTTAACAAGGACTAAAGTTTCTGAGCCACTTCTAGAAAACCATTTAGGGTAAGCTGGGTACCAAACTTTTGTTCTCCACCATATGCCACCCATAAATGGATGGCCAAACTAAAGTGGTGAACTGGACATTGTCACAACTATTGAGGTGCTTAATGGGTGATAATTTTGTTGACACAATCAAATTACTAGATTTCCTTTAATTTTTATAGTGTAGGGGCTAACCTAGGCCGATCTTCACAAGGACACAATCCTATCACGCTTAATCATGTGTATCAAAAACTAGAAAGGGGTTTTTAGTGTAGAACTAGAAATGCAGAACAAAAAATTATGTAGAACAATTAGACAAAACAGAATTGATTTGGAAATGAATTAAGGAAGACCAACTCAAGGATTCAAGCATGCAATCCGTTGTCATGGTTCTTCTAAAGAAAGATGCAATTTCATATCAACCAACCTAAGTTTCTTCAGATAATCTTCTAGCATCTATCCATGTATATTGAGATCACAATCGCAGTCCCTAATTAACATGGATTGAAGATCATATTGACTGATTTTAGGCTATCAATTGATTACCTACTGGAAATATAATCCAAAACTCAGCAGAGATCACAATCATGAAAACTGATTGAGAATTGTAAAACACAATAGTAGAAATTGAATTAGGAAAGTAAAGAATTAAGAGCTCAAACCAGTTGCAATCCTGAATCTTGAATTGATAACAGAGTTAGCCTTCCATGTTCATCTTCATAGAAGACTTAACAACAATCAAAGAAGGAAAAAAAAGAGGACGCGGAGAAAATTATAGTAGAAAACATAGTAGAGAAAATCTATGAAAGAATGGGAAACTTCTCCTACAAGGAACCCTTTTCAACTCCCCAAAATCGTTTCTACCAACTAACTAACTTCCTAACTAATCCTACGCTTGGAGGTGCCCAGGGGAATGGGCTTGGACCAACAACTTTAGTAGCCTAACAAGCCCACCAGTCTATAGGGGAAGGTTCAATTTAGAGTGGAGTAGAGGTAGTGGCTTTGAGTCCATTTTTGACATTGCAAATGGTCGAACTGGGTTGAATTGTAAGGAGAAACATTTTAGATCTTCGTCTTATCTTTCTAGGGATACCAAGATTGTCCATTTAGAGGTTTGTAGCTCCAGATATGTCCTGCACAAGATAGCAACCTTATAGTCAAAGTTAAGTCAAAAAATAAGCAAAGATTAACAACTATATTCAATTTAGCTCAATGACCCAAAACTCAACCTATTTATGATTATTAACCAGAAAATACTATGAAATATATCCATAATAAATCACTATTAGGTGCCTCAAACATGTTATATCAGTGGGAAAGAACTAAAAGACTTGAGAATCTTGGCTACCACACATAGTGTTTGCATATAATAGGTAGTCAACCAGACAACATCCCATACACCCTTTGAGCTAGTTGATAATGTTGTCAACACACTATCAAAGTACTAGATTTTTTCCTTGATTTCATAGTGTAAGGGATAACCTAGGTCGATTTTCACAAGGACACATTCTTATCACGCCTAATCATGTATAGCCGAAATCAAATGTTATGTAAAGAAAATGGGGGGTTTGTTTAGCATAGCAATTGTAGTGAAAATTGACAAAACGAAAGAGAGTTTAAATGAAGTAAGAAGCATCAATTCAGGAATTCAATAATGCACTCAATACCATGGCTCTCCTAAGGAATTATGCAATTTCATATCAACCAACCTAAGAAATTAGGTAATCACCTAACATTTGTCTATGCATATTGAATTTGAATTTGCAGTCCCTAATTAACATAGATTCAAGAGTGTATTGGTTGAATGCAGGTTATCAATCGATTACCTATTGCTACTGTAATTGAAAACGCAGCAAGGTCATAATCATGAAATCAAAATGAGAATTGGAAAACACAACAACAAAAATCACATAAAGAAAGTGAGGAATTAGGATCTCAAACCAGTTGCAATCATGAATCCTGAATTGATAAAGAAGTTAGCCTTCCATGTTCATCACCATGAGAGGCTTTGCAGTGTTCAAAGAAATGAAGGAAAATAGAGAAGATGTAGAAAAGAAAATCACACGAAAGAAAATGCAGTAGAGAAAAATCGGTGTGGAATGAAAGAAAAAACCTAAGCAACAACTTCCTACTCACTAACTAAAAGTCTCTAGCCCTTTTATAATTAGAAAATCTGACTAACTAACTCTTTAACTTCCTAACTAACTCTTCAAGTTCCTAACTCCCTCCTAACTGATCACATGGTCGAATTTACCACAGAGGATGGGCTTGGACCGAAGCTTGAGCAGATGGGCTTGGACCAAAGCTTGAGCAAATGGGCTTGGACCAAAGCTAGAGTAGCCCAATGTCTTGTGCCAAGATACAATTGTGCCAAAACGAACTCAGCTGGCTGAGACGACTTCAGCACGTCGGAACGACTTCAGCTAGCCAAGATGAACTTGGCTAGCAGAAGCAGACTTGGTTGGCCGGGGTGGACTTAGCTGGTCGGGACGATTTCAATTGGCAGACATGGACTCGGTTGGTAGAGTGTTGACTCGATCTTTACTAGTGGAGTTGGACTCAATCTCGGCTAGGTGAGAGGACTCAGTCTTAGCTAGGCAAGAGGACTCGGTCTCTCTAGATAAGGCTTGCACAAGATAGTAACCTCTTATTGAGCATTTAAATTTGAGAATAAGCAAAGATCTACAATTATCTCCAATTTAGCTCAATAACCCAAAACTCAACAGTTTGTAATTATTAACCACAAAATAATGTCAACTATGTCCAATCTAAGTCCCTATTAGGTGCCTCAAATATGCATTATCAAATACCCCCACACTTGAACTTTTGCACTCCGCAAAAATCAAATAATAGACTATAAATCAAAAAGAAATGAAGTATATGAACTAAGAAGTGAGTACAAAATAAAATGCACTTCCAATGAATCCTTTAGTCAATAAAAGAAAAGGAATAAGAGTACAAGAATCATATAGTCAAGGTACCCAACAATCTATGAATTTACTTTTAACATCTAAAGCAAACCAGAGAGCAATAAAAATTAAAGAATAATCCACAAGTGATAAAACTCTCTCTAGATATGCACTCCAAATCTCCAAAGTGTTTAGGTTTATGTTTACACTCAAGAACCCTATTCTAACTAGCACTACCAAGCTTTGACTAGCCTCTAATTTCTACAAATTGAAACTCATGCAGAAAATGATCAAAAGGGCTTTTATTAAGGTTGTAATGTGGCTAAGGACAAGGTAGGATATAAGAAGTGATTTAAGCTTGAACAACTAAAGAGGGAAGAGGAGCAATGGGGAATAAGTCAAAAATCATGAAGATTACCCTCAAAACAATACAAGTCATCTAAAACTAATGCAAAACATTTCAAGACAAGTAAAGTCCACTTTGCTTCCTTTCCTCTTATACTTTTTCTTTTTTTCTTTCTCACTTTCATTTCTCTTTTTGCACCATTACAACCTTTTATTACATTTTTTTCTTGCAACCTTTTTGTTATCTTTTTCTTTCTTTGATTCATCATTTTTTTTTTTTGCATACACTTTTTTTCCCAAAAACAAATCATCACAGCATAACAAGTACCACTTGCACAAGCCAAAGTATCAATGTACCACTTGCAATGCCTTGGGGTATCACCCCCACACATATGTACAACCCATTCTCAAAACAATTCAAAAGCTCCTTTAGCCCCTAAGGTTAGGATGATCATGGTTTTTCACTTTGGGCTTGTAATGAACTATAAAATCAAAGAAATGGTTAGATTGGCTCAAAAGGGGTAAGCAATAGATTTAATGCAAGGTAAGTCCATTTGGCTAGTGGCTATAAAGAAAGAAGGCCTAAATCATATCACCAATGCATGTGAGACAAGAAGTATAAAAGAGAATCAAGGCAAAACTTAGAGTAACTAGCAATAGATGTGCAAATCACACAAGAAAGAAGAAAATGGCAAGATGCAAGTCATCAACATACAAGGCTCAAAATCTCACAAGGATAAATGCTCTATCACTAATGATTCAAACTTTAATTTTCAAGTCACTCATTACACCAAAGAACAAAAATGGTTCTGTATCAAGTTGTAAAACCTCTTAATCAAGGATGATGCAACTATTCACAATTTCTACAACCTTTAAATCCATTGAAAAGTTCTAAAAACTGCAACTTATATTATTTTCTTTTTTCTCTTTAGCAAAAATGAAATTGACAACATATGGAAAAATTGAAAAACAACATAAAACAGCGAAAATAGCAAACAACGAAAACAATAATAGAAAATAACAAAACAATAACAGAATTTTGTAAAAACAAAAAAAATAGAAAACAAAAAATAAAAAAACAGTAGCAAAATTTAAAACAAATAACAACAATAGAATTATTTACAAAAATAGCAAACAGAATTTAAAAAATAACAAAGCAACAAGCAGAAAAATCATAAAACAGTAAAACACCTACTACTAAAATACCCCTTAACACTTAAAAGAAGCATTGTCCACTACTTTTCACAATTCTAAGATTTTCACTTGCCCTTGAACTATGAATTCTTTTTTATCTTGTTGCCAAGTTTCAGCCATTTTTGAGATACTAACTTATTCTATCTACTACAACTTTTCACTCTTATAAAATTTCTACTTTCCCTTTATTAATGAAATTTTTTATATCTTGTAGCTATGTTTAAGCTAATTTTGAGATACTAACTTATTCTATCTACTAAAACTTTTCACTATTCTAGAATTTCTACTTGCCTTTGATCAATGAATTTTTTCTATCTTGTGGCTATTATTCAGCCAATTTTGAGATACTGACGTTCTTTGTCTAGTACTACTTATTACTTTTCTAGAATTTCTACTTGCCTTTAATAATAATTATTTTTATCCTATGGCCATGTTTCAATCAATTCTATCATATTGAATTTTTCTATCCAGTATTGTAAGATTTGTAGTTACCATTTATCTATGAATTTCTTTCTATCTTGCAACCAAGTTTTAGTCAATTTTGAGATATTGGCTTTTAAAGTGTGCCACTACTTCTATTTATTTTGAAATTTCTACTTTTCCTTGATCTATAAATTGTTATCTATCTTGTGGCTAAGTTTACACCAATTCTTATATATTGACTTGTTTTGTCTACTACTACTTTTCACTATTCTAGGATTTCTACTTGCCTTGATCTATGAATTTTTTCTCTCAATTACTACTTTTTAGTTTTCTAGGATTCCTACTTACCCTTGATCTATGAATTTTATTCTATCTTATGGCCATGAGAGACTGACTTTTTTTTATCTTCTACTAGTTTTCACAATTCTAGGATTTCAACTTGCCCTTGATCTATGAATTTTTCTATCTTGTTGCTAAGTTTCTACCAATTGTGAGATACTAACTTTTCCTCTATACTGCTACTTTTCACAATTCTAGGACTTTCACTTGCCTTGAACTACGAATTCTTTTTTATCTTGTGGTCAAGTTTCAGCCAATTTTGAGATACTGACTTTCTTTGTCTACTACTACTTTTCACTATTCTAGCATTAACTTGTCTTTAATCTATTAAAATTTTTCTATCTTATGGCCAAACTTAAGCCCATTTTGAGATGCTTACTTTTTCTATCTTCAACTACTTTACACTATTCAAGGATTTCTAATTGCCCTTGATCTATGAGTTTTTTTTTCTTGTGGCCAAGTTTCAACCAATTTTGAGATGCTGACTTTTTCTAACTACTACTAGTTTTCACTATTCTAGGATTTCTATGCACATGTGATCTATGAATTTTTTTCAATCTTGTGGCTATGTTTTAGCCAATTTTAAGATACTAACTTTTCAAGTCCACTACTATTATTCATTATTCTAGGATTTCTATTTGACTTTATTCAATGAACTTTTTTTTATCTTTTGGCCAAGCTTCAACCAATTCCGATATGCTAACTTTTATGTCTACTACTATTTTTCACTATTATAGGATTTCTACTTGTCCTTGATCTATGAAATATTTTCTATCTGATGGCCAAGTTTCAGCCAATTATTAGAAATTGATGTTTTTTGTATACTACAAAATTTCACTATTCTACGATTTCTACTTCCTGTGATCTATGAATTTTTTCTATGTTATGGCCAAGTTTCACCAATTTTGAGATACTGAATTTTAAAGACTAATACCACTTTTCAATTTTCTAAGATTTCTACTTATCTTTAATCTATGAATTCTTTCTATCTTATGGACAAGCATAAGTCAATTTTGAGATACTGACTTTTTCTATCTACTACTACTTTTCACTATTATAGAATTTCTACTTTCCCTTAATCTATGAATTGTTTACTATCTGGTGCCCATGTTTACACCAATTTTTAGAAAGTGACTTTTTTAGTATTCTTATCTTTCTACTTGCCATTGATCTATGAACTTTTTTCTATCTTGTGCCCATGTTTAAGCCAATTATGAGATATTAAGTTTCTTTGTCCCCTATTAGCTTTCACTATTCTAGGATTTCTACTTACGCTTGATCTATGAATTTTTTTATATCTTCTAGAAAAGCTTCATCCAATTCTAAGATACTTTTTTCTTTTCTAAGATTTCTATTTGGACATGATCAATTAATTATTTTCTATCTTGTGGCCAACTTTCACCGAATTTTCACATATTGAATTTTTCGGTCCACTACTAGTTTTCACTATTCTACAATTTCTCTTTGCAATTGATATATGAATTTTTTTTATTTCGTGCCCAAGTTTTAGCCAATTATGAGATATTGACTTTCAAGTCTACTACAACTTTTCACTATTTTAGGATTTCTACTTGCCTTTAACCATGAATAAGTTTTATCTTTTGGCTAAGCTTCAGCCAATTCGTAGATACTATCTTTTTATGTCTACAACCCTTTTTCACTATTGTAGGATTTCTGCTTGCCCTTAATTTATGAACTTTTTCTATCTTGCTGCGTAGTTTAAGCCATTTTTGAGATACTAATGTGGTCAATCTACTACTATTTTTCCTTGATCAATGAATTTTTTTTTAACTTGTGGCCATGTTTCAGCCAATTCCAAAATGCTATGTTTTCTAAGTACTACTACTTTTCTCTATTCTTGGATTTTTACACCCCCATGATCTACCAATTTTTTCCATCTTGAGCCAAATTTTAGCTCATTCTGAGATACTGACTTTTAAAGTCTACTACTACTTTTCACTATTCTAGAATTTCTACTTTTCTTTAATCTATGAATTTTTTCTATCTTGTGGCTAAGTTCTAGCCAATTCAATAATATTGACTTTTTTTGTCTACTACTATTTTAAAGTATCCTCATATTTTGATTGCCTTTGATCTATAATTTTTTTATATCTTGTGGCCAAGTTGTAGCCAATTCTTAGATACTGACTTTTACTTTATACTACTACTTTTTCCTATTCTAGGCTTTCTACTTGCCCTTCATCTATGATTTTTTTCTATCTTGTGGCTTAGTTTCAACCAATTATGAGATATAGAATTTGCTTGTTTAGTACTACTTTTCACAATTCTTGTATGTTTAGTTACCTGTTATTTATGAATTTTTATCTTATGGCCAAGCTTTAACTAATTATGAGATATTGATGTTTTCTATCTACTACTACTTTACACTATTCTAGGATTTCTACTTGCCCTTGAGCTATAAATTATTTTCTATCTTGTGGCCAAGTTTTAGCCAATTATGAGATATTAACTTTTCAAGTCTAGAACTGCTTTTCACTACTCTAATATTTGTACTTATATTTAGTCTATGAATTTTTTTATGTTGTGCCAAGCTCTAGCCGATTCAAGATACTGGACTTTTTATGTTTACTACTATATTTCACTATTGTAGAATTTCTATTTGCCCTTGATCTATGAATTATTTTCTATCTTGTTCTATATTTCACTATATTTCACTATTCTAGGATTTCAATTTGCCCTTCATTTATGAAAATTTTCTATCTCGTGGCCAAGTTTCAGCCAATTCCGAGATGCTCACCTTTTTTACTAGTTCTGATTTTCACTATTTTCAGATTTCTATATGCTCGTGATCTCTCAATTTCTTTCTATCTTGTAGCGAAGTTTCTATAATTATAAGATATCGACGTTTTCTTTTTTCTACTATTTTTATTGATTCTAGGATTTCTATTTGTTTTTAATATATGAATTTTTTTTCTATCTTATGGCCAAGCTACCGCCAATTCTAAGATACTAACTTTTTCTACTTAAAAATATTTCACTTTTGTGGGATTTCAACTTGCCTTTAGTCTTCAAATTTTTTTCAATCTTATGACTAAGTTTCAACCAATGCTAAGATACTCAATTTTTCTGTCCATAACTACCTTTCA
Organism: Mucuna pruriens; assembly: GCA_025330945.1. Lineage (NCBI taxonomy): Eukaryota > Viridiplantae > Streptophyta > Magnoliopsida > Fabales > Fabaceae > Mucuna > Mucuna pruriens. The sequence goes on from JAENHJ010000139.1 coordinate 1,452,116, forward strand.
CTATTTTAGGATATCTACTTGCCATTAATATATCAATTTTTTTTCTATCTTGTCGCCAAGTTTAAGGCAATTCTAGGTTACTAACTTTTTCAATCTTCTACTACTTTTCAAGATTATAGGATTTCTACTTGCCCTTGATTTGCCCTTGATCTATGAATTGTTTTCTATCTTGTTCTAAAGTTTCAACAAATTCTAAGATTTCTATCTTGTTCTATATTTCACTATTCTAGGATTTCGATTTGCCCTTCATTTATGAAAATTTTTCTATCTTGTGGCCAAGTTATAGCCAATTCCAAGATGCTCACCTTTTTTACTAGTTCTAATTTTCACTATTCTAAGATTTCTATATGCTTGTGATCCCTCAATTTTTTCTCTCTTGTGGTGAAGTTTCTATCAATTATGAGATATCAACGTTTTCTTTTTTCTACTATTTTTAATAATTCTAGGATTTCTATTTGTTTTTAATATATGAATTCTTTTTCTATCTTATGGCCTAGCTACCGCCAATTCTAAGATACTAACTTTTTCTAGTTACAATATTTCACTTTTGTGGGATTTCAACTTGCCCTTAGTCTTCAAATTTTTTCAATCTTATGGCTAAGTTTTTGCCAATGTTGAGATACTGAATTTTTCTGTCCATAATTACTTTTCATTATTTTAGGATATCTACTTGCCATTAATATATCATTTTTTTCTATCTTGTTCTTAAGTTTCAGGCAATTCTAAGTTACTAACTTTTTTTGTCTTCTATTACTTTTCAAGATTCTAGGATTTCTACTTGCCCTTGATTTACTTATTTTGTTCTATATTGTGGCAAAGTTTTATCCAAGTCTACGATACTGGTTTTTTTTTTTGTTTACTACTACTACTACTAATTTACACAATTTTGGGATTTTTAGTTACCCATGATCTATGAATTTTTTTTTATCTTATGCTTACATTTTAGCTAATTCTTAGATGCTTACTTTTTTTGTCTACTACTACTTTTCACTATTTTAGCATTTGTACTTGACTTTAATCTATAAATTCTTCTCTATCTTGTGGCAAAGCTTCAGCCCATTTTGAGATATTGACTTTTTCTATCTACTACAATTTTCCAGTTTTGTAGGATTTCTACTTGTGCTTGATTTGTACATTTTTTTCTATCTTGCTGACAAGTTTCACCCAATTTCGAAATGATGCCTTTTTCTATCTTTTTCTACTTTTGATTATTCTAGGATTTCTACTCTCACTTGATCTATAAGTTTTTTCCTATCTTTATGCCAAGTTTCATCCAATTCCGAGATGGTGACTTTTTCTTACTACTATCTACGATTTATACATGCTCGTGATCTATGAATTTTTTTCTATCTTATGGCCAACTTTTTGCCAATTCTAAGATACTTACTTTTTTTGTCTCCTACTACATTTCGTAATTCTAGGATTGCTACATGTTGTTGATCTATGAATTTTTTTATCTTGTGCCCAAGTTTAAGCAAATTCTAAGATACTAACTTTTTGTGTCTAATACTACTTTTCACTATTCTAGGATTTCGACTTGCCATTGATCTATACATTTATTTCTATCTCTTGGCCATGTTTTAGGAAATTCTTAGATAATGACCTTTTCTATCTTCTACTACTTTTCATATTTCTATGATTTCTATTTGCCCTTGATCTATGAATTTTGTTCTATCTTATGACCAAGTGTCAGCCAATTTTGAGATAGTAACTTTTTCTGTCTTCTACTAATTTTTCACAATTCTAGAAATTTTACTTGCCCTTGATATATGAACTATTTTTTAGCTTATGGCCAAGTGCCAGCTAATTCTGAGAGACTGACTGTATCTCTCTACAACCATTTTCCATTTTTGTAGAATTTCAGCTTTCCATTGACTTATGAATTTTTTCTACTTTGTGACCAAGTTTCACGCAATTCCTAGATGCTGACTTTTTCTATCTTCTACTAGTTCTGATTACTCTACGATTTCTTCTTGCACTTCATTTATAAGTTTTGTTTTTCTATCTTATGGCTAATTTCCATCCAATTCTGAGATGCTAACTTGTTCTAACTGCTAATACTTCTCCTTACTCTAGGATTTATATGCACTCAACATCTATGAATTATTTTCTATCTTATGACCAAGTTTTAGCCAATTCTAAGATATTGACTTTTCCTATCTTCTACTACATTTTAGAATTCTAAGATTGCTACTTGCTCTTGATCTATGATTTTTTTCTTATGGCTAAGTTTAAGAAAATTTTGAGATATTGACTTTGTGTTTAAAACTACTTTTCACTATTATAAGATTTCTACTTGTCATTAATCTATGAATTTTTTTCTATCTTGTGTCCAAGCTTAAACCAATTTAAAGATACTGGCTTTTTTTATCTACTATTACTTTTTACTATTCAAGGATTTCTACTTGCCATTGATCTATTAATATTTTTCTATCTTGTGGCCAAGTTTCAGCCAATTCTGAGATACTGACATTTTCTATCTACTACTACTTTTCACTATTGTAGGATTTCTACTCGTCTTTAATCTATGAATTTTTTTCTATATTTTGGCCAATTTAAGCTAATTTTGGCATACTGACATTTTTTGCCTACTACTACTTTTCACTATCCAAGGATTATTACTTGTGCTTGATCTATGATTTTTTTCGATCTTGTGACCAAGTTTCAACCAATTGATCTATGAGACTCAAACTTTTTGTCCACTACTAGTTTTCATTATTGTAGGATTTCTACTTGCCATTGATCTATACATTTTTTCAATCTTGTGGCCAATTTTCAGGCAATTCGCAAATAGTCACTTTTTCTGTCTTCTATTACTTTTCATAATTATAGGATTTCTACTTGCCTTTGATATATGAATTTTGTTTTATCTTATATCCAAGTTTTAGCTAATTTTGAGAGGTTGACTTTTTTAATCTTCTACAACTTTTCACAATTCCAACATTTTTACTTGCCTATGGTATATGAATTATATTTTATCTTGTAGCCAAGTCTCAACTAATTCTAAGATGTTGACTTTATCTGTCTACTACTATTTTCACTATTATGCGATTTGTACTTGTCTTTAATATATACTTTTTTTTCTATCTAGTGCCAAAGTTTGAACTCATTTTGTGATACCGACTTTTTTTATCTATTACTATTTTCACTTTTGTAGGGTTTCTACTTGCCATTAATTTACAAATTTTTTCCATCTTGTGGCAAGGTTTAGCCAATTCTGATATGTTGACCTTTTCTTATTACTACTACATTTCACTATTCTAGGATTTCTTCACGCTTATGATCTATAAGTTTTTTTTATCTTGTAGCCAAGTTTTAGCTAATTCTAAGATACTGACCTTTTTTATCTACTACTATTTTTTACTAGTCTTAGATTTCTACCTAGCCTTGATCTTTGAATTTTCTCTATCTTATGGCGAAGTTTCAATCAATTTTGAGTTACTAACTTTTTCTACTACTTTTCACTATTCTAGGATTTCTACTAGTCTTTAATCTATGAATTTTTTCTATCTTGTAGCATAGCTTCAGCCAATTTTGAGATACTGACTTTTTTGTCTACTATTATTTTCACTATTCTACGATTTCTAATTTCCCTTAATCATGAATTTTTTTCTATCAAGTGTTAAAGTTTCCACCGATGCCGAGGTGTTGAATTTTTCTATCTCTACTACTTTTCAGTATTCTAGGATTTTGATTTTCCCTTGGATCTATCAATTTTTTCTTTCTTGTGGCAAAGCTTTAACCAATTCTGAGATGCTAACTCTTTTTATCGACTATTACTTTTCACTATTCTAAGATTTCTACTTTCCCTTGATCTATGAAATTTTTTCTATCTTATTACCTACTTTCAACCAATTTGAAGATGTGTACTTTTTCTATCTATTACTACTTTTCACTAGATTAGGATTTCCCACTTGGTCGTGATCTACTAATTTTTTTCTATCTTGAGGCTAAGTTTATCCAATTCCAAGATACAAACTTTTCTTTTCTACTACTACTTTTCAATATTCTAGGATTACTACTTGCGCTTGATCTATGAACTTTTTCTATATTGTGACCCAGTTATAACAAATTATGAGATACTAACATTTTTTCTATACTACAACTTTTTACTATTCTAGGATTTTAGTTGTCCTTGATCTATAAACTTCTTTCTATCTTGTGACCAAGCTTCAATCAATTATGAGATATTGATTGTTTTTTTTTATCTAGTATTACTTTTTATCGTTCTAGGATTTATACTTACCCTTGATCTATGAGTTTTTTTTCTATCGTGTGGTTGCATTCCAAGCAATTCTTACATACTAACATTTTCTGTCTACTACTACTTTTCACTATTCTATCATTTCTACTTACCCGTGATCTATGAATTTTTTCTATCTTGTGGCAAAGTGTTAGCTAATTATGAGATACTAACATTTTCCATCTACTAGTACTTTTCACAAATCTAGGATATCTACTTGTCCATCATATATGAATTTTTGTCTATCTTGTGGCCAAGTGATAGAGCATTTTTTAGGTACTTAATAGTGACTTATGCTGGATATATTTGACATCATGATATTGTTGTCTTGTGCAGGTCATATCTAGAGCTATAAAATCATAAATAGTACAAGCTTGGTGGCTTTTTGGAAGGTTAAGGAAAATATCTACAACTTCTCTTTTAGGCTCAACCTAGTTCAACCACCTTTAGTGTTAAAAGTCCACATGAGGTTACGGCCTTTGCACCCACTTTGTTGGTTCTTTCTTTGTATATTTTGGCCTAATTTTGGGACCTTGGCTAGTGGGCATTTGGGTTGCGAATTCCTCTGGCCCAAACCACCTTCCATGGCATCCAAGGCATGTAATAATTCGTTACAATTAGTTTGTAGTTAGTCAGAAGTTAGTTAGACATTTTTTAGGACCTTTCACATTAGTTTAGGAGGTTTCTTGAATTGCAAATTTCCTCTATTCTCATTTTCATTATTGCTTTATACTGTGTTACACTTTTTGTGATGATTGCTATGGAAGGCTAAACTATCTTATTAATTCAAGGTTTCAAGATTGTAGTTCAAGATAAGTTTTTGAGTCTTGTGCAAATTCTATTGTGTTCTTTCCTTTCCAATTCTTGACCCATTTTCATGATTAAGATTTCGCTTGAAGTTTTGGATTGTGCTATATTAGGTATTCGATTCATCAACTAAAATCAACCAATTATCTGTTTGAATACATGCTAATTAGGGACTGTGATTGTGATCACTATCTATAGGGATGAATGTTAGATGATTATCTAATGAATCTTGGGTTGATACGAATATACACCCTTATTAGAACCATGATAACAGAACTACATGATTGAATGGTTGGATTGATGTCACATTATTATGTTTAGTTCAATTCTATTTTACTCAATTTTGTTTTGCTTAATTCTATTTTGTTTAATTCTCTACTGCATAAATAATTTTTCGGCATGATTCTGCTTACACCCAAACCCACCTTTAGCATTCAATTTGATTTTTGTTCAACAAGATTAGACATTGCATGATTGTATCCTTGAGAAATTCGACATAGGTTAGTCCCTACACTGCAAAATTATGGGAAATCTAGTGATTTTGATAGTGTTTCGACACCATTATCAAATTGGCATTGTTGTTGGGGAAACAAGTTGTGTCCTAATCTTGTGACATTTTGACTCATTTAGTGTATAGACTGTTTGTGTCGTTAATTTACTTTTTGGTGTTTCAATATTGCCAAGGGGTAAAGTACTAGTAGAAATCCTTTAGGAGTAGTAGTAGTAGTAGAAATCATAGAATATTGTAAAATAGTAGTAAGCAAAAAAGTGTGTATCTTAGAATTCACTAAAAATTGGCCACATGATAGAAAAAATTCATACATCAAGGGCACCCTATAAGGGCAAAACACAGTGACAGAGGACTATTTTTGCCAAATTCAATCGTTTAGACCACTTCTTCAAAATATTTTTTATTTTCATGATTTTTAAAGTCATCAAAAAATTTCAAAAATATAACATATAATGCCATTGTGGTGTTAGAAATTTTTTTAAAAAATTGTTTGGTATCATTTTACCCTTCCTAGACCTTTCTTTATAAGTGTTAACTATAGTAGGGTCGTTTTTGTCATTTTACTATTTTCTATCAATTCTGCTATTTTTTATACTATTTTCTATCAATCTATTTCTTTGGTATATGATTAGGAGTAATATTGGTAAATTGCATGCTTATGATCCAGAAATAGATAGGACAAACCATAAGTTGATAAGAAGTCTTAGGAGTAGTGAAGTAGCTAATAGTAGTCATAGTCATACTAGTAGTGTTTTTGCATCTGATTCTACTATTCTCAAATTTAATGGTGCTGGTCTTGATTTTGATCTTGCTGATTCTGATTCTAGTCTTGGTCTTTGCATATTCAAATTTAGTTTGGATAATATAGCTGACAATAACAGCACCTTGAAGGAGTTAACTATACCTTATATCATATTACGTGTCAACCTTGGTGTATTCGATATCCTGAATTGGAACAAGCTCAATCATATGAGCTTATGTTTGGACTAATCCATTTGTTGCCTAAGTTTTATGGTCTTGTAGGTGATGATCCTCAGAAGCATCTTAAGGAGTTCCATGTCGTGTGTCCCACCATGAGGCAACATGGAGTTCTTAAGGATTACATCAAGATGAAGGCCTTTCCCTTCTCCCTGGATGAAGCTACCAAGGACTGGTTGTACCTGCAACCAACATTATTTAATACATAGGGATATATGAAGAGGATGTACTTGGACATTATATGAGTATTGGGAGAGGTTCAACAAGCTGTGTGCAACTTGCCCTCATCACAAAATCAGTGAACAACTTTTGATCCAATACTTTTATGAGGGGCTAATGTTAATGGATAAGAGTATGAGAGATGCTACTAGTAGTGGAGCCTTGAAGGACAAGACCCCAATTGTTACAACAAATTTAATTTCCAATATGGTAGGTAACACTCAACAATTCGTCCACTCAAGATTACATTCCATATCAACCTTGGATTTTCTTATGATGATCGCCAAACATTCGTCCATTGCCATACAGAGGATTTACACAATCGCTACCTCATCAGTTGGCAAGGATTAAATTCAGAGTTGATTTGAGGTTCTCTAATGATTACCTATTGAAGTTGTTAAACCAGTTTCGATCGGCTAGTCTAACATTTATCCATGTTACTATATGCAATCGTGACACAACAAGTGGATTAAAATGTAGGAATCACAAACAAGAGTTTGGAATCAAAAACAACTTATATTATTAAGAACAAAGTACAAACACAGGGTGTGAATTTGATGAGTGCGTCTTCCACGATGATCGTCATCGTTGAACGGTGATGGTTCACCTCTGTTAGCCAAGATGCTGAGGATCAGGTCCATTAGAGCCTGATGGCAAGCCAAGCGGTCCCCTCTGAAAACATTCGGCCTCTCAGTCATTGACCTGCGCTTCCTCGATCAAGAGAAACACCACTGAAGTATCGTGTACCACTGTGAAGATGGAGAATGTGCGCGAGAAAGATGGAATGAAAGGTGTATGGAATTATGTCTAAATTCAACCCCCTTACAATGCACCTAGCTCTTCCTATCTATACACGAGCTAGGATTCCTTACGACACATGCTACTAAATTTGTCTATGTCTATTTCAGCAACAAGATCCTAAACAAGAAGAGCATGCCAATTTTGTGTTAAAATTTTTGCATTCATTTCTGCATAGTTTAGTAGCAAGGAAGCCAGAGTCAGATGAAGAATTGCTAAATATGTTCCGAAAAGTGGAAATCAACATTCCACTCCTTGATGCTATTAAACAGATTCCTAAGTATGCAAAATTCCTCAAGGAATTGTGCGTGCATAAAAGGAAAAAGATGAAAGTATAGTGTCAGTGCTAACTAGAAATGAAAACTTCACTGAGGAAGCCCAAACCTTGCCAAAGAAATGTCGAGACCCTGGAATATTTTCAGTTTCATGCACCATTGGTGAATGCACTTTTGTCGACGCCATGCTGGACCTGGGAGCCTCAATTAATGTCATGCCTACATCAATCTACAAAGCCTTGAACTTCGATGACCTTGAACCCACAGGGATGACCATCCAGCTTGCAAACAAAAGCATTGTTCAACCCTTGGGCATTCTTGAAGATGTTCTTGTCCAGGTTAATGAGCTAATTTTTCGAGTTGACTTTTATGTGCTAGACATGGAGGATGAGACATCTAGGAAGGAATCAACCTTAATTTTGGGGAGACCATTCCTGATGACTGCCAAAACAAAGATTGATGTGCATGTCAGGATGCTCTCAATGGAATTCGGTTACACCCTGGTACAGTTTAATATCTTTGAAGCCATGAAGCACCCCACCGACGACCATTCCCTCTTTGGCATTGACATGATTGAAGAACTAGTTGAAGAATATTTTCAACTAGATAGCTACAGTGAAGACATAGAAGATTTTGCTGAAAATGCTGATGTTAGTAGTTGCTTAGGGTCCATAACAGAAGAGGCCGACTTTGAAGAAGTACATAACCTCCCCAACTCCAAGGACAATAATGATGACATTGTCGACTTGGATTTTGAAGCTGAATTGCTCGAAGTAATAGACCAAGTGTGCAATCATGAAAACCTAGAGTGTGTAAATAATGCAGAAGTCAAAGTTCCCAAAACCAACAAGCCTTCATCTGCACAACTGGCAACGATTTTCACATCTAAAGGTGAGTCGGCTATTGAAGGCTGAGACCGAAAAATGACTAAGGTCGACTCGGCCAAGCAAGACTGAGACCGAGAAGACAAAAAAGCTAACTCAGCCAATGAAGGCCGAGAGCAAGGAAAGACCAAAGTCAACTCGGCCGAGATGCTGAGAGACAAAGCCAACATGATTACCGAGACCATCTCGGCCAATGAAGACCAGAAGCAAATGAGAGTTGAATTTACTGTCCCATCCAGATCCGACCCCCGAGTTGCACAAGGAGCCAAGTCCAACTCAAATCCAACAAGAACTGAGAGGAGTTGGCCCAAGCATAAAAAGGCCGAAATCATGTCGGCACACCTAGGGCAGAGACTAATTCAAGTCGACCAACCGGAACTGAGGGCATCAAATGATAATTCTTCATCCCCGCCACCACCTATGGAATTAAAGCCATTGCCGAATCATCTGAAATATGCCTACTTGGACACTAAACAACAACTCCATGTTATCATTGCCAACAACCTCCACCGGGAGCAAGAAGACAAATTGCTGAATGTCATAAGGAAACATAGGAAGGCAATTGGGTGGAAAATTTCAGACCTTCCTAGTATAAAGCCCTCCATCTGCATGCACATAATCTTAATGAAGGAGGAATTCAAGCCCATAACGCAACAGCAAAGAAGACTGAATTTGACAATCCTAGATGTGGTAAAAAAGGAAGTCACCAAGCTTCTTGCTGCAGGGATCATCTACCCCATCTCGGATAGCCAATGGGTGAGTCCTGTACAAGTCGTGCCAAAGAAATCCGAGATGATTGTCATGAAGAACCAATAGAACGAGTTAGTGCCAATGAGGATTCAGAATAGTTGGTGAGTCTGCATCGATTACAGAAAATTAAATCAAGCAACTCGCAAGGATCACTTCCCTTTGCCTTTCATCGATCAAGTCCTGGAAAAATTATCAGGGAAATCCCATTACTGATTTTTGGATGGTTTCTCGGGGTATATGCAAATTCATATTGCACTTGAAGATCAACACAAGACTACGTTCACCTGCCCATTTGGCACTTTTGTGTACACTCACATGCCATTTGGCCTGTGTAATGCTCCAAGTACATTCCAACGTTGTATGACCAGTATCTTCTCAGACTTACTACAAGACTGCATGGAGGTATTCATGGATGACTTCACGGTATATGCTGACTCATTTGATGCATGCCTGGAAAATCTATCAAGGTGTTGAGGAGATGTATTGACACAAATCTCGTGCTTAATTTGGAAAAGTGTCATTTCATGGTGATTGAGGGAATAATGTTGGGTCATCTAGTATCCAAAAGAGGCATTGAGGTGGATAAATAAAAGATAGACATCATAACCTCCCTTCCAAACCCAACGTCAGTGAGGGAAGTCTGCTCATTTTTTGGGAAATGTGGGATTTTGTAGAAGATTTATCAAGAATTTCAGCAAGATTGCCCTGCCACTGTCCAAACTACTACAGAAGGATGTGAAATTCAACTTTGATCAGCCTTACGTTGAAGCATTTCAAGAGCTGAAGAGCAGACTCACATCCGCTCCCATTCTGCAAGCACCAAACTGGGACCTGCCATTTGAACTAATGTGTGATGCATCCAATTCAGCACTAGGAGCTGTTCTCGACCAGAGAGCTAGAGCCGACCTACCAGTGCATGTGATTGCCTATGCATCTCAGACCATGGATCCGGCCTAGCAAAACTACACAACAATTGAGAAGGAACTATTGTCAATTGTATTTGCCTTGGACAAATTCCGTTCATACCTTCTCGGCTCAAGAATTGTTGTGTTCTTTGACCATGCTACCTTGAGGTACTTGTTGAAGAAACCTGATGCCAAGCCGAGACCGATTCGGTGGATGCTTCTCCTTCAAGAATTCAACATAGAGATCGGAGACAGGAAAGGTGCTGAGAATTCTGTAGCTGATCACTTAAGCAGGATTGAAAGAGAAAGCGAACAAATGCCTATCCGAGATGAATTCCCAGATGAGCAGTTGTTGCACATCAAAACATGGTTTGTCGACATCTGCAATTATGTGGCAACATCTCAGTTTTCACTGAAGGCATCTCGGTTTTACAAGGAAAAACTCCAGAGCAATGCCAAATACTATGTTTGGGATGATCCTTACCTATAGAGACTTTGCAGTGATCAAGTCATTCGCAGGTGCATTCTTGACACTAAGATCAATTTGGTCCTTCAGTATTGCCATGCAACACCCGGAGGCAGCCACTATGGATCAACTCGGACCATCAGGAAAGTGCTGGATTGTGGGTTCTATTGGCCCACCATTTTCAGAGATGCATATCAATTAGCCTCCACCTGCGAAAAATGCCAAAAAGCTGGAATGGCAATCACCAGAAGGCATGAGAGGCCCCAATAGCCCATCCTGTTTTGTGAAGTTTTTGATGTCTGGGGGATTGACTTCATGGGGCCATTCCCAGTCTCCAACGAGTATTCTTATATTTTGCTGGTCGTTGATTATGTGTCAAGATGGGTAGAGGCCATAGCCACCAAAACCAATGACGCCAAAGTTGTGGTAGATTTTCTGAAATCTAATATCTTTTGTCAGTTAGGTGTGCCAAAGACGCTCATAAGTGACCGAGGGAGTCACTTCTGCAACAGAGCCATGTCCTCTTTACTCCACAAGTATGGGGTGGTGCATAGAATTGCCACAGCATACCACCCCAAGACAAACGGCCAAGCTAAACTTTTTAACAGGGAAATAAAGAAAACACTACAAAAGATGACCAATCCTAGTAGGAAGGACTGGAGCCGTCTCCTTGAAGATACTCTATGGGCACACAAAACTGCATACCGAACACCGTTAGGGATATCTCCCTACCAGATCGTTTTCGGTAAAGCCTGTCATCTTCCTATGGAACTAGAGCACAAAACTTATTGGGCTATCAAACAGTGCAATCTGGCCTATGACCAAGCTGGAGAATAGAGGAAATTCCAACTGCAAGAACTAGATGAACTCCTCTTGGAAGCATATGAGAATTCCAGAATTTACAAGCAGAAAGTCAAGAAATTCCATGACCAGCAAATCCTAAGGAAAGAATTCCGAGTCGGCTAGAAAGTGCTATTATTCAATTCACACCTAAAGCTCACAACAGGTAAGCTTCGTTCTAGATGGGATGGACCTTTTATTATCACTAATATTCTTCCCTACGGTGCAGTAGAATTAAAAGATGACCATACCAACAACACCTTCCAAGTCAATGGGCACAAAATTAAACCTTTTCATGAAGGTCCAGTACCACGAGCAGGCGACATGGAGCCATTTCATTGATGGAACCAACTCCACCAGATGACACTCGTTGAGCCAATCACGTGAACCCCCCTGAATTTATGCCATGCATTGGGGACAATGCAACATTCAAGTGTGGGGGGGACGTATGGCCATTCAAGGCTTGCTAAAATATGTGCTTTAAATTTTTCTATGATTAAACTCCATACCATCCTGATTTCTGGAATTTGTAGTATAACTTTCCTTTTAGTTCATTACTATCATTTTTTTTTTCTTTCTTTTCAGTCTGTTTCCATTTCTGCCCTTACCTTCTTTGCTTCAATTAAAAGTTGTCCAAGTTGAGTCTATTCCAACTTCGAGGCCATCTCGGCCAGATCCAGATTAACTTCGGCTTGACAAGGCTATTTTGTTTTTCTCACAGCAGAATTCTGATATTGGATTGTTGAGAAAATGTTTTGAAAAAAGAGAATTTGAGATGATTTCATTAAGTATTGGATGAGGCAGTAGGAAGCAATTTAGAAACTTTGGAAGTAGATTTTTTTTCAAGCCTATCAGGGAATGAAATCTTTGTTTCTCTAGGCAGTGAATGGTTGAAAACTAAAAAAAAAGGAACCCCTTGTATCTTGCCATTCTCTCGTTCTGGTGTGATTTTTGCATCCTTGTTGATTGTGTATGCTAGATTTTTCCTTGACTCTTTAGAAATATCTGGTTTCGCATGCAAGAGTGAAATGATCTAGACCATCTTTCTAATGAAGCCTCGAGCCAAATGGACCTACCTTGTAAATGCTATCCCTTGTTTACCCCCCTTGAGCCTGAATAACCACTCTTTTGTGACAACTCATTACAAGCCGAGGCCAGAAAAACCATGATTACCTTCAACCTTAGGGGACAGAAGAGCTTCGAAACTATTTTGGGAGTAAGTCACGATCAAGTGCAAGGGAAGGCACCAGGGAGGAAAGCATGGACAATGTATGTTAAAAGCTCGAACAGAGAAAAAGAAAAGAAAGAAACAAGTGAATATATATATATATATATATATATATATATATATATATATATATATATATATATATATATATATATATATATATATATATATATATATATTCAGAAAAAAGCTACAAGGCATCAGTGAGGAAAAGAAGAAAAAGATAAAAAAAAAAGGAAAGAAACGAGCTTTGAGAATAAAGAGGTCACACTATCCTGGAATGTCCCTCATACTGATGAAACTCACTCCCCATTTCTCCTCTCTTCCCTATGGTTATTAGACCCCCTTTCCATTCTTATATCCTACCCTTAACCCTGACCTCATTACAAGCCGAAAGAAAGTCTTAGTGATCATGGCTGCATGTGTTTTTGAGGTATGGAATGAGAGGCCATTCAAAGTTCGGTAATACTAGTTTCAGGCGATGTTGAGTGTAAATACAAACCTAAACACTTGAGAGTCTGAGAAAATATTCGCCTAAGTGAGAGCTCTATCACTTTTGGTCACTCTCTGATGTTTTCAAGTCACTGAATTGCCCAAGGTGCAAAAGGAGTAATTTTCAAACTTTTTGAACATCTCAATCCCGGGGTGACTGAATGCTGACTCTAATTTGGCTAAACTTAAGGAAGTCAAGTGAAAATTCTTTCTCTGTTTTGAAAATCTCCCTTGTGTTTGAACTCTTATGTTGCCCAGGAGTGCAAAAGTGTAAGTGTGGGGGTCTGATGAGTTAGATTTTATACACCTTACAAGGCTCTAAGATGAGTGTTTGTGAGATAATTTGATGCCTAAGAACTGAGTATTAGTTAAGATTCATATTATGAACCGAAAAATAGAGAAAATATAAATCTACGCTAATTTGGGGATCTTAACTAATAAAAGACTTTTTGCAGGTTTAGCCGAGATGATCTCAACCCATCATAAGAAGATTAAGCCGAGATGAAGTCGTCCCGGCTAGACCGATTCCATCTCGACCAAACCAGGCTTTGTAGCCCAATGAGAGGCAATCCAATGAGGAGTGGCCCAATGGCACTTTCCACATTAGGTACCCAGCTTAGAGGCCACCTCAACTACAACTCAACTACCACGTCACTTCTGGGGAAGCTTGTAGTGCAAGTCACGGAAGGGTATAATAGGAATTCAATTTGTAATTCTATGAGGATTCATAGTTAGTGCGATCCGCTCTTGTATATATAGGAGGAGCTGTGCAATTTTTAAGAGTCTTTGAATTCACACTCTACACATATCCATTGTATCCATTACCTCACTCTCATCTTCGTTCACGGTGGTGCACGGCACAACATTGGTGTTCTCTCGATCGAAGGAGCACAAGCCTAAGATTGCGAAGCTGAAGTCTACTAGAGGGGACCGATTAGGGTTACCAACGCACTCTGGTGGATCTGATCCTCAGTGCTCACGCTATTAGAGGTGAACTACCACCATCAACCATGGCGATCATCGTGGAAGATGGAATCACCCAAATTCGGATTAGTACGTTTGTACTCTGTTTCCATTCATCAAATTCATTCTTCATTTCTAAACTCTATCCCTCTTCTCTTCTTTAATTCATAATTTGAATCGCGATTGCATTTAGAACATGAACAATGTTAAGCTAAGCCGATTAGAATTGGTTTAACTAATTCAGTAGGTAATCAACTAATGAATGTTAATTGAGAACCTAAAATCAGCTCTGAACCTAATCCTTGCCAACTGATGAGGTAGCGATTGCGTAATTCCTCGGTATGGCAATGGATAGACCTTTGGCTATTGTCATATGAAATTCCCAAGGCTGATATGGACTAAGGACTAGAGTACTGAAACTGGACTGGACTTTAACTAATGGGACCGAACACAAACACAATACTATAGTAATAATAATACTAGTAATATTCATAACAGTAGAATACTTTCTCTGCATTCATAGCCGTAGTTTACTTTCTGTTATTTTCGCATACAAACCCTCATTTCCTTCACTGCTTTCATGGTCTGAACACTAACGAGTCAACACTCTGCACTTTCGATTCTGCATCATTTCGTTTCACACTAATTCACAATTAAGCACACTGTGTCCTTGAGAGAATTCGACCTAGGGTTGACTATGCTATAGTTAGATTTAGTTTATTTGATGCTTGTTGAGACGACTAAAAATGCTCTTATCATACCTATGAGTTGGCATCAGTTGATCTCGGCAACTATTGCGGTGCTGGCTATGGCAATGCTTTTCCACATCTCAAAGTAACAACACTCGCATTCCCTCTCAGATTTGGAATTGGTTGGGAGGGTAAGTTGCTAGATCCCGCCCAATATAAATGGCTCACAGTATTGGCTAACTGTCCTATTTGCGTTTTGAGGTCTTGAATAGTGACGTTCATATTTTGCTGGAACTGCATATTGCTAGAGCTCATTATTTGCTGTAACTCCAGGTTGCTAGATGCTAGTTGCTTCATCATGTCCTCTAGAGATGGTGAATTGCCTTGAGCAGGCATTCTTTGTTGTTGTTGTTGTTGGAACGATAGTGCCTGATATTGTAGGGTTGGTTGTCGATAACCTATTGGTCCCTGAGGTGCATTCGGGGCAGGTTCAAATCGCTGAGCTACATACGGCCCTTGACTCGGCCCTGGCCGAAATGGTTGCTTTCCAAACTATTGATTATCAAATGGTCGACTCTAATACGACTGCTTCCCGTACTGGTACTTGCCTATTGCTCCAACACTTTCTAGATAGTCCGACTCAGTTTCTTGCAATGTGGGGCACATATCAATAGGATGCTCCACGGATGTACATATGCTACAAACTCTAGCTGTTTGCTTGGTTGGTATTATCCAACAGCAAGTTGCCTCACCAATGATGTCAACTCGGTCAACTGGTTTTCCAGTCTCAAGTTATCAACTACACCAATTTCATTCACCATTCAGGGTTGGCTGTGCTCCTCTGATCCCAAACTGTTGTGACTTACTTGCCATATTAGAGATCAGGTGCCTTGCTGCTGCTAGCGTCTTATCCATCAATGCTCCTCCACTGGCAGCATCGATCATACTTCGGTCCATCATCGTCAGACCTTCATAGAAATATTGGATTAGCAATTTCTCACTAATCTGATGGTGTGGACATGTGCCAAAAATCTTGTTGAATCTTTCCCAATATTCATGTAGAGTTTCTCCAGAATATTGCCATATCCCACATATTTCCTTCCTGATGGTCACGGTTTTGGATGCTGGAAAGAATTTCTCCAAGAACATGCACGTCATATCTCCCCAGGTGTTGAAGAGAACCGACTGTAGATACAGCAATCTTTTGCGGCTCCATCCAAGGAGAATGGAAATACTTTCATTTTGATGTAATCTTCCGGTATCCCTTACGGCCTCATTGTGGAACAGACCACATGGAATTCCTTCAAGTGCTTGTGGGGATCTTCTCGTGCAAGACCATGAAATTTAGGTAACAAATGTATAAGACTAGATTTCAATTCGTATGTCTGAGCTGGTTCTAGTTGTAGATACTGGATGCACCAAGGTTGGTATGCCACGTTTGGTGTATCCAGCTCCTTTAGAGTTCTATCATTGTTCTCCATCTGTTCCAGCTTTGCAAAATTGTTAGTGCTACTATATTTAACAAAATCAGAAGTGTTAGTAAAAGGACTACTATTGTCAGGACTAGAAACAGAGTTAGAACTAATGCTTACTACTATATTCCTAGCTTTTCTCAATCTACCTAAAGTTATTTCTATCTCAGGATCTAAATCATACAATGGGTCAGAACTACTCCTAGTCATGCATTATATAAAATCATATAGAAAGGTTATTGTTAGTTATACAAGTCAGCAACAATAAACAACAAGAAAACAAGTAACTATCAAAATACAAAATCAAATATGCAGTAAAGAAAATGAAGTCAGTATTGCAGAAATGGCTATTATTTTGTTTTTTAGTAGTGAAACTCATGCACAAAAATTAACATATACCCGACATGCTATATCATTTCAGGATCAAAATCAAAATAGATACAGATTCGATTTAGACACTATGACTCGACTGACACAACACTCCACAGACTCGGGACTCAGCTTAACTCAGGTTTGGCACACAAAGACACAAAAGAACTTGTGTCCCCGGCAACAGCACCAATTTGATAAGCTCGTAATTAGTCGTCTCCACATGCATCAAATAAACTACAGCTAATTATAGCATAGTCAACCCTAGGTCAAATTCTCTCAAGGACATAGTGCGCTCAACTATGGCTTTATGTGAAAACTAAGTAGTACAGAAACTCTCAAGTGTACAATGCAGACTCACTCTCGGCTAAGTGCTAAGTTGCTCTTGGTAGAGATTGGTCCGATATGGTCCCGGCAGAGACTTATCCGACACGATCTCGGCGAAGCACAGACAGACGCAACCAAGTTGGCCTGACATTGTTTTGGACGGAAATGTAGGAAATAGGGGGTTTTGTTGTAGATAAAATGAGACAGAATTTAAACTAAGAATGTAAATGCACCTAAACTAGACTACCTCTAATACTACTACTATATTCATGCTAAGTCTCAACAATCAAGTCGGTTCTAGTTCGTCCACTCAAGATTATGTTCCATATCAACCTTTGGATTTTCTTATAACGACGCCAAGCATTCGTCCATTGCCATACCGAGGATTTACACAACTGCTACCTTATTAGTTGGAAGGGATTAAATTCATAGTTGATTTAAGGTTCTCTAATTGATTACCTACTGAAGTTGCTAAACCAGTTCTGATCGGCCTAGTCTAACATTTGTCCATGTTACCATATGCAATCGCGACACAACAAGCAAATTAAAATGTAGGAATCGCAAACAAGAGTTTGGAATTAGAAACTAATTATATTATTAAGAACAAAGTACAACCACAAGGTGTGAATTCGATGAATCCGTGACGATCGCCATGGTCGAACGATGATGGTTCACCTCTATTAGCCAAGACGTTGAGGATCAGGTCCACTAGAGCGCGATAGCAAGCCAAACGGTCCCCTCTAACAACCTTTGACCTCTCAATCATTGACCAGCGCTTCCTTGATCGAGAAAAATACCACTGAAGTATCATGTACCACCGTGAAGATGGAGAATGTGTGTGAGAAAGATGGAATGCAAGGTGTATGGAATTAAGTATGAATTCAACCCCCTTAAAATGCACCTAGCTCTTCCTATCTATACACGAGCTGGGATTCCTTACGACACATGCTACTAACGACTTCCCAACAGAATTACAAATTGCATTTCCTAATCTACCCTACAGGCTTCTCTAGGGTAACATGGTAGTTGTGCTGACTTGGAGTTGCGTTGGCACCTGAGCTGGGTTGCCTACGTGGAGTGCAATGGGCTGTTCCTTATTGGGCTGCTGGATTGATAAGTCATATTTTATAAACCTCTCAAGAGCTTAAGATGGGTATTATTAAGACTCTTTGATAACTAAGAATCGCATCTTAGCTAAGATTCGAATTATGGGCCTAGAAATAGGAAAATATAAATGTGTTAAAATGAGGGTTTTAACTAATAAAAGAGTGGATTTATTTTGCAGGCCCAAGCTAAGGATGTCTCGCCCAACCAAGAGCGTTTCTGACCTAATTAAAGCATCCAGCTAGATTAGCCTTCCCGGCCAAAGCCGACTTCAGTGGCTAAAATCACTCCGGCAAGAATGCAGATATGATTATGCTAGAATTAATGAATCTATAATGTAGATATGATTATGCTAGAATTAAGGAATCTTTAATGCAGATATGATTATGCTAGAATTAAGGAATCTGTAATACAAATATGATTATGCTAGAATTAAGTAATATGTAATGCAGATATGATTATGCTAGAATTAAGGAATCTATAATGCATATATGATTATGATAGAAATTAGGAATCTGCAATACATATATGATTATTATAGGTCAAGGAATCTATAATCTCCTAGGATTGAGAAATTTGTAATCAGTAATTCAAATTTGTTATCTGTTAGGATTAGGCTATGTTGCAGCTGCCCAGCATATGTATAAATAAAGTACACCAGGCCATGTCTTCGGGGTGGAAAACAGTGGAATTCTAGACCTAGCACCATCAACGATTGCAGGCATTCCAAGCTAGCACGGTGGTACACGAAGCTTCAATAAGGTGTCTCTCTCGTTCGAGGAGGTAAAGGGCTAGGATTTGGGAAGCTGGAAGCTGTCAAAGGTGATCACTCAATATAGTCGATGCGCTCCGATGGATGGAAACCTCAACGTCTAGCCATTAGTGGTACACCATCACCGTCCTTCCAAGGCGATTGTCATGGAAGGCGGATTCTCTAGAAACTCTGAATTTCTCACCTGGTACTCAAGTTTGTTTTCAATAATATAAGTGATTTGCATTTCTGTCTTCTGATTATAATTCCTGTGATTTAATTTGCTTTAACCTTGCCATGATTGCACATTGTTAGAGGTAGATCACGTTAGACTAGGGCCGATTGGAACTGGTTTAATAATCTAGTTAGGTAGAGAACCTAAAATCAACCAAGTACATACTCCCAGCCAACTGAAGAGGTAGCGATTGTGTAAATCCTTGGTATGGCAATGGATAAACGTTCGGCGATTGTCGTAAGAATGTAAGGTTGACTTGGAGGATAATCTTAAGTAAAGATTCTATAAACTGATTGTGTGTTGAATTCAAATTTGCTACAGTAGTTAGTTAGCGTAGTTTAGTTTACTTTCAATACTTAGTTTTTTTTTCTAAACTTAAACACAAAAACCTCCCCTCTATTTACTGTTCTTCTCGGTCCGAGACCGAGTCCAGTTTGACTCTGTCACGTCTGTCTAAGCCCGAATAATATCGACAGTTCTAGTCGGTCTCCCACCGAGATCATCCCGATCGCACTTAAGCCGACGATAGTAAGTCGGCATTTCATAACATTTAGTGGTTTCTGCATAATTCTCTGGATTCCACACTTAGTCACAATTAAACAGACTATGTCCTTGAGAGAATTGACCTAGGGTTAGCTAACACACTGGCGTTGTTGTCGGGGACACAAGTTCTTTTGCGTCTTTGTATGCCAAATCTGAGTTAAGCCGAATCCCAAGTCCATGGAATGCTATGTTTGTTTTTAAAGTCTGTCTTTTATTTATTAAGTCTGAATTTGTCTAAGCATACTGAGTCTGCATAACTCATTTTCTGTCTTGTATAACTAACATTAAACTTCTTTGCATAATTGACATTAACTTACCTTGCATAATTGACTCTAACTTTTATTTTTCTACAATTTTTTTTTTCTGTTTTTCTGTTTCACTTATGTTATTTTTTTCTATTTTTCTGTTTTCTTCAGTTGGTTAGCTTTTTGTTTCTCTTTTGGTTTTTTTTTTATTTGGTCAATAACACTTGAACACTCTAATACTAGTATTGTTCATAATTCTTCTGATCTTGACCATTCTGCTCTTGGATCCAATGGAGAAGGGAATAAGCTATACATTGTTGCTGTGATGTATCAACTGTGGTGTCCTCAACATCCTGAATGGGATGGAGCCTGGTCATACGAGAATTATCCATCTGAGCTAACAATTGTGTTGCCTAAGTTATATGATTTTGCAGGTAACACTCACCATTTTGACAATAGGGGATCCACGACATCTAGAGGAATGAATGGGATTGTTGTGGCTAACAATCAGAGATTTGAAGGATATATAGATGGATGTGGCATGTGTGGTTCTATAGGACATCCACCCAATGATTGTCCCAATTTGCAAGAACCACCACCTCCATTTAGACCACAACCGGTACAAGAAAGTTCCTTAGAGGATTTAATCAAGCAATTGGTCATGAATAACATTCAATTCCAAACGTATCTGCCACACAAAAACCAGTGCAGTAGCTTAACAGTTCATCTTCTCTGGAAGATCTGGTGCAACAGTTTCAACAAACAACATGCAATTTCAACAAAATATAAATGCCATAATGCAAGAGTTGAAAGCACAGATTGGTCAACTGACCACCATAATAAATCAGCTACAATTCGAAGATTCTGGACAGGTTCCTTCCCAAGCCATTCTCAATCCACAAGAGAATATGAGTGACATAACCGTGAAGAGTGGCATGGAGTTGCCGTAATAATAATTACTAAAAGTGCAATATGGATTTTCTAGAAATTTGGATTCAAAGAATTCAACCATTATGTTGGGCTTTGCCGACTCCAGTAGTGTTGCCAACTCCATGCTTGCTATTGCTGGCTCTACTAAGATGGCTGAGATTGACAACTACGTGCCAATTGTTTCTGATTTGGCTGATGTGGTTAAAATTGCAAATTTTGTGACTGATGTTACTGATCTTATTGATATGACATTGGATGAGATTTCAGACCAAGTACTAGGGTCAAGATAGCTGATCTTGCATGTGCTGATGTTGACATTACTAATCCCATGTGTGCTGATGCCAAGATGGCCGATCCTAGATATGCTAATGTTGATAATGCTTTTGCTGATAGGACCGAGGATGCTGATTCTCTGGTTGACAAGTCGGATAGTGTTAATATGACTAAAATGGACGACTCTATAGTTTCTAAGTTGGACCATGCCAATATATTAGAAGTTGCCAACTCTATAATGGAGGTTTTGAGTCTTGCTGATATAATTGAGGTTGCCGACTTTGGGGTCAATATTTTTGCTTTTGTTGATATGCCTGAAATGTCGGATTCTATGACTAACGTGTCCAACTTTGCCAATGTGGTTGATAATTCTAATAGTACCGATATAACTAAAGTTTTAGATTTTGGGACTGAAGTGTCGGATTCTGTTAATAATTTTTTGGCTCATGAACCAACACTTGCCGATTCAGGAAATCAAAGCTGAAACCGTAACTAGGCCAAATCCGTGTCTGACCCCAAATGCTGAATTTGTAACCAAAAGAAAGTCGAGACCGACTCGGCACCCCAAGGCCAAAACTTGGTGTGGGCCGAAAGTGACTCAGGTGAGGAGACTAATGCCAAGTCCAGCATGAGCATATTTCCGAGAGTCGAAGGCAACTCGAACGACAAGAAGAAGCAGCCCGAAGCTGAATCTGTTTCAGACAACCACGTCCGATGTCAAGAACCAATCGAGTCTGACTCTAGCGGCCAACTAAGAGCTAAGTCCGATTCGGATAGTCAGAGCTAGAACCAACCAATGGTTGAAACCGACTCAGCACACCACTTGCCGAATCCAGGCCAAGTCGGCCAATCAAGTAATCAGACAACAGCCGCATTCGGTTTAGGTGGTCGAAACCGATATCAAGCAAAGTCCAAATGTGTCCTTGATAGCCAATACCGCAACTTGACGGATGCCGAGACTATATCCGATTGCGGCATCTACATGTGGACAATTAAGATGACACGTGACCATCCGACTCTACATTTGAAAAGCTGAATCCACTCTCAACAGTCGAGTCAAGAATCCACGAATGAAACTTCTTCACTTTGCTCACCAACAACAGAATCAATACCAGTGTCATCCATAGCGTAGCCATTCCATGCCTTAGTAAACTTTCATTCTGAACTGACTAAACACTTTGAATTTTTTGGAAATATGGATTTTAAGAATTCTGTTAATTGTGAGTGTACCTATACTGGATTAACTAAATCTTCTCTGTGTGTGAAAAGCAACAATGACACTAATCCCAGTGCAGGAGTGATAGGCAATATTGTAGAGAAGCTATTGGAGGATATCATGTTGAAACTATCAAAATGGATGAGGAGAAAGCTCCCCCAAGCTATAGACAACAAGAGCAGAGCAAAATATTGGATATCAGATTTTGCACATTCTTTCCACCCTCAAAGTATTTGTTCTTATTTCACCCCTTCCCTTCCGCACATATGCTTTGCATTGAGGACAATGCATCATTTAAGTGTGGGGGTGTTATGTAGGAGGGTGACGATTTGTTTGGTTTTGTTTGGTTTTAGTTTTGTTATTTCGTTTTTATTCCATTCCTATTCTATTTCATTTTATTTCTTTTCATTTTATTCCAGTTCTGCTATTTTTATTTTTCCTGAGTCTATGTCGGCCCTGGTTCCATTTCTGCCGGGTCCAAACCGATTTCGGTTTTGTTCAATTTTGGTTTTCATTTTCGTTTTATTTTGTTTTTCCTAGCTGACTTCTGATTTCGGAATGCCAATTACTGAGAAAACTATTTTGAAAAATTATGAGTGGATTTCTTTGAGTAAGATAAAACAACATGAAGTAGTGCATGACACTAGACGAGAGGTTTTTAAACTTGACTAGGAGTGAAATTTATGCATCCTTAGGTAGTGAGTAAGTGAAAAACTGAAAAAGATGAACCACTAGTGATAGAGCAATTACCTGTGTGAGAATTTTTGAGCCTTGTATAAATGGCTTTGCGTCTTGCCATTCTTTCCTTTCTTGTGTGATTTTTGCATCTATGTTATTGGTTACTCTAGGTTATGCCTTAACTCTTTGGATACATCTGGTTTTGTACGCATGAATGATATGATTTAGGCCATCATTTTTTATAGCTATTTAGCCAAATAAAGCCTACCTTGTGAATAAACTCCTTTGGTTACCCCTTTGAGCCTATAACTGTTTCTTAATATGACAACTTATTACAAGCCTAAAGCCGAAAAAACCATGATCAACCTGAACCTTAGGGAACAAAGGAGCTTTGGAATTTTTTTGGGAATAGGTCTTGAATAAGTGTGGGGGTGACACCTAGAGGCATTGTGAGAGTGGTATATTTGGAAAAGAGTAAGTGTATTCAGAAAAAGGATTGATGAAAAGAAAAGAAAAAGGATACGAAAAGAAAGAAAAAGCAGTGAAAACAAAAAGAAAAGATTTCAAGTGAGATTGCAACACAAAAGCTGCAAGACAGGAAAAGTGAGAAAAAGAAAGAAAAATACAAACGGAAAAGAAGGGCAGTGAACAAAGACGCTTTCAAGAAATTGGTAATGTCCAAAGGAGATAACCTCCATGCTTACAAATTCATTCCCCATTGCTCCTCTTGCCTCTTTGGTTATTAAAGCTCACTCTACCATCTTGAAACCTACCTTACCCTGGCCACATTACAAGCCTAAAAAGTCCTATTGATCATTTGTGCATGTGTTTTTGAAGGTGTGAAAGGAGAGGATAGTCAAAGCTTGGCAATGGTAGTTGACATAGAATGTTTGAGTGTATATACAAACCTAAACAGTTGAGAGATTAAGAGAATATGTCTTGAGAGAGCTTAGTCACTTCTCGGTTACTCTTTAATGTTTGTAGGTTGCTCATTTGCCTTGAATGTGGAGAAAGTAACTTCCATAGAATGTTTAAATGTCTGGACTCTGGGATAAATGCTTGCTTAATCTGTTTTGTCAAACTTGAGAAATTCATTTGAAAACATATTTCCTCTTTCAAATTTCCTTACAAAACGTCTTGGGAAACTATGAGGTTTTCACATAAAAAAATAAAAAATCTATCCAGGTACAGTTGTTGAAAACTGAGGTTCCATACATGAAAATATGGTAATCTATCTACAATTTGGCTCATGTTGCTCTTGCTTAAAAAAATTCAGGCATTGCACATTAATTAGCTATTAGTAATCAACACCCTAAGTTGCTCTGCTTACAACAACTTTTAGTTTTGGGTCCAATATTATGGCCATAAACTCGATTGTTACTTTGTTTCTTCCTACACTAGTCCATTCCCCATGTGGATCTGGGCCTTGGCATTTGCTCAAGTATTTGCTCTTGGTTTGACACGTAGTCGTTTTTTTATTTTTTATTTTTGTCTAGTATGGACACGTGCCTTATTAGAAGATAATGAATGGTTGGAAAATATCTTTTATAATTTTAAATTAAAATAATATAAAACATTTTGTAACTTTTTTTTTCTTTGAAGATAGTTTAAGAAATCTATTTTTTAAGAATCATGATTTGTTTAGTTGTTGATAGATATGTTAAAACTATCTTTTCTTATCCGTCTTTATATCTATAAAAACAATTCTTCATAATGAAAGAAAAAAATATATATAGAACATCCGTATAGAAAAAAGAAGCAGAATTTTGCTACTGAAAAATAATTTAGAGCATTAGTGTTCATTGGTTGAAGAATCTATCGCTGCATACGATTAATTTAGTATATTGTTGTAGCTTGAGAGAAAAATGTATTGTATTTCAAAGTACTTCTCTCTAACATGTTTTGTGTATTTCAACCCATAATTTTTTTAAATATATTTATCTTTTATGGTAATTGACTGTTATGAACATTGTTTACTGCTGTTGTTTTTCTTTGCATTGCATTGTATATGTTAATTTTGACATTTTTTATTTTTATTTTAATTTTCTAACATGAAAGTCAACGTGGCCCCGAAAAAGTTTTCACTGTCATCGATCAATAGAAAATTAGAAGAATTGTGGACCAAAACTATAAAAAAAAAAGTAAGCATTTTTTGCCAAAATTTTAAGGAGTAAAGGAAAAGAAAGGCACTGTGAAGAAAATCAAATTGTATAACCATACATCAATATTTGGGTCAGATGATTGGGTTATTATTACGGTGTTATCTTCTCCCTGAGTTCAGCCCAGCTTATGGAATTAATAAGGCTAATACAATCTGAGCCTCATTTTAGAGCGTTTTTATTGGGCTTTACCTTTCCAAACAAGACCCCATTAACCCAACTAAATTTGGATGTGAAATCTTTGAGTATAACATAATTAATCCAAGAATACCTTTCTTTACCTCTCTCCTCCATCACTCTCTTAATAGCTTCAAATCTTTCATCTCTAAACTCTGCAAGGTACACATAAGAAATAGCTCTAACCCCCTATTTGGACCCTGAAGTTCCTTGGGACCATCCTTAACTCTTCTAGGGCATATATCCTCACAACAGCAATGCTCTTTAAAATTTCATGATATTGTTCTTCACCTTCTATTTTGACAAACAAATTATGGGAACTTGGGTTCTTGGGCCTCAAGATGGACCAATATCTTCCTTAATTACAAAGCTAGTACAATGACATGTGAGATGGCACCAATGTAATCAAATAAGCTTCTAGGTTTGTGGTACAGAATCCAAAGATTCACATGAGCTTTGCAGCCAGCTTTGAACTAACTCTAAATCATTTTAGTCTGAATTTTTCTTCTACTCTTAATGATCCAATTCTGATTTTGCCCAAAAGTGTAAAAGTGTAAGTGTGGGGTCTGATAAGTCATATTTTATATACCTTACAAGAGCTTAAGATGGGTATTATTGAGACTCTTTGATAACTAAGAATCACATCTTAGCTAAGATTCGAATTATGGGCTTAAAAGTAGGGAAATATAAATCTATGCTAAAATGAGGATTTTAACTAATAAAAGAGTGTATTTATTTTGCAGGCCCAAGCTAAGGATGTCTCGGCCCAACCAAGAGCGTTCTGACCCAATTAAAGCATCCCGGCCAGACTAGCCTTCCCCGCCAAAGTCGACTTTAGTAGCTAAAATCACTCTAGCAAGAATGTAGATATGATTATGCTAGAATTAAGGAATCTCTAATGCAGATATGATTATGCTAGAGTTAAGGAATCTGTAATGCATATATGATTATGCTAGAATTAAGAAATTTGTAATACATATATGATTATTCTAGAATTAAGGAATCTGTAATGCAGATATGATTATGCTAGAATTAAGGAATCTCTAATGCATATATAATTATGATAGAAATTAGGAATCTGTAATGTAGATATGATTATGATAGAATCATGGAATCTGTAATCTCCTAGGATTGAGAAATTTGTAAATAGTAATTAAAATTTATAATCTGTTAGGATTAGGCTGCATCACAATTGCCCAGCTTGTGTATAAATAAAGCATGCTAGGCCACATCTTCGGGGTGGAAAAATAGTGGAATTCTAGACCTAGCATCGTTAGCGAATGTAGACGTTCCAAGCTAGCACAGTGGTACACGAAGCTTCAAGGTGTCTCTCTCGATCGAGGAGGTAATGGACCAGGATTTGGGAAGTTGGAAGTTGTCGGAAGTGATCGCTCGGTATAGCCCATTGTTCTAGGATTTCTTTTTTCCCTTGATCTATGAGCTTTTTCTTTCTATCTTGTGGCCATGTTTCAACCAAATTTGATACACTTACCTTTTCTGATTACTACAACTTTTAACTACTCTAGGATTTCTACTTGCCCTTGTTCTATGCAATTTTTTTTTTATCTTGTGGCCAAGTTTTAGCCAATTTTGAAATACTAACTTTTTTTATCTATTACTACTTCTCACTATTGTAAGATTTCTATGAATTTATTTCTACTTCTGCCAAAGTTTCAACCAATTGTGAGAAATTGACTTTTTATGTCTTTTTCTAGTTTTCATAATTCTAAGATTTGTACTTGCCCTTGATCTATGAATTTACTCTATCTTGTGGCCAAATTTTAGCCAATTTTGAGATATTGGTTTTTTCTGTCTTCTATCACCTTTCAAAATTCTAGCATTTGTACTTCGCCTAGATCTATGAAATTTCTCTATCTTATGGTAAAATTTCAACCAATTCTGTGATACTAAATTTTTCTATCCACTACTACTTTTAACTATTCAAGGATTTCTCCTTGCCCTTAATTTATGATTATTTTTTTCTATCTTTTAGCCAATTTCATCCAGATTTGAGATACCGACGTTTTCTATCTTCTTGTTTCCACTATTCTAAGATTTCTACTTGTCCTTAATCTATGCATATTTTTCTATCTTCTAGCCAAGCTTCATATAATTTTGAGATATTGACTTTTTTTGTCTACTAATAATTTTCGCTATTCTATGATTTCAACTTCCCTTGATCTATTATTTGTTTTCGATCTTGTAGCCAAATTTTAAGCAATTATAAGCTATAGACTTTTGTTTGTCTTCTACCACTTTTCACTATTCTATATGAATTTTTTTCTATCTTGTGGGTGAGTTTCAGGAAATTTTGAGATACTGTCTTTTTTCTATCTTCAACTACTTTTCACTATTCTAAGATTTCTACTTGCCCTTTATCTAAGTTTTTTCTATCTTGTGGCCAAGTTTTAGCCAATTATTAGATGCTGACTTTTTCTATCTATTACTACTTTTCATTATTCAAGGATTTTTATACTTTCCCTTGATCTATGAAATTTTCTCTATCTTATGGGCAAGTCTTAGCCAATTATGAGATACTAATTTTTTCTGTCTACTACTACTTTTCATAATTCTATAATATTTATCTGTCATTGTTCTATGAATTTTTTTTCTTGTGGCTAAGTTTCAACCAATTGTGAGATACTTACTTTTTTGTCTACTTCTACTTTTCAATATTCTAAGATTTCTACTTGCCCAAGATCGCTCGGTATAGCCCACGCACTCTAGTGGATGAAAACCTCAACGTCTGGCCATCATTGGTGCACCACTATTGTCCTTCCATTGCTGATCATTGTGGAAGGCAGACTCTCTGGAAAATACTGAATTCTCACATTTGTATTCGATTCTGTTTTCAATAATATAACTAGTTTGCAATTCTGACTTTGATTATATCACCTGTGCTTTACTTTGCTTTAACCATGTCGTGATTGCACTTTATTAGAGGTAGATCGTGTTAGACTAGGGCCGATTGGAACTGGCTAAATAATTTGATTAGGTAGAGAATCTAAAATCAACCAAGTACATACTCCCTGCCAACTGCTGAGGTAGCGATTGTGTAAATCCTCGATATGGAAACGGACAAACGTTCAGCGATTGTCGTAAGAATCTAAGGTTGATTTGGAATGTAATCTTAAGTAAAGAATCTGTAAATTGATTGTGTGTTGAATTTGGATTTGGTATAGTAGTTAATTAGCATAGTTTATTTTTATGCACTTAAACATAAAACCCTCCCCCCTATTTACTATTCTTCCCGGTCTAAGACCGAGTCCAGTCCGACTCCATTGCATCTATCTAAGCCAGAATCATATCAGCAGTTCTAGTCGGTCTCCTACCGAGATCATCCTGGTCGCACTTAAGCCGACCGATAGTAAGTCGGCATTTCCCAACATTTAGCAGTTTCTACATAATTCTCTAGATTCCACACTTAGTCACAATTAAATACACTATGTCCTTGAGAGAATCGACCTAGGGTTAGTTATACTATAGTTAGCTTTAGTTTTATTTGATGCGCGCAAGACGACTAAAAACCCGCTTATCATGGACCGTAGAGTTGGCCGGTCCTAGGACGAGTCGATCTGGCCGGGACGACTCTCCTGGGCCGAGACTCTCAGGATGGCCTGAGATTAATGGTTCTTAACCTGCAAAATGAAATGAATCTTTTATTAGCTTAAGACCCTCATTTTAGCACCGATTTATTCTTTCCCTAATTCTAAGTCCATGATGCGAATCTTAGCTAAGACTCAATCCTTGAGCACCAATTGTTCTCAAAAACACCCATCTTAAGTCCCTATAAGGTGTATAAAATATGGCTTATCAATAGTCTTCATGCTTATTGACTTATTCGTCATTGCTCCTCTTCCCTCTGTGGTTGTGCAAGCTTAAATCACTTCTCATATCCTACCTTATCTTTGGCCAAATTACA
This sequence comes from Mucuna pruriens, assembly GCA_025330945.1. Taxonomy (NCBI): domain Eukaryota; kingdom Viridiplantae; phylum Streptophyta; class Magnoliopsida; order Fabales; family Fabaceae; genus Mucuna; species Mucuna pruriens. The sequence continues at coordinate 1,481,565 of JAENHJ010000139.1, forward strand.
ACCTTAATAAAAACTCTTATGATCATTTGTGCATGCGTTTCAAGATGTAAAATTTAAAAGCTAGTCAAGGCTTGGTAGTGCTAGTTAGCATAGGGTGCTTGAGTGTACACACCAACCTAAACACTTGAGAGATTAAGAGTATGTATCTTCAGAGGGTTCTATCATTTATAGGTCATTCTTTAATTTTTATTGTTCACTTGTTTGCTTTAGATGTTAGAAGTAAATTCATAGATTGTTGGGCACCTTGATTCTAGGATACTTGTACTCTTATTCCTTTTATTAACTTAAGAATTCATTGGAAAGTGATGTACTTTATTTGTACTTGCTTTAGTTTCTTTTCTTCATTTCCTTTTTACTTTAAATTTTTATTTGATTGCTTGGAGTGCAAAGGTTCAAGTGTGGGGAAATTTGACAAAGCATTTTGGTGGAACTTAGTAGTGACTTATGCTCGACATATTTGACATCATTTTATGGTTAATATTGACACAATTGTTAAGTCTTAGGTTATTGGACCTAATTGGGTTTAGTTGCTAATGTTTGCTTATTTTTTGATTTAATTCTCATATGATGTTGTTGTCTTGTGTAGGCCATATCTAGAGCTATAGAGCTTCAAATTGGACAATCTTGGTGACTTTAGAACACAAAGACAAGGATCTATAACTTCTCTCTTTTTGGGCTCAACCTAGTTCAACCTTTTCAATGTGAAGGGTCCATGTGAATTTGCAGCCTCTACACCTACTCTATTGGGTCTTTCTTTGTATATTCTGGCACAATTTTGGGACCTTAGTTGGTAGGACTTTAGGCTACAAATTCCTCTGGTCCAAACAACCTTCCTTGGAATTCAGAGCATGTAATAATTAGTTTTAGTTAGTTACAAGTTAGTTAGACATTTTTTGGGACCTTTCACATTAGTTTAGGAGGTTTCTTGGATTGCATGTTTCCTCTCCTTATTTTTCGTTCTTGCTTTGTATGATACTGCCCTTTTTGTAACTATTTCCATGGAAGGCTAAGCTATCTTATCAATTCAAGGTTTCAAAATTATTTTTTGGTTTGTGTTCATGAATCTTTCCTTATAAAAATTCTATTATGTTCTTTTCTTTCCAATTCTTGACTCGATTTCATGATTATGATTTCACTTGCAATTATGGATTGCGTTATGTTAAGTAATCAATTGATCTCCTAAAACCAACCAATTATCTGCTTGAATCCATGCTAATTAGGGAATCCAATTGTAATCTTAATCTATATGAAAGAATGTTAGATGATTATCTAATGAATCTTTGGTTGATATAAATTTGCATCCTTATTAGAACCATGATATAGAACTACATGATTGAGTCCTTGGATTCATGTTACATGATTCTACTTAGTTCAATTCTATTTTCCTCAATTTTTTTTGCTTAATTCCTATTTTGTTTATTCTATTCTACATAAATAACGTTTTTGCATGATTTTGTTTACACACAAACTCCCCCCTTTTGGCATTCAATTTGATTTTTGTTCAACAAGATTAGGCTTTGCATGATTGTGTCAATGAGAAATTTGACCTAGGTTAGTCTCTACACTGTGAAATTAAGGGAAATCTAGTAATTTTGATAGTTCTGACACCATTATCACCAAATTTCGGCCAATTCCAAGATACTATCTCTTTCTATCTATTACTACTTTTCACAATTCTAGGATTTTTACTTGCCCTTGATCTATGAAATTTTTTCTACCTTATAACCAAGTTTTAGGCAATTATGAGATACTAACTATTTCTTTCTACTTCTACTTTGCAGAATTCTAGAATTTTTACTTGCCTTTGATCTATGATTTTTTTTTCTATCTTGTGACCATGTTTCAACCATTTCTAAGATACTTAAATTTTTTTTAGCTACTAGATTTCACTATTTTAGGATTTCTATTTGTTGTTGGTCTATGAATTCTTTTCTATCTTGTGGCCAAGCTTCAGCCAAATATTGGTAAAGTTTTAGCCAATTCTGAGATGTTGTCTTTTTCTAACTTCTACTACTTTTCACTATTCTAGGACTGCCACTTGCCTTTGACCTATGAGTTTTTTCCCTATCTTGTGGCTAACTTTCAACCAATCCAGATGTACTAACTTTTTCTATCTATTACTATTTTTCAATATTCTAGGATTTTTACTTTCCCTTAATCTATAATTTTTTCCTATTTGTGCCCATGTTTTAGCCAATTCTGAGATACTCACTTTTTCTACTATCTACTACTACTTTTCACACATCATGGATTTTTGCATGCCTTTTAATTTATGATTTTTTTTATCTTGTGGCCATGTTTCAGCCAATTCTAAGATACTGACTTTTTTTGTCTACTACTATTCTTCACTATTGTACAATTTCTACTTTCCCTTGATCTATGAAATTTTTTCGATCTTGCAGTCAAGTTTTAGCCAATTATGAGATATTGAATTTTTTGTCTTCTACTACTAATGCACCCTAGGATCCACAATCATAACCTAGTTTCAAGTAATTGACAAAAATTAGTGATGAACATAGTGACCGAAAATTTAGAAGAAAAAGGGAAAATGGATGAAGATTAGCGATGGCTCACCACTCATTCCTAAGAATTAGATAAGAGATTATAAAGATTCTCCACAAGCATCTTCGAAGCTTGATAATAATTGGATTTTTGTTTAAGACAAGAGGAAGAGAGAATGCTCTCATAAGTGCTAAGGTATAATTTCAATTTCATCAAAAAGTGATTAGGCTAATTATAATAGAGGCTTATATAGCCCTTCCTAAATCCTAATTAAAGTCTCCTAATCCTAATTAAGGAAATCTATCTATAGCCCAAGGAAAACCAGCCCAAAATGCAAGGGCAACAAGCCTCATAGATTAATCACAAAATTAGCAAGGACTTAGAGACTAACGTAGCAACAAAAAATTGGTAGCAAGGGAAAAACAAGGAAACGTGATCTAAAATAGGCTTTGGCCCATGGCTAAGCTATTCTACCAAAAATGTTCTTAAAGTAACATGAAAGTAAAATGGAAATAAGGTCACTCTAGCCATAAACAATACCACCTTGGTAACTAGAAAAATTATAAAAAATTAGTATGCATAGTGCCTCCTCTTGGTCATTAAGCATGGCCAATTTTTGATGCACTTTCCCTTGGTTCCTTTTGAGCCTACTCCTAGTCATACACCCTTAAAGTGCAAGGGTAGCTATCTCATTCTCACCATCTTAGATGTGGTTTCGTATATATGCATCATCCTCCCCTTGTTGAAAGAAAATTGACCTCAAATTTGGTGGTTGGGTACCTATAACATAAGGAGTTAGATCAATAACATTAAATGAAGTACTTCCCCCAAACTCTTATGGCCATGTTTCATCCAATTGTGAGATAGTGACTTTTTCTGTCTACTACTATTTTTCACTATTCTAGGAATTCTACTTGCCTTTATTCTATGAATTTTTATCTATCTTGTGGTAAAGTTTTAGTGGATATTGATAAATTGACTTTTCTTTCTTTCCCCACTTTTAACTATGTTAGGATTTTTCCTTGGCCTTCATATATGAATTTTTTTCTATCTTGTGGCCAAATTTTAGTAAATTTTGAGATATTAACTTTTTGTATCTTCTACTATTTTCCATTGTTCTGGGATTTCTTTTTTCCCTTGATCTATGAGCTTTTTCTTTCTATCTTGTGGCCATGTTTCAACCAAATTTGATACACTGACCTTTTCTGATTACTACTACTTTTAACTACTCTAGGATTTCTACTTGCCCTTGTTCTATGCAATTTTTTTATCTTGTGGCCAAGTTTTAGCCAATTTTGAGATACTAACTTTTTCTATCTATTACTACTTCTCACTATTGTAAGATTTCTATGAATTTATTTCTACTTCTACCAAAGTTTCAACCAATTATGACAAATTGACTTTTTATGTCTTTTTCTACTTTTCATAATTCTAAGATTTGTACTTGCCCTTGATCTATGAATTTACTCTATCTTGTGGCCAAATTTTAGCCAATTTTGAGATATTGGTTTTTTCTGTCTTCTATCACCTTTCAAAATTCTAGCATTTGTACTTGGCCTAGATCTATGAAATTTCTCTATCTTATGGTAAAATTTCACTATTCTATATGAATTTTTTTCTATCTTGTGGGTGAGTTTCAGGAAATTTTGAGATACTGTCTTTTTTCTATCTTCAACTACTTTTCACTATTCTAGGATTTCTACTTGCCCTTTATCTAAGAGTTTTTTCTATCTTGTGGCCAAGTTTCAGCCAATTATGAGATACTGACTTTTTCTATCTATTACTACTTTTCATTATTCAAGGATTTATACTTGCCCTTGATCTATGAAATTTTCTCTATCTTATGGCCAAGTCTTAGCCAATTATGAGATACTGATTTTTTCTGTCTACTACTACTTTTCATAATTCTATAATATTTATCTGTCATTGTTCTATGAATTTTTTTTTCTTGTGGCTAAGTTTCAACCAATTGTGAGATACTTACTTTTTTGTCTACTTCTACTTTTCAATATTCTAAGACTTCTACTTGCCCTTGATTGATATCTTGTGGCCAAGTTTCAACCAATTTTGAGATAGTAACTTTTTGTGTCTTCTACTACTTCTAACTATTCTAGGAATTTTACTTACCCTTGATGTACGAATTTTTTTTCTATGTTGTGGCTAAGTTTCATCTAATTCTCATATATTGACTTTTTCTATCTACTACTACTTTTCACAATACTATGAATATCTTCCTATCTTGTGTCCAAGCTTCAGCCATTTTTGAGATATTGATTTTTACTCACTTTTGAGATATATGAATATCTTCCTATATTGATTTTTGAGATATATAAATATCTTGTGTCCAAGCTTCAGCCATTCTATCTTGTGGCCAAGTTTCAATAAATTCTAAGATACTCACTTTTTTTTGCCTACTACTACTACTTTTCACTATTCCAAGATTTTTACTTCCCCTTGATCTTTAAATTTTTTCTATCTCGTGGCAAAGTTTCAGCCAATTATGAGATGATAACCTTTTTTTTACTACCAATTTTCACTGTTCAAAGATATTTGATTGCATTGGATCTATAAAATTTTATATATCTTGTGACCAAGATTCGTCAAATTTTAACACACTGACTTTTTCTATTTAATACTACTTTTTACTATTCGAGGACTTTCTACTTGTCTTCAATATGTGCAATTTTCTCTATCTTGTGGCCAAGCTTCAACATACTGTAAGATACTGACTTCTTCTGTCTACTATAATATTTCACTATTCTAGGATTTCTACTTGTGCTTGATATATGAATTTTTTCTATCTTGTAGCCATGTTTCAGCCAACTCTTAGATTATTATTTTTTTTATCTTCTACTACTTTTGCCTATTCTAGGATTTCTACTTCCCTTGATCTACGAATTTTTCTTCTATCTTAGGGTCATGTTTTAGCCAATTCTTAGATACTGATTTTTTCTATCTACTATTGTTTTTCACTATTCTAGAGTTTTTACTTACCCTTGATCTATGAATTTTTTTTCTATCGTGTGGCTAAATTTTAGCCAATTTTGAGATACTGAGTTTTTCTATTTTCTACTACTTTTCACAATTCAAGGATTTGTACTTGCTTTTTTATGAATTTTTTTCGATCTTGTTGCCAAGTTTGAAGAAATTCTAAGATACTAACTTCTCTTTGTACTACTACTTTTTGCAATTCTAGTATTTGTACTTGCTCTTGATCTATGAATTTTTTTATGTCTTGTGCCCAAGTTCCAGCCAATTCTAAGATGCTGATTTTTACTATCTACTATTACTTTTCACTATTCAAGGATTTCTACTTGTCTTTAATCTATGAACTTTTTTTCCATCTTGTGGCCAAGCTTCAATCGATTCTAGCATATTGAATTTTTCTGTCTATTATTTTTCATTATTGTAGGATTTCTACTTGACCATGATCGATGAATTTTTTTTCCATCTATTGGCCATGATTCAACCAATTCCAAGATCTATAAATTTTTCTATCTTGGGACCAAGTTTCAGCCCATTCTGAGATATTGACTTTTTCATTCATCCACTACCTTTCATAATTCTAGAATTTCTTGTTACCCTTGATCTACGATTTTTTTCTATGTGGTGGCCAAGTTTCAACCAATTCTAAGATATTGACTTTTTTGTCTTCTACTACTTTTCACTTTTCTAGAATATCTACTTGCCCTTGGTCTATGAATTCTTTTTTATGTTGTGACCAAGTTTAAGCCAATTTTGAGATACTGACTTTTTTGTGTCTACTTTTCATCGTTCTAGGATTTCTATTTGCCTTGGATTAATGAGTTTTTTTCTATCTTGTGTCTAAGCTTTGGCTAATTTTAGCATACTAAATTTTTTTGTCTACTACTATTTTTTTACTATTCAATGATTTCCACTCTTCGTAGATATATGAATTGTTTTCTATCTTCTGGTCAAGTTTCAACCAATTATGAGAAATTGACTTTTTTTGTGTTCTACTACTTTTCACTATTCTAGAATTTCTACATGCATTTGGTCTATGATTTTTTTCTATGTTGTGGTCAAGTTTTAGATCATTCTGAGATACTAACTTTTTTAATCTACTACTACATTTCACTATTCTAAAATTTCTACTTCCCTTGGATTTATGAATATTTTTCTATATTGAGACCAAGTTTCAGCCAATTTAAAGATACTGACTTTTTTTTGTCTATTTTCCTTTTTACTATTCTAGGATTTTAATATGCCCTCGATCTATGAATTTTTTTCTATCTTGTCACCAAGTGTCAGCCAATTGTGAGATATTGACTTTTTTCTATCGACTACTACTTTTCATTATTCTAAGATTCCTACTTTCCTTGGATCAATGAGTTTTTTCAATCTTATCCAAATTTTCAACCAATTTTGAGATTACAACTTTGTCTATTTACAACTACTTTTTACTATTCTAGGATTTTTACTTGCGCTAGATCTATAAATTTATTTCCATCTTGTAGCCAAGTTTCGGCCAATTTTTCCTTTTTCTGTCTAGTACTACTTTTCACTATTCTATGATTTTTGCTTACCTTTGATCTATGATTTTTTTTCTATCTTGTGACAAATTTTTGCCAATTCTAAGATATTGAATTTTTTGTCTTCTACTACTTTTCACAATTCTAGGACTTCTACATGCCCTTTATCTATGAATTTTTTTCAATCTTGTGGCCAAGTTTTAGCCAATTTTGAGATACTGATTTTCCTTCTCAACTACTACTTTTCACAATTATAGGATTTCTACTCACCCTAGATCTATGCATTTTTTTTATCTTGTGACCAAGTTTCATGTAATTCTTAGATGTTGACCTTTTCTGTCCAGTTCAAAATTTCAAAATTCTAAGATTTTTATTTGTCAATAATCTATGAAAATATTTCTATCTTGTGGGCAGGCTTTTGCCAATTCTGAGATACTTACTTTTTCCTATCTAGTACTACTTTTCACTATTCTAGGATTTCTACCTATCTTTTATCTACGAATTTTTCCTACCTTGTGTAAGCTTCATCAAATTCTTAGATACTTACTTTTTCTATCTACTATTGATTTTTACTATTCTAGGATTTCTACTTGCCCTAGTTCTATGGATTTTCTTTATCTTTTGTCTACTACTACTTTTCACTATTCTAGTATTTCAACTTGTTTATAATCTATGAATTATTTTTCGATCATGAGGCCAAGCTTTAGCCAAATTTTAGATACTCACTTGTCTCTTTCTACTACAAATTTTCACTATTCTAATAATTCTACTTGCCTTTTGATTTATGCTTTTATTTTCTATCTTGTGGCTAGGCTTTAGCCAATTTTGAGATATTGATTTTTTTGTCTATTACTAATTTCCACTATTAAAGGGTTTCTACTTGCCTATAATCTATGAATTTTTTTCTACCTTGTGTTCAAGTTTTAGATAGATCTAAGATGCTCATTTTTTTTTTGTGTACTACTATTTTTCATTATTCTATGATTTGTACTAGTCTTTAATATGTGAGAATTTTTCTATCTATTAACCTAGCTATGCTAGATGCTGACTTTTTCTAATTCATACAATTTTTCACTATTCTTGGATTTTATTTCCCTTTGATCTATGGATTTTTTCTATCTTCTGGCCAAGTTTTAGCAACTTTTGAATACTACCTTTTTCTTTCATCTACTACTCTTCACTATTCTAGGATTTCTACTTCCTATTATCTATGAATTTTTTCTATCTTGTGTCCAAGTTTCAACATATTCTACAAAACTAACTTGTTCTGTCTATTATTATTTGTTATTTTTCTAAGATTTCTACTTGCCCTTAATTTATCAATTTTTTTCTATCTTGTGGCCAAATTTTAGCCAATTATGAGATACTAACTTTTCTATCTACTACTACTTTTCACTATTCTAGGATTTCTCTTGTGCTTGAACTATGAATTTATTTCCTTCTTATGGCAAAATTTTTTCCAATTCTAAGATATTGAATTTTTCGATTTACTACTACTTTCATTATTCTAGTATTTCTACTTGCCTTTCAATCTAAGAATTTGTTTCTATCTACTGGCCAGGCTCTAGCCAATTATGAGATACTGACTTTTCTATTTTCTACTATTTTTAAAATGTTTCTAGTTGCCCTTGATTTATGAATTTTTTTAAACCTTGTGGCCAAGCTTCATTCCATTATAAGATACTTACTTGTTCTGTCTACTACGAGTTTTCACCATTTTAGGATATCTACCTGTCCTTGATCTATGAATATTTTTCTATCTTCTCGCTAAGTTGGCGCGATCGAAATCGTGCCGGTGAGCAGATTTAGTTGATGGTGGTGTGGGGGTCGAAATGAATGATAAACTTGGGGTCAGAAGAGATGTCAAGAATCCCCAGGGACCCAGTATGAGGAGTTGGTATCGGTTAAGCTACCCCCAAGGAGAGCCGGCTTGAGCCGAAATGACTCGGATTGGAGTTGCCACTAGTGTTTGATGGTACATTGAAAATCGGGGTTGGACAAGGCAAGTCGGTAGAAATAGAGTTTGGGTAAGGAGTCGATTATGCATAGGGATGATGTGTCATCCCATCCACCTACCATCTGGTAGTTACCCTATGAATCACATGCAATATAACCTCTACTATAGTGACGGATGATACATAGATAAGTTTTGGATGGATGGTCAACTTGACAAGAATAGGCCTTTTGCTCCTACGTACCTCTAAGCCGGGAATAATCAAAGTTGACATAGTTCTGGAGGGATGAGTCACAAGGTTGGACTTCCCATTAGGCGTCCTTCCCTCTAAACATGAACAATGTTGTGCGTGCAGGGCGCGAATTCGGGTGCGACTGAGTCGGGGCTATCCACTAGGTGTCCTTCCTTGGTGTTGGACCGAGTATTTGTGTGTGTGCATGCTAGGTTGACTCAAACGTGCATCTATTGACTCGAAGTCTAGGGTATACTAAGTGTCAGATCGTAATGGCTGAGACCGACTCGTCCTTAGGTTGGGGCGAGCTAGGAGCCCGACCCCGAAGTATTCGTGAGTCGGTTTGGTACTGAGACGGCTCGCCTGCCATCTAAGGTGTAGTGCATGCTGGGATGAAAGTGTCATGGATTCTATAATGAAGCTAAGACGACTTGCCTGCCGTCTAGAGTGTAACGGATTTTAAGGAGAAAATGAGATGGATTCGGCTTGTTGTTGGAATGGGTTGTGCGCATGAGATTCTGAGTGCTCGGATCATATGGACTCGAGGGTGCTTTAAGTTTAGTGAGAGGGGAAAGCCGAGATCGATTCGCAGGGCAAGTTACGTATTCACCATCTAAAGTCTTCCAAAATTTGAGTCGCAGTTTTTGCAATAATTCTCCACCAATCTGCTCTTCTACTTTCTCTTCAATTCTTCACCTTGTAGCCTTTAAAAAGGTGATGACGACATGCTTGATTTCACCACGTGGAGCTACTCTAGCCTCCTGATTTAGTTTGTTAGCCTTGGTGATCCCCAAGTTGATACTCCTTGGATCTTGTGCTTGATCGTGGCATGTTCTCCTGAATTCACGACACCTCTCGCGAGTAATGGCTGACATGGCTCTTTCCATCATTGTGATTAGTGAGGACTTTGTTCTGTTGAAGGTGGTGGGGCCCTTGGTTTGTTGGCATGGCTTTATTGATAGCCACTCCTTTCTTTCCAAAAGATCACGCGGCTCAGATTGCTCTAATTTTGGTGACATTGTTATCGTTGTGCTGAGGTGGAAGATTCCATTTGGTTCCGCTGAGCTGGACAAACCTCATCATCATTGAGATGGGGTCTTGCATGCTTGACGCGGCCGCTTCAAGTCCCTGATCGTTTGGGCTACGTTCAGGGCCCCTTTTCTACGTCTACTCTATAGGGGGGTGTGGACGCTGGTCCTTTGGGGCTTCGTTCGAGTCATGGTTTGAGGTGTGTACGTTCTTACCGGTTCTATCTTGTTAGCTGTCGCTAAGTATGCTGTGCTCTTTCTCTCAGATGTGGCCGATTCAGCTAACTTTCCCAACAGGCCTCTTTTTGGCCTTCTTGGGCTTGAGTATTCCTTGTACTAATGGTTTCTTGTGGAACTATCTATTGGGCCAGACGAATTTAGGGTCCTATAGTTGCCCCTTCTTTATTTGTGATCGTATGAGGGAGACGTTGATGTCTTCTGGGGGGATCAGGAATAAAGACTGCTACTGTCGTGTGCCAGGTTAACCGAAGGTCGTGCCAATGGGGAATCTGCTGATACTGGCTTATTAAGGAGTCGGGTCATTTGAGCGGTTGGTTAGGTGGCAGCAATCCACTAGGGAGTGAAGCCAACTTGTTAGTGAGCCAAACTGGTTTGACAGGTGGTCGGTTCGGGGACATGATGCGGTTGTCGGGAGGTAGAAGGTCGCGTGTGGGAGTGACGCGCCTTTGTGTCAAGTGACATGGCTATTGGGGAGTCGTGTGTGGAGGTGATGTACCTTTTCATCGAATAACATGGCTATTGGGGAGCGAAGAGTCGTGCGTGAAGCGTTGCACTTTTAGGCGTTATGACTGTTGGGGAGCCAAAAGGTAGTGCGTTTTGAAGTCAGAATGGCAAGGGTTGTGTCATTTCGCTGTGTTTTGTTGTTTCTTCTTAAATGCACCCTTCATCTTCAGTGGTATATGAATTCAATGTTCCTACTTTTTCGCGCCCGCATTTAATTTCTTAGCTTTCTGGACATGTCTCCTTTTGGCTATAAATGGGCAGGTCTTATGATGTTGTTTCCTCGCCTTTCCACTTTGCCCTTTTTCATTCTGTGAAAATGTCTCCTTCGGTCAGCACTCGATACTTTAGGGCGCGTGTTCTTTCTTCTTAAACCCCATGTTCCAGAAAACATGTACCTTAAAGCGCTTTTAGTTGTGCCTTGCAAACAATAACCACTCCTTTTGAGAGGTCTTATTCCTAGGTCTGTGTGATAGGTGAGTGACAGGCGTGTAGTGACGTGTGGGCTGCCTTCTTTTTGAGGCTTCCCCTGCTTTAAAATGCAAGATGGGTGCACGGAGGGCCTTCCTGGGTTCTGGCATCATCATTGCTACAACCAATAAGGTCTGTAACCCATGGCCTCTTCAAATACAATTGCTCCTGTGCAATAGGAGTCTTCCCTGTGACCATGACAGGTATCCTCTCAATGATGATCTTCCTGTCATCTTCCTTCAGAATCTCACTCTCAATAAGCTCTTCTTTCCCAATCTTGAATTTATCACTTCGAACCTTCTTTGGAGGACGCGTTTGAATCCCAACTTCAGTTTTGGAGTTGCCACGCATCCTCCCGGTTCAGGTGTGGCCGGGAAGTACCTCACTAGGCTTACCGCGGGCTTAACGGTAGTGTTTGTTGTCACCCTTCTTGGAAGGTCAGGACCATGTGTGTTGCCACCACAAGACGTGGACACCCTCTAGAAGCTGAAGTAGTTGTAGCAGTTGGCCTGGACACCGTAAGATTTGCAAAGGCTTTGGTGGATGGTGGCTCCCGAGGTCGACTTCAGCAAATGAGTTATGGAACAAGACGTGGTGGACGGGAAATGTCTTTCTTTGTTGTTGTTTTCCTTTTCTTCTCCTTTTTTTTTCTTTTTCTTCTTTTTTTTGAAGTAAAAGTCCTTTTGATGTAATTTCTGTTATGTTCAATAAATGAACATGTTTGCTCATCTATTGTGTTTTTGATTCTTGCTTACTTGTTTTATTTCTCACGGCTACGGAGGTATAGTGACTAAAATTTACCATTATGAATACAAACTAAATATCTAACCTGGAACCCAGGAACCCTAAGGTGGTATAGTCGACCCTAAGATTTTAGGCTGATAAACAACGACGATCTAAAGTTGACACACCCAGACTTCTAAGTTAACGAACTTGGGTAGTTTGGAATCCTATACTAACAGACTTATATAATTCTAGACTAATGCATTTTGATGACTTGCAACTATGGATGATTCGGCATTTTATTAACACACTTAGGACTCTAAGCTAATAAACCCATGTTTTTGAATCCTAAACTGACACGCTCTATTAACTTAGAGTTCTGCTAACATATGAACCTGAAACCCTTGGGTGATCTGGAACTCTAATCCTGACTTAGCATGAAATGAGGTGAAGAAGTGAGAGTATCCGAAGTGGAAATAGGTTGAGCGCAACTGATTTGGACTTTTTTATTTCTCTTTTTATTTTGAAGAGTTGTGATTGGCACAGAATCAGTTATCTTTTACAACAAAGAAGTCATCTTTGACTCGAAGTCGGATTGAATTCACTACCTCGAGGTAGGCTTCGACGCGGAGTCGGAAAGGATACAGTACACTGAGGTAGACTTCGACACGGAGTCGAAAAGGATACATTACCCCAAGGTAGGCTTCGACACGGAGTTGGAAAGGATATACTACACCAAGGTAGGCTTCAACGTAGAGTCGGAAAGGATACACTACACTTAGGTAGGCTTCGACGCGGAGTTAGATGAGGAGTTCACTACACTGGGGTAGGCTTCGATGCAGAGTTGAAAAGATACACTACCCTAAGCTAGGCTTCGACATGGAGTCGGAAAGGATACATTACACCAAGGTAGGCTTCAACGTGGAGTCAGAAAGGATAGACCACGCTGAGGTAGGCTTCAACGCAGAGTCGGATAAGGAGTTCACTACACTAGGGTAGGCTTCAACGTGGAGTCAGAAAGGATACACTACCCCAAGGTAGGCTTTGATGCGGAGTCAGAAAGGATACATTACCCCAAGGTAGGCTTCGACGCGGAGTCAGAAAGGATACACTACATTGGGGTAGGCTTCAATGCAAAGTCGGATAAGGAGTTCACTACACTAGGGTAGGCTTCGACGCGGAGTCAGAAAGGATACACTACACTCGGGTAGTCTTCAATGCAGAGTCGGATAAGGAGTTCACTACACTTGGGTAGGCTTCGACGTGGAGTCAGAAAGGATACACTACCTCAAGGTAGGCTTCGATGCATAGTCAGAAAGGACACATTACACTAAGGTAGACTTCAACACGGAGTCGGATAAGGAGTTCACTACACTGTGGTAGGCTTCGATGCGAAGTCGGAAAGGAGTTCCAGAATGAAGATGTTAGTACATGCGTGGGATGTTTCTCGTCCTTGCTTTGCATGCATGTATGCTAGGGTGTATTTGATTTATGCAAGTGTCTCATGCATGCATGGAATGCCTCTTGCCTGGTCTTGTGCGCGCATGGGAGCCCGTGCTCGAGTGCGTCCACAACACGGTCATTTAGCTTGCATGCGCATTGTGGGATGACTTGGTGACCCAGGCAAATCCCGCCTTTAGCCTCGATGGCACGTGGGTTTCGTTGCAGCGTGGTGGCCGAATGGTTGGATTCTGGGACATTCATAACTTTACTTTACTTTCTGTCATTCTCGCATTCCAACCCCCTTGTTTACTACTTTCTAAGTCTAAAATAGAGTCATTTCGACTTTGTTTCATTAGTCCGCATTCAGCCGAGCCAAGTCGAGAAGTCTCTACTAAGATCATCTCGTCCCAGTCTCTATCGAAGGCATCTCGGCTAGTGCTGAGACAAGTCAACACTCTACACTTAGATTCTACATTATTTCACTTTGCACATAAAATCACAATTGAGCACACTATGTCTTGGAGAAAATTCGACCTAGGGTTGACTATACTATAGTTAGCTTTAGTTTATTTGATACTGATAAGCTCGTTTTTAGTCGTCTTACGGGCATCAAATAACTAAAGCTAACTATAGTATAGTCAACCCTAGGTCAATTTTTCTTAAGGACACAGTGTGCTCGATTGTGATTCGGTGTAAAGTGAAATGAGGTAAAAGCTGAGGTGTAGAGTACTAACTCGTCCCAGCACTGGCCGAGTCGCTCTCGGCAGAAACTGAGCTGAGATGATCTCGGTAGAGATCTATCCGACTTGGTTTCGGCTGAGTGCAGACAGACACTACAAAGGCGAACTATCTCTGTCCCAGACTGAAAAGCAGTAAATAGGGGGGATTGAAATGCAAGTAAAGCAGAGAGTAAACTAAGGCTATGAATGCAATGAACATATACTAATGCTACTAATTTTACTATTATTATTAATATGATATAAATGTGCTCATGTTTAGTTCTATGAGTCCAAGTTCAGTCAATTTCTGCACCTCCAGTTCTCAGTCCATATCAGCCTTGGGAATTCTTATGGCAATCGCCAAAGGTTCGTCCATTGCCATACTGAGGAATTACGCAATCTCCACCTCATCAGTTGGCAAGGATTAAGTTCAGAGCTGATTTTAGGTTCTCTATTAACAATCGTTAAATGATTACCTACTAAATTAGTTAAACCAGTTCCAATCGGCTTAGCTTAACATTGTTCATGTTCAATTGCAATTGTGGATTAAATCATGAATTAAAGGAAAGGAAAGGAACCGAGATAAGAAACACATAATGAAATTGATTAATAGAAAACAGAGTACAAACACAGTGGCCTGAATTCAGGTGGATCCATCTTCCACGATGATCGCCATGGTTGATGGTGGTGGTTCACCTCCAGTAGCCTGAGCGTTGAGGATCAAATTCACCAGAGTGTGTTGGAAATCCCAATTAGTCCCCTCTGACAAACTTCGGCTTCCCAGCAAAACACAACAGTTATGATCACTAGGACTTTTTCGGTTTATAGCAAGGCTAAGGTCATGGGTAGGATAGAATGTAGGAAGACTAGCTTTAGGACCCGTGGGGAGGAGAGGAGTACTGGGGAGTGAGTCTTATCGGCATGACGACAGTCTCGGTTGCTGTGGTCTCCTTCCATCTTTATTTGCACGTCTATCTTTTTCATTTCTTTCCTTCCTTTTCTTATATTTATGCAGCTTACTATTCTTGTTTGGTTCACCTTATTTATCTCGGCTGCTTATTTCCTACTATATATACTTTTTCTTTCTTCTTCTTTTTCTTTCCTTTTGAGCCTTCAGATACTTTTGACTGGATTTTGCTTCTGAGACTCCCCCCCACACTTGATTCTGATTCACTCCCAAGACAATTCCAAAGCTCCTCTGCTTCTCGAGGGTCGGGTTAAATCGTGGTTTTTCTGGTTTTGGCTTGTAATGAGCTGTAAAGAAGAATGGTTGAATTAGGCTCAAGGGGGGTGACAAAGGGACATAATTCTTTTTCAGGTAGGCTTCATTTGGCTCGAGGCTCATAAGAAATATGGCCTAGATCATGTCATTCCTACATGTGAAAACAGTTGTATCTGGAGAATTAGGGCAAAATGCAGAATACACAATTAACACGCATGCAACAAATAGTCACCCAAGAAGGAGGAAGATGGCAAGAATGTAAGCCATCACTGTTGCAAGGCTCAAATTCTCACATAGGTTATTTTTGCTCCTTCACTTTAGAGGTTTCCTCTTCCCATTTTTTAGTCATTCGTCGCTTAGTACCCACGGGTTTGGTTTCCTTCAAACAAAGATCATCTTTTTCCGACTGAAGTGATTGCTTCTACTGTTACATCAATCTTCTGAATTCAAATAGGAATTTTTTCTCTCTCCCTACGACCACTTCTGTTACTCTATTGGGGTAGCTTCTTATTCTTATTAAAAGAAAAGACTTATAGACAGAAAATTCAAAACAACAAATTTGAATAATGAAGGAAAAGTAAGCAAAAAGAGAATTTAGAGAAAAGTAGGTAAAAGAGAAGGTAAAGGAAAGTAAGTAAGAGAGAGATAGGGCCAGATAGAAATGACAGCTTGTCTTGTTGGTCTCAGGTGGTCGACCCCCCCCACACACACATACACACACTTGAATTCGGCATTGTCCTCAATGCATGGTGCGAATTTGGAGGGGTTTGGTCGAGTCGGCTTATGCCGTGCCATCTGGTGGAGCTGGTTCCACAAATGAAATGAACTCCATGTCATCTGTGGTTGGCACTGGACCTTCATGGATTGGCTTAACTTGATGCCCATTGACCTGGAATGTACTGTTGGTATGCTCATTTCTATGTTGTATTGCATCATGGGGAAATATGTCAATGACGACAAAGGGTCCATCCCACTTAGAGCGAAGCTTACCTGCTATGAGCTTCAATCGTGAGTTGAATAACAACACTTTTTGGTCGATGTGGAAGTCTTTCCTCAAGATCTTTTGGTCATGGAATCTCTTGACTTTCTGTTTGTAGATCCTAGCATTTTCATAGGCTTCGAAGCTAAGTTCATCAAGCTCTTGGAGTTGGAATTTTCTTTGTTCTCTCGCTTGGTCATAGGCCATGTTGCATTGCTTGACTGCCTAGTAAGCTTTGTGTTCGAGCTCCATAGGGAGGTGGCAGGCTTTACCAAAAACAATCTGATAGGGAGACATCCATAGGGGTGTTCGGTATGCAGTTCTATGTGCCCATAGAGCGTCCTCGAGGAGTCGGCTCCAGTCCTTTCTGCTCGGATTTGTCATCTTCTGCAGGGTTTGCTTAATTTCTCTGTTAAACACCTCAGCTTGGCCATTTGTTTGGGGGTGATATGTTGTAGCAATCCTGTGCGCAACCCCATATTTTTGGAGAAGGGAGGCCATGGCTCTGTTGCAGAAGTGACTCCCTTGGTCACTGATGAGCTCTTTCGGCACACCAAACCTGTAGAAAATATTAGACTTAAGAAAGTCCACTACTACCTTGGCATCATTGGTTTTGGTGGCAATGGCTTCTACCCATCTTGATACATAATCAACGGCCAGAAAAATGTACGAATAACCATTGGAGACTGGGAATGGTCCCATAAAGTCTATACCCCAGATGTCAAAGACTTCACAATATAGAATGGGTTGCTGGGGCATTTCATGCCTTCGATTCGTGGTCATCCCTACTTTCTAGCATCTTTCACAGGTGGAGACGAATTGGTGGGCGTCTCTAAAGATAGTACGCCAATAAAGCCCATAGTCTAGCACTTTCCTAGCAGTCCGAGTTGATCCATAGTGTCCACCTCCAGGTGCTGAGTGATAGAACTAGAGGATCGAATTGGTCTCGATGTTAGGAATACACCTGCAGATAACCTTGTCGCTGCACAGTCGCCAAAGGTAGGGGTCATCCCAAATGTAGTACTTGGCATCACTTCAGATGATCTACCATAGAGTTCTCAGCCCTATTCTTGTCTCTGATTTCTAAGTCAAATTCTTGGAGAAGAAGCATCCACCTGATCAGTCTCGGCTTAGCATCGGGCTTCTTCAGCAAGTATCTCAAGGCAGCATGGTTAGAGAACACGATTATCTTGGAATCGAGAAGGTATGAGCGAAATTTGTATAAGGTAAACACAATTGCCAAGAGTTCCTTCTCAATTGTTGTGTAGTTTTGCTGGGTCGGATCCATAGTTTTGGATGCATAAGCAATCACGTGCACCAATTGGCCGACTCTGGCTCTTTGGCCGAGAATAGCTCCTAATGCCGATTTGGATGCATCACATATCAATTCGAATGGCAGGTCCCAGTTTGGTTCTTGTAAGATGGGGGCGGACGTGAGTTTGTCCTTCAGCTCCTGAAATGCTTCACCACAGGACTGGTCGAAGTTAAATTCCACATCCTTCTACAACAGCTTGGACAGTGGCAAGGCAAGTTTGCTGAAGTTCTTGATGAATCTTCTGTAGAAGCCTGCGTGTCCTAAAAATGAGCGAACTTCCCGTACATAAGCAGGGTTTGGAAGGGAGGTGATAACATCTATCTTGGCTTTATCCACCTCGATGCCTCTGTTGGAGACCAGATGTCTTAACACTATTCCTTCGATCACCATGAAATGACATTTTTCAAAATTGAGCACAAGATTCGTGTCAATACATCTCTTCAACACCCTAGTCAGGTTGCTCAGGCATGCTTCAAATGAATCTGCATACACCATGAAGTCGTCCATGAATACCTCCATGCAGTCCTATGAGAAGCCATCTAGAAAGAAATAATGGGATTTCCCTACTAGTTTTTCAAGCATTTGGTCAATGAAAGGCAAAGGAAAGTGATCCTTGTGGGTTGCCTGGTTTAATCTTTTGTAATCGATGCAGACCCGCCAGCTATTCTGAATCCTCATAAGTACCAATTCGTCTTGTTGGTTTTTCATGACAGTCATCCCAGATTTCTTTGGTACCACTTGCACAGGGCTCACCCATTGACTATCCAAGATGGGATAGATGATGCATGCAACAAGTAGCTTTGTGACTTCTTTCTTGACCATATCCAGGAGTGTCGGATTCAGTCTTTTTTGTTGTTGCCTTATGGGCTTGACTTCCTCCTCCATCAAGATTCTGTGTATGCAGATGGAAGGATTGATGCCTAGAAGGTCTGAAAGCTTCCACCCAATCACCTTTTTGTGTTGCCTTAGGACTTTCAACAGCTTATCTTCTTGCTCCTAGAGGAGGTTGTTGGCAATTATAACTAGAAGCTGTTGTTCACTATCCAAGTAGCCGTATTTTAGGTGACTTGGCAATGGTTTCAGCTCCATGGGTGGTAGGGATGGACATTTCTTAATTAATGGGCTCGGATCCGTCTGGCCGACTTGCTCTCGACTCGGCACTAGGTATGCCGACATGATTCCGGCCTTTGGCTGTTCCGGCTGGCTTCGTGTCTGGTCTTCATTGGCCGAGACTGTCTCGACAAGTGTGTCGGCCTTGCTGTTTCACTTTTCGACCGAGTTGACTTTTATCTCGCCCTTGGCTCGGCCTTCTTTGGCCGACTTGATCTCGACCGTGAAAATGGTTGCCAATTGTGTGATGAGAGATTCTTTGGTTTCGGCGACTTCGACTGTTGCATTCTTAGTACACTCCGAGTGTTCTTGGTTACAGGCTTGGTCTAGCAATTCAGACAATTCAACTTCAAAGTCCAAGTCAGCAATATCGCTATGGTCGTCCTCAAAGTTGGGAAGGTCTTGTACTTCCTCATGGTCGGCCTCTTCATCTACGACCCCTAGGCAGTTGATCTCATCAGCGCTTCCAGCGAACTTCTCAGTGTCTTCATTGCTTCTATTTAGTTGAAAGCATTCTTCAACTATCTCATCAAGTAAATCGATGCCAAAGAGGGAGTGGTCTTCGGTGGGGTGCTTCATTGCTTCAAAAATGTTGAATTGCACTAGAGTGTCACCGAATTCCATCGAGAGAGTCCCGGCATGCACATCAATCTTTGTTCTAATTGTCATCAGGAATGGTCTTCCAAGAATTAAGGTGGATCCTTTCCCGGATGTTTCCTCCTCCATGTCAAGCACATAGAATTAGCTGAAAATATTAACTCCCATGGGTTGAACAACGCTTCTGTTTGCAAGCTGAATGGTCATCCCTGTGGGCTCAAGATCGCCAAAATTTAGGGACCTATAGATTGATGCGGGCATGACATTGATTGAAGCTCCCAAGTCCAACATGGCATCAGCAAAGGTGCAGTCGCCTATGGTGCATGGGACAGAAAATATTCTTGGATCTTTGCACTTCTGTGGCAGCGCTCGTGAAGTACCTGCAGTGAACTCTTCATTTTTGGTCAAAGCCGACACCATGCCTCCAATCTCCTTGCTCCCCTTGATCTTCCTTCTTTTATGTACGCACAATTCCTTGAGGAATTTTGTATACTTAGGGACCTGCTTAATTACGTCGAGGAGTGGAATATTGATTTCCACCTTCCGGAACATCTTCAACAGTTCTTCGTCTGACTCTGGCTTGTTTGCCGAGATGGTCCGAGATGGAAATGGCAGTGGGACAACTTTCTCTGGCCAAGACTACGGATCAGCATTTGGTCCAGAGTCGGCTTTGGCTGGTCTCGGCAATTGCTGCAGTGTAGGCTGAGGTAGTTCTTTTCTACTTCTAAGTGTCACTGTACTAGCATTCCCTCTTGGATTCAGAATGGATTGAGAGGGGAGGTTGCTGGATCTAGCCGACTACAATTGACTCACAATGTTGGCTAGCTCTCCGATCTGCATTTTTAGGTCCTGGATGGTGGCGGTATTATTCTGCTGGAACTGCATATTACTGGAGCTCACAGATTGCTAGAACTCCAGGTTGCTGGTTACAAGCTGCTTCATCATGTCCTCCAGAGATGGAGAGTTGCCTTGGGTAGGCACTCTCTACTGCTACTGTTGTTGGAAAGGTGGTGCTTGATATTGTGGAGTCGGCTGTTGATAACCTATTTGTCTTTGATAGGTATTCGGCGTGGATCTGAATTGTTGAGCTATGCATGGCCCCTAATTCGGTCCTGGCCGAAATAGCTGTCTCCCATGTTGCTGGCTATCGAATAGCATTTTCTGATACGGCTGTTCCTCGTACTGAAATCCACCTATGCTCCAACGTTTTCTAGTTGGTCCGACTTGGTTTCTTGAAGAGTGGGGCACATATCAGTGGGGTGCTCCACGGAAGTACATATGCCACATACCTTCGCTGCCAGGGCTGGTTGGTGTTGTCCAACCGCAAGCTATCTCACTAATGATGTCAATTCGGTCAGCTGATTCTCCAGTCTTTGGTTGGAAGCTGCACCAATTTCATTCACCATCCGAGATTGACTTAGCCCTCTGATCCAAAACTGTTGTGTATTACTTGTCATATTGGAGATCAGGTGCCTTACTGCTGCTGGCGTTTTATCCATCAGGGCTCCTCCACTGGCTGCATCTATCATGCTTTTCTCCATCATTGATAGTCCTTCATAGAAATATTGGATCAGCAACCGTTCGTTGATCTGATGGTGTGCACAGGTGGCACAGAGTTTGTTGAACCTTTCCTAGTACTCGTGCAAAGTCTCTCTTGTATGCTACCTTATCCAACATATCTCTTTCCTGATGGACGCAGTTTTGGGTGCCGAAAAGAACTTCTCTAGAAATGTGCGCTTCATGTCTCCCCATGTGTTGAAAAGAATTGGCTGAAGATACAGCCAATCCTTCGCTGCTCCGTTGAGAGAGAATGGGAACGCCTTCATTTTGATGTAGTCTTCCGATATACCCTGCGGCCTCATTGTGGAGCAAACCACATGGAATTCCTTCAGATGCTTGTGGGGGTCTTCTCCTGCAAGACCATGAAATTTAGGCAACAGATGTATAAGTCTAGACTTCAATTCATATGTTTGAGCCGGCTCCAGCTGTGGGTATTGGATGCACCAAGGTTGATACACCACATCTGGAGTGGCCAATTCCTTCAATATTTTGTCATTATTCTCCATCTGTCCTAGCTCTGCAAAAATGTTAGAACTAAAAACAAGTGCTTCAGCGGAAGGCAGGTTAGAATTAATGGCAGAATCTGAACCACTACTAGTATTTACTATAGTGTTTCTAATTTTTCGTAATCTACGTAAAGTTAATTCTATCTCTGGGTCAAAAGCATACAATGGGTCAGTACTACTCCTAATCATGCATTGTACATATTATGCAGGAAATCAGACTCGAAGCAGTACTTCTGACTTGACACTCGAAGCAGTACTTACAAAGCAGTAAACTGACTTGACAGATACACTTTACAAACTCAGGATTCGACTTCACTTAACTTTGCACACAAAGACACAACAACTTGTGTCCCCGACAACGGCGCCAATTTGATAAGCTCGTTTTTAGTCATCTTACGGGCATCAAATAACTAAAGCTAACTATAGTATAGTCAACCCTAGGTTGATTTTTCTCAAGGACACAATGTGCTCGATTGTGATTCGGTGTGAAGTGAAATGAGGTAGAAGCTGAGGTGTAGAGTACTGACTCGTCCCGGCACTGTCCGAGTCGCACTCGGCAGAAACTGAGCCGAGATGATCTCAACAGAGATCTATCTGACTTGGTTTCGGCTGAGTGCAGACAGACGCTATAGAGGCAGACTATCTTTGTCCCGGACTGAAAAGCAGTAAACTGGGGGGATTGAAATGCAAGTAAAGCAGAGAGTAAACTAAGGCTATGAATGCAATGAACATATACTAATGCTACTGATTTTACTATTATTATTAATATGATATAACTATGCTCATGTTCAGTTCTATGAGTCCAAGTCCAGTCCAATTTCTGCACTCCAATTCTCAGTCCATATCAGCCTTGGGAATTCTTATGGCAATTGCCAAAGGTTCGTCCATTGCCATACCGAGGAATTACGCAATCACCACCTCATCAGTTGGCAGGGATTAAGTTCAGAGCTGATTTTAGGTTCTCTATTAACAATCGTTAAATGATTACCTACTAAATTAGTTAAACCAGTTCCAATCGGCTTAGCTTAACATTGTTCATGTTCAAATGCAATCATGGATTAAATCATGAATCAAAGGAAAGGAAAGGAACCGAGATAAGAAATGTAGAATGAAATTGATTAATAGAAAACAGAGTACAAACACAATGGCCTGAATTCAGGTGGATCCATCTTCCACGACGATCGCCATGGTTGATTGTGGTGGTTCACCTCCAGTAGCCTGAGCGCTGAGGATCAGATTCACCAGAGTGTGTTGGAAATCCCAATTAGTCCCCTTTGACAAACTTTGGCTTCCCAGTCTCAGACCTGCATTTCCTTGATCGAGAGAAACACCAATGCAGCACCGTACACCACCGTAACAACGGGAAACGAGAGTGAGAAAATGAATATAATGAGAGTGTGTTGAGAGTGAATTCAAAAGCCCCTAAAATGTACACGACTATTCTTATTTATACATGAGCGCACAACCCATGATGCCTAACAGAATCACAAAAGTGAATTTCCTAATCTGCTATTGCAATGTGCGTTGCTGATTGCACTAGAAGTGATGTGGCGTCTAGCTGGTGCTGAGGTAGCCTCTGTGTTGGATGGCTGACGTGGGAGACGCAATTGGGCCATCCCTCATTAGACTGCTGCTCAGTGGGTCACTAGAAGTTGGGCCTGGCCGAGATGGCATCAGCTTGGGTCTCCTCGTGATGGCTGTGAGCCTGGCTGGTCCTAACATGAAAGAATTAGTTAGCTTAATACCTTGAATAAACACAGGGTTGTGTTTTTCTCTGATTTTAGGCCCTTAGTCTGAATCTTAGCAAACAACCATCTTTTAAGTATATGAGTTGCTTAGTGACACTCTACTTAGGTCCACTTATGATGTGTGTTTTATGACTTATCAGATACACATTGAGACGACTAAACACGCCCTTATCATTGGCCCTATGCGTATTGGGACAGTGATTTCACCCATCACTTCCCGTTTGGAGTCGTCGAAAGACCTAATCACAACTGGACTCTTTCTTAAGATGGCGCCAGGGCAATAGAGTTTGTCTAGTGTGGTTTTTGGCATGACATTGAGCGAGGACTTGTTTTCTATCAGCATCCTTGCTATCATGTAATTTCCACTCTTGACTACAATATGAAGGGGATGATTGTGGTTTCTACCCTCATCTGGGACCTCTTCTTTGGAGAATGACAGATGGCGGCTCATAGTGATGTTGTTGATGATACCTCCAAACTTTGCGGGCATAATATCCTGAGGTACATGGGCTTCATTCATCATTTTTAGGAGAAGTTCACGGTGGCTCTCCGAGTTGATCAATAGCGAGAGGAGCGAAATATGCGTGGGTGTTTTGTGCAATTGGTCCAACATCTCATATTCGCTATGCCTGATTACCTTAAGGAACTCCCGAGACTCTTCTTCCGCCACTATTCTTTGGGGTGACTCTGTTGTATTTTCTTTTTTCGTAGGAGCCGGTTCTTTATTTCTCAAGATGTTATGGGAGAATATCCTCCCGCTTCATGTCATGCCCCCTGTTTCGACTATATTGGTGATTTCATGGGTTGTAGTCTCTTCTTTTATTTGAGGTGTCAGATACCTCCACAGTACTACATTATTATTATAAACAGGCTTGGTCGCAACCTGTATGATAAAAGGCACAAGTTTGGGAGTTGAGTTATATTGAATAATTAATGGTTTGGGGCGAGGGTTGTCGTTTCCCTCAATGTATGCAACTACGGTGACATCATTTGACTGATACAGGTGGGACCCTTCCTCCCCCTAGTTAGCTAGATCTACAGTTTGTCCGGGTTCTCCATCCCTTCTCCTGTTGGGACTCATAACTTTTTCATCCATGTGACTTATGGCATGACTATCGTAGTACTATGGACCGGGAGAGGATTATTATGCACGTTGGGCCCTTTGTCTTCAAACCCAAGGAGTTCGTCGTCCAAAATATCCTGGACCTTATGCTTCAAAATCCAGCATCTTTCCGTGGCATGTCCTATGGCTCCGCCATGGTAGTCGCACCTGGAATTAGGGTCATAACTCCTTGGGTATGGAGGTTTAAGAG
Source organism: Mucuna pruriens (assembly GCA_025330945.1). Classification (NCBI taxonomy): domain Eukaryota; kingdom Viridiplantae; phylum Streptophyta; class Magnoliopsida; order Fabales; family Fabaceae; genus Mucuna; species Mucuna pruriens. The sequence goes on from JAENHJ010000139.1 coordinate 1,506,221, forward strand.
GATTCAAAGGAACTACCTCTATTAGTTTTTGTTCTAGTAGTAGCGAAAAAAGCTTGGTATAGGTCATGGGGATCGGTGTCAGCACCCTGTGTGACCTTCTCGTGGCTTGTTGTGTTGTCCTGGCATTGGCAGTAGCCCTCGCGTTCGTTCGCGATTGGCTTGGTGGAATGTATGGTGTTGGTTGTGTCAATGCTAGACGAGATCCTGCTTGAGTGGGGTACAAGGAAGTGTTTATCTTGGTCCGAGGGAAGGTGGGCTCGATTAGCACAACGTTGGTCTCTCCCTTCTTCTTTTCTGACATCGTCTTCTTAGCGAAGCCAGCGGTGTTGTTGGTTTGGGCGAGTTGGTATGGATTCAGTCAACCCTGGGGGAATTGACTGAACCGTTACTAACTCGGATTGGAGTCGCCACCAATGTTTTAATGGTACATTGGAAACCCAAAACAGATAAGGCAGTCAAGCGAATCTGAGATCCAGGTAAGGGATCGTTTATGCATGGGGGTGGCATGCCATACCATCCGTCTACCACCTGGTAGTTACCCAACGACTTGTATATGTAGCACAACCTTCGCTTCCCATAGTTTGACCTAGATTAAAATAAGTGAAATAATTATGTGGGTGATTTTGGACTTGATGAGAGTATGCCTCTCGCTCCTATGTACCCCTCATAGCCTAGAGGAATCAAAGTCGATGTAGTTCTATGAGTGTTTCCACTTGGTGTCTTTCCCTAGGAAATTAATCATGTTACCACTAGTGAGAGGGACTTTCACTTAGGCCGTCCCCGACACGGTAGGGTCCGAATCTGTGGATGCACGACTCGGCGATCTAAGTGCTAAAGCCGGACTATCCCTTAGGCATCCTCTAGCTAAGTGAGACTGAGCTAGGATGATTCAGACAATGCATGAATTGACCAAAACGTGTAAGATACCCTGGGCTTGGTTGCCTAGACTTGAGGTTTGGCTATAGGCTGTCCCATGAGTCGGTATGTGCGGTTGGGTAGTGGTATGTTGATCGCGTGGGGTGTAATGTATGCTTTCTAGACAGTGATGAGGCTTACCAGCCATCTGGAGTGTAATGTAGTGTCTATAAAGTGAATGATGGCTCACTGACCACCTGAAGTGTAATGTAGTGTCTATAAAGTGAATGATGGCTCACCGACCGTCTGAAATGTAATGCAGTGTTTATAAGATGAATGACGGCTCGCCGACCATCTGAAATGTAATGCGCAGTGTTTGTGGAATGAACGAGGACTCATCAAATGATGCATAAGATTCGGCCAAGAACCTTACTTGGTATCCAAAGAGATGGTTGGTGTAGGTAATTAAGAACTTGCACAAGTGTCTCACCGATTTCTTTTGACAACTTTTCTTCAGTGGTTTCCTTTGGTACTCAGTGATTCTTGGCCACGAGCTCTTCGCGATGAGGCCTTTTATAGCCTTTGGGGAGGCGTTGGGGGTGTGTTTGATTTCACCACCTAGCCCTTTTCCCAACCTATTGATGCAATTCGTTATTTCCAACAATCCCAGGGCTGATCTTCATGGGGCTCTACACTCAATCATGCCACGATCTTCCGTGATTCTTGGCACATTTCATGGGTAGTGGCTGAGTTGGCACTCTTGTGTGCTGTGATTGGTGAGGATTATTTAGTCTGTTTCTAACGTGGCTGGATCAGGGGCTGTGTTTCCTTGTCGAGCATCACGGCCTGGATGCTTCGAGTAAGGTGGGGCCACGTCCTTTCTACTAAGGTGGCGAACCTTGCCATTATTAGGCTAAGCTCTTGAATTCCGTTTGGGTTTGGACTCTTTTGGTGTCCAATTCCTGTTCTAACTTGGTCAAGTCTCCTTTCTTGTGGTGATCCGGGACAAGCCCCGCATTATTCCCATGGGTCGACTTGGGCCGCGGACCCTTCTCTACCAATATGTTTTCCTAAGCCGGACACTTTTGGGGTCTTACAGTAATTCCAAGGCTTATTGCTCGCCTTGTCCCAATCTCCATGCTATTGGTTTTACACTTCCCTTTTGGTTTTGGCGGCTACTTCCTGTTTCCTCCTTCTCGATGGTTATCAGACTAGGGTCTTCCCTGTTCTATCATCCCTTCCAATTCAATCAAAACTTCTTCCTCTAGTTTTCCCCCATCTTGCCAATTGGATTTGCTAGCATTGTCGGCCACGAGGGTCGCGTTATCAATTCAAAGGGTAGTTTTTGTGTCTAGGATATTTTATTTTTCCGCGTAAGGAAAAAATGCTCTGAGTGCGGCTTTGGATGAATTGGATGAATTTTGAAAAGCAGAATAGACAAAGAATAAATATGAAGAAAGTAGTTGCATGAATATACAACATATTTTACTAAGTTGTTCAAAGGTGGCGCGGAGGCCTGCATGCATGCACTTATTTGATTTACATTTGCTGGGAAACCAAGTCAAGCAACGCTTCGTCCATCTGGCTCTCCGACTCCTCGACCCTAACATACTTGTTTCGCCAACTCAGAGTGTTGATTCTCTATTATTGCGATTTGATCTAGGGGTATGATGCCCTCACTGGAGGTTCTACCACATCCATTGCATACCTTGGGTCTTCTGCCCTGGTCTTTTCTTCTTTACAGGCCCCGTGCAGCCAAGTCCGGATCGCCCTAGGCTTTCTTGTAACGCTACCACCTCGGCCAAGTTGTCAAGCTCCCTCCTCGTCTATTGGGGCTCTCCATCCTTTCCCTGTTTTCATGGCTTATTGCGTTGATAGCCACACCTTTGTGGGCCAAGAGAGGGTTGTTTTGCATACTCGGCCCTTGGTCTTGGAAACCTAGCAAACCGTCATCTAGAAGATCCTGGACCTTGTGTTTAAGGCTCCAACACCTTTTGGTGGGATGGCCTACAGCCCCACCATGGTAGTCACACCTAGCATTGGGGTCGTAGCTTCTCGGATACAGGGGAACCAGGGGCTTAAGGGGAATTATTTCCACAAGCTTTTGTTCCAGCAATTGAGGGAGCAGTTCTGTATAGGTCATGGGGATCGGGGTTAGCGTTTTGGGTGGCCTACTTGTGCCTTGCTGTACTGACCCTAGAGTGACGGCTACTCCTACGTTGGCTCATGGTTGATAAGGGGGTATGTATGGCGTCCGTGGCGAGTGGGCAACTATCGATCCGACTCTGACATGGAACTAGACTGGATACGAGGGGGCGGTTCCTTTCCCTTGTCGGAAGATGGGCTCTATAAGCACAATGTTGGCTTCGCCTTTCTTTTTCTCTAGTGGGAGATTCTTGGCGAAACCCATGTTCCTATTCGCTTGGGTGAGCTCCCGTGTCTGATGCCCAGTTCTATCCTCTCACCCACCACCACAAGGTCCGCAAAGTTGGAGGCGATGCTTCCCACCACTTTGTCTAATAAGGAGACGAAAGGGTATCAATGAACATAGTGACCATTTCCCTTTCGGTTATCGGTGGTTGGACTTGCACCACCAACTTGCGCCATCTCTATGCATACTCCTTGAAGCCTTCCTGCTCCCTTTTGACCATGTTTTGGACCCGGAAACAATCTGGCGCCATATCCTCGTATTTATATTGCTTTAGGAAGGCTTCCGCCAAGTCCCTCCATGTTTTGACACACCCCCACTCTAAGCTGACATACTAGCTAAGGGCCGCTCCCGTCAGGCTATCTTGGATGTAGTAGACAAGGATCTTGCCGTCGTGTATGTAAAGCGCCATCTTTCTGCAGTACCTAGCCAAGTGGACCCTAGGGTAGGAGTTCCCTCTATACTTGTCGAATTCCAGGGTCTTGAAATTGACTGGAAGATCCAGATCCAGAACAAGGCAGAGATCCACAACTTCTAACCCAAACTGGTTTCCACACTTTACGGCACGAAGCTGTTCCTCTAGGGATCGCTACTTGTCCTCGAGCGTTTTCCTGTGTGCCACGAGGGGTCGAGTGGTCCATGAGGTCTAATGTTGGGCCTCAGCCTTCAATTGTTCCTGTTCCTCGTTGGCAAGATCTTTAGTGTTCCAAGCGTATGGCATTCTATATGGCGGGTCTCGTATTGCATGGGGCGAAAGGCTAGCGGTGTTGTGGGCTTGGGCGTGCCCAACAGCTCCGTGATTAGCCATGGCCGTGATGGTGGCGTTGGTCTGGGAGAGGATCTGAAACATCTGAGCCATTTGCTCCTTCAGTTGGCTCACCTCCCCTTTGAGATCCTGATTTTGCAATTCGAGTGCTTCAATTTTGCTTTCCATAGCCTTAGATTTGGAGCATGTTGTGTACGCGGATAGCTTAGCTTTTATAGTATCCCAGCGTGTGTGCATGAGACATAATCATGCAATGTATGTTATGTATTAATGTTATGCCGTGTATGCAAATGAACAGAAAATGGGAGCCATGCATGCCATGTTGTACTTGGCGAATTCTATAGATATGTGAGAGCCGAAAATTGACTATTATTATTTACAAAGAGATTTCAGGGGTGAAGGCAAGTTCTTGCAGGCTTCTATGACCCAAATCCCATAGTCAGTCTCCATGGCCATGTGTCTGTAAATTTTCGCAGTCAAGCATGCTCGTGTGTTATGTACCAATGTATGCACCGTACTTTCAACTCCTCAAAGGCAATCAGATCGGAAGACTCGGCTCCGGAGTGATTGAGGCTGGTGAGTTAGCTAACCTGATGCGAAGGGGTCCCTGTCCTCCTGAGGGGGTTATGGCCATTCTTGGGCAATTACGGGATCCATTCCTGGCTTTAATCACACCTCGCCCTTGGCCACCAAAGCTCAAGACCTTTTTTGGGAACCTTCCACAAACGAGAATGAATCCTAGAGTGTGGACGTCCCCTAAAAGATCACTCTCTGGCTAGGCTATCGTGACCGCTCGTCTAGAGATAAACTCTAAGGGGGAAGTCACTACACGCCCGTCACTTTCCCTATCACACAGGCTCGGGAATAGGACCCTCTCGAAGTTTGGCTCAATGGCAAGTGATAGTTAACTCTTATTGCCCTGCCTCTTTTTCCCCAAGCGGTCAAAAACAATACAAAACATAAGAAGCACCCACCCAGGGCAGGCGCGTATAGTAACAACATGAATTGCCTATTCTACCCTTGCGTAACTTACGCTGCAAGCTTCTCCAGAAATGACATGGCAATTGAGCTAGAGCTGAGGTGGTCCTAAGCTGGACAGCTGACGTGGCTAGCATCTTTGGGCTGCTCCTTATTGGACTGCACCTACTTGGGCTGTTGGGCCGTGAAGCCTGGCCTGATCTGGTTTGGCTGAGATGGAGTCGATCTTGGCCGAGACGACTTCATCTCAGCTGAGTCTTCTTATGATGGACCCAAGAACATCTCGGCTCAACCTACAAGATAATAAGAGTTAGCTAAGATCCTCGAATTAGCACAAATTTGTATTTTCTCTATTTTTATGCCTATAATATGAATCTCAGCTAACACTCCATTCTTAAGCACAGGATAGTCTTGTAAACATCCTTCTTAGGTCCATAAAAGATGCATAACTTGTGACTCATCAGACCCCTACACTTAACCTTTTGCACTCTTGGGCAAAATAAAATGGAATACATAAGGGAGATTTTTAAAGATAGAAAGGAATTTTTCAATTGGCTTCCTTAAGTTTAACCGAGACAGAGTCGGCACTCATTCACCCTGGGATCAAGATACTCAAACAATCTGAAAATTACTTCTTCCGTGCTCTAGGCAAATTCATGACCTACAAACAGGAGAAGGTAACCAAGAGTGACAGAGCTCTCATTTAGGCAAATAACTCCCTCACTTCTCACGTGTTTGGGTTTGTATTTACACTCAACATTCATGAAATTGATAATACCATACTTTGACAATGCTCTCTTCTTACACCTACAAAAGCACACGCAATTATGATCACTAGGACTTCTTTTTCGGCTTATAGCGAGACTGGGGTCACGGGTAGGATAAAATATAGAAACTGGCTTCAGGACTCGTGGGGAAGAGAGGAGCAATGGGGAGTAAGCTTCGTCAGCATGAGGGGTAGCCCAGGATGCTGTGGTTTCCTCCCTTTGTTGTTGCCAGCTCACTTCTTTCCCTTTTTCTTATTATTATTTTTTCTGATATTCATGCAGCTTCGCTGTTTTCTTTCTTTGTTTGATTCAACTTAGGTTTTTCAACTACTGTTTCCAATTTTCCTTTTCTTTCCTTTACCCGCTTCTTTTCTTTCTTTGTATTTTGAGCCTTTAGTGGATGCTGAACGGGTTCTACTTTCTGGAAATTCCCCCACACTTGATTATGACTTACTCCCAAAACAATTCCAAAGCTCCTCTACTTCCTGAGGGTGAGGTTGATTCATGGTTTTCCGGCTTTGGCTTGTAATGAGCTGTAAGAAAGAATGGTTATGCGGCTCAATGGGGGTGAACAAGGGACATAACTTTTTTTTCAAGTAGGCTTTATTTGGCTCAAAGCTAATCAGAAACATGGCCTAGATCATGTTATTCCTGCATGTGAGAACAGCTGTATCCAAAGAGTTAAGGCAAAATGTCGAATACACAATTAATCAAGAATGCAAAAATCACACAAGAATAAAGAAATTGGCAAGATGCAAGCCATGAATATTTACAAAGGCTCAAAATCTCACATGGGTTATTTTGCTTTGTCACAAAAGGTTTCCCTTTTCAGTTTTTCAGTCAGTCACTGTTTATAGCACAAAAGTTTCATTCCCTTTAAGCTAGAGAAATCTCTTGCCATAGTTGCAGAATTACTCCCTACTGTCTTTTTCAAACTTCCAAAAGTCAATTCGAGATCCTTTTCAAATTTTTTGTTTCAACAATCCAATTTTGGAATTCTGCTAGGAGGGAATCAACATAAAATGAAATGATAGAGTTGAGATCCTGCCAAGCTAAAGTCACTCCGGATTGCATTCGGCCAAGATGGCACCGAGCCGGAATGGATTTGGCGTGAACAACTTTTATTGAGAAACAAAGGAAAATGACTGAAATGAATTCAAAACACAAATAGATATTTAAAACAAAGTAAAACAACAATTAAAGCAGGACAGATATTCAAATGACTGCAACAGTATCCCCCACACTTAAAATCTGCATTGTCCTCAATGCAAGGGGTTTGCAGGGTTGGCTTAGTTGGTGTCATCTGGTAGAGCTGGTTCCATCAGCGAGATGATCTCCATGTTATAAGTAATTGGTGCTGGACCTTCGTGGAATGGCTTGATCTGATGCCCATTGACCTGGAAGGTGCTACTGCTATGTTCATCTTGCAATTGTACTGCACCATTGGGAATATGTTAGTGATGACAAAAGGTCCGTCCCATCTGGAACAAAGCTTACCTGTTATGAGCTTGAGTCTTGAGTTGAATAGCAGGACTTTTTGGCCAACATGAAAATCTTTCCTCAGGATCTTCTGGTCATGAAAATTCTTGACATTTTGCTTGTATATCTTGGAGTTTTCATATGCTTCCAAGCGGAGTTCGTCAAGTTCTTGTATTTCAAATTTTCGTTGCTCTCCTGCTTGGTCATAAGCCAAATTGCACTGCTTGACAACCTAGTAAGCTTTGTGCTCTAGTTCCACAGGAAGGTGACAAGTCTTACTAAAGACAATCCGGTAGGGAGACATCCCTAACGGTGTTTGTTATACGGTTCTGTGTGCCCAAAGAGCGTCTTCAAGGAGACGGCTCCAGTCCTTCCTGCTGGGGTTGGTCATCTTTTGCAGCGTTTTCTTGATTTCCTTGTTAAAAACTTTTGCTTGGCCATTTGTCTGGGGGTGGTATGTTGTAGCCATTCTGTGTGCTACCCCATATTTCTAAAGAAGAGAGACCATGGCTTTGTTACAGAAGTGACTTCCTTGGCCACTGATAAGTGCTTTTGGCACACCAAACCTACAAAAAATATTGGACTTAAGAAAGTCCACAACCACCTTTGCGTCATTGGTTCTGGTGGCAATGGCCTCTACCCATCTTGATACACAATCTACGGCCAGTAGAATGTATGAGAAACCATTGGAGACTAGGAATGGCCCCATGAAATCTATTCCCCAGACATCGAAAACTTCACAAAAGTGGATGGTTGCTGGGGCATTTCATGCCTTTGATTCATGGCCATTCCCGCTTTCTGGCATCTTCCGTAGGTGGAAACGAAATGATGAGCGTCTCTAAAAATGGTGGGCCAGTAAAGACTACAGTCTAACACTTTCCTTGCAGTCTGAGTTGTTCCATAATGCCCGCCTCTAGGTGCTGAGTGGCAGAACTAGAGGACCGAATTGATCTTGGCATCAAGAATGCACCTGCAGATGACCTTGTCACTGCACAACCTCCAAAGGTAGGGATCATCCCAAATTTAGTACTTTGCATCGCTTTGGATTTTATCCTTATAGGCCCGAGACGCCTCTGGTGGAAAATGAGATGTTGCCACGTAGTTGTAGATGTCGGCAAACCATGGTGTAGCCGTTTTGATGTGCAAGAGTTGCTCATCAGGGAATTCATCTTGGATAGGCATCGGTTCACTTCCTTTTTCAATTCTACTCAGATGATATGCCATAGAATTCTCAGCACCCTTCTTATCTCTGATTTCTAGGTCGAATTCTTGGAGAAGAAGCATCCACCTGATCAGTCTCGGCTTAGCGTCAGGCTTCTTCAGCAAGTATCTCAAGGCAGCATGGTCAGAGAACACAATTATCTTGGAACCGAGAAGGTAAGAGTGGAATTTGTCTAAGGCAAACACAATTTCCAAAAGTTCCTTCTCAGTTGTTGTGTAGTTTTGTTGGGCCGGATCCATAGTTCTGGATGCATAGGCAATTACGTGCACCGGTTGGCCGACTCTAGCTCTCTGGTCGAGAATAGCTCCTAATGTTGAGTTGGATGCATCACACATGAATTCGAATGGTAGGTCCCAGTTCGGTGCTTGCAAGATAAGGGCGGATGTGAGTCTGCTCTTTAGCTCCTGAAATGCTTCAATACAGGGCTGATCAAAGTTGAATTCCACATCCTTCTATAGCAGTTTGGACAGAGGCAAGGCTAGTGTGCTGAAGTTCTTGATAAATCTTCTGTAGAAGCCTGCGTGTCCTAAAAATGAGCGAACTTCCCGCACAAAAAGCGGGGTTTGGGAGGAGGTGATAACATCTATCTTGGCTTTATCTACCTCGATGCCACGGTTGGAGATTAGATGTCCCAGCACTATTCCCTCGGTCACCATGAAATGACATTTTTCAAAATTGAGCACAAGATTTGTGTCAATACATCTCTTCAGCACCTTAGATAGATTACTTAGGCATGCTTCAAATGAGTCAGCGTACACCGTGAAGTCATCCATGAACACCTCCATGCAATCCTGTAGCAAATCCGAGAAGATACTCATCATGCAACGATGGAATGTACTCGGTGCGTTGCACAGGCCAAATGGCATGCATGTATATGCAAAGGTACCAAATGGGCAGGTGAAGGTTGTTTTATGCTGGTCTTCGGATGCAATATGTATTTGCATGTAGCCTGAGAATTCATCCAGAAAGCAGTAATGGGATTTCCCTGCTAGTTTTTCGAGCATTTGGTCAATGAAAGGTAGAGGAAAGTGATCCTTGTTAGTTGCCTAGTTTAAACGTTTGTAGTCAATGCAGACTCGCCAGCTATTCTGAATCCTTGTTGGTACCAGCTCATCTTGCTGGTTTTTCATAACGGTCATCCCTGACTTCTTTGGCACCACATGCATAGGGCTCACCCATTGGCTATCTCAAATGGGGTAGATGATCCTTGCAGCAAGGAGTTTGGTGACTTCCTTTTTAACCATGTCCAGGAGTGTTGGATTCAGTCTTCTTTGCTGCTGCCTTATGGGCTTGATTTCCTCCTCCATCAAGATTCTATGCATGCAGATGGAGGAGTTTATGCTAGGAAGGTCTTCTAGCTTCCACCCTATTGCCTTTTCATGTTGCCTTAGGACCTCCAGCAACTTGTCTTCTTGCTCCTGGTGGAGGTTGTTGGAAATGATAAATGGGAGTTGTTGTTCCCTGTGCAGGTAGGCATACTTTAGGTGACTCGGCAGTGGTTTCAGTTCCATGGGTGGTGGCAGTAATGGAAATTTTTCAGCTATTGGGCTTGGATCCGACTGGACGACTTGATTTTGACTCGGCACGAGGTGTGCCGACATGATTTCAGCTTTTGGCTGCTTCGGCCAGCCTGACTTGGTGACTTCGGTTCTTGTTGGATTGGAGTCGATATTGGCTTTTTGCACTACTTCTGAGTCGGATCCGGGTGGAACATTGATTTCTACCCCAGCCTGAGTCTGGTCTTCATTGGCCGAGATGGTCTCGGCTAGCGTGTCAGCCTTGTTGTTTGACTCTTCGGCCGAGTTGACTTTTATCTCTTTTTTGACTCGGCCTTCTCTGGCTGACCTAATCTCAACCGTGAAAATGGTCGCCAATTGTGCAATGGGAGACTCTTCAGCATCGGCGACTTTGATTTCTGCATCATTTGTACACTATAAGTGTTCTTGTTTGCAGACTTGGTCTAGTAATTCGGACAATTCGACTCAAAGTCCAAGTCAGCAATATCGCTATGGTTGTCCTTAGAGTTGGGAAGGTCTTGTACTTCCTCATGGTCGTCCTCTTCATTTGTGATCCCTAGGCAATTGATCTCATCAGTGTCTCCAGCGAACTTCTCAATGTCTTCACTGCTGCCGTTTAGTTGAAGGTATTCTTCAACTATCTCATCAAGTAAATCGATGCCAAAGAGGGAGTGGTCCTCGGTGGGGTGCTTCATTGCTTCAAAAATATTGAATTGCACCAGAGTGTCACCGAATTCCATCAAGAGCATCCTGACATGCACATCAATCTTTGTTCTGGCTATCATCAATAAAGGGTCTTCCAGAATTAAGGTGGATTCCTTCCCAAACGTCTCATCCTCCATGTCTAGCATATAAAAATCAGCTGGAAATATTAGTTCGTTGACTTGGACGAGAACATCCTCGAGAACTCCCAGGGGTTGGACAATGCTCCTGTTTTCAAGTTGAATGGTCATCCCTGTGGGTTTTAAGTCACCAAAATTCAGGGACCTGTAGATTGATGCGGGCATGACATTGATCGAGGCTCCCAGGTCCAACATGGAATCGGCAAAGGTGCATTCGCCGATGGTGCATGGGACAGAAAAGATTCCAGGGTCTCTGCATTTCTTTGGCAAGGTTGGAGCACCTGCAGTGATTTCTTCATTTCTGGTCAAGGTCGACACCATGCCTCCAATTTCCTTGTTCCCCTTTATCTTTCTCCTTTTGTGTACGCACAATTCCTTAAGGAATTTTGCGTACTTAGGGACCTGTTTAATAGCGTCGAGGAGTGGAATATTGATTTCCACCTTCCGGAACATCTTCAACAATTCTTCATCTGACTCTGGCTTTCTTGCCGAGGTGGTCCAAGATGGAAATGGCAATGGGACAGTTGCATCTGGTTAAGACTGCAAATTGGCTTCAGTTGATCTCGGCAACTGCTGTAGTGTAGTTTGAGGTAGTTCTTTTCCACTTCTAAGTGTCACTGCACTAGCATTCCCTCTCGGATTAGGAATGGTTTGAGAGGGGAGGTTGCTGGATCCGGCCGATTGCAATTGGCTCACAATGTTGGCTAGCTGTCCAATCTGTGTTTTGAGGTCTTGGATGGTAGCGGTCATGTTCTGCTAGAACTGCATATTACTAGAGCTCACAGATTGCTGGAACTCCAGGTTGCTGGTTGCAAGCTGCTTCATTAGGTCTTCCAGAGATGGAGAGTTGCCTTGGGTAGGCACTCTTTGCTGTTGCTGTTGCTGTTGGAAAGGTGGTGCTTGATATTGCGGAGTCGGCTGTTGATAACCTGCTTGCCTCTGATAGGTATTCGGTGTGGATCAAAATTGTTGAGCTGCGTATGGCCCCTGATTCGGTCCTGGACGAAATGGCTGTCTCCCATGTTGCTGGCTATCAAATGGCCGGTTCTGATACGGTTGTTTCCCGTACTAAAATCCACCTCTGGCTCCAACATTCTCTAGTTGGTCCGACTCGGTTTCTTGAAGAGTGGGTCACATATCAGTGGGGTGCTCTACGAAAGTACATATGCCACATACCTTTGCTGCCAGGGCTGGTTGGTATTGCCCAACTGCAAGCTATCTCACCAATGATGTCAATTCAGTCAGCTGATTCTGCAGTCTCTGGTTGGAAGCCGCACCAATTTCATTCACCATCCGAGTTTGACTTGGCCCTTTGATCCCAAATTGCTGTGTGTTTCTTGCCATATTAGAGATCAAATGCCTTGCTGCTGCTGGCATTTTATCCATCAGGGCTCCTCCATCGGTTGCGTCTATCATGCTTTTATCCATCATTGAGTGTCTTTCATAGAAATACTAGATCAGCAACTGCTCGCTGATCTGATGGTGTGGACAGGTGGCACAGAGTTTGTTGAACCTTTCTCAGTACTCGTGCAAAGTCTCTCCTGTATGCTGCCTTATTCCACATATCTCCTTTCTGATGGACTGATGAGTCACAATCTAGACATCTTTTAAACACCTAAGAAGGAGGTTTGCAAGACTATTCTGTGCTTAAGAATGGATTGTTAGCTAAGATTCATTTCATGGGCCTAAATATAGAGAAAATACGAATCTGTGTTAATTTAGATTTCTTAGCTAATAAAAAGTATCACTTCTTCTTCTCCAGGACAAACCGAGTTGACCAAGGTCAACAAAGGAGTCTCAGCCGAGATGAAGTCGTCCCGGCTAGACCGATTCCGTCTCGGCTAAGCCAGAATCGTCTCGGCAGTTCATACTTTGCGGCCTAGTAAGCCCAATAAAGAGGGGCCCAATTGTATTGACCACATCAGCCATCCAGCTGGGAGGCCACCTCAGCGTCAGCTGCCATGTCACTCCTAGGGAATCTGCCATGTCACGTTAGAAGATCTGCACAAGGGTAGAATAGGACATTCACAGTGTAATTCTGTTAGGATTCGTTAGGACATGTTGTTAGCATCTAGCTGCTCAGCTCGTGTATATATATAGGAGGAGTTGTGCACTTTTTGGGGCTGTCTTTTGAATTCACTCTTAATACACTTCATTTACTCCATTTCCTCGCTCTCATCCTTCCATTCCTGGTGGTGCACGGTGTTGCATTGGTGTTCCACTCGATTGAGGAAGTGCAGGTCTGAGACTGGGAAGCCGAAGTCTGCCAGAGGGGACCGATCAGACTATTGACGCACTCTGGTGGAGCTGATCCTCAGCGCTCAGGCTAACGGAGGTGAACCACCACCATCAACCATGGCGATCGTCGTGGAAGATGGATTCACCTGGATTTAGGACCACTGTATTTGTATTTCATTTTTGTTGATCAATTTCATTCTACAACTCTTATCTCCATTCTCTTCCTCTACTTTAATTCATGATTTGATCCGCGATTGGAATTAAATTGTGAACAGTGTTAAGCTAAGCCGATTGGAACTGGTTTAACTAATTTAGTAGGTAATCAATTGCGATTGTTAACTGAGAACCTAAAATCAGCTCTGAACTTAATCCCTGCCAACTGATGAGGTAGCGATTGCATAAATCCTCGGTATGGAAATGGACGAACCTTTGGCGATTGCCATAAGACTTCCCAAGGCTGATATGGATTGAGAACTGGAGTGTGGAGCCTGGACTGAACTTGGATTAATGGGATTGAATATGAACACAGTTATATAATAATAATAATAATAGATAACTAGTAACAGTAGCATATGTTTACTGCATTCTTAGTCTTAGTTACTTTCTGCTTTACTTGCACTCCAACCCCCCTATTTACTGCTTTCTAAGTCTGAGACAGAGATAGTCCATCTCTGTAGCATCTGTCTGCACTCAGCCAAGACCAAGCCGGATTATCTCTACCGGGATCATCTCGGCTTAGTCTCTGCCGAGAGCTACTCGGCCAGTGCCGAGGGGAGTCAGTACTTTATATCTCAAATTCTACGTCATTTCACTTAACACCAATTCACAATTGAACAGACTGTGTCCTTGAGAAGAATGACCTAGGGTTAGCTATACTATAGTTAGCTTTAGTTATTTTATAAGCGCGTAAAACGACTGTAAAACCACGCATAATCAAATTGGCGTCATTGCCGAGGACACAAGTTCTTTTGTGTCTTTGTGAGCCAAGTTAAGTGAGGTCGAATTCCGAGTCTGTAAAGTATGTCTGTCAAGTCAGTCGTGAGTCTTTTGAACTTGTCTATGTCTGTTTTTTTTGTTTACGGATCCTAAATAAAGAGCATGTTGACTATTTTTAGTTTCTCTGCGTGAATTCACCGCTAAAAAAAAAAAAGAGAAAAGAAAGAAATCAAACATTTATTTCTGTAGCTACGTAGAATTGGCATCCTGTTTTGTATTCACTACTGCATCTTTCTTTCTGCATTGCATTCTTGCATTCAGCTAGTTTCGGCATTCGTGCTAGTTTAATTGCATTTTTTTCTATATACCATTCTGTAGTTCCATTGGTTAGTGAACTGATAGTTGTAGTTTCCAATTCTGCATGTACTATTTCAAGTACTATTTCTAATTCTGATTTTTCTACATGACATGTACAATGCATGACTAGGAGTAGTACTGACCCATTGTATGTTTTTGACCCAGAAATAGAATTAACCTTACGTAGGTTACACAAAATTAGGAACACTGCAGTAAATATTAGTATCAATATAGATTCTGTAGCTGACTCTAACCAGTTTTACACTAACAATTTTGTTTCTAGTTCTGACGTTTTTGCAGAATCAGGACGAATGGAGAATAATGATAGGATGCTGAAGGAATTAGCCACTCCATACGTGGTGTATCAACCTTGGTGCATCCAATACCCACAGTTGGAGCCAGCTCAAACATATGAGTTAAAATCTGGTCTTATACACCTGTTGCCTAAGTTTCATGGTCTTGCAGGAGAAGACCCCCACAAGCATTTAAAAGAATTCCATGTGGTTTGCTCCACAATGCGACCGCAAGGGATATCGAAAGACTACATCAAAATGAAGGCATTTCCATTCTCCTTGGATGGAGCAGCGAAGGATTGGCTGTATCTTCAGCCAGTACTTTTCAATACCTGGGGAGACATGAAGCGCACCTTCCTGGAGAAGTTCTTTCCGGCATCCCGCACTGCGTCCATTAGGAAGGAAATATGTGGGATAAGGCAGCATACAGGAGAAACACTGCACGAGTACTGGGAGAGGTTCAACAAACTCTGTGCCACCTGTCCACATCATCAGATCAGCGAACAGTTGCTGATCCAGTATTTTTATGAAGGATTATCGCTGATGGACAGAAGCATGATAGACGCAGCCAGTGGCAGAGCTCTGATGGACAAAACACCAGCAGCAGCACGACATCTGATTTCCAATATGGCAAGTAATACACAGCAGTTTGGGATCAGAGGGCCAAATCAACCACGGGTGGTGAATGAAATCGGTGCAGCTTCCAATCAGAGGTTGGAGAATCAGCTGACCGAATTGACATCGTTGGTGAGGCAGCTTGCTGTTGGACAACACCAACCAGCCATGGCAGCAAAAGTATGTGGCATATGTACTTCCGTGGAGCACCCCACTGATATGTGCCCCACTCTCCAAGAAACCGAGTCGGACCAGCGAGAAAATGTTGGAGCCATAAGTGGATTTAAGTACGGGAAGTAGCCGTATCAGAATCGGCCATTTGATAACCAGCAACAGGGAAGACAGCCATTTCGGCCAGGACCGAATCAAGGACCATATGCAACCCAACAATTCGGATCCACGCCGAACACCTATCAGAGGCAGGCAGGTTATCAACAGCCGACTCCGCAATACCAAGCACCACCTTTCCAGCAGCAACAACGACAGCAGAGAATGCCTACTCCAGGAAACTCTCCATCTCTGGAGGACCTAATGAAGCAACTAGCAACTAACAATCTGGAGTTCCAGCAGTCTGTGAGCTCCAGCAACATGCAGTTTCAGCAAAACATGACTGCCACCATTCAAGACCTCAAAATGTAGATTGGACAGCTAGCTAACACTGTAAGCCAATTACAGTCGGCAGGATCAAGCAACCTTCCCTCTCAAACCATTCCAAATCCGAGAGGTAACGCTAGTGTAGTCACTCTTCGAAGTGGAAAAGAACTACCTCAACCTACATTGGAGCAGGTGCCGAGATCAGCAGAAGCCGACTCCGAGAAAAACGTCGACTTACAGTCTCGGCCAGAGAGAGCTGTCCCACTGCCATTTCCACCTCGGACCACTTCGGTAAGGAAACCAGAGTCAGATGAAGAGCTGCTGAAGATGTTCCGTAAGGTGGAAATCAACATTCTACTCCTCGAGGCCATCAAGCAAATTCCCAAGTACGCAAAGTTCCTCAAGGAACTCTGTGTGCACAAGCGGAAGAAGATAAAAGGGAGTATGGAGGGTGGAGGTGTGGTGTCAACATTAACCAGAAACGAAACTTCCACCACAGGAGCAAAAACACTGCCAAAGAAATGCAGAGATCCCGGAATCTTTTCTGTCCCATGTACCATTGGTGAATGTACTTTTACCGATGCCATGCTGGATTTGGGGGCTTCAATCAATGTCATGCCAGCATCAATCTACAGGTCCCTGAATTTTGATGATTTCGAACCCACAAGGATGACCATTCAACTTGCAAACAGGAGTATTGTCCAACCCCTGGGAGTTCTTGAGGATGTTCTCGTCCAAGTCAATGAGCTAATTTTTCCAGCTGACTTTTACGTGCTAGACATGGAGGATGAGACACCCGGAAAAGAATCAACCTTAATTATGGGAAGACCATTCCTCATGACAGCACGAACAAAAATTGATGTGCATACCGGGATTCTCTCAATGGAATTCGGTTACACTCTGGTACAATTCAACATCTTTGAAGCCATGAGGCACCCCACCGAAGACCATTCCCTCTTTGGCGTTGACCTTATTGAAGAGCTGGTTGAAGAATACCTTCAACTAGACAGCTGCGGTGGTGGGAGCATGAAAGACTTTGCTGAAGTTACTGATATTATCAGTTGCTTAGGGACCATAACAGAAGAAGCCGACAATGAAGAAGTACATACTCTCTCTAGCTCCGAGGACGAATACTATGATATTGCTGACTTGGATTTCAAAGCCGAATTATTCAAAACGATGAACCAAGCATGCAATCAGGGAGACCCGGAGTGCTCGAAAATTGAAAAAGCTGAAGTTGCCGAAACTAAGCAACCCTCATCTGCACAACTGGCAACAATCTTTTCAGCCGAACCCGAGTCGGCCAAAGAAGGCCGAGTCAATGAAGAAGTAAAAGTCAACTCGGCCAAGGAAGTCAAAGCCGACAAGCTTGCCGAGACCATCTCGGCCACAAAAGACCTAACTCATACTGTAGCAAAAATAAAGAGTCCATCCGGATCCGACTCAGAAGGAACCCTTGAAGCCACTGCCGACTCTATTCCGACAATAACCAAATCCATAAAGTCGAGCCGGCCGAATCAGACAAAGGCCGAAATCATGTCGGCACACCTGGTGCCTAATCAAGATCAAGTCGGCCAGTTGGATCCAACTTCAGAAACTAAGAAATCTCCATTACCGCTACCACCCATAGAATTAAAAATATTGCCGAGTCACCTGAAATATGCCTACCTAGACAAGGAACAGCAACTCCCGGTTATCATTGCTAGCAATCTCCGTCAAGAGCACGAAGACAAGTTGCTGGAGGTCCTAAGGCAACATAAGAAGGCAATAGGGTGGAAGCTGGCGGACCTTCCTGGCATAAACCCCTCCATCTACATGCACAAAATCTTGTTGGAGGAGGAAATCAAGCCCATAAGGCAGCAGCAAAGAAGACTGAATCCAACACTCCTGGACGTGGTCAAAAAGGAAGTTACCAAACTCCTTGCTGCAGGGATCATCTACCCTATCTCGGATAGCCAATGGGTGAGCCCTCTGCAAGTGGTACCAAAGAAGTCTGGGATGACTGTCATGAAAAACCAGCAAGATGAGCTGGTCCCAACAAGGATTCAGAATAGCTGGCGAGTTTGCATAGACTATAGAAGATTGAATCAAGCAACTCACAAGGACCACTTTCCTCTGCCTTTCATTGACCAAATGCTTGAGAAGTTAGTAGGGAAATCCCATTACTGCTTTTTGGATGGATTCTCAGGCTACATGCAAATTCATATAGCCCCTAAAGATCAACATAAGACAACCTTCACCTGCCCATTTGGTACCTTTGCGTATACACGCATGCCATTTGGCCTTTGCAATGCCCCGAGCACATTTCAACGTTGCATGCTGAGCATCTTCTCGGACTTGCTGCAGGACTGCATGGAGGTATTCATGGATGACTTCACGGTATATGCCGATTCATTTGATGCATGCCTGAGTAATCTATCAAGAGTGTTGAAGAGATGCATTGACACAAATCTCGTGCTCAATTTTGAAAAATGTCACTGCATGGTGACTGAAGGAATAGTGTTGGGACATCTGGTCTCCAACAGAGGCATCGAGGTAGACAAAGCAAAGATAGACATCATTACTTCCCTTCCAAACCCCACTTCTGTGCGGGAGGTTCACTCATTCCTAGGACACGCAGGCTTTTACAAGAGATTCATCAAAAAATTTAGTAAACTTGCCCTGCCTCTGTCCAAGCTGCTATAGAAGGATGTGGAATTCAACTTTGACCGGCCCTGTATGGAAGCATTTCAGGAGCTGAAGAGAAGACTCACATCCGCCCCTATTCTACAAGCACCAGACTAGGACCTCCCCTTTGAATTAATGTGTGATGCATCCAACTCGGCATTAGGAGCCGTTCTCAGCCAAAGAGCTCGAGCCGGCCAACCGGTGCACGTGGTGGCCTATGCATCCAGAACTATGGATCCGGCCCAGCAAAACTACACAACAACTGAGAAGGAACTCTTGGCAATAGTTTTCGCCATGGACAAATTTCGTTCCTACCTTCTCGGTTCCAAGATAATTGTGTTCTCTGACCATGCTTCCTTGAGGTACTTGCTGAAGAAGCCTGATGCTAAGCCATGACTGATTAGGTGGATGCTTCTTCTTCAAGAATTCAACCTGGAAATCAGAGATAAGAAGGGTGCTGAGAATTCTGTAGTAGATCATCTGAGCAGGATTGAGAAAGAAAGCGAACTGATGCCTATCCGAGACGAGTTCCCTGATGAGCACTTGCTACATATAAAAACGTCTCCACCATGGTTTGCTGAAATATGTAATTTTGTGGAAGCATCTCAGTTTCCACCAGAGGCATCTCGGGCATACAAAGAAAAAATCCGAAATGATGCCAAATACTACATTTGGGATGATCCCTACCTTTGGAGAATTTGTAGTGACAAGGTCATCCGCAGGTGCATTCCTGAAGCCGAGACCAACTCGGTCCTCCAGTTCTGTCATTCAGCACCTGGTGGCGGCCATTACGGATCCACTCGGACTGCCAGGAAAATACTTGACTGTGGCCTCTACTGGCCTACTATTTTTAGAGACGCGCATGAATTCGTTTCCACCTGCGAGAAATGCCAAAAAGCAGGAGTGGCCATGAACAGAAAGCACGAAATGCCCCAGTAATCCATCCAGTTCTGTGAAATTTTTGATGTCTGGGGAATAGATTTCATGGGACCATTCCGAGTCTCCAATGGTTACTCATACATTCTGCTAGTCGTGGACTATGTATCAAGATGGGTAGAAGTCGTTGCCACCAGAACCAATGATTCAAGAGTGGTTGTGGACTTTCTGAAGTCCAATATTTTCTACAGGTTCGGTGTGCCAAAAGCGCTTATAAGTGACCAAGGTAGTCACTTCTGTAACAGAGTCATGGCTTCCTTTCTTCAAAAATATAGAGTAGCACACAGAATTGCTACTGCCTACCACCCCCAAACAAATGGCCAAGCAGAAGTGTTTAAAAGGGAAATTAAGAAAACATTGCAAAAGATGACCAATCCTAGCAGGAAGGATTGGAGCCGCCTCCTTGAGGATGCTCTCTGGGCACATAGAGTTGCATACCGGACACCTTTAGGTATATCTCCCTATAGGATTGTTTTTGGTAAAGCCTATCACCTTCCTGTGGAGCTAGAACACAGAGCATACTGGATTGTCAAGCAGTGCAATCTGGCCTATGACCAAGCAGGAGAGCAGAGAAAATTTCAGCTGCAAGAGTTAGATGAACTCCGCTTGGAAGCATATGAAAACTCTAGGATCTACAAGCAGAAAATCAAGCGATTCCATGACCAGCAGATCCTGAGAAAAAAATTCCGAGTTGGCCAGAAAGTCCTGTTGTTTAACTCACGCCTCAAGCTCATTGCAGGTAAACTACGTTCTAGATGGGACGGGCCTTTTGTTATCACTAATGTGTTTCCCCATGGTGCAGTACAGCTAAAAGATGAACACAGTAACAGCACCTTCCAGTCAATGGGCATCAGATTAAGCCATTCCATGAAGGTCCAACGCCTATCACTCACGACATGGAGATAATATCATTGATGGAACGAGCATCACCAGATGACCCTGCCTCGCATTGAGGACAATGCAGATTTTAAGTGTGGGGGGGATAAATATACAGTCATTTCAATTGTTGTGTCTTATTTCTATTCCCATCCTCCTGAACTCTGCTAATTTTAATTTTTGTTTTGTTAGTTTTAATCACTTTGTTGTTTTCCTTCAATTGCGTTGTTTCATTTTATTTTTTAAAATCTGTCATGTTTTTTAATAAAAGCTGCCCAAGACGAGTCCATGCCGGTTCTGTGCCATCTCGGCCTGACCCAGAACATCTTCGGCCTGGCAGAGTTTCAACTCTGTCATTTACTTTCAAGCTTTCCTCCTAAACAGAATTTCAAAGTGGATTGTAAAAAATAAAAATGTTTTGAAAAGAATCTTGAATTGACTTTTGTAGGTTTGAAAAAGACAGTAGGAGTAACTCTGCAACTTTGGTAAGAGATTTCTCTAGCTTGAGGGGAATGAAACTTTTTTTTGCTCTAGTCAAGTGATTGACCAAAAACACTGAAAAGGAAAACCTTTTGTGACAAGCAAAACAACCTGTGTGAGATTTTGAGCCCTTGTAAAATATTGACGGCTTACATCTGGCCATTTTTCTTCTTCTAATGTGATTTTTGCATTCATGATTAACTGCATATTCTACATTTTGCCTTAACTCTCTGGATACAACTGCTCTCACATGCAGGAATGACATGATCTAGGCCATGTTTCTTATAAGCCCTGAGCCAAATAAAGCCTACCTGAACAAATGTGTCTGTTGTTTACCCCTTTTGAGCTTAATGTAACCATTCTTCCTAACAACTCACTACAAGCCAAGGCCAGAAAAACCATGAATCAACCTCACCCTGGGGGAGCAGAGGAGCTTTGGAATTGTTTTGGGAGTAAGGCATGATCAAGTGTGGGGGAACTCCAGGAAGCAAAGGGTTGTTCAGCACCCTCTAAGGCTTGAAAATGCAAGAAAAAGAAGAAAAGCGAGTGAAAGAAAGAAAAGAGAAAAAGAGGAAGCAGCAGCTGAAAATCTGAGCTGAAACGGACAAAGAGAGAAATAGCTTCATAAAATTGTATAATAAGAAAAAGAAAAGAAAATGAGCTGGTAGCAGCAAGAAGGAGGAATTGACAGCATCCTGGGCTTTCCCTCATGCTGATAAAGCTTACTCCCCATTGCTCCTCTCTTCCTCATGGGTCTTGAAACCAGTCTTCCCATATTTTATCCTACCTATGACCTAGCCTCGCTACAAGCCAAAAAGAAGTCCTAGTGATCATGACTGCGTGTGTTTTTGCAGCTGTAAAAAGAGAGCTTTGTCAAGGTGTGGTAATTGCAGTACCATGAATGTTGAGTGTAAATACAAGCCAAACACGTGAGAAATGAGGGAGTTATTTGCCTAAAAGAGAGCTCTGTCACTCTTGGTTACCTTCTCTGGTTTGCAAGTCATAAATGCGCCTAGAGCATGGAAGGAGTAATTTTCAGATTGTTAGAGTATCTCAATCTCAGAGTGAACGAGTGCCGACTCTGTCTCGTTTGACTAAAGGAAGCCAAGTGAAAAATTCTTTTCTATCTTTAAAAACTCCCCTTGTGATTTTCATTTTATTTTGCCCAGGAGTGCAAAAGGATAAGTATGGGGGTGTGATGAGTCACAATCTAAACATCTTTTAAACACCTAAGAAGGAGGTTTGCAAGACTATTATGTGCTTAAGAATGGATTGTTAGCTAAGATTCATTTCATGGGCCTAAATATAGAGAAAATACGAATCTGTGTTAATTTAGATTTCTTAGCTAATAAAAAGTATCACTCCTTCTTCTGCAGGACAAACCGAGTTGACCAAGGTCAACAGAGGAGTCTCAGCCGAGATGAAGTCGTCCCGGCTAGACCGATTCCATCTCGGCTAAGCCAGAATCGTCTCGACAGTTCATACTTTGCGGCCTAGTAAGCCCAATAAAGAAGGGCCCAATTGTATTGACCACATCAGCCATCCAGCTCGGAGGCCACCTCAGCGTCAGCTGCCATGTCACTCCTAGGGAATCTGCCATGTCACGTTAGAAGATCTGCACAAGGGTAGAATAGGACATTCACAGTGTAATTCTGTTAGGATTTGTTAGGACATGTTGTTAGCATCTAGCTGCTCAGCTCGTGTATATATATAGGAGGAGCTATGCACTTTTTGGGGCTGTCTTTTGAATTCACTCTTAATACACTTCATTTACTCCATTTCCTCGCTCTCATCCTTCCATTCCTGGTGGTGCACGGTGTTGCATTGGCGTTTCACTCGATTGAGGAAGTGCAGGTCTGAGACTAGGGAGCCGAAGTCTGCCAGAGGGGACCGATCATACTACTTGACGACTCTGGTGGAGCTGATCCTCAGCGCTCAGGCTAACGGAGGTGAACCACCACCATCAACCATGGCGATCATCGTGGAAGATGGATTCACCTGGATTCAGGACCACTGTATTTGTATTTCATTTTTGTTAATCAATTTCATTCTACAACTCTTATCTCCATTCTCTTCCTCTACTTTAATTCATGATTTGATCCGCGATTGCAATTAAATTGTGAACAATGTTAAGCTAAGCCGATTGGAACTGGTTTAACTAATTTAGTAGGTAATCAATTGGCAATTGTTAACTGAGAACCTAAAATCAGCTCTGAACTTAATCCCTGCCAACTGATGAGGTAGCGATTGCATAAATCCTCGGTATGGCAATGGACGAACCTTTGGCGATTGCCATAAGACTTCCCAAGGCTGATATGGATTGAGAACTGGAGTGTGGAGCCTGGACTGAACTTGGATTAATGGGATTGAATATGAACACAGTTATATAATAATAATAATAATAGATAACTAGTAACAGTAGTATATGTTTACTACATTCTTAGTCTTAGTTACTTTCTGCTTTACTTGCACTCCAACCCCCCTATTTACTGCTTTCTAAGTCTGAGACAGAGATAGTCCATCTCTGTAGCGTCTGTCTGCACTCAGCCAAGACCAAGCCGTATTGTCTCTACCGGGATCATCTCGGCTCAGACTCTGCCGAGAGATACTCGGCCAGTGCCGAGGGGACTCAGTACTTTATATCTCAAATTCTACGTCATTTCACTTAACACCAATTCACAACTGAACACACTGTGTCCTATAGAAGAATGACCTAGGGTTAGCTATACTATAGTTAGCTTTAGTTATTTGATAAGCGCGTAAAACGACTGTAAAACCACGCATCATCATGGACGCGGTTCGGGATGTCGGAAAGAACTTTTCCAAGAATGTGCGCTTCATGTCTCCCCAAGTGTTGAAAAGCACTGGCTGAAGATACAGCCAATCCTTTACTACTCCGTCTAGGGAGAATGGAAACACCTTCATTTTGATGTAGTCTTCCGATATCCCCTACAGCCTCATTGTGGAGTAAACCACATGGAATTCTTTTAGATACTTGTGGGGGTCTTCTCCTGCAAGACCATGAAATTTAGGCAACAGGTGTATAAGTCTAGTCTTTAATTCATATGTTTGAGCTGGCTCCAACTGTGGGTATTGGATCCACCAAGGTTGATACACCATATTTGGAGTGGTCAATTCCTTCAGTGTTCTGTCATTATTCTCCATCTGTTCTGGCTCTGCAAAAATGTTAGAACTAGCAACAAGTATGTTAGCGGAAGACAGGTTAGAATTAATGGCAGAATCTGAACTACTACTAGTATTTACTACAGTGTTTCTTATTTTTCGTAATCTACGTAAAGTTAATTCTATCTCTAGGTCAAAGGCATACAATGAGTCAGTACTACTCCTAGTCATGCATTGTACATGTTATGTAGAAAATCACTCAAAACAGTACTTACAATCAGTAAACTATAGCTACCAGTCAACTACCTAATAGAACTACAAGAATGTAATATAAAAAGAATGCAATGTAAAAAAAATGCAAGTCAAAACAGAATGCTAACACTATGCACTGTAGAAACAAATGTTTATTGCGGGTTTTTTTTTGTTTTTTTTTTTTTGCGGTGAATTCATGTAGAAAAGTTGACAACCCTCAACAAGCTTTTTATTTAGGATCCCAAACCTAGAAGACAGACACAAACAAATTCAAATACTCAATAAACTGACTTCACAGACACACTCCACAGACTCGGGATTCGACCTCACTTAACTTGGCACACGAAAACACAAAACAACTTGTGTCCCCGGCAACGACACCAATTAGATAGGCTCATTTTTAGTCGTCTTAATGGGCATCAAATAACTAAAGCTAACTATAGTATAGTAAACCCTAGGCTATTCTTCTCAAGGACACAATGTGCTCAATTGTGATTCGGTGTGAAGTGAAATGACACAGAAGCTGAGATGTAGAGTATTGACTCATCATGGCCACTAGCCGAGACGCTCTCGGCAGAAACTGGTGTGGTTTCGGCTGAATGCAGACAGACGCCACAGAGATGGACTATCCTTGTCTCAAACTGAAAAGTAGTGAACAGGGGGTTGAAATGCAAGTAAAACAAAAAATAAACTAAAACTATGAATGCAGTGAACATATACTAACGCTACTAGTTTTACTAGAATCATTATTATGATATAATTGTGTTCATGTTCAGCTCTATTAGTCCAAGTTCAGTCCGGTTTCCGCACTCTAGTGCTCAATCCATATCAGCCTTGGGAAGTCTTATGGCAATCGCCAAAGGTTCGTCCATTGCCATACCGAGGAATTATGCAATCGCTACCTCATCAGTTGGGAGGGATTAAGTTCAGAGCTGATTTTAGGTTCTCGATTAACAATCGTTAAATGATTACCTACTGAATTAGTTAAACCAGTTCCAATCGGCTTAGCTTAACATTGTTCACAATTCAATTGCAATCGCAGATAAAATTATGAATTAAAGGAGAGGAAGGGAACAGAGATAAGAAATGCAGAATGAAATTGATTAACAGAAAATATAGTGTAAACACAGTGGTCTGAATTCAAGTGGATCCATCTTCCATGACGATCGCCATGGTTGATGGGGGTGGTTCACCTCCAATAGCATGGGCGCTGAGGATCAGATTCACTAGAGTGTGTTGGAAACCCCAATTAGTCCCCTCTGACAAACTTCGGCTTCCCAGTCTCAAACATGCATTTCCTCGATCGAGAGAAACACCAATACAACACCGTGCACCACCATAAACGGAGAGAGACGAGAGCGAAGAAATGGATATAATGAGAGTGTGTTGAAAGTGAATTCAAAGACTCCTAAAAAGAGCACAGCTCCTCCTATATATACACGAGCTGTGACCTGCTACTCCTAACGATTCCTAACAGAATTACAACATCAATTGCCTATTCTACCCTTGCGTAACTTGCGCTGCAAGCTTCTCCAGAAGTGACATGGCAATTGAGCTAGAGCTGAGGTGGTCTTGAGCTGGACAATTGACGTGGCTAGCATCTTTGGGCTGCTGGGCCATGAAGCCTGGCCTGATCTGGTTTGGCCGAGATGGAGTTGGTCTTGGCCGAGACGACTTCATCTAGGCTGAGTCTTCTTATGGTGGACCCGAGAACATCTCGGTTGAACCTGCAAGATAAGAAGAGTTAGCTAAGATCCTCGAATTAGCACAAATTTGTATTTTCTCTATTTTTATTCCTATAATATGAATCTCAGCTAACACTCTATTCTTAAGCACATGATAATCTTGTAAACATCCTTCTTAGGTCCATAAAAGATGCATAACTTGTGACTCATCAGGAGTGTAGAAGTTGGAGGCATAGTGTAGGTGTTCACCAAGAATAAAGATTTCACTACACGAGCGCAATCACTGCCAAAGAAATGCCGAGATCCTGGAATCTTTTCAGTCCCATGCACCATTGGCGAATGTACCTTTGCTAATGCTATGTTGGACCTAGGAGCTTCAATTAATGTCATGCTGACTTCAATCTACAAATCCTTGAATTTTGGTGATATGGAACCTGCAGGGATGACAATACAGTTAGCAAACAAAAGTGTCGTTCAACCCATAGGCGTTCTAGAAAATGTTCTTGTCCAAGTGAACGAGCTAATTTTCCCAACTAATTTCTATGTGTTGGATATGGAGGACGAAACATCCAAGAAGGAACCAACCTTGATTCTAGGGAGACCATTCTTGATGACAGCCAAAATAAAGATTGATGTGCATGCTGGGACGCTTTCAATGGAATTTGGTGACACCTTGGTGCAATTCAATATTTTCGAAGCCATGAAGTACCCCACCAAAGACCATTCCCTCTTTGGCATTGATCTGATTGATGAACTAGTTGAGGAATACTTCCAACTAGACAGCCACAAAGAAGATATTGACAATTTTGCTGAGAGAACTGATTCAATTGGTTGCCTAGGGACCATCGTAGACGAAGAGGCCGACTATGATGAATCAAGGGAAGTACATAATCTTTTCGACTCCGAGAATAATAAAAATGGCATTGCTGACTTGGATTTTGAAGCTGAATTGCTCGAAGTAATAGACCAAGTGTGCAAGCAAGAGAAACCAGAGTGCTTTATTGATGTAGAAGTTCAACTGGCCGAAACCAAGAAGTTATTCTCAGTGCACCTGGCAACTATTTTCACGGTCGAAGACGAGTCAGCCAAAGGAGGCCGAGATCGAGAGAGGACCGAAATCATCTCGGCCAAAAGGACAACAATCGAGGCTGACCTGCTTGACCAAACACATGTCGATACCATCTCGGCTAAAGAAGACCAGAAGCAAGCTGAAGCCGAGTCTATCTCAGACGTTCAAGGCGAGAACTGTATTCCATCTAGATCCGACTTCAGAGCTGAACAAAGAGCCAAATCTGACTTCCATCTGACAAGAACTATGTTTAGAAAAATGAGTTGGCCATAGAAGCCAAAGGCCGAAATCATGTCGGCACACCTGGTGCCAAGTTCAATTCAAGTCGGCCAACTAGGTCCAAAAGCATCTAATGCTGATTCTCCATCCTCACCACCACCCATGGAATTAAAACCATTGCTAGGTCACTTAAAATACGCCTATATGGATACTAAACAGCAACTCCCAATTATCATTGCGAACAACCTCCATCAGGAGCAAGAGGACAAGTTGCTGAAAGTCCTAAGGTAGCATAAGAAGGCAATTGGGTGGACACTCTCTGACCTCCCTGGAATAAATCCCTCCATCTGCATGCATAGAATTTTAATGGAGGAGGCAGCTAAGCCCATAAGGCAATAGCAAAGTAGGATGAATCCGACCATCCTAGATGTGGTCAAGAAAGAGGTCACAAAACTCCTTGTTGTAGGAATCATCTACCCCATCTCGGATAGCCAATGGGTGAGCCCTGTACAAGTAGTACCAAAGAAGGCTGGGATGACTATCATGAAAAACCAACATGATGAGTTGGTACCCATGCGGATTCATAACAGTTGGCGAGTTTGCATAGACTACAGAAGATTAAATTAGGCAACTCTCAAGGATCACTTCCCTTTGCCTTTCATAGATCAAGTCCTGGAAAAATTATCAAGAAAATCCCACTACTATTTTTGGATGGTTTCTATGGTTACATGCAAATCCATATTACACCTGAAGACCAACACAAGACTACCTTCACCTACCCATTTGGCACATTTGCGTACACTCGCATGCCATTTGGCCTGTGTAATGTGCCGAGCACATTTCAACGTTGCATGACAAGCATCTTCTCGTACCTGCTACAGGATTGCATGGAGGTATTCATGGACGACTTCACCGTGTATGCCGATTCATTTGACGCATGCCTGGACAACCTATCCAAGGTGTTGACGAGATGCATTGATACAAATTTTGTGCTTAACTACGAAAAATGTCATTTTATGGTGATAGAGGGAATTGTGTTGGGTCACCTGGTATCCAACAAAGGCATTGAGGTCGACAAATCTAAGATAGATATCATCACCTCTCTTCCAAACCCCGCTTTTGTGCGGGAAGTTCACTCATTCCTAGGACATGTAGGTTTCTACAGAAGATTCATCAAGAATTTCAGCAAACTTGCCCTGCCACTATCCAAACTACTACAGAAGGATGTTGAATTCAAGTTTGACCAGCCCTACACTGAGGCCTTTCAGGAGCTGAAGAACCGACTTACATCCGCTCCCATTCTTCAAGTACCAAATTGGGTTCTGCCATTTAAGCTCATGTGCGATGCATCCAATTTGGCAATGGAAGTCATCTTAGGCCAAAAAGCTGGAGTCGGCAAGCCAATGCATGTGATTACCTATGTATCTCGGACGATGGACCCAGCTCAGTCAAACTACACAACAATAAAGAAGGAGCTTTTGGCAATTGTGTTTGCCTTAGATAAATTTCGTTCATACCTTCTCGATTAAAAATCATTGTATTCTCTGACCATGCTGCATTGAGATTCTTGTTGAAGAAGCCAGATGCCAAGCCGAGACTAATCCGGTGGATGCTTCTTCTCCAAGAATTTGACATAGAGATCAGAGATAAGAAGGGTGCTTAGAATTCTGTAGCAGATCATCTGAGCAGAATTGGACAGGAAATCAACCCAATGCCTTTCAAAGATGAATTCCTAGATGAGTAGCCATTGCACATCATAATGCCTACACCATGGTTGTAGACATCTGTAGTTTTGTAGCAGCATCTTAATTCCCACTAGAGGCATCTCAGGTATATTAAGAAAAACTCCAAAGTGATGCCAAATACTACATTTTGAATGATCCTTAATTATGGAGACTTTTCAGTGATCAAGTTATTCACAGGTGCATCCCTAAAGCCGAGATCAATTCAGTCCTTCAACTCTACCATGCAGCACCTGGAGGCGAGCACTATGAATCAACTTGAATTGCTAGGAAAGTGCTTGACTACGACCTTTATTGGCCCACTATTTTTATAGATGCGTATCAGTGTCTCCACCTGCGACAAATGCCGAAAAGCTAGAATGGAAATTACCAGAAGGTATGAAATGCCCCAACAACCCATCCTGTTCTGTGAAGTTTTTGATGTGTGGGGTATTGATTTCATGGGGCCATTCCTAGTCTCCAATGGTTATTCTTACATTTTTCTGGCAGTAGATTACGTGTCAAGATGGGTAGAGACCATAACCACTAAGACCAATGATGCCAAAGTAGTAGTGGATTTTTTGATATCCAACATCTTCTGCCAGTTAGGTGTGCCTAAAGCACTCATAAGTAACCAAGGCAGTCACTTCTGCAACAGAGCCATGTCCTCCTTACTCCACAAGTATGGGGTGATACATAGAATTACCATAGCCTATCACCCCAGACTAATGGCCAAGTTGAAGTTTTCAATAAGGAAATAAAGAAAACGTTGCAAAAGATGACCAATCCCAGTGGAAAGGACTGGAGCTGACTCCTTGAGGACTCTCTCTGGGCGCATAGAACACAAAACTTACTAGGCAGTTAAACAGTGCAATCTAGATTATGACCAAGCAAGGAAGCAGAGACAATTCCAGCTGCAAGAACTGGACAAACTACACTTGGAAGCGTACAAGAACTCTAGAATCTATAAGCAGAAAGTCAAGAAATTCCATGATCAATAGATCTTGAGGAAAGAGTTTCGAGTCGGGCAGAAAGTACTACTGTTCAATTCACGTTTGAAGCTCATAATAGGTAAGCTTCGTTCTAGATGGGATGGACCTTTTGTTATCATTAACATTTTCCCTTATGGTGTAGTAGAACTAAAAGACAAATACACCAACAACACCTTCCAGGTCAATGGGCATCAAATTAAGCTATACCATGAAGGTCCAGCACCAATAGTAGGCAACATGGAGACCATCTCATTAATGGAACCAACTCCACTAGATGACACACCCTAAGCCAGTTGCATGAACTCCTATGAATTCATGCCATGCATGAAGGAAAATGCAACATTTAAGTGTGCGTGGGGGGGGGGGGGTGATTGCATGGCTATTTAAGGCTCTTCTTCAAAGTTCAAACTCTATATTTGTTTTTAACCCTTGTTTTAACTTCGATTTTCACTTTTCTATTCCTTTTCTGTTTCCTTTCCCTTCTTTATGTTTCTTTTCAAGTCATTTTCCTTCATTTTCCTTTGTTCTGAATAAAGGCGGCCTGAGCCGAGTTCATGCCAACTCCAACTTGCCGAGTCCATGCCGACTCTAACTCAACCTAGCCAATTTCAACCTATGCCAGAATTTTACTTTTGTTTTCCCTAATGGAATTCTGAACTACGTTTGCTGAGAAAAACACCTTGAAAAAAGAATTTTGAGATGATTTCTTTAAGTATTGGATGAATCAGTAGGAAGCAGTTCGAAAACCTAGAGAACAGATTTTTCAAGTTGTCAGGGAATGAATTCCTTGCACCCCTAAGAAACAAGTGATAGAAAAAATAGAAAAGATAGACCATTAGTGGCAAAGTAATTAATCGTGTGAGAATTTTTGAGCCTATGTACATATAGATGGCTTTGCATCTTGCCATTCTCTCCTTCTTGTGTGATTTTTGGATCCATGCTAACTGTGTATTCTGGATTTTGCCTTGAGTCTCAGACATATCTAGTTTTGCATCCAGGAATGAGATGATCTAGGCCATGTTTCAAAGAAGCCCCGAGTCAAAATGACCTACCTTGTAAACGTTATCCCTTGTTTACCCCTTTGAGCCTAAATGACCATTCTTTTGTGACAGCTCATTACAAGCCAAGGTCGGAAAAATCATGATTACCCTCAACCTTAGAGGATAGAGGAGATTTGGAATTGTTTTAGGAGTAAGTTGCAATCAAGTGTAGAGGAAGACACCAAGGGACAAGCAAGAGTAGTGTATCCGAAAAAAAGGTTGAAAAGGAAGGAAGAGGAAGAAAGAAGCAAGTGAAGGAAAATAAAAGAAGCAGCCAAAAGCCATAAGCTATAACAAGACATAGCACAAGGCTGCAAAAGAAAAAGGGAGAAAAAGAAGAAAAAGAAAATTAGAAGAAGGGAAAGAAAGGAGGTGAGCTAGAACTGTTTCAAGTAGACTTGCAGTACCTCGGGGATACTCTCCATGCTAGCGAGCCTACTTCCCCATCGCTCCTCTCTTCCCTATGGTTACTAAACTCGCTTTCCCTCTTATATCCTACCCTTGACCCTGGCCTCATTACAAGCCAAAAAGAAGTCCTATTAATCATAACTAAATGTGTTTTTGCAGGTATAGAAGGAGAGGCCAGGCAAAGTATGGTAATACCAGCGCATGTGGTGTTGAGTGTAAATACAAACCCAAACACTTGAGAGACTGAGAGAATATTTGCCTAAGTGAGAGCTTTGTCTCTTTTGCTCACTCTTTGATGTTTGCAAGTCACACGTTTGCATGGGGTACAGAAGAATTAATTTTCATAGATTGCTTGAATGTCTTAGTCTCAAAGTGAAGGAATGCCGACTCTGTTTGTCTGAACTGAAGGAAGTCAATTAAAATTCTCTCTTTGTTTTAAAATCTCCCTTGTGTTTGAACTTTTATTTTGCCGAGGAGTGCAAAAGTGTAAGTGTGGGGGTCTAATGAGTCATATTTTATAAACCTTACAGGACCCTAGGATGAGTGTTTTTGGGATCATTTGGTACTTAAGAATGGAGTATTAGATAAGATTCATATTATGGACCTAGAAATATGAAAAGTATAAATCTGTGCTAACTTGAGGATTTTAGCTAATGAAAGAATCTATTCAATTCTACATGCTGAAATTGATCTTAGCTCATCAAGAGTCTCGGCCCAAGAGAGTCGTCCCGACCAGCCAACTCCTTCTCGGCTGGCCAACTCAACGGTCCAGCAGCCCAACAAGGAGCGACCCAATTGCGTCATCCATGTCAGTAATCCAGCACAGGGGCCATCTCAACTCCTGGAGAATCTGCCACGTCACTTTGAAGGATCTTCGCAAGGGTAGAAAAGGCAACTCAGTTGTAATTCTGTTAGGAGTCGTTAAAGTAGTAGGTAACAGCTCGTGTATATATAGGAAGAGTTGTGCACTTTTTCGAGGTCTGAAATTCATATTGTCCATTTCCATTGTATCCATTCTCTCGCTCTCGTTCTCACGTCTACGGTGGCACGCGGTGCTATCAACGATGCTTCTCTCGATTGAGGAAGCGCAGGTCAAAAACTGAGAAGTCGAAGATTGTCAAAAGGGACCACTTGGACTACCAACGCACTCTGGTGGATCCAATCCTCAATGTTCTGGCTAATGGAGGTGAACCATCACTGTTCTTCCATGGAGATTGCTGTAGAAGGCGAAGCCACTAAATTCAGACCTTGCGTTTGTATTTCATTTTGAATAATATGAGTGTTTTTTTATTCTAAACTCTGGTTGCATTCTCACACTTTAATTCCCTATCTGCGTTGCGATTGCACAAAGTATGGTGAACAATGTTGAACTAAGCCAATTGGAACTGGTTTAACTAATTTAGTAGGTAATCAACTAGGGAACCTAATTGAGAACCTAAAATAAACTCTAAGCTTAATCCTTGCCAACTGATGAGGTAGCGATCGTGTAATTTCTCGATATGACAGTGGACGGACATTTGACAATTGTCATAAGAAAACCCAAGGTTGATATGGACTGTGATTTGGAGTGATTGAACTAGAACCAGCTTGACTATTGAGGCTGAACATGAACACAATAGTAGAAGTAGAGTAGCTTAGGTTAATCGCATTCACATCCTTAGTATACTTTCCGTCTTTCATTACTTGCATTTCAAATCCCCCTGTTTCCTGCATTTCCGTCTGAAACAGAGTCAGACCGACTCTGTTGCGTCAACGCTTAGCCGAAACCGAGTCGGATAAGTCTCTACCGAGACAATATCAGAACAATCTTTGCTGAGAGCAACTCGACACTCTACACTCGACCATTCTAGTTTTATTTTAGTTTTCACATTAAAGTCATAATTGAGCAGATTGTGTCCTTGAGAAAAATTCGACCTAGGGTTGACTATACTATAGTTAGCTTTAGTTTATTGTTGCGCATCGAGACGACTAAAATTACGCTTATCAGCTATACCTTAGCCAAATTATCACGGTCACCAGTATAGGGATGTACCTAAAGATGATTACCACTACACATCCATCACTCACTTACTCACAGGTCCGGGAATAGGACCCACTCAGGAATCAAGACATGTGCCTTTTTATTTTATGAATTCTGCCCCAACAAGCTCCCCAAGAATAAAAAACAAGGTAGCCAACATAATCACATGCAATATTATAGAGAAAGTAGAAGATTTGCTATTTTATGCAAGTCGTTTGAACTGGGCTCGACCGTAGCTTTTACACGAATATCCCTAGTGGAGTCGCCATTTGACGCAACATAAATCGCGCCGTGAGGCATTTTTGCTTTTATTGGTTTAAATTTTTTGGAATATATTTTATCGAGTATAGGTAAGCCGGGGACCAGATTCGCTCACTAACTCGGCGTCGAGTCGGTACTGATTCAATCAACCTTGGGGGAATTGACTAAACCGGTACTAACTCAGATTGGAGTCGCCCCCAATGTTTTAATGGTACATTGGAAACCTAAAACGAATAAGACAGTCAAGCAAATCTGAGATCCAGGTAAGGGGTCCATCATCCCATCCGTCTACCACCTGGTAGTTACCCAACAACTTGTATATGTAGCACAACCTTTGCTTCCCATAGTTTGACCTAGATTAAAATAAGCGAAATAATTATGTGAGTGATTTTGGACTTGATGAGAGTGTGCCTCTCGCTCCTACGTACCCCTCCTAGCTTGGAGGAATCAAAATCAACATAGTTCTGTGAGTGCGTGTAGGGTTGGACTTTTCCGCTTGGCGTCTTTCCTAGGAAATCAATCGTGTTACCACTAGTGAGAGGGGATTTTCACTTAGGTGTCCTCGACAAGGTAGGGTCCAAATCTGTGGATGGATGACTCAGCGACCTAAGTGCTAAAGTTGGACTATCCCTTAGGTGTCCTTTGGCTAAGCAAGACTGAGCTAGGATGATTTGGACAATGCGTGAATTGACTCGAACGTGTGAGATACTCTAGGCTTGGTTTCCTAGACTTGAGGTTTGGCTATAGGTCGTCTCATGAGCCAGCATGTGCGACTAGACAGTGGTATCTTGATCATGTAGGGTGTAACGTATGCTTTCTAAACAGTGAATGAGGCTTATCGACCATCTAGAGTGTAATACATAGTGTGAAATGAATGAACAATGGCTTACCGGTCGTCTGGAGTGTAATGCAGTGTCTATAAAGTGAATGAGGGCTCGTCGGCCATCTAAAGTGTAATGCAGTGTTTATAAGATGAATGACGGTTGCAAGCCATCCGAAATGTAATGCATAATGTTTATGGAATAAATGAGGACTCGTCGGATGATGCGTAAGATTCGGCCAAGAACCTTACCTGGTATCCTAAGACATAGTTGGTGTAGGTAACTAAGAACTTGCACAAGTGTCTCATCGATTTCTTCTGACAATGTTTCTTCAGCGGTTTCCTTTGGTACTCAGAGATTCATGGCCCCCAGCTCTTCGCGATGAGGCCTTTTATAGCCTTTGGGGAGGCGTTGGGGGTGTGCCTGATTTCGCCGCCTAGCCCTTTCCCAACCTGGTCGGGAAGTCCTATTACTGCTTCCTAGACGGATATTCCGGATACATGCAGATACACATCGCACCTGAAGATCAACACAAGACAACCTTCACCTGTCCTTTCGGCACGTTTGCTTACACTAGGATGCCATTTGGACTATGCAATGCCCCAAGCATGTTCCAGAGATGCATGCTGGGCATCTTCTTAGACTTATTGGAGGATTGCATGGAGGTGTTCACGGACGATTTCACAGTGTATGCAGAAACTTTCGATGCATGTTTGAGAAATCTAGCCCGAGTGCTGAAGCGATGCATAGAAACCGACCTAGTGTTGAACTTTGAAATATGCCACTTCATGGTAGTAGAGGGGATTGTGCTCGGCCACCTAGTATCAAGTCGAGGGATCGAGGTTGACAAAGCTAAGATTGACATCATTACATCTCTCCCTAACCCCGCTTTCTTTTAGGACATGCAAGATTTTATAGGCGTTTCATGAAGAACTTCAGCAAGATCGCCTTACCACTGTCCAAACTACTACAAAAGGATGTGGAGTTTGTCTTCAAGTCAATGGGCAGCAAGATCGCCTTACCACCTTCCAAGTCAATGGGCAGCAGCTCAAAATCTTCCATGAAAGCCCCACAGCAACAGTCGGCGAAGTGGAAAGCATCTCCCTAGTAGAACCGGCTATGGTGGCCGGCATGACCTGAGCAACACGACCATAAAAACCTCCTCCATAATCCTGTTATGCATTGAGGACAATGCATCATCTAAGTGTGGGGGAGTGTTCCGTAGGAAGGGTGATGGTTTGTTTGGTTTTGTTTTGTTATTTCGTTCCTGTTCTATTTTGTTCCTTTTCTTTTTATTCTGATCTATTTTGTTCCTTTTCTTTTTATTATGATTTTGCTATTTTTGTTCAAATTTTAGTTTGCATTTTTATTTTCCTAGCTGATTTCTGATTTCGGATTGACAATTATTGAGAAAACTATTTTGAAAATATTTGAATGAATTTCCTTGAGTAAGATGAAACAGCATGAAGCAGTGCATGACCTTGGATGAGAGATTTTTAAACCTGACAGGGAGTGAAATTTTTGCGTCCTTAGGCAGTAGCAAGTGAAAAAAACTGAAAAGATGAGCCATTAGTGACAAAGAAATTAACCGTGTGAGAACTTTTGATCCTTGCATGAATGGCTTTGTATCTCACCATTCTTTCATTTCTTGTGTGATTATTGCATCCATGTTGCTGGTTACTCTAGGTTTTGCCTTGATTCTCTGGATATAACTCACTTCACATGCAGGAATGATATGATCTAGGCCATCTTTCTTTACAGCTACTTAGCCAAATAAAACCTACCTTGTGAATAATTCCTTTGGTTACCCCATCGAGCCTATAACTGTTTCTTGATATGACAGCTCATTACAAGCCTAAAGCCAGAAAAACCATAATCAACCCGAACCTTAGGGAACGGAGGAGCTTTGGAATTGTTTTGGGAATAGATCTTGAATAAGTGTGGGGGTGACACCTAGAGGCATTACGAGAGTGGTATAGCTGGAAGAATAGGAAAGAGTTAAGGAAAAGAAAAGAAAAAGGATACGAAAAGAAGAATAAGTAGCGGAAACAAAAAGAAAAGATTGCAAGTAAGATTGCAACAACAAAAGCTGCAAGACAGGAAAAGTGAGAAAAAGAAAGAAAAATATAAATGGAAAAGAAGGATAGTGAACAAAGATGCTTCCAAGAAACTGGTAATGTCCGAAGGAGATAATCTCTATGCTTACAGATTCATTCCCCATTGCTCCTCTTGTCCCTCTAGCTATTAAAGCTCACTTAATCATTCTGTAATCCTACCTTACCCTGGCCACGTTACAAGCCCGAAAAGTCCTATTGATCATTATGCATGTGTGTTTGAAGGTGTGAAAGGAGAGGATAGTCAAAGCTTGGTAGTTCTAGTTGACATATGATGTTTGAGTGTATATACAAACCTAAACACTTGAGAGACTGAGAGAATATGTCTTGAGAGAGCTTAGTCACTTCTCGGTTACTCTTAATGTTTGTAGGTTGCTTATTTGTTTTTAGATGTGGAGAAAGTAACTTTCATAGATCGTTTGAATGCCTGGATTCTAGGATGAATGCATGCTTAAGCTGTTTTGTTAAACTTGAGGAGTTTATTTGAAAAACATATTTCCTCTTTCAATTTCCTTAAATGCTCGAATATGATTTTTCCTAGGAGTGCAAAAGTGTAAGTGTGGGGGTCTGATGAGTCATATTTTATACACTTTATGTGGGCTTAAGATGGGTGTTGTTAAGAATATTTAATGATTAAGAGTCTTGTGTTAACCGAGATTTGAATTATGGGCATGAAAATAGGAGAAATACACGTACGTGCTAAAATAAGATTTTTAACTAACAAAAAGATTAAGACTTATTTTGCAAGCCCAAGTCATCTCGGCCTAAGCCGAGAACATCCCGGCCAGATCAACGCTCCCGGTCAAGCCAACATCAGTGACGAAAATCTTGCCTAAAATCACTCCAGCAAGATGCAGATATGATTTGTTAAGATGCAGATATGATTTGTTAAGATGCATATATGATTTTTTAAGATACAGATATGATTTGTTAAGATGCAGATATGATTTGCTAAGATCAAGGAATCTGTAATGCAGATATGATTTGCTAAGATCAAGGAATCTGTAATTCGGGTAACTAGGAATGCATATATGATTCTGCTAGAAATCAGAAAACTGGGAAACTTCTAAAATTGAGGAGATTGTAATCTGTAATTTGAATTGGAATCTTTAGGATTTGAATTTCTGTTATTAGGATTAGATTTAGATTTATCCAGCTTGTGTATAAATAAGCACACCAAGCCACGTCTTCAGGGGTGGAATTTTTAGCAGAATTTAGAGCTAGTGCCGTCAGCAATTGCAGACACTCCAAGCTAGTACAGGGGTACACGAAGCTTCAATACGGTGTTCTCTCGGTCGAGGAGGTACAGGACCAGGATTTGGGAAGCTGGAAGCCTTCAAAGGTGATCGCTCGGTATAGTCGACGCACTCTGTTGGACGGAAACCTCAACGTCTGGCCACCGTTGGTGCATCACTGCCGTTCTTCCATTGGCATCGAGTCGAATTCGGATGCCAACTCACAACCATCACGGTAGGCTAGTCCAGTACCAACCCCTTTTCCAAGTAGGACACTCTCAGCAAGAAAGCCTGAATCTGATGAAGAGCTATTGAAGATGTTCCGGAAGGTAGAGATCAATATTCCCCTCCTGGATGCCATAAAGCAAATACCTAAGTACACAAAATTCCTTAAGGAGTTGTGTGTGCACAAGAGGAAGAAGATGAAAGGAGGAGCGGAACTAGGAGGGATAGTGTCGGCACTAACCAGAAATGATGACCTCACTGCCGGCACGAGACAAACCTTGCCAAAGAAATGCCGAGACCCTGGAATCTTTTCAGTCCCATGCACCATTGGCGATTGTACCTTTGCCGATGCCATGCTGGACTTAGGAGCTTCAATAAACGTCATGCCGACGTCAATTTACAAGTCCTTGAATTGTGGAGATCTGGAACCCACCGGGATGACCATACAGTTGGCAAACAGAAGCGTCGTCTAGCCCTTAGGCTTTCTTGAAGATGTCCTGGTCCAAGTTGATGAACTAATTTTCCCAGCCGACTTCTACGTGCTGGATATGGAGGACGAGACGCCAGGAAAAGGGTCTACCTTAATCCTAAGACGACCTTTCCTAATGACCGCCAAGACCAAGATTGATGTGCATGTCGGGACACTTTCAATGGAGTTTGGTGACACTCTGGTGCAGTTCAACATTTTCGAAGCCTCCCCCGTGCACTTCTTCCATTATGATTTGTTAAGATGCATATATGATTTGTTAAGATGAAGATATGATTTGTTAAGATGCATATATGATTTATTAAGATGCAGATATGATTTGTTAAGATGCAGATATGATTTGCTAAGATCAAGGAATCTGTAATGCAGATATGATTTGCTAAGATCAAGGAATCTGTAATTCAGCATAACTAGGAATGCAGATATGATTCTGCTAGAAATCAGGAAACTGGGAAACTTCTAAGATTGAGGAGTGATGAGTCACAAATTATACATCTTTTAGACACTTAAGAAGGGTGGTAGCAAGACTATTTCGTGTTTAAGAACGGATTGTTAGCTAAGATTCATTTTATGGGCTTAAGTAGAGAGAAAATACAAATCTGTGTTAATTTAGAAGTCTTAGCTAATAAAAAGTATCACTCTTTCTTCTGCAGGGCAAGCCGAGTTGACCAGGGTCAACAGTAGTCTCGGCCGAGATGAGGTCGTCCCGGCCAGACCGACTCCATCTCGGCCAAGCCAGAGTCGTCTCGGCCAAGCCAGAGTCGTCTCGGCAGTCCTTGCCTTGTAGCCCAGCAGCCCAATAAAGAGTGGCCCAATTGTATTGACCACATCAGCTATCTAGCTCGGAGGCCACCTTAGCGTTAGCTCAACTGCCATGTCACTCTTAAGGAATCTGCCACATCACGTTGGAAGATCTTCATAGGGATAGAATAGGAAATTCATATTGTAATTCTGTTAGGATTCGTTAGGATTAGCATATCACAACTCGTGTATATATAGGAGGAGCTGTGCACTTTTTACGCATCTTTTGAATTCACTCTGATTACATTTTCATTTTATCCATTTCATCGCTCTCATTCTCTCCATTTCACGGTGGTGCACAGTGCTTCTTTGGCGTTTCTCTCGATCGAGGAAGTGCAGGTTTGAGACTGGGAAGCCGAAGTCTGTCAGAGGGGACCGATCAGATTACTGACGCACTCTAGTGGAGCTGATCCTCAGCGCTCAGGCTAATAGAGGTGAACCACCACCACCATGGCGATCGTCGTGGAAGATGGATCCACCTGAATTCAGAACCACTGTATATGTATTCTATTTCTATTAAATCAATTTCATTCTGCATTTCTTATCTCCATTCTCTTCCTCTTCTTTAATTCATGATTTAATCCGCGATTGCAATTGAATTGTGAACAATGTTAAGCTAAGCCGATTGGAACTGCTTTAACTAATTTAGTAGGTAATCATTTAATGATTGTTAATCGAGAACCTAAAATCAGCTCTGAACTTAATCCCTGCCAACTGATGAGGTAGCGATTGCATAAATCCTCGGTATGGCAATGGACGAACCTTTGGCGATCGCCATAACATTTCCTAAGGCTGATATGGATTGAGAACTGGAGTGTAGAAATTGGACTGGACTTGGACCGACAGAACTGAATATGAATACAGTTATATCATAATAATAATAATAGGAATCGGTAACAGTAGTATACATTTACTGCATTCATAACCTTAGTTTACTTTCAGCTTTGCTTATGTTCAAATTCCCCCTGTTTACTGCTTTTCAGTCTGAGATAGAGATAGTCCACCTCTGTAGCGTTTGTCCGCACTCAGTCGAGACCAAGCCGGATTATCTCTGCCGAGATCATCTCAACTCAGTCTCTGCTGAGAGCAACTCGGCCAGTGCCGAAGAGAGTCAGAACTTTACACCTTAGATTCGATAACATTTTACTACACACTAAATCACAACTGAACACACTGTGTCCTTGAGAAGAATGACCTAAGGTTGGCTATGCTATAGTGAACTTTAGTTATTTGATGAGCGTTTGAATGACTAAAAGAACACACTATCAAGGAGATTGTAATCTGTAATTCGAATTGGAATCTTTAGGATTTGAATTTCTGTTATTAGGATTAGATTTAGATTTATCCAGCTTGTGTATAAATAAGCACACCAGGCCACGTCTTCAGGGGTGGAATTTTCAGCAGAATTTAGAGCTAGCACCGTCAGCAATCGCAGACACTCCAAGCTAGTACAGGGGTATACGAAGCTTCAATACGGTGTCTCTCTCGGTCGAGGAGGTACAGGACCAGGATTTGGGAAACTGGAAGCCTTCAAAGGTGATCGCTCGGTATAGCCGACTCACTCTGTTGGACGAAAACCTCAACGTCTGGCCACCGTTGGTGCATCACTACCGTTCTTCCATTGGCGGTCGTCGTGGAAGGCGGATTCTCTAGAAACTCTAAATTCTCACCTTTATATTCAATTTGGTTTTCAATAACATAACTAGTTTGCAATTCTATCTATTGATTATAATTCCTATGCTTTAATCTACTTTTAACTTTGCCGTGACACATTGTTAGGGGTAGATCACGTTAGACTAGGGTCGGTCGGAACTAGTGTAATAATCTGATTAGGTAGAGAACCTAAACTCAACCAAGTACATACTCCCTGCCAACTAATGAGGTAGCGGTTGTGTAAATCCTCGGTATAGCAACGGACAAACGCTCGACGATCGTCGTAAGAATCTAAGGTTGATTCAGAATACAATTTTAAGTAAGAATAGTAAATTGTCGTGTTTCGAGTCCCGAATTGATACAGTAGTTAGTATAGAGTAATTTAGCATAGTTTAGTTTACTTTCAGCACTTAGTTTATTTTCTGCACTTAAACATAAAACCCCCCTTATTTACTGCTTTTCAGAGTCCGAGATCGAGTCAGTCCGACTCCGTCGCGTCTAAATCGCTTTTGGCTGAAACAATACCGGTTCCTTGTTAGCCGAGACGGGATTGCCGAGAGCGAGTCGTCCTTAGCGTTGCCGAGGCCAAGTCGGCATTTTCCTAGCCGAAGTCAAGTCGGCATTCCACAACACTTAGCGTTTCTGCAACACTCTTATTTTTATGCTTAGCACAATTTGAACACACTATGTGCTTGAGAGAATCGACCTAGGTTAGCTATACTATAGTTAGCTTTAGTAATTATTTGAGGCGTTTAAGACGACTAAAAACCCGCTTATCAATGGTCTCTCGACCTCACCCAAGCACAAAAAGAAGCGGGGGCACCCTCCCGGGAAGGTTCAAGTGACAAATTCAAGACCAAGAAACAAGGTCATGTCGTTAGAGAAAAGGAAGACGATAGAGATAAAAGAAGAAGGCTCATCATGGTCAAGTCTGATTTGTGTCAAAATGCTAGACCCGACGATGATCGACATAACTATGGATGTCATCTCTTCCTTGAGGGTGCAATGGAAGCCCTCGTGGCACAAAAATGGTTTCATTTGGAAAAAGCCCCAAATCAGAGGCCTCATCAGGTGTAACAATGGTGGTATCAGAACCTGAAGAGGTTCCCCTCACAAGGCCCATTTGTCGCTACACGCTCGCCACTCGCTCACCATAGGGACTCAAGAACAGGGATCTCAAGAAGAATGGAAATATCTTCTATGAAGCATACCTTTTAAAGAGGGCCAAGAAAAGGATGAGAAAATGGAAACCTCAAATGGGCTATTTATACTTGAAGTAAAGTATCCAACATGCCAATGATTTAAATGCAAATTATGGGAGTCTGAGCAGCGCCTTTATACGACATTAAAATCAGAAATGCATTTAAGAAGAGAATGACAAGATGCATTTGAGGATGAAATAAAACAACATGAGGTTCAATATTCAAAGAACGTGACCTTTCGCGATTTAAGAAACTATAACGTCGTTCATTTTAAAGTATGTAATCGGTGAACCCATGATAGTCAAGTAAGGATGCGTCGCTTCACGTGTGACTTTTGAATTCCCAACAATCATAACTGTTCGCTGAAGGGGCGCGTCGCCTCCATGCGTGACCCTTGAATCCTCAGTGGTTATGTTACTTGACGAGGAATGCGTCAAACCTACACGTGACTCCCTAAGGGCCACGTTGCCTAACACTTAGGCTCATCACACAATCTTCTACCTCCTGGCAACTGCTTCATATCCCTCACCAATGAGTCGACAGTACTCCCCAATGAGCCGTTACCCAACCAACCACTCACTCGGCCCCATCCCTCAATGAACCGGCAAATGATGACATGACCAACAAATAACCCAGCATACGGATTAAAACCAAGAGAAAGTGGTCTTTATTCCTGATCACCTTGGAAGACATCCATGCCTCCCTTAGGTGATCACAAATAAAGAGGGGGCAACTATAAGACCCTAAAAGTGTCCGTCTCAGGAGAACACATTGGCCGAGAAGGGTCCGTGGCCCAAGTCGGCCCATGGGAATAATGTAGGGCTTGTCTCAGATCACCACAAGAAAGGAGACTTGACCAAGTTAGAACAAGAATTGGACACCAAAAGGGCCAAGACCCAAACGGGATCCAAGAGCCTAGCCCAACATTGGCAAGGTTCGCCACCTCAGCAGAAAGGATGCGGCCCCACCATACTTGGAGC
Organism: Mucuna pruriens; assembly: GCA_025330945.1. NCBI lineage: Eukaryota > Viridiplantae > Streptophyta > Magnoliopsida > Fabales > Fabaceae > Mucuna > Mucuna pruriens. The sequence continues at coordinate 1,549,375 of JAENHJ010000139.1, forward strand.
ATCTAGGCCTTGAGGCTCCGCAAGGAAATACAACCCCTGATCCAGCCACATCAAAATAGCAAGTCTCAACAAACTAAATAATCCTCGCCAATCACAGCACACAAGAGTGCAAGCTCAGCCACTACCCATGAAATGACCGAGAATCACAAAAGATCGTGGCACGATTGAGCACAGAGCCCCATGAAGATCAGCCTTGGGATTGCTGGCAATAACAAACTATATCAACAGGCTAGGAAAGGGCCAAGTGGCGAAATCAGGCACACCCCTAGCGCCTCCTCAAAGGCTATAAAAGGCCTCATCGCGAAGAGCTCAGGGCCAAGAGTCATTGAGTACCAAAGGAAACCGCTGAAGAAACATTGTCAGAAGAAATCGGTGAGATGCCTATGCAAGTTCTCAGTTACCTACACCAATCATCTCTCAATGAGAATTTTTGAGCCTAGGTACATAGAAATGGCTTTTGCATCTTGCCATTCTCTCTTTCTTGTGTGATTTTTGCATCCATGATAACTGTGTATTCTAGATTTTTCCTTGACTCTTTGGATATATTTGGTTTCGCATGCAGGAATGAGATGATCTAGGCCATGTTTCTAACAAGCCTCGAGCCAAACAGACCTACCTTGTAAATTTTATCCCTTGTTTACCCTCTTTGAGCCTGAATGACCATTCTTCTATGACAGCTCATTACAAGCCAAAGTTGAAAAACCATGATCAAACCTCAACCTTAGGGGATAGAGGAGCCTTGGAATTCTTTTGGGAGTGAGTCACGATCAAGTGTGGGAGGGAGTCACCAGGGGACAAAGTAGAGTAGAGTATTCAAAAAGGGTTGGAAAAGAAAAGAAAATAAAGAAAGAAACAAGTTCATGAAAGAAAAGAAAAATAAAGAAGAAGCTAAAGGTCATAAGCTATAACAAAAACACAGCACAAGCTGCAAAATGAGAAGTGGGAAAAGCAAAAAAGAAAAATAGAAAAAGGGAAATAAAAGAAGCGAGCAAGAATGTTTCCAAATAGAATCGCAATATCTTGGGACATCCTTCATACTTGCGAACTTATTCCCTATTGCTCCTTTATTCCCTATGGTTAGAAAACTCACTTGTCCATCTTGTAAACCACCCTTTAACCCAGGCCATGATACAAGCCGAGAATGAAGTCCTTTTGATCATTTCTGCATGTGTTTTTAAAGCTGTGGAAGGAGAGGCCAGTCAAGGTCTGGTAATACTAGTTGCATGGGATGTTGTGTGCACATACAAACCCAAACACTTGAGAGGTTGAGAGACATTTTCCTACTTAGCCATTTTCGGTCTCAATATTTGTGGCTAAGGCTAGTCTTGTTTTTGGTTTCTAAGCTAGGGTTACAGTTAGTTTTGCTCATTGGACCCTGTGTATTTCAAACCTTGTCACAAGTCTTAGGCATGATTAGTGAAGCCCACTTAGCCACTAATCATGCTATAAAAGGATCCCCCCATGCAAGGGTGCAAGAACTTTTGGTTCATTTTTCCTAAAGGAATAGAGTAGTGTCATTGCACTTTGAGAGAGTTCTCTCCTTCTTGGATTGCCCATGAAACCCATTCTCATCAAGCATCCATTGTGCTCATGGCGAATCATGATTTTCTTATCTATCCCTAAAAGCTAATGGCGAAACCCCTTTCCTCCTTAACCACATTTTTATTTTCTTCCTTTTACTTGTTTCTTACTTTTGAGCAACCTTCATAAGCTTTCTTGGAGGATTCTTGACCGACTCCTATGAGTTTCAGTGAAAGGTCGAGTCCAGTCCTATCACCAAGTTTCAGCTAATTCTAAGATACTGACATTTTTTGTCTTCGACTACTTTTTACTATTATAAGATATCTACTTGTCTTTAATCTATAAATTTTTCTCTATCTTATCACCAATCTTCAGCCACATTTGAGATACTAACTTTTTGACAATCCTAGTATTTCTATTTTCCCTTTATCTACAAGTTTTGTTTCTATCCCGTGGCCAATTTTCACCCAATTATGAGATATTGACTATTTTGTGTACTACTACTTTTCACTATTCTAGGAATTCTACTTGCCCTCGATCCATGAATTTTTCTATCTTGTGACTAAGATTCAACCAATTCTTATATACTATATTTTTCTATCTTCTAATACTATTTACTATTATAGGATTTCTGCTTTCCCTTGATCTATTAATTTTTTTTCTATCTTATGGCCAAGTTTTAGCCAATTTTTAGTTAATGACTTTTTTTGTCCTCTACTACTTTTCACAATTCTAGGATTTCTACTTGACCTTCATCCATGAATTTTTTCAATCTTGTGGCCAAGTTTTAGTCAATGTGGAGATATTGACTTTCTTTGTCTACTACTATTTTTAACAATTATAGGCTTTTTGCTTGCCATAGTTAATTTTTTTCCTTATTATGTGCCAAATTTCACCAAAATTCTGAGATATTGACTTTTTTGTCTTCTACAACTTTCCACTATTCTATCATTTCTTCTTGCCCTTAAACAATGGATTTTTTTCTATCTTGTCGCCAAGTCTCAACAAATTCTAAGAAACTGACTTTTTGTATCATCTAATACTTCTCACTGTTCTAGAATTTCTACTTGCCCATGATATCGGAATTTTTTCCTATCTTGTGTCAACAAGTTTCAATCAATTATGAGATACCCATTTTTTTCACTCTACTACCACTTTTCACTATTCTAGTATTTCTACTTACTATGGATCTATGAATTTTTTTCTATAAGTTTGAACCAATTATGAGATACTAACTTTTTCTATATAGCACTACTTTTTACTATTCTAAGATTTCTACTTTCCCTTAATCTTATGAGATTCTAACTTTTCTATCTACCTAGGATTTCTACTAACCCTTCATATATAATTTTTTTTTCTATCTTGTGGCTAAGTTTTAGCTAATTCTAAGATACTAACTTTTTTGTCTTCTACTACTTTTCACTATTCTAGGATTTCTACTTGTCCTAGATCTAAGTACTTTTTTCTATATTGTGACCAACTCTAAGTGAATTCTAAGATGTTGACTTTTTCAGTCTATTACTACTCTTTAGTATTCTATTATTTCAACTTCCTCTTGATTTCGGAATTTTTTTCTATCTTGTGGCCATGTTTCAATCGATATTGATACATTGACTTTTTTGTCTACTACTAATTTTCACTACTCTAGGATTTCTATTTTCCTTTGAAGTATGAATTCTTTTTCTATTATGTGACTATGTTTTAGCCAATTCGAAGTTACTTACTTTTTCTATCTATTACTAGTTTTCACTAATCTAGGATTTCAACTTGCCTCTAATGTTTGTAATTTTTATCTTATGAAAGTTTCAGCTAATTCTAAAATACTGACTTTTTTGATCTTATACTACTTTTCACTATTCTAGGATTTCCACTTTTCTTTTACCTACAAATATTTTTTTATCTTGTGCCCAAGTTTCAGCCAATTCTAGGATACTAAAGTTTTTGTCTACTACTACTACTTTTTACTATGGGTTGTCTTTAATCTATGAATTTGTGTTAATCTTTTGGCCAAGCTTCAATCAATTCTAAGATATTGACTTTTTTTGTCCATTACTACTTTTCACTATTCTAGGATTTCTACACGCCCTTGATCTATGAATTCTTTTTTCTGTCCCTTAGCCATGTTTCAACCAATTTTGAGATACTAACTTTTTCTATCTTGTACTACTTTTCATAATTCTAGGATTTCAACATGTCTTTGATCTATGAATTTTTTTCTATCTTATGGTTGAGCTTCAGCTAATTATGAGATACTAACTTTTTCTGTTTACTATTCTTTTTCACTATTGCAAGATATCTATTTGCCCTTTATCTATGAATTTTCTTCTATCTTGTATCCAATATTTAGAAAATTCTTAGATATAAACTTTTTCTATCTAGTGCTTCTTGTCACTTCTCTAGGATTTCTACTTATGCTTGGGTTCTGATATTTTTTTCTATCTCTTGGCCAAGTATCCCCTAGTCTTGAGATATTGACTTTTTTGGTCTACTACTAATTTTCACTATTATAGTATTCCTACTTTCCCTTGATCTATACATTTTTTTTCTATCATGTGGCCAATTTTCAACAAATTCTAAGATATTGACTTTTTTGTCTACTACTACTTTTCACTATTCTAGGAATTCTACTTGCCCTAGATTTATGAGTTATTTTCTAACTTGTGACCAAGATTCAACCAATTCTTAGATACTAACTTTTTTTTGTCTTCTACTACCTTTTACTATTTTAGGGTATCAACTAGCCCTTGATCTGTTAAATCATTTCTATCTTGTGGCCAAGTTTTAGCCAATTCTAAGTTAATGACTTTGTTTATCATTTACTACCTTTCACAATCTAGGATTTCTACTTAAGCTTGATCCATGAATTTTTTTTCTCTCTATTGACCAAGATTCAACAAATTTTGAGATTTTGACTTTCTTTGTCTATTAATGCTTTTCACAATTATAGGCTTTTTCATTGCCCAAGATCAATGTATTTTAGCCTATGTATTTTCTCAAATACTGACTTTTTTTGTCTTCTACGACTTTTCACTATTCTACAATTTCTACTTGCTCTTAATCTATGAGTTATTTTTATCCTGTGGCCAAGTTTCAACCAATTTTAAGATACTGACTTTTTTTTTCTATCTTCTAATACTTGTCTTTGTTCTAGGATTTCTAGTTTCCCTTAATATGAGTTCTTTTCTATCTTCTCTAGTTGCTATTAATATATAAATTCTTTTTTATCTTTTCTCCAAGTTTCAATCAATTATAAGATTCTGACTTTTTCTCTCTAATACTACTTTTCACTTTTTTAGGACTTCTACATACTGTCGATATATGAATTTTTCTATATTCTAAGCAAATTTTAGCCAATCATAAGATACCGACTTTTTTGTATACTACTTCTTTTTACTATTCTAAGATTTCTACTTGCCCTTGACCTATGAATCTATTTCTATCTTGTGGCCAAGTTTAAGCCACATGTTAGACACTAACTTTTGTGTATATGACTACTTTTCACTAGGATTTTTGCTAACCCTTGACCTAAGAATTTTTTATATCTTGTGACTAAGTTTCAGCCAATTTTCAGATATTGATTTTTTCTTTCTTCTACTACTTTTCATAATTCTAGGACTTTTACTTGTCTTTGATCTAGTACTTTTATTCTACCTTGTGGCAAAGTTTCAACCAATTTAGAGAGATTGACTTTTTGGTCTACTACTAATTTTCACTACACTAAGATTTCTATAATTCCTTGATCTATGAAATTATTTCTATCTTGTGGTCAAGTTTCAACCAATTCTGAGATACTTACTTTTTTTGTCTTCTATGACATTTCACTATTGTAAGATTTCTACTTTACTTTATTTTATGAATTGTTTTCCTATCTTGTGACCAAGCTTCTACTAATTTTGAAATACTTACTTTTTATGTCTTTCACTACTTTTCATTATTCTAGGCTTTCTACTTTCCCTGGATCTATATACCTTTTTCTATATTGTGCCAAGTTTCAACCAATTCTAAGATACTGACTTTTCTGTTTACTACTACTTTTTAGTATTCTAGGATTTCTACTTGATCTTTATCTATGAATTTTTTCTATCATGTCACCAAGTTTCACCCAATTTTGAGATACTGACTTTTTCTGTCTACTACTATTTTTCACTATTCTATGATTTCTACTTGCCCTTGATCTAGGAATTTTTTTCTACAGGTTTCAACCAATTCTAAGATATTGACTTTTTTTATTACTACTAATTTTCACAACTCTAGAATTTGTATTTTCCCTTGATCTAGGAGTTCTTTTCTATTATGTAGGCATATTTTAGCAAATTATGAGTTACTAACTTTTTCTGTCTACTATTACTTTTCACTAATCTAGGATTTCTAGTTTCCCTTTGACCTTTGTATTATTTCAAATCCTGTGGCCAAGTTTCAATCAATTCTTAGACACTAACTTTTCTATCTTGTAGTATTTTTCCCTATTCTAGGATTTCTACTTGTGCTTGATCTATAAATTTTTTTCTATGTTTTTGCCAACCTTTAACCTCTTTTGAGAAACTAACTTTTTTTAGTCTTCTCCTATTTTTCACTATTCTAGGGTTTCTACTTACCGTTAAACTACAAATATTTTTCTATCTTGTGGCCAAGTTTTAGTCAATTTTGTAGCTGAATTTTGTGTCTAGTACTACTAATTTTCACTATTGTAGGACTATTGGTTGTCTTTAATCTATGAATTTGTGTTGATCTTTTGGCCAAGCTTAAGCCAATTTTGAGATACTATCTTTTTCTATCTACTATTACTCTTCTCTTAATTCGAACTAGGGAGACAACAAAGAGTCAAAAAAAGACTCTTAACTAGGGGTAGATTGAAGAGGCTAGAAGTTGAAGTAGTGAAGAATGTGGACCTCCTGAGAGGGGAAGGAGTGTCTAAAGCATGATCCACTTTGTTTATATTGTCCTTGTGTAGTTTAGATACTTTTGTATAAGCATTTATGTAGCTTGTAATAAGTAAGAGCGCCTCGTAACTTGCTTTGGACACATGGTGCCTTATCAATGCTCGTAGCCTCTTCAGCACACTTCGAGTCTTTGGACACTCTATTTGGACAAAGGGCTAAGTGTGTCATATTGATAGAGCATTTTTAGGTACCTAATAGTGACTTATGTTAGACATATTTGACATTATTTTTTGGTTAATAATCACACATTAGTTGTTGATCTTTGATTATTTTTTAACATAATTTTCACTAAATGCTATTAAGTTTTCTATGATGATGGCCATGGAAGGCTAAGCTTCATTATCAATTCAAGATTCAAGAATGCAATTCGGTTTGAATTCTTGATTCTCTATTTTTCTTATGCAATTTCTATCATTTGTTTTTCCAATTCTTAATCCATTTTCATGATTGTGATCTCTCTTGAGTTTTGGATTATGTTCTATTAAGTAATTTATTGGTAACCTAAAATCAACCAATATAATCTTGAATCCATGCTAATTAGGGTTGTGATTGTGATCTCAATATGCCTGGACAAATGTTAGATGATTATCTAAAGAAACCTAGGTTGATATGAAATTGCATCTTTCTTTAGAACCATGATAACTGGTTGTTTGATTAAATTCTTGAATTGATGTTCTAGAATTCATTTAGAATCAATTCTATTTTATACAAATTTATTCTACATAATTCTCGTTCTACAATTTCCTATTTTGCACTAAATCCCTATTTTTCATATCTGTTTTAGCTTTTGATAAACAAGATTAGTTTTGACTCAAATTTGAATGATATTTACCTTTCTGCAATTGAGAGAGTGACTCTTGTTTGTTCTTGAATTAGAACACTTTATTCTCAACAAGTTCTTCAAAAGGCTTAAGGCAAACTCAATATTCTTATCTTATTTTCACCTGAAAATCAATGGCAAGCCATTTCTTAACACTTTTCATTTTTCTACTTTAATTCCTTTTATCATATCTTAATTTTCTGTGATTTACTTTACTGTGATAATTCAAAATTCTAAAATTTTATTTTGTTTTCAATTCTGATCAAGGCATTTGTACAGTGTAGTGGATCGAGGTAAAGTAATAGTCCACAAGAGTGATTCCAATCAAGAACTATCCAAATCCTAAGTTTTGGAATCTGAATTTCATTCTATCTTGTTGCCAAGCTTCAACCAAATTTGAGATAGTGACTTTTTCTATCTACTACTATTTTTAACTATTCTAGGATTTCTACTTGGACTTGATCTATGAATTTTTTTTCTACCATGCGGCCAAGTTTAAGCCAATTCTTAGATATTGAGTTTATTTTGTGGTCTACTACTATTCACTATTATTGGATTACTACTTCCCTTTTATGTATAAATTTTTTTCTATCTTGTGACCAAGTTCTAGCTAATTCTAAGATACTTATTGTTTCTATCTACTACTACATTTCACTAATATAGGTTTTTTACTTGCCTTGGATCTATGAATTTTTTTCTATCTTGTGACCAAGTTTTAGTCAATCCTAATATACTAACTTTTTCTATATACTACTAATTTTTACTATTCTAGGATTTCTACTTGCCCTTTAATATCTAAATTTTTTACTATCTTGCTCTGACCATGTCTTAGCACATTATAAGATATTAACATTTCTTTCTACTACTAATTTTCACTATTCAATTATTTATATTTTCCCCTAATTTGTGATTTTTTTCTATCTTATGAATAAGTCTCAACCAATTCGGAGATACTATGATTTTCTATCTACTACTTTTTACTATTCTAGGATTTCTACTTGCCCTTGATCAATGAATTTTTTTCTATCTTATAGCTATGTTTTAACCAATTCTAAGATACTATCTTGTAGCCAATTTCAACCAATTCTAATAGAATAACTTTTTTTCTCAACTATTACTTATCACTATTCTAGGATTTCTACTTTCCCTTTATAAGTCTAGTTTTTTCTATCTTGTGGCCAAGTTTCAGTTAATTCTTAGAGAATGACTTTTCTTTCTACTACTATTTTTCATTGTTCTATGATTTCTACTTCTTAATCTATCAATTTTTTTTTCTATCATGTGACCAAGTTATCCAATTCTAAGATACTGACTTTTCTGCTAAATACTATTTTTCATTATTGTAGGACTTGTACTTACCCTCACTCTATGAATATTTTCTATCTTGTGACCAAGTTTCAGCTAATTTTGAGATACTATTTTTTTCTATCTACAACTACTTTTTAATATTCTAACTTGCCCTTGATCTATGAAATATTTCTATCTTGTGGGCAAGCTTCATCCAAATCCGAGATGTTGACTTTTTCTGTCTACTACTTCGTTTCACCATTCTATGATTTTTCCTTGCCCTTGATCTATGAATTTGTTTCTATATAGTAGCAAAGTTTCAGTTCTAAGATACTAAATTTTTCTGTCTACCACTACTTTTTACTATTCTAGGATTTATACTTGCCCTTGAACTATGAATTTTTTCAATCTTGTGGCCAAGTTTTAGCCAATTCTAAGATACTACCTTTTCTTCCTACTACTACTTTTCATTATTCTAGGATTTCTACTTGCCTTGGATCTATGAATTTTTTTAACTTGTGACCAAGTTTCAGCCAATTCTGAGATACTGACGTTTTTTGTCTACTACTAATTTTCATGATTATATGATTTTGCTTGCCCATGATCAATGAATTTTTTTATCTTTTGGCCAAGTTTTAAGCGATTTTGAGGTACTGACTTTTTATATCTACCATTACTGATGCATACCTAGAAAGTCGTAGCTAAGAGGACAAGGTGGAGGAAGCTACCCTACACTTGAAGACCCTAGGACGAAGAGCAGGTGATGAGTCATAAAATACACATCTTAAGTGGACCTAAGAAGAATGTCATTAAGCAATTCACGAACTTAAAAGAGGATTGTTAGCTAAGATCCAGATTAAGGGCCTAGAATTAGAGAAAAACACAATCTGTGTTAATTCAAGACATTAAGCTAACTATTCCTTCATTGCAGGTCCAGCAAAGCTCGCAGCCCGCCACTAGAAGCCCAGGCCGAGAGCCTTTCAGCCAGGCCGAGACTTGACCCATTCAGCCAATAGCACAATCAGGAGCTTGGTCCAGGTGGCGCTCCATGTCAGTAATACAGAGCCACCTCAGTGCCATCTCAAGCGCCACATCATCTCCTGGAGTAGCTTGCAACGCAAGTCACAACAAGGGTAGGATAGGGATTTTACTTGTAATTATGTAAGTTAGTTAGCTGCGTCCATTCCTGTATAAGTAGACGAAACTCTGAACGATTAAGGGTCTTTGGCATTCGTATTTTCCCGCGTCCATTATCTTCATTCTCTCTCGTTTTCCTCTCCTCGGCTCACGGTGGTGCTAATGGCATTTCTCTCGATCGAGGAAATGCAGGCTAGAAACTAAGAAGCTGAAGGTTACTAGAGGAGACCGATTGGAGCACCAACGCACTCCGGTGGACCTGATCCTCGACGTCCTAGCTATCAGAGGTGGATCATCACCGTCAGCCATGGCGATTGCCGTGGAAGATGGAATCACCGAATCCAGGCCCTGTGTTTGTATTTCGTTTTCAATAATATAAGTGTTCTCTGAATTCTAATCTCTGTTGAGTTCCTAATATCTAGTTCAATTACTGCGTAGCGATTGTACATAGTAACGTGAACAATGTTGAACTAAGCCGATTGAAACTGGTTTAACTAATTCAGTGCATAATCACTTAACGATTGTTGAATGAGAATCTAAAATCAGCTTGAACGTAATCCCTACCAATTGATGAGGTAGCGATTGTGTAAATCCTCGGTGTGGAAACGGACAAACCTTTGGCGATTGCCATAAGAACTCCCAAGGCTGATACAGATTGTAACCAGAGTGACTAAACCAGAAGGACCTTATACTTAGAATTTGGGGAATTTCAATTTTATTAGTCATATGATGCAATTTTGTTAAGTTCATACATTGTTTGATTTTTGTTTATTCAACTTAAATACATGAAATCTTAAAACTATTTTGAATTGCATCATTTTTGAAATTTGACTTTGTTGTTCTATATATGTAAAGATTGGATCGTATATTTGTTGAATTTACTTAATAAATTGTGTTAGAAAATATTGTATAAGTTGCCAAAAAAATTGTGGACCAAAAGTTGTGAATAAAAAGAGTTCAAGAGAAAAAGAAAAAGAATGTTCATATGACTATTATAGTGTAGTAAAAACAAAATATATGCCCATAAAATAAAAAAAAAGAAGAGTAAAAGAAAGTAAAATTTGAAGGCCTAAAGGCAACATTAATTGCATAATAACTATAGGAATCTAGTGAACTATTTTTGGCGCATGCTAATTTTAAATTCTTTGAACTGTATGGCATTTTGCAGCATGTTCGGGGACATTATAAATTAATTCTTAATATTTCCTTTACTTTGAATGGACTATCCTTTACTTGTGTGTGTGATTAGTATAACCATGAAAGTAATAGGATGTTATTTGTTCAAGGAAATGTTTTATTATGCATTCGGTTAGGGTTGGGAACCTATGAACGAAATAAACTCCATGTGACTATAGGTGAATCATATTGTAAAATGCCTAAGAATAATCTGCATGAATCTTTGAGTGAAGGTATTCATTATGGACATTTACCACGGGTGTGTAAATTGTTAGGGTTGTTTGAGAATTTTAAATTGTATCAAGATATTGCTGTTGAGTGATAGAACATTTTTTAGGTACTCAATAGTTACCTATGCTGGACCTATTTGACATCATCATATGGTTAATATTGGCACATTTATTGAGTCTTGGGTTATTGGACCTAATTGGATTTAGTTGTTAATTTTTGTTTATTTTCATACTTAATTTTCATTATGACGTTGATATCTTATGCAGGCCATATCTAGAGCTACAGACCTCCAAAATAGATAATCTTGGTAGCCCTAAAAATCTAAGATAAAGACCTACAACTTATCTCTTTTAGACTCAACCCAGTTCGATCGTATGCAATGTCAAAGATTCATGTGAAGTTGCAGCATCAACATCCACACTATTGGGCTTGTCCTTGTATATTCTAGCCCAAAGTTTTGAACCTTGGTTGGTGAGCTTTAAGCTATGAATACAAATGACCTAGCCCACCATCCTTGGCAATTCGAGCATGTAATCCATAATTTATTAATTAGTTAGTAGTTAGTTTGTTAGTTGGTTAGTAGTTAGTTTATTAGTTGGTTAGTAGTTAATTTGTTAATTGGTTAGTAGTTAGTTTGTTAATTGCTTAGTAGTTAGTTTGTTAGTAGTTATTACGTACTAGTTAGTAGTTAATTCGTATATAGTGAGAGAAGTTAGGAAAGTTAGATGGTTTTTTGTTCATTGGAGACGTTTTGACAATAGGGAGTTTTGGAAAGTTTCTCTCAGATTTGGAAGAAGTTTTTCCTCTCTTCTCAATTGTATTATATTATGTTTTATTCTCAATTAAATTCTGTTGAGTTTTCTATGACGATGACCATGACCATGGAAGGCTAAGCTTCTTTGTCAGTTCAAGGTTCACGAATGCAAATCGGTTTGAGTTCTTGATTCTTTATCTTGTGCAACTTTCACTATTTTCTTTCGATTTCTTAATTTGTTTTCATGATTGTGATCTCGCTTGAGTTTTGGATTGTGTTAGGTTAGGATTGATTAATCCCAATCTAATCAAGGTTAGGTAATCAATTGATCGCTTAAAATCAACCAATTTTGAGTGTGAATCCATGCTAATTAGGGACTGTGATTATAATCTCAATCTGTATGGACGAATGTTAGATGATTATGTAAAGAAACTTAGCTTGATACAAAATTGCATCCATTTTAGAACCACGATAACTGATTGCATGATTGAATCCTTAAATTGATGTTACACAATTTGTTTTAGATCAATTCTATTTTGTATCAATTCTGTTTTGTATAGCTACTTGTTTTGCATCATTTTATTTCACCCAAACCCCCATTTTTTACATTCATTTTGGTTTTTATCAAGAAGATTAGGCATAGCGTAATTGTGTCCTTATGGGATTTGACCTAGATTAGCCCCTACAATGCAAAAATCAAAGGAAATCTAGTAAATTTGACAGTGTGTCGACAACATTACCATTGAGCATTCCTTTGAGTTAGGTAGGGAATATCTTGTTCATATGCAGCTCCTAAGCACTCCTTACATTTGTTAGAATATGATAGATTTGGCATCAGGAACCATGAGAAGGATGCATCATTAACTTACACATCTCTAGCATTTGTGATTTAACTAATATAAATATTTATATTTTGCATGGAGATTGTAAGTTGCATGAAATTGTTTTAAGTGTAATGAATGCCTTGAAACTATCCCACTTGTTCTTGAGATGTTGCTCCTAATGTTATACATTGCATGGAAGAGGATGGGTGATGGATTCTGTAAATTTGTGTTTGATCTCAATGGCCTAGAAAATAGTCAAAAAGAAAATGAGAGACTTGTCTTTTATGGGAATAAAGTCTCCATAGAATTATAATTATTTTTTCGTTAAATGCAGAGAATAAAGTCTCCATAGAAATTAGGATTATTTTTTTTTTTTTGTCAGTTGTAGAGAATAAAGTCTCCATAGACTTGTCTTTCAAAAGCCCATTTGTTCAAAGGTTACATGATAGGGCTCGGTTGCACATAAAAAAATGAGACTTAGTTTGGGTACACTTGAGGAAGGAACGGTTTCCTCACCATAGGAAATCCAAGCTCTACCTAATAAGGGATGACCTATTTAAGATTATAAAGAAAATAAATGATGATGCTTATAGAGTTGAGATGCCCCGAGAGTTTAGGGAAAAAGTACTTCATATGATGTTATTTACCTAACTCCTTATGCTGCAAGTACCCAAACACGAATTTGAGGACAAGTTCTAACACGATCTTAAAATTGGACCGTCTTGAAAGCAGGCAAAAAGAGGAACTTGACCCTAACCGCGACCTGCCGGTAGAACCAAAGTTATCAGAAGTGCGACCTTAACCGCGACCTGCCGGTAGAACCAACACTATAAAAGTTCTTTAACCTAAGAACCAAAGGAAAAGTGCTCACAAGAAACACAAATATTATTGAAATTATAAATTCTTTCCTTCTGGATGGTTACAAGAGTTTATTTATAGGCTTAACTAGACAACCCTGAAATCAATGCCATTAATATTTTAATTGGCATAAAATCTCATCCACTAGATCTCCCCACTAACCTTTTATTTCCATCATTAATGACCTTCCTATTTTTCCACTAACTATCCAACTTTCCCTTTTTCTACCAACTATCAAAAAGTGATTTATGTGAAAATACATGAAAGTAAATCCTAATTAACTACTCAGCCCAAATTACATGACAATGACTTTGGGCTTTATATATGTTCTTCAATATGGGTTTCAATCTTCATCAACTTGTAATAAAGTTACCCATTTTGGTACAGTCTTTGATTCTTTTCGTAATTCCAACCTTAGGCCTAGCAACGATTGCTTCATTATTTGGGTTTTGGGCCTAGTCATGGGACCTCCAATGTCACGCCAATTATCTTTGACTTTGTTGGTTGGGTTTCTATCAAGTTCTCTTCATGAAGGGGAGGGTGATGCATACCTGGAAAGTCGTAGCCTAGAGGATGAGGTGGAGGAAGCTACCTCTGCACTTGAAGGCCTTATGACGAAGGGTAGGCTCCAAAAGGAACCAAGAGGAAGTGTGTCCAAAGGATTGACCATGTTGCATGGCTAAGAGGAGGCACAAGAGAGACATATTGTGTACCATTTGCCCAACAGCCTTAACGACATTGTATAAAGTTGGAAGTTGTTGCTTAGTAGCATTGTATAAACTAGAAAGTTATAGTTTCATTGTATCTTTTTTGTATTTCTTGTAAGAATACGTAGGCCTGGTCTAACAACCTTATTAGGTACTATTTTTTGTTAGGAATTAGATTTCCAAACATGGGTAATTATAATGGTCTCTACTAGGAGCAGAAGTTATTGCCCATGTGTCGTTGGCTATGAAACGCGTCTCGGTTGTTTGTCAGTAATTAGCGAACATAGTTAGGACATCATCAAGGGTATAAAAACCTTCATGTAATTAATCACAACTTATGAACGAATTTTGAGTTTGTCCATAAGCACTGTCGAGAGCATTCTCTCTACTCATTTCTTGCTCAAGAAATCTAATTCTTATCAAGCTTCCATCATGCTTTTGGCGAATTTCTACAACCTTTTATCTAATTCCTAGGAATTAGTGGTAAGTCATTCCAAATCTTAACCCATTTTTCTATTTTTCTTCAATTAATTCTCCGTTCTTCGTAAATTCTACTTTTAAATTATGATTACACTTGACTATATTTTGATTGTGGATCATAGGGTTGCATTCTGATATGAGGAATGTGCCAACTACTTTTTACTATTCTAGGATATCTACTTGCCATTAATCTATGAATTTTTTTCTATCTTTTGTGCAAGTTTCAGCTAAACCCAAGATGTTGGCTTTTTCCGTCTACTACTACGTTTCACTATTCTAGGACTTTTATAAGCATTTGATCTATGAATTAACCAATTCTGAGATCCTTTTTTTGTCTACAAGTACTTGTTATTATTCTTGGATTTTTGCTTGCCTTTCATCTTTGAATTTTTGTCTCTCTTTTGCCTAAGTTTCAACCAATTTTGAGATATTGACTTTTTCTATCTACCAATACTTTTTACTATTCTAGGATTTCAACTTTCCCTTGATATATGAATCTTTTTCTATCTTGTGCTATGTTTTAGCCAATTATGAGATACTGACTTTTCAGTCTATTACTACTTTTCTTTATTCTAGGATTTCTACTTGCCTTGGATTTATAAATTTTTTCTATCTTGTGGTCAAGTTTCAGCCTATTTGAGGTACTAACTTTTTTTTTCTCTCCTACTACTTTTTACTATTCTAGCATTTCAACTTGCCCTTGATCTTTGAATTTTTTTTCTATCTTGTGGCCAAGATATAGCCAATTCTCAGACACTCACTTTTTCTATCTACCACTGCTTTTTATTCTTCTACGATTTATAATTCCCTTGATATATTATTATTTTTATCTTGTGGCCAAGTTTAAGCTAATTATGTGATACTGACTTTTTCTATGTACTACTACTTTTCACAATTATATGATTTTACTTTCTCATTATCTATGAATTTTATTTATCTCTCAGCCAAGTTTCACCTAATTCTTAGATACTAACATTTTCTATCTACCACTACTTTTTACTATTGTAGGATTTCACCTAGCCCTTGATCTATGGATTTTTTCTTTCTTTTGCCAATGGTTCACCCAATTATGAGAAACTAACTTTTCTGTCTACTACTTTCCACTATTCTACGATTTTTACCTGTCCTTGATCTATGAATTTTTTTCTATCTTGTTGTCAAGTTTTAGCAAATACTGAGATACTGAACTTTCTATCTACAACTACTTTTCACTATTATAAGATTTCAGCCAATTCTGAGATATTGACTTTTTCTATCCATTACTACTTCTAACAATTTTTTTTTATCTTTTGGCCAAGTTTCAACCAATTCTGATATATTGACTATTTTTGTCTACCATTACTCTTTACTATTCTAGGATTTCTACTTTCCCTTGATGTATGATTTTTTTTTCGTATGGATAATTTTAAGCCAAACCCAAATGTTGACTTTTCTGTCTTGTACTACGTTTCACTATTCTAGGATTTTTAGTTGTCTTTAATTCGGAGATACTAACTTTTTCTGTCTACTAGTACTTTTCACAATTCTATAATTTTATTTGCCCTTCATCGATGAATTTATTTTATCTTTTGGCCAAGTTTTAGCCAATTATGAGATATTGACTTTTTTTTTATGTACCACTACTTTTTACTATTCTAGGAGTACTACTTGCCCTTAATCTATATTTTTTTTTCTATCTTGTGGGCAAGATTTAGCCAAACCAAAGATGTTGACTTTTTCTGTCTACAACTACGTTTCACTATTCTAGGATTTTTACTTTCCTTTGATTTATGAATTTTTTTCTACCTTGTGGGCAAGTTTTTGCCAATTCTCATATGCTAACTTTCTGTCTACAACTACTTTTACTATTCTAGAATTTCTTCTTTCCCTTGATCTATGAATTATTTTCTCTCTTTTGCCCAAGTTTAAGCCAATTTTGAGATATTGACTTTTTTTTGTCTACCACTACTTTTTACTATTCAAGGATTTCTACTTGCCCTTAATTTTTGAATTTTTTCGATCATGTGACCAAGTTTCATCCAATTTTGAAATATTGACTTTTTCTGTCTACCACTAATTTTTACTATTCTAGGATTTATACATGTCCTTGATATATGAATTTTTTTCTGTCTTATGGCCAAATTTAAGCCAATTTTGAGATACTCACTTTTTTGTCTATGACTACTTTTTACCATTCTAGGATTTTTACTTGTCCTTAATCTATGAATTTTTTTTTTATCTTGTGGCCAAGTTTTAGCCAATTTTGAGATACTGACTTTTTCTATTTACCATTATTTTTTACTATTCCAGGATTCATACTTGCCCTTGATCTATAAATTTTTTTCTTTCTTGTGGCCAAGTTTTAGCCAATTATGCAATACTGACTTTTCTGTCTACTATTACTTTTCACTATTCTAAGATTTCTACTTGCCTTGGATCTATGAATTTTTTTCTATCTTGTTATCAAGTTTCACTCAATTATGAGATACTAACTTTTTTGTTTACTACTACTTTTCACTATTCTAGGATTTATACTTGTCCTAGATCTATGAAGTTTCAGCCTATTTTGAGATACTAACTTTTTTATCTTCTACCATTTTTCCCTATTCTAAGATTTCTACTTGTCCTTGATCTATGAATTTTTTTTTGGCCAAGTTTCTACAAGATTATTAGAAGTCATGTTATATATTTTATCTAAGTATTGAAAAATCTTTAAATTAGTTTATTAGTGTTAACAAAATATATCAACATAAGCACTAAATTGATAAATATTCAACACTTTATTGACTACTTACATAATTTCATTACATTAAGAACTATTTATGAGAGAAAGTTATACTTTAGGGACCAAATTGTTAATTTGTTGTTTCTAAAATGAGTGTGGTATTTTTTATTTTAATTTGTTCATACTTTAAAAATTTTAGGATTAAATATGTTTTTAGTCTCTATAAAATGAGTAAGTTTTGATTTTGGTCATTGGAAAAATTCTTTTGTCATCCTATAAAATTTGAAATCATTAATTTTGGTTTCTATTGTTATTGTTATTATTACGTGAATCTCATTAACTATTTTTATTTTTAATGAAAGGTCATGTGACCATCTTAAGTGACACCCACTAGTGTTTGCAGTACCATGTCAACATGTGATACTTCCAGTTTTTCTTCTATATCCCTAAAATGAGTGTTAGAGAACAAAAATAGTAATTTTGGATTGTGGAAAGATAAAAATTAAAGAAAAATATTTTATAAAGACTATAATCAAAATTTATTCAATTTACAAGTGTCAAAAATCAATTATTTCAAATTTTATATGAATAAAAAAAATGTTATGGAAACCAAGATCAAAACTCGGTCATTTTATAAGGATTACAAATATATTTAAGTCAAGATTTTATAATAGGGGTTTGAGTATCTTTTATGTTCTGATAATAAATTGGTTTTCTTGACTTAAAAAAATAAATGAAAATAATATAATATCAATTTTATTGTACTTTTTAAAGTACGCTAGAAATTTGTAAATGTTTGGTCATTTGAATTAATCTTCCACTTCTCACAGTTATGCTTCATAATTATAAAACTTCAGGCTGGTATATATTTCTAAAATATCTTATCTCTTTTCTTCTTTTGAAGAAAATGTATTGCACAGACATCATATGTTCAGATTGCATGTGCGTGTGACTTGAGAGTACGTAAAGACACTAGTCTCTTAAACTATAGTTTGCCAAGGGAAACCAAAATCATAGTCATGCATGCATGTGCATGTTAACATGATAAACATAGTTAGGTACGTGAAAACCTTTAGAAAAATTTCATTACAATTGCCAAATCACTTAGTCTTGCCTCTATTTAAACCTTCCAACCCCCATTATTAAGATCTCAATATCTCTCTTCTCTCTCTCTCCTTCTCTCTCATACAAAATAATGGACAAGAAACTATGTAACACGTCTCATGATCCTGAAGTGAGAAAGGGGCCATGGACAATGGAAGAAGACTTAATCTTGATCAACTATATCGCGAATCACGGGGAAGGTGTTTGGAACTCTTTGGCCAAAGCTGCTGGTAAACATATTTTTCGTTCTTCAACTTTTTTATTATTCTCTTTCTATTTTCTTCTTCTTTTTTCTTTTATTCGTTCCAACTTTAACCCTAGGGTGAGCGAAAATTATTCATCTTCATCCTCCGTGCTTTTAACAGGTCTTAAACGTACCGGAAAGAGTTGCAGGCTCCGGTGGCTAAACTACCTCCGTCCTGATGTTAGAAGAGGGAATATTACACCCGAGGAACAGCTTTTGATCATGGAGCTTCATGCAAAGTGGGGAAACAGGTGAATTTATAACATAATTTTATACATTAATAAGAATAAACATGTTAAAATAAATTACATAGTGCACGTGCTCTCTACCAAGATCTTATATTTGACATAAATGATATTTCTTACCTTAAAAATATTTTTAAACATTCAAACCGTGAAAGAAGTTCTTTGCTCTCTTTTAACATGTAGTATTTGGTTTTGGAGGCCTACGAAGAACTAAACGGCACATTAGTACATTCATGGAAGAATATTTGAGTGGGAGTGAGTGTTGTCGAGGAGAGAACTCTAGCCAAGAGAAAGGTTTGTAAAATATTCGGAGGGGGGGTGGGGGGTTGTTGAACTAATTGTCACAAAATTTTATAGTATAAAATCTAAATATAACTTTTTAGTGCCTCCAAAATATTATTTCTGATCCATATATATGAATTATAATCTTTTTGTTTCTTACCGAATGTATTTGGGTCTAACTCATTTTCACAAAACTGATTTGTAAGGTGAACGTTATCCTTTACTTATATACATATACATAGTCAATGTGGGATTTTCAACACATACTCCTCACGTTAAAAACTAAACATCTTAAGCGTGAAATTTGCAGGATTGAACATTTGCGGGTGGTTTGATAACATCCCGATAATGGGTGACTTAATATAGGCCAAACAATAACTACTAGGATATGTTCTCATATCATTCTACAATTTGGGATTGAGTCAACTCAAACCCACAAAATTGACTTGTAAGATGAGAATTTACTTTCTACTTATATATACTATTTGAGTTATATATCTAACTAATGTGAGATCTTCAATGTCCTTTAAAAGGATATATGTTGTACATGTTTGCTACTGTTGCATTCAATCCTTCCCTCTCTCAATTCCCGAGTTATGATATAACAAAGATAAATATAGGTAGTTTATTTTGCTGTGGACATCCATATATGAGATAGATGGAAGGGAGGTCCTTGTATCTATCAAGAACTCAATTAATTAACGAACATCAATGTTAAATGTCTTTTTTCTCTTTGATTTTGAGATATGAGCCACTTCTAATTTTTTTCGTAAATTTTTTCTTAGTTTATACATTTTTCATTTTAAAAGAAATCGTAATAGTAAAATAAAATCAAATTTAGAGAAGGAAAATGAAACTCCTAATCAGAAGCAAGAGAAACATGATTGTAACCAGCAAGAAATTAGAGTTTTCTCAAAGAAAAAGTTTCATTTAATATTTGAATGAGCATCTATTCTTTTTAAATAATGTTTTTCTCATATTATATTATATATATATATATATATATATATATATATCCCACCCTTAGAACCGTCTTTAATGGTAAAACTTGGGACACGTAGAAGAAAGCAAAAAAAAAATATGCCTCTAAAAAGAATATACACCTTGAGAAGGAAGGCAGAAACAGGAAGAGAAAAATAGAGATAAGTGATAATTATAATTAATGATACGACGAGAAAGCAAGAGATAGATAAATAAGTATAAGGTGGTGTAAAAATTAAATTAAAAAAAGGATTGAAAAGAAAAATCAAGAGTGCAAGACATATGTAATAAGAAAAGGGAAGAGAGAGCTAAGGGAAAAAAAAAAGGAAAAGTGATAAATGTATGGTTGATATGATAAAATAAAAACTAGAGATAAATAGGTGTAAGGTGATTATAAAAAAGTGTCATAAAATAGGATTGGGAAGAAAAATAAAGATAATAAGACATGTGTAATAAAAAAAAAATAGAAGAGGGATATAGAAAGAGAAGAGGAGAGATAGAAAAAAGAAAAAAGGAAAGATATGGACAACTGATATATGCGAAGAGTGATATGATGAGAAAATATAGAAGAAATTAATGTAAAAAGTGGTACTAAGAATTAAAGTGTGAAAAAATAGGATTAAAATGAAAAATCAGGAGTGTAAGTCAACTGTAATGAGAAGTGTGGTTAAGCAAGAACTAAATTCAATTAGGAAGGTTGTTTATCAATATTTAGTAGTATACATAATTATAAAGTCGTTTTATTCTCTTAAAAAGCGTTTATTTTACAACTGGCTATCTCTATAAGGAACCTTGTGAATGAGAAGCAAATAAGTTGGACAAGAGGACATTCCATTTTAGGCTGAACTCATGGAAGTGGGCACATCTTTATATCTTTCTAGTTCGGATGAAAGTGAATTTTCTGTTAAGTTTAGGTGAAAACGGACCCAAACCATACACTGTTAACTCTTCTTGACAAGGGTGGGTACCCTTGTAAATTAAAAGCCTCCCTTTGAGGATAAACATATATAATGCTTATATAAACTAACTAGCTCCACCTCTATCCTCAATACCATTCTCACTATCCAATTTTTCTGTCTCAGCCAACAGCACAAGCATACCCTAACGAAGAAATAAATGAAGAGAATATTTAATTCATATTCTAATTTCTCAAATTAATATTATTTTGTTACATATAACATTACTAGCTTTTTGGACTAATTAGGACAAGGAAAATCAGGCACGTATTTGACACACGTGCCTTTTCTTGAAAGAAACAGAGGTGTATAGTCAAACAAGTTTATGAGGCAAAATACAAGAAAAGATGTCATGCGGGTGACATTATGTTCAAAATTTGATAGAAACTTTGTCATTGCATACACGAAAAACGGAACCATTTTTCATGTAGATAACAAAATGAAAAGGAGTATATGGAAAAGAGAAGAGATATTTGAACCATACTCTCTACCCGAGGCATGCATTGAGTTATCTGATTTTCTGATCTTGTAGCCCCTGCTACAAAGCAAAGGCATCATTTCCACACACCAAGGGAAATTCAGCATCTTGCGTACCTCAACAATGGTCGTTTTATAAGTGTGAGTCCAACATAACGTCACATTGATTCTCAGCCATGGAACATGGCCTTCATCAGACACAACCCTATTTAATATAGGAGTTGCGACCTTTTTATTAATCAAAATGAAATATGTCAGTAACCATATATATCACACTGTCCTAAAACAATTTTTTTTATCTTGACACTATTTACTCATTCACTTTAGGAAAAAAAAATCATTTTTATCATAATATGTACTCCTTTTACTAAAATCATAGCATTTTGGCTTATATTGTTATTTTTTATCCTTTTTTAAATTTATTTAGATAAAAATAAGAAAAAAAGTCAAATTAAAATACTACTTTGTCAAAGGAGTATGTAGTGTAGGAATATCTAGAATTTACTCCCATTTCAAAAGTTTAGGATCCAAAATTTCTTACAATAAAAAACAAAACCAGTACAGAACTATTCAGATATCTGTCACTGTCTGTTACAAATTATTCATTCCCCAACGCAGGTGGTCCAAAATTGCTAAGCATCTACCGGGAAGGACTGATAATGAGATCAAGAACTACTGGAGGACAAGGATCCAGAAGCACATCAAGCAAGCTGAGAGCTTCCAGCAACAGAGTAATTCTGAGATAAATGATCACCAAGCTAGGACTAGCCAAGTGTCCACCATGGCTGAGCCTATGGAAACCTATTCTCCACCCTGTTATCAAGGAATGTTAGATCCATTTTCAACTCAGTTCCCCACAAATCCTGATCATTCCAGTTCTTGTACCAATGACAACAACAACTATTGGAGCATGGAAGATATCTGGTCAATGCAATTACTAAACGGGGATTAAACCTATATAAATACATATATATATAAACCTAAGTGTTTAAGTTCCATAAAGCTGGAATCTCTGGCTTAAAACATATTATTAGGTTTGTTTATATAAGTAGATGGATGTTTGGTGTTTTGCTTACCATCAATATTTAAGAACCTAATTTGGATGTGCTGTAACATATGAGCCCTTAATTAAACTATATCTGCACGCTATTGTATCAAATGAGATGGTATGTGGATTATAAAAGATATGGTTGAGAACCACAAACTTTGAAACTTTAATATTCATTCACAAAGGAAGTCTTGTTTTCTTGTTATAGTAAGTCCTATTATCTCAATCATTGCTTTGCTTTAACGTGGCTAAATTTCATAATTTTTGTCTTTGTCTCAAGCTTAACCTAATTTATAGATAGGCTTAACTTATTGGATAAGGAGATTTCAAAGGATAAAAAATGAGGTGCTTATGAGTATAGATCAAACATCTTTATATATGGTTAAACATGATATATATTAGTATATTTATTATAGATACACAACTGTTGCTTAAATACTCAAGTTGATAAATTCTTTTCTTCTTTTTTTCATTAAACTTTAAAATATTAACACAACGTAGTTTGGCACTGTAAATTATGTAACAACGTGTAAGTTTGGAATAGTCAGATAGTAGTATCAAACCTCACCTTCATATAAACGGAAAGACAACCAGGCATGTATGGTCATGAACATGCATTTAATCCCCATACATATATATATACCTAATTAAAGCCACAAGAAATGGACACGTGGTCACAGAATATCCACCTCAATAATGTTTGTTAAGAATTCACCCTCTTTTTCCTTGTGGTGCATAGCCATGCAACATTAAAGACCGACGGGAACCTAACTCTTGTCCATAGATGCAGTGCTGTCTTCACATGTACCTCGTAAATTCACCCCATCATCGCATCCTTTTTTATTAAGGAAACAAATACATAGGAAAACTAACACCATCGTTTTATATGGAACTAAATAACATAGTTGCTAACTCTAGTTCTCATTTACCATAGACAATTTAACAGTGAAGGTTTTGATCATAGCATTGTTCTAGGTGGGATAACGCATAGGCTTTGAGGTAATTCTAACTGAACGACATTGTCATGTTATGAGCACCAAGTTAGGCCAGTGACGATATCAGAGTAAGAGCATTCGTGGTGTACCAAACTTCAACTTTAGTTTAGCTTCCAACACTTATTCGGACAAAGAGGGATGAGAGGGTGACTAAGAGACTCGTCCTGGGATTGTGCCATGTCCTATTAAGGAAACAAGGACAATTTCTTGTAGGCTTTAACTTTGTGCCTATGCGATGCCAAAAGGAACTTGCAGCATCTATGAACCACTCGTTCTATTCAGTCACATGTTTTATGTGCAGAATTCAATTTCAACACCCAAAAGAAAACTCACACGTGATATGATAAGGAAGGTTCACGTGGTGGGTCGGCCACTCGAACAGAACATGATCAAATTGAACAGATGAATGAGTCTTACTTAAGATCCTCACCAGTTCGTTACTTAATACTTCCCGCTGCTTCAATGGGGCCAGTATGATCCCTTTTGCGTTCTCTTCTCTGCGACGGTTATTTTTCTTTCTAACCGACGATTATTTCACGTCACTTTTTTAATACCTCTCTTTACATTTATACAAACCAAAATGATTCTTTGGTACTCCATCGCATTGCTTTAAATTGCTGATGCAGTTGAGATTTCGTTGCGATCTTCAATCTTGTGGGAAATTAATTGCAGAAAAATGCGTCTCATGCAGCTACAATTATAGTCGTGATGCGATTGTGGTGAGTGAAAAAACTTTTACGTTGAAGTCACAATTGAGATTGCGGAGCAGAATTTAAAACCATGATTCTTGGGTGTTTACATCTTCAGAAAGATAAAGAGAAAAAAAAGATAATTGATTAATATAATTAATGATGTAACATGAAAGCCAAAAACAGAAAGATATAAAGAAAATTGAGAAGTATTGAGAAAATGTTTATAATAAATAAGTGTGCAAATATCATCACTTCTATTGAAAACAGCATTTTGGCAATTGACAAAACAGCATTTTGGCAATCCCCCACCTTTTGCATTACTCAACTTTTCATCACATGCGACAGAGGTATGAAAAAGGTGTTAAAGAAATTGTTAAATGAACATTTTTATTTTTTTATGATGAAATAAAAGATACTTAATTTAACCGACTCAGACAAATTGTCTTTATTAGAGAATACTTGTAATCTAGAAAAAAAATATTAATGATTTCGGGTCCATTATTTTAATTATTCACTACTAACCTAGCCAATCCAAATGGTTTTACAATGGCTGTTTTACTTCACTGTCTTTCTGAAAAATTTCATATGTACTAA
Organism: Mucuna pruriens; assembly: GCA_025330945.1. Lineage (NCBI taxonomy): Eukaryota > Viridiplantae > Streptophyta > Magnoliopsida > Fabales > Fabaceae > Mucuna > Mucuna pruriens. Next base: position 1,574,432 of record JAENHJ010000139.1, read on the forward strand.
AATAATAATAGCCTAAATTTTATTGATAGTACGTATTGATATATGAACAAAGACCTAAATGTACATGTTTTTAGATTGGATGGTTGCATCTCTGGTACAACAAGAGTTTGTTGGGATTTCTCTGAATTAGAACATGGCAAAAAATAGCCACAGATTGAAGGAGATAGAATTCTTTTAGAATAAGCTTAAATATGTTTTTCTTCTTCCAAAATTTGGTCAATTTTTTTCATCTTTAAAATTATTTTTTTTTTGTAGTCCTCAAATTTTCAAAAATAGTTGGTTTTAGTTCATTGCTTTACATAGAAAAGAAAGTACAAATTATTATTTTTCACGCATATTGTCGAAAATTGAAGGAAAGCTTTAGAGTTAAACAATGTTATTCAATTTTCAATTATATACATAACAAATAATGACTTGTACTTTGTTGGCCATATAAGGTGAGAGACTAAAACTAGATATTTTCAAAAATGTAGGGATTAAAAAACGCAATTTCAAATTTAGAGGATGAAAAATAAAATTTACTCAAATTTGAAGGATCAAAACATATTTAAACCTTTAGAATAAAACAAACACAACTTGATGTTAAACAGGGGGAGTTTTTTTTAGATATACTAAAAGGCATGACTAATGTGTAAACCTAATTTAATAAATCGGTCATAATATATTCAAATAAATGTATACTTGGTTAGAAATAAATTCTTAAGGTCATGCTTTTAATTTTTATTCTAAGAATTCTTTAGTTGACAACAATACAAACGGAAAACAAACATGTTTCAAGAACATGTTCTTATACATATAGGATCTACTTCATATTAGATTACTAAGAATAAGGTAAATACCTAGATCCATTGTTGGTTCCTAATCTAAGCGTTCTTCATCAATTGTTGTATAATTTTCTTGAAAAGTAATCGTGAACGCAATTAAAGAATACTAGTGGCTTTATAGGTTTTCCTCAACTAAATTTCTTGAGTATTTTATGGGACCTTAGTCTCTCTTTAGATAGGGAAAAGAAGGTATGAGTGTTTAATGATTCAATATATTGGGAACCATGACCTTTTATATTGTGTTAATCTAAAAGGGTTCCTATTATCCCCTAATAAGTCAACAATAACATTTGATCATTTAAGCTCATATCATCTTATTTAGTAGTCTAATGGACTCATTTAATTTGACCACATAAAATAAATGTTATTATTGATAAATAACTAATATAATTATTTTATAATGTTAATCCACTTAATTATTTGAATATAAAATTCCAACAATCTCCCACTTGGACTACAAATTATAATAGTTATATCAAATTCTTTAGGAACGCATTCGTACATTATTTATATTTAGACTTTCACTTTAACAATATGGTCCATCTCGTGTCTCAATAATGGAACCATTGTAGCAGTCATCGTTGTTGTAAAATGTGACTAGACCTAAATGACCACCACATTTATACACTCAATGACATAGATTAATATGGATGAGCAGCATGGAATACAATATGATCTCAATCATGCTTATTTCCAATTGGTCCAACTTTAGTCTTTAGTAATATTAATCGAAAGTCCTTAAGTGCAAAATAATTTCACACATAACAATATATAAACAAGTTGACTAATAAACTCAATCTTTATGTCTACAAAAAACTAAAATAACATAAAGTTTGTATCCTAGCTATTGATTTCAATTTTTAGGGTTCATACATGAAGAATTTGGATGTTTTATTTGCAAGTGATATGATGCTAACTAGTTGAATGATGTTGTATGCTTATCCTATGCTTCTCACCTTGGTATAAGTATTCATAGTCAATTGGTTTGTGTCCTTTTCTTATATGATAAGGTGATGTTTCGTATGTGCATGAATTGCACTAAGTGTTTGATGAATTGTTTTGATGAATTACACATGAATTTGTGTTAGAAATTGTTGTGGTGTTGTAAAAAAAATTAGGGACCAAAGTGCTTGCGAAAAAAGTTATAAAAGAGAAAGAAAAATAATGATTATGTGGCATTAAAAGTACAGTAAAAACAAAGTATAGCCATACAAAAAAAAAGTTAAAATAGAAAAGAAAAAAAAAGTAGTGGAAGGTCCAAAGTAAAAACAAAAGACACACCTAATTTATAGAATACTAGTTTACTAGTTTTTGTGCCTAGTTTGTGTTGTATTGTGAAATATTGTGGACAGCCATGTATGGTTCCATTTCCCTTGTATTTTTGTGTTCCTTTCTTAGTCATTGAGTCTTCTTAATTGTCTCTTTAAATTCATTCTGAGTTTAACTTCCTTTCTTGAGATTTTCTTACTTGTCTTGTTTGGATTCCTGGTTTTGTCTTTTAGTTTTCTTTTACTTGAACTTCGTAAGGGGTTTTTTGAGATTTGCTTATCTTTCACTTGTAGTTAGTTGTTTGATTAGTAGAATTTATTTCTTGTGCAAAGCTTAGAAGTATAGATAGAGAGGAAAAAGGCAAGAGAGCACACTAGAGTAAAAGCCACAAAAGAGTGAAACATAAGAGTGGAAACACTTAGAGAGTGGTGAGTTCTTTTGTGCTTGTGTCTCGATTTTTTCTTCTACAAGTCTTTGCGAAGTTAGGAGGTGTGGAGTGAAGAGAAACAAGAAAAATGATGGGAGAGTCTAGTCATGAGTGGGAAAACCTTTCCCCAAAGTCCAAATACATGTTGAACTTTGTGAGGGAGTTGGGAGAGAAGTTAGAAAGAATGGGAAGAGAGTATAACGATGGGATGGACTCCATGAGAAAATACACTAAAAGAGTATAGCAAGGAGGAAAAACCTAAGGTGGCGTCCTTACATGAAAGTGAGGGAAGCTATAATGTGGGACATTATAGTGAAAAGAGTGAGTCCTCTGGGACTTTTAGGAAAGAAAGGTGTAAAAGACAAGAGAAGGATGAGAGTAATAATAGGGAGGAAAGGCGTGAGAGGAATAGAAGGGGAAAAGAAGAGCATAGAAGGGAGAGCTTTGACATGGTAAAATGCAAAACCCCACTGTTCTTGGGAAATTGCAAACCAGAAGTGTATTTGGATTAGGAGATCAAAGTCGAGCAAATTTTGGGCTGTATTGACTATAATGGGTGAATGGTGGTGAGGTTGGTTATGTTGGAGTTTAGTGACTATGCTATAGTATGGCGGAACCAAGTTTTGGCAAAAATAAAGAGGGGAAGGAGATACCCTTGTGAAAGTTGGGAATCCTCAAAGAGGATGATGAGGGAGAGATTTGTTCCCTTCTATTATACTAGGGGTCCCTATAACAAACTCCAAACATCGTACCAAAGTTCCAAGAGTGTAGAAGAGTATCATAAGCAGATGGAAATGGACCTTATAAGGGCTCAAGCAGAAGAGATTAGGGAGGTTACTATGGCTAGGTTCCTTCACGACCTTAATAATGAAATTCAAGATATAGTAGAGCTTCAACATGATTCTACACTATAAGAGTTAGTTCACCAAACCATTAAGGTGGAGTTGCAAATTAAAAGGAGAAATGTCTTTAGAAAACCTTTCTCTAGCTCTAGTAGTTGGAAGGGTAAAGAGAGGGAGAAAGAGAGGTTTAGGAGGGACAAGAGTCCCAAGAAGGGGAGTGACATCTCCCAAGGCCAAAAGGAGACACCATCCATTTGTACTTCTAGTGCTCCTAATTTTAGTTGTATAATGTGCTTTAACTCTTTGGATAAGGGTCACATTACTTCTAAATGCCCAGATAGGAGGACTATATTGTTGAGTGATAATGGGGAGGTGGAGAGTGAAAGTTTGTATGAAGAGAGTTCTTTCACTAGTGAGGCCAAATCATCTAGTGGGGGTTCCCATTATGAAGGGGATCTTCAAGTGGTTAGTAGGCTTATGAATAGCTAAGTAGTGGAGGAAGTCAAAAACCAAAGAGAAAATATCTTTCTCTCTAGGTGTCTAATGATGGGGAAGTTGTGTTCTATCATTATAGATGGGGGTAGTAGTGTTAATGTTGCTAGTCTTAGGGTAGTAGAAAAGTTAGCAATCCCTAGTGATATGATCTTACTGAATCAAAAAGCGAATCATCTTGAAAATAGGTGAAAGCGTGGCATGGTGAAAAGGAACTTGTCCCTAACCGCGACCTGCTGGTAGAACCAAAGTTATCAAGAGAAAGCGTGACCCTAACCGCGACCTGCCGGTAGAACCAACACTATAAAGCGTTCTTAATCCTAAGAACAAAGGAAAAGTTCTCACAACGAGAAGACTCTATTAAATTCCAAATTCTGAATTCTGATTGATTACAAGAGCTTATTTATAGGCATAGCTAGGTAGCTCGAAAGTTAAAGCCCAATAATATTTTAATTAGCATAAAATCTTAACCAATCAAAATCTCTATCTCTATCTAAAATCTCAATCAAAAATCTCTATCTAAAATCTCAATCAAAAATCTCTATCTAAAATAAAAAAAATCTCTATCTAAAATATTAATAAAAAATCTCTATCTAAAATCTCAATCAAAATCTCTATCTAAAGTCTCTATACGAAATTTCTATCTAAAATAAAAAATCTCTAACTAACTGCTTAGCCCAAATTACATGACAATGACTTTGGGCTTTGTTGTGTTCTTCAAGATGGACTTCATTCTTCATCAACTTGCAATAAAGTGACCCATTTTGGTGCAGCCTCTGACACACTTTTCTCTAAGTTTTCCTTAATTCCCGAACTCAAGCCCACCACGGATTGCTTCATCGTTTTGGTTTTGGACCTAGCCATGGGACCTCTAGTGTCACGCAAATTATCTTTATCATTGTCGGTTGAGTTTCTATCACCTACCTTTGCTCACCCTAAACCTTATAAATTGAAATGGCTTAATGAGAGGGGTGAGTTGTTGGTTGACAAACAAGTGGTCTTGGCCATCACCCTAGGAAACTATGAGGATAGAGTGGTTTGTGATGTGGTGTTAATGGAGGCAACACACATATTGCAGGTATGGAGAAGTTACTTGAAGAGTTCAAGGATGTGTTCCTAAATGATGTACCTCATGAAATGCCACCCTTGAGAGGTATTGAACATTACATAAACTTGAGTCTTGGAGCAACTTTGCCCAATAGGGTTGCATATATGACGAATCCATAAGTGTCCTAGGAGATTCAAAACAGAAGTTGGTAAATTAATTAAGAAAGGATGGGTAAGAGAGAGCATGAGTTATATGATCTTGAGTCCAAAGATTAGGCTTGTGATCGTGCTGGATTTGAATCAGACTTATTGATTGTCTTAACTCAACCTGGATCCTTTACTAAACACAATTGCCATTTCTATGCTGAAGTTAGGAGCAAAATTTTAGGGATTCTTAGAGTAATAATCGTAGAATCAAAACATAAGTTAAAGAGAATAGAAAATGGAAAATGGATAGAGTTAGAAACGGCTCACCACTAGAGAAACCAGATAAGAGGAATTGAGATTCGGCACAAGCCTCATGGAGAACTTAATGAGAATTAAGTGTTTTAATTGAAGAACAAGTTGAAAGAACTCTCTTAAATTCTTACTTAAGAAAACTTCATTAAAATAAACAAAAGTTGATAAAAAGTGCCTAAAATCAACTATATATACATGTAAAAGGCATGAAAGCATTCAAATCAACCTAACTAGGCCTTAGGCCACTGGTCGTAAAAGAACACTCGCAAACCTTTTAATAGAGACTAACCTAATGGTTGAGCGTCCATAGACGGAACGCTCCAATAGTTGTGTCCAATGGACTTTAGGTATCATCTAGGGCCTAGAGTAGCCTCGAGGAGTCATCATCCAAAAGGAAATGACCCAAGGGTGCCTCCTCTGAAGGATACCTTCCATTGTCCAAAGGCAATTATCATCCATAAGGATCATCTAGAGGACCCAACGTCTATACGCATCTTCCATATAGATTGTCCAAATACTTTCCCTAACCAAAGGCTTTAGGGGTCCCTCATACGGCTTCATTCGTCCACAAAGCCCATTGTCCATAATATGCATACATAAATGTTGAGTGCATCTAAAGGAGTTAAGTGCATCCAGAAGGCATTGTGTGCCCAAAGGCTTTGTTGGAGATATTGTAAATATCTCATTAGATTAAGAGGTTACAAATATCTAAATATCTCATTAGATTAAGAGGTTACAAATATCTAAATATCTCATTAGGAGATCGTAGATATCGCATTTTATTTGCAACAATTATCTTTTCTTTTTGTAAGCTATATTATCTTTAAGTGGTTTACCTTTACCCTATACAAAAGGAGATAAGAAATTGTATTATTGAATTCAATCAATACAAAGTTTCATTTACGTTCATTTTGGTATTAAAGCTCCAGATCTTGGGAGCTCTATTTTTGTTGCTTCACTTCAGTGAATTGCTACCCTCTAACATGACCCACACATCGATGCGTGATGAGTCACATTTTATACACCTTGCAGGGACCTAAGATTAGTGCTTTTGGGATCATTTGGTGCTTAAGAATTGAGTATTAGCTAAGATTCATATTATGGACCTAGAAATAAGGAAAGTATAAATCTATGCTAATTTGCAGGTCTTAGCTAATAAAAGATTCATTCCAATTTTGTAGGGAAAATATGGATGATCTTGGCCCAGGCCGAATTGATCCTAGTTGACTCTATGGTCCAGCAGCCAATTAGGAGTAGCCAGTTGTGCCGTCCATGTAGGCAATCCAGCTTAGTGCCACTGTAGCTCCAAGCCAGCTCAACTGCCACGTCACTCTAGAGAAGCCTACAGCGCAAGTTACGCAAGGGTAGATTAGGAAGTTCAGCTTGTATTTCTGTTAGGAGTTCGTTATCTAGCGTGTTCAGTAAGGCCAACTCGTGTATATTTAGGTAGAGCTAGGCACGCTGAAGGGTTGTTGAATTTAGACTTATCTCCATGTACATCACATTCCATCTCTTGCGCACATTCTTCCTCTTCACGGTGGTGCATGGTGCCTTTAATGGTGTTTCTCTCGATCGAGGAAGTGCAGGTCATGGACTGAGAGGCTGAAGGTTGTCAGAAGGGACCGCTTGGCTTGCCATCGCACTCTGGTGAACCTGATCCTCAGTTCCTTGGCTAATAGAGGTGAACTATCACCGCTCGACCATGGCGATCATCATGGAAGACGGATTCATCGAATTCACACCCTGTGTTTGTATTTCATTCTTAATAATATAAGTAGTTCTGATTCCAATATCACGTTGGGATTCATGAATTTTAATCTGCTTTACTGTGTCACGATTGCACATTGTTCAGTATACAAACATTGAACTAGGCCGATTGGAACCGGTTTAACAACTTTAGTAGGTAATCAATTAGAAAACCTAAAATCAACCCTAGAGTTAATCCCTATCAACTGATAAGGTAGGGATTGTGTAAATCCTTGGTATGACAATGGACGAACGTTTGACAATCATCATAAGAGAACCTAAGGTTGATAAGGAATGTGAACTTGAGTGAGCAAATCAGAACCGACTTGGTTGTTAAGACTTGGTATGAATACAGTAGTAACAGTAGAAGTAGTTTAGTTTACCTGCATTTACATTCTTAGTTGTTTTGCTTAATCTATAGCCAACCCCCTATTTATTGCATTTTAGTTCGAAACAGAGTTAGTCCGACTCTATTGCGTCTGTCAGCACTTAGCCAAGACCGTGTTTGATAAGGCTCTACCGAGTCTATATCGAACCTGTCTTTTTCGAGAGCAACTCGGCACCTAGCCGAGAGCGAGTCTGCATTTTACACTTGAGTTCTGCATCACTTAGTTCTTACACAAAGTCATAATTGAGCCCACTATGTCATCAAAAGAATTCTACCTAGGGTTGACTATGCTATAGTTAGCTTTAGTTTATTTGATGCGCGTTGAGATGACTAGAAACAAGCTTTATCAAATTGGCACTATTACCGAGGACACAAGTTCTTTTATGCCTTTGTGTGCCAAACCTGAAGTGAAGCTGAATCCCAAGTTTGTAGATTGTTGTGTCAGTCGAGTCTTGGAGCCTAAGGCAAGTCTGTCTGTTTGAATTGGATCTTGTAATAAAATAGCATGCTGAGTATGTGTAAAATTTTGGTGCATGAGTTCCATTGCTAAAAAAAACCCAAATACTAACCATTTTTGCAACGTTGCATTCATTTCCTTAATCGCATATTTGATTTTGTAATCTAAGAGTTATTAATTCCTACTGTAACTGGTACTGACTTACATAATTAACATTGATAGTTCTGCATAAGTGGCTTGCATTTTTCTGCATGAGTTTATATAATGCATGACTAGGAGTAGTTCTGACCCTTTTATGATTTAGATCCTAAAGTAGAAATAACTTTACTTAGGTTAAGAAAAGCTAGGAATATAGTAGTAAGTAATAGTTCTAATTCTGTTCCTAGTTCTGATAATAGTAGTAAGGTGGTGTACCAACCTTGGTGTATCCAGTACCCTTAACTGGAACCAACTCAGACATACAAATTGAAATCTGGTCTTATTCACTTGTTACCTAAATTTCATGGTCTTGCAGAAGAAGATCCCCACAAGCATTTAAAGGAATTCCATGTGGTCTGTTCGACAATGAGGCCGCAGGGGATACTAGAAGATTACATCAAAATGAAGGCGTTCCCATTCTCTCTAGATGAAGCAACAGAAGATTGGTTTTATCTACAACCAGTTCTATTCAACACCTGGGGAGACATGAAGCGTATGTTCTTGGAAAAGTTCTTTCTGGCATCCAGAACTGCGACCATCATGAAGGAAATATGCGGGATCAGGCAACATCCTAGGGAAACTCTGCATGAATATTAGGAAAGATTCAACAAACTATGTGCCACATGTCTGTATCATCATATTAGTGAGCAATTACTAATTTGGTATTTCTATGAAGGTCTGACGATGATGGATCGAAGCATGATTGACGCTGCTAGTGGAGGAGCATTGATGGATAAGATGCCAGCAGTAGCAAGGCAACTAATCTCTAATATGGCAAGTAATACACAACAGTTTGGGATCATGGGAGCCATCCAACCCGATTATTATATACAAGGCTCAAGAATTCTCACATGGATAATTGCTCTACCACTAGTGGTTTATCTTTTTCAGTTTTTTTTCAATCATTTATGGCCTGAGGATGCAAAAATTTCACTCCCTCTCAAGTTGAGAGACCTCTCATCCAGGGTTATGCACTGCCTCTTTTTATTTCATCTTTCCTAAAGAAATACATTGAAATTCTTTTCAAGCATTTTCTTCAACAATTAGAAATCATAAATTATCTAATGGAAACAAAGTAGGAATGAAAAATGAAAACAAGAATTGAAACAGAACCGAAGTTAGTCCGGATCCGGTGGAGATGGAACCAGAGTCGGCACAGACTCGACGAAAACAACTTTTGAAAAATGAAATAGAGGTGAAACAACCAAAACAAAAACAAGATAAAAAGGTAAACAAAACATAACATGAAAATAGAATTAAAAATAGAAAGATAAAATTAAAAATAAACACAAACAGACAAAATGGAGTCGTCATAGAGTCTGATCAAAGCAAGCAATTGTAAGAACAGAATTGAGCAAGTCCTGGATAGCTACACCTTCCCCCCATACTTGAATGATGCATTTCCTTCAATACATGTCATAAATATAGAGGGGATTCTAAGGCTTTCTTAGGGTGTGCCATCCGGCGGTGTCGGTTCCATTAGTGAGATGCTCTCCATCTCGTCAATTGTCGGTACTGGACCTTCATGGAAAATTTTGATCTAGTGCCTGTTGACCTGGAAGGTGCTATGTGCATTTTCATCTTTCAATTCCACTACACCATAGGGAAAAACATTAATGATAACAAATGGTCCATCCTATCTGGAATAGAGCTTACCAGTAATAAGCTTTAAGCGTGAATTAAACAGAAGCATTTTCTGGTCGACTCGGAACTCCTTCCTTACTATCTGTTGATCATGAAATTGCTTGACCTTCTACTTATAGATTCGGGAGTTCTCACAAGCTTCCAAGCGGAGTTCGTCTAGTTCCTACAGTTGGAGTTTCCTTTGTTTTTTGGCTTGGTCGTAGACCAGGGTGCATTGCTTGACCACCCAGTAAGCTCGATGTTCTATTTTAGCCGGTAGATGACAAGCTTTACCAAAGATAATTCAGTAGGGGGACATTCCCAATGGAGTCTAGTATGTAGTTTTGTGTGCCCATAGAGCGTCCTTAAGGAGTCGGCTCCAGTCTTTCCAGTTGGGATTGGCCATTTTTTGTAGTGTTCTCTTGATTTCCCTGTTGAGTACTTCAAGTTCGTCGTTTGTTTGGAGTGGTAGGCTGTGGCAACTCTATTGACCACCCCATACTTGTGGAGTAAGGAGGACATGGCTCTATTACAAAAATGACTACCTTGGTCACTTATGAGAGCCTTCGGCACACCAAATTGGCAGAAGATATTGGATTTTAGAAAATCCACCACAACTTTGGCATCATTAGTCTTGGTGGCTATGGCCTCTACCCGTGGCGATACTAATCGACGACAAGCAGAATATATGAATATCCATTGGAGATTGAGAATGGTCCCATGAAATCAACACCCAAAACGTCATAAGCTTCATAGAACAAGATGGGCTGCTGGGGCATTTCATGCCTTCTACTTATGGACATTCCTGCTTTCTGGCATTTTTCGCAGGTGGAGACGAATTGATAAGCGTCTCTGAAAACGGTGGACCAATAGAACCCACAATCAAGCACTCTCTGGCCCGTCCGAGTCGATCCATAATGGTCGCCTCTAGGTGCTGCATGGCAAAATTGGAGGACCAAATTGATCTCAGTGTCCAGGATGCACCTGCGTATGACTTGATCATTGTAGAGTCTCCAAAGGTAAGGATCATCCCATATGTACAATTTGGCATCACTTTTAAGTTTCTCTTTGTATAGTCGGGACACCTCTGGTGGAAACTAAGATGCAGCAACAAAATTGCAAATGTCTGCAAACCATGGTGTAGGCGTGCTTATGTGTAGTACCTGCTCATCCGCGAATTCATCTCGGATTGGCATCAAGTCGCTCTCCTTCTCGATCTGGCTAAGTGATCTACTACAATGTTCTCAGCACCTTTCTTATCTCTAATTTCTATATTGAATTCCTGGAGGAAAAGCATCCATCGAATTAATCGCGGTTTTGCATCCAGCTTCTTCAACAGAAATCTCAGGGTAGCATGGTCAAATAAAACAATGATTATGGAGCCAAGTAGATATGAATGGAATTTTTCCAGGGAAAACACTATTACCAATAGCTCCTTTTCAATTGTTGTGTAATTTAACTAGGTTGGGTCCATTGTTCGGGACGCATATGCAATCATATGCACTGGTTTGCCGGCTTCGACTCTTTTGCCTAAGACGGCTCCCAATGCTAAATTGGAGGCGTCACACATAAGCTTGAATGGATAGTCCTAATTGGGTGCTTGGAGAATAGGTGTGGATGCGAGGCGGTTCTTTAGCTCCTGGAATGGTTCACTATAGGGCTAGTCAAATTTGAGTTGCACATCCTTTTGTAACAGCTTGGATAGTGGCAGGGAAATTTTGCTGAAATTCTTGATAAATCTTCCATAGAATCCTGCATGTCCTAAGAATGAGCGAACTTCCCATATAGAAGCGGGGTTTGGAAGAGAGATAATGATATCAATCTTTGATTTATCAACCTCGATGCCTCTATTGGATACAAGGTGTCCCAACACAATTCCCTCGATCACCATGAAATGGAATTTTTTGAAATTAAGCACCAGATTTGTGTCTATGCATCTTGTTAACACCTTGGATAGATTTCCTAGACATGCATCAACGGAATTAGTGTACACCGTGAAGTCGTCCATAAAGACTTCCATGCAGTCCTGTAGTAAGTCCGAGAAGATGCTTGTCATGCAACGTTGAACTGTGCTCGGTGCATTACACAGACCAAATGACATGCTTGCGTACGCAAAGGTACCAAATGGGCAGGTGAAGGTCGTCTTGTGTTGATCTTCAGGTGCAATATGCATTTTCTTGTAGCTAGAGAATCCATCTAGAAAGCAGTAATGGGATTTTCTTGCTAGCTTTTCTAAGACTTGATCTATGAAAGGCAAAGGGAAGTGGTCCTTGCGAGTTGCTTGGTTTAATTTTCTATAGTCAATACAAACTCGCTAACTATTCTGAATCCGCATAGGTACCAACTTGTTGTGCTAGTTTTTCGTGACAGTCATCCCAGACTTTTTAGGTACTAATTGCACAGGACTAACCCACTAGCTGTCCGAGATAGGGTAGATGATCCCTGGGGCAGGTAGTTTTGTTACTTCTTTCTTGACCACATCTAGGATGGTCGGATTCAGTCTTCTTTGTTGTTGCCTTATGGGTTGAGCTTCCTCCTCAATTAAAATTCTATGCATGCAGATGGAGGGGTTTATGCATGGAAGGTCAGACAATTTCCACCTAATTGCCTTCTTATATTGCCTCAAGACGTGCAACAGTTTCTCCTCCTCCTCCCGATGAAGATATTTAGCAATGATGACCGGGAGTTGCTTCTTAGTATCCAGGTAAGCATATTTCAAATGACTCGGCAATGGCTTTAGCTCTATGGTGGTGGCGGAGATGAAGAGGTATCATTAGTTAGTTTCGGATTTGATTGGCCGACTTGATGTGGATCTACTACCAGCTGTGCTGACATGATCTCGACCTTCAACTATTATGGCTAACTCATATTGGCCAGGTTAGATTCGACTCTTGTTTGGTTAGAGTCAGATTCGGCGTTCTTCCTTGTACTAAAGTCGGATCCGGTTGGAACAAGGTTCCATACTTGATTGTCCGAAGCAGACTCGGCTTCCGCTTGCTTCTGGTCTTCATTGGTCGAGTTGCTTTCGGCTCTCGTATGCACAATTAGGCCAACTTTGGCACTTTTCTTTCTACCTGAGTTGACTTCAGCCTTTTCTCAGCCTCGATCTCTTTTGGCCGATTCATGCTTGGGAGTGAACATTGTTGCTACTTGCGCTGATAATAGCTTTTTGGTCCCAGCAACTTGGACTTTTGCATTGTTTGAACACTATGAGTCTTCATACTTGCATACTTGTGAGGATAGGTTGTCGAACCCGGACGATTGTAAATAGCTTACACTGTTTGCTAGCTTCCTAATTTGCATCTTGAGATCTTGGATGGTGGCGCTCATGTTTTGCTAAAACTACATATTATTGGAGTTCATGTTTTGTTGGAACTCTAGATTGCTTGTTGCTAACTACTTCATCAAATCTTCGAACGATGGTGAGTTACCTTGAGGTGGCATTCTTTGTTATTGCTATTGTTGGAACAGTGGTGCTTGGTATTGTGGATTCAGCGGCCTATAACCAACTTGAGCTTGGGGTACATTCAGAATAGGTCCAAATCGCTGAGCCGCATATGGCCTATCACTCGACCCTGGCCAAAATGGCTGTTTTCCATATTGATTATCAAACTATTGACTCTGATACGGATGCTTCTCGTACTGAAAAACACCTATTGCTCCAACACTTTCTAGATGGTCCGACTCAGTTTCTTGTAATGTGGGGCACATATCAGTGGGGTGCTCCACGGAAGTACAAATACCACATACTCTGGTTGCTATACTTGGTTGATGCTGTCAATAACAAGTTGCCTTACCAATGATGTCAACTCGGTCAGCTAGTTCTCTAGTCTTAGATTGTCAACTGCACCGCTTTCATTCACCATCTGGGGTTGGCTGGCTCCTCTGATCCCAAACTGTTGTGTATTGCTTGCCATATTAGAGATTAGGTGCCTTGCTGTTTGATGAGTCATATTTTATACACTTTATGTGGGTTTAAGATGGGTGTTGTTAAGAATGTTTAATGATTAAAAGTCTTGTCTTAATCAAGATTTGAATTATAGGCCTAAAAACATGAGAAATACAAATCTGTGCTAAAATGAGGTTTTTAACTAACAAAAAGGTTAAGACTTGTTTTGTAGGCCTGAATGCCAAGTCATCTCGGCCCAAGCCGGGAACATCTCGGCCAGTCCAGCGCTCCCGGTCAAGCTGACATCAGTGACGGAAATCTCGCCTAAAATCACTTTGGCAAGAATGCAGATATGATTTGCCAAGATTAAGGAATCTCTAATGCAGATATGATTTGCTAAGATTAAGGAATCTGTAATGCATATATGATTTGCTAAGATTAAGGAATCTGTATGCAGATATGATTTGCTAAAATCAAGGAATCTGTAATTCGGGTAACTAGGAATGCAAATATGATTTTGCTAGAAATTAGGAAACTGGGAAACTCCTAAGATTGAGGAGATTGTAATCTGTAATTCGAATTGGAATCTTTAGGATTTGAATTTCTATTATTAGGATTAGATTTAGATTTATCTAGCTTGTGTATAAATAAGCACACCAGGCCATGTCTTCAAGTGTGGAATTTTCAGCAGAATCTAGAGCTAGCACCGTCAACAATCGCATACACTCCAAGCTAGTACAGTGGTACACGAAGCTTCAATACGGTGTCTCTCTCGGTCGAGGAGGTACAGGACCAAGATTTGGGAAGCTGGAAGCCTTCAGAGGTGATCGCTCGGTATAGCCGATGCACTCTATTAGACGAAAACCTCAACGTCTGGCCACCATTGGTGCATCATTGTCGTTCTTCCATTGGCGGTCGTCGTGGAAGGCAGACTATCTGGAGACTCTGATTTCTCACCTTTGTATTCAGTTTGGTATATCAATAAATACAACTGGTTTGCAATTCTGAATTTTCTTATAATTCCTGCGCTTTAATTCTACTCTTAACTTTGCCGTGACACACTATTAGGGGTAGATCACGTTAGATTAGGACCGGATGGAACTAGTTTAACAATCTGATTAGGTAGAGAACCTAAAATCAACCAAGTGCATACTCTTTGTCAACTGATGAGGTAGTAGTTGTGTAAATCCTCAGTGGACAAACGTTCAGCGGTCGTCGTAAGAATCTAAGGTTGATTCGGAATACAATTCTAAGTAAGAATAGTAAACTGTCGTGTTTTGATTCCTGAATTGATACAGTAGTTAGTATAGAGTAGTTTAGCATAGTTTAGTTTACTTTCAACACTTAGTTTATTTTTTGCACTTAAACACAAACCCCCCTTATTTACTGCTTTCTAGAGTTTAAGACTGAGTCAGTCTGACTCCGTTGCGTTTGTCTAAGCCGACCGGCAGTAAGTCGACATTTCACAACAATTAGCGTTTTCTGCATTAACTCTAATTTTTACACTTAGCACAATCTGAACACACTATGTCCTTGAGAGAATCGACCTAGGATAGCTATACTATAGTTAGCTTTAGTAATTATTTGAGGCGTGTAAGACGACCTAAAAACCTGCTTATCATTGTTGTTGGCATCTTGTCCATTAATGCTCCTCTACTAGCAACGTCAATTTTCTTTTAGGATCCAATTTAAACAAATACAGACTCAAAATTTTGACTCAACCGACAAACACAACATTCCCCACACTTAGGATTCGACTTAACTCAGCTTGGCACACAAAGACACAAAATAACTTGTATCCCCAACAACGGTGCCAATTTGATGATCGCGGTTTACAGTCGTCTTACATGCATCAAATAAACAAAAGCTAACTATAGTATAGTCAACCCTAGGTCGAATTCTCTCAAGGACACAGTGTGTTCTATTTTGACTTAGTGTGGGAAAAAAGTAATGCAGAAAACGCTCAAGTGTAGAATGCCGACTTGCCCTCGGCAAAGACTATTTCGGGTCGGTCTCGGTAGAGACAGATCCAACACAGTCTCAGTGAAGCGCAGACTCGGACATAATAGAGTTGGACTAGACTCGATCTTGGACTGAAATGCAGGAAAATAGGAGGGAGTTTGTATTGTAGAGAAAATAAAGCAGGAATTAAACTAAGTACGAAAGTAAATGCAAACTAAACTAGACTACGACTACTGCTACTACTTTATTCACATTGTCCCAATAAATAAGTCGTTTCCACCTCTTGTACCCAAAATTATGTCTTTGAATCAACCTGAGATTCTTATGACGATCGTCAAACATTTGTCCATTACCATACCGAGGATT
This sequence comes from Mucuna pruriens, assembly GCA_025330945.1. Taxonomy (NCBI): domain Eukaryota; kingdom Viridiplantae; phylum Streptophyta; class Magnoliopsida; order Fabales; family Fabaceae; genus Mucuna; species Mucuna pruriens. The sequence goes on from JAENHJ010000139.1 coordinate 1,590,421, forward strand.
TACACAATCTCTACCTAATCAGTTGGCAGGGATTAAGCTTGGAGTTGATTTTAGGTTCTCTAATCGATTACCTACTGAAGTTTTAAACTGGTTTCGATCAACCTAGTCTAACGTTGGTCTAGTCAACAATGTGCAAACGCGACACAGCAAGCAGATTAAAATGCAGGATTCATAATCAAGAGATAAGTAATAGAAACTACTTGTATTATCAGAAACAGAGTGCAATTACAGGGTGTGAATTCAAGGGCTCCGTCTTCCACAACGATCGCCATGGAAGAACGGCGATGGTTCACCATCAATAGTCAAGACGCTAAGGATCTGGTCTAGACTGCGTTGGGTGCACCAAGCAGTCCCCTCTAACAACCTTTGGCTACCCAATTCTTGACCTGCATCTCCTCAATCGAGAGAGACACTGCTAAGCATCGTGCTCCATCATGTAGGTTAGGCATGAGAGTGAGAGAATGAAGTGTAGTGAATATGAAAGTAGGTCTAAATTTCAGTGCGCCTAAGACGTGGGCAAGAATCCTATATATACAAGAGTGGATTCCTCGTGATGCACACTAACCCTAAATAACTTCCCTAACGGAATTAGAAATCCTAGATTGCCTATTCTACCCCTCTAATGATTTTTCTTGCACCACAAGCTTCTTCCAAGAGTCACATTGCAACTAAGTTGGATTGAGCTATAATGAGCGCGCCTAGGCTGGGTCACCTTGATTGGGCCACTACACTTGGGCCGCTTTGCTCCTTTAGGTTGTTGGGCTAAAGAGTCGGTCGGTCTGGGCAGGAATTAGTCTGGCCAGGGACGGCTTCTCTGGGCCGAGACTCCACTTGATGGGCCGAGATGTCCTTTGCTTGGCCTGCAAAATGAATCCAATCTTTTATTAGCTAAAATTCCCAAATTACCACAGATTTATACTTTCCATATTTCTAGGTTCATAGTCTGAATCGTAGCAAAAATGCGATTCTTGACTACCAAATGATCTCAAAAATACCCATCTTAAGCCCTTGTACGGTGTACAAAATATGACTCATCAGATCCTAGACTTCTTGGGTACTACTTGCACTAGACTAACCCATTAGCTGTTTGAGATGGGATTGATAATCCCGGCGGCAAGTAGTTTTGTCACTTCCTTCTTAACCATGTCTAGGATGGCTGAATTCAATCTTCTTTGTTGTTGCCTTATTGGATGGGCTTTCTCCACTAAAATTCTATGCATGTAGATGACGGGGTTTATGCGTCGAAGGTCAGATAATTTCCACCCTATTGCCTTCTTATGTTGCCTTAGGACATGTAACAATTTATGCTCCTGCTCTTGGTGGAGATTGTTAGCAATCATTATAGGGAATTGTTGATCATTGCCCAAGTAGGCGTACTTCAAATGACTTGGCAATGGCTTAAGCTTTACGAGTGGCGTTGGAGATAAAGAGGTATTGTCAGTTGGTTTCGGATCCGACTGGCCAACTTGGTTCAAATTCAACACTAGGTGTGCCGGCATGATTTTGGTCGTTGATTGCTTCCAACTCAAATTGGCCTGGTTCAATCTGGCTCTCGTCTATTTGCCAAAGTCGAATTCGACTTTCTTCTTCAAATTGGAGTCGGATCCGGATGGAACAATGTTTCGTACTCGATTGCCCAAAATAAAATCTGCTTCAACTTGCTTACAATCATCACTGCCCGAGTTGCTTTCAGCTCTTGGCTTGTCATTCAAGTCAGTCTCGGCCTTTATTAGATCTCGGCCTTTGTTAGCTGACTCATACTCAGTAGTGAACATTGTTGCCACTTATGCTAATAACTGCTTTTTGGTCTTGGAAACTTGAACTTCTGCCTGTTTTGAGCACTCTGGTTCTTCATACTTGCACACTTGGTCAAACAAATCAAGAGTTTTAGCCTCATGACTCAAGTTGGCAAGGTCAGCGGTATCATCTGCAGAGTTGGAAAGATTGTGTTCTTCCCATAATCTGTCATAGTCGGCTTCATCTATTACAGACCTTAAGCAATCAAATATATTAGTGTCTCCAGCAAAAATTGAAATATCATCACTGCCAGCGTCTAACTGGAGGTGTTCTTCAACTAGTTCATCAATCATATCTATGCCGAAGAGTGAATGGTCCTCTGTGGGGTGCTTCATGGCTTCGAAAATGTTGAAATGCACCAAATTGTCACCACATTCCATTGAGAGCATCTCGACATGCCCATCAATCTTTGTTTTGGTAGTCATTAGGAATGGTCGCCCCAAGATTAAGGTAGATCCCTTCCCTAATGCCTCGTCCTCCATATCCAGCACATAAAAGTTAGCTAGGAAAATCAGTTCATTAACTTGGACCAGTACATCTTCAAGAACACCCAAAGGTTGAACAACACTTCTCTTTGTTAGTTGTATTGTCATCCCCATGGGTTCTAGATCACCAAAATTCAATGACATTAATTAAGGCTCCTAGGTCCAAGGTACAATCGCCAATGGTACATAGGACAGAGAAAATTTTAGGGTCTCGGAACTTCTTTGGCAAGGCTTGTTGTGCTCCAGCAATGATGTCATCGATTCTGGTTAACGCCGACACTATTCCTCTTAATTCCACCCTTCCTTTCATCTTTTTCCTCTTATGTATGCACAACTCCTTAAGGAATTTTGCGTATTTAGGAATGTACTTGATAGCGTCTAGGAGTGGAATGTTGATTTCAACTTTCTGAAACATCTTCAGCTACTCTTCATCAATTCAGGCTTCCTTGCTAAGAGAGTCTGAGTTGGAAACAACAATGGGACAGACTTATCTTGCTGAGGTACCTATGAGTCGGCATCCAGCTCAAAGTCAACATCAGTTGGGCTCAGCCCTTGTTGCAGCGCTGGTTGTGACAATTCTCTACCATTTCTCAAAGTGTGTAGGTTGAATCGGTATCATATCATATACATAGACACTTTTGTGGATGTGTATGTTTATATATATGTTTGCTTATGGTTGTGTGTATGCTACCTAAATTTGTCGAGAGTGTCTTGATAGTAGTGAGACATATTCTTACTCCTCTTCCATATTTGTCTTTTTTCCTTGGGTTAAATGCCGACTATAGGTGAGGACAAGCAGGAACAAGAAGAGTAAGTTGAACTCTTCCTGTTGGATGCTTGGCTGTTTAGTTTTTTGGTTTTGTTCTCTCTGATAAGACATGTGACAACGGGTCATGGTGATGTTTTTTGATTTGTTTATGTTTCTAGTTTTTTAACATGAGTAGTTTGGATTGGGCTTTGGAATTCTAGTAGGTTTATGTTTCTTTTCTAGGTTGCAGACTTCAGTTGAAGAAAGTTTAATGTCAATCCTTTACTGTTTGACGTTTGACTTTTGATCTTATAAAGTTTTAATTTGTTGAGACAAATCATGTGATGTTTGAAAGTTTTGTTTAATTTGTTTTTAATTAATTACTTTATTACTAGTAAATAGATAATGGGGTAAAATGTGTACATTTAGTGGTATTGAAGTCTGGTTGATTCATTTGGCCTTGTGTGTTATGTGTTGCTTGTTGTTGCGGAATCTGAGTAGTTGTTTATTGTTATTGTTGTTTGTTAGCCTTCTCTACTTGTTTTTCTTCCCTTTAGGAAGAAATGGCAATAAGGAATGATCATGCTATAGTTGATGTTTAAATGAGATTATGGCCCAAATAGTGCTCAAAACTAGGTTAAGGAAGTTGAGAAGATCTTTTATGATATGGAATGCAACGATGATAAGAAGGTGATATTTGGCACGTACATGCTTCTTACAAAAATCAAGTACTGGTGAGGGAATACTCATACTTGTTTCGAAACTAAAAGACATGTGATTACCTAGGAAACCTTGAAAAGGGTATTCTTGGAGAAGTATTTCCAAAAAGATGTGAGAGTGAATAAGGAGATGAAGTTTCTTATGTTGAAGTAGAGCAACTTAATTGTGGCTGACTATGCAGCCAAGTTTGAGAAACTCTCCAAGTACTATCCATACTATCAGGGTGAGATAGGTGAATTGATACACTCTTAGAATCAGATTGAATCCAAATGACTCCTCCTTGAACTTAAGTAGTCATGGAAGCTATGTATAAAAGGAAAAGGGTGAAGAAAATGTAAAACATGGAAGAGAAGAGATGAATGGTAACTCGCTAATCTCTCCTAAGAGGATAAGAGTTATAGGATATTTGCCACAAGCCTCTTGAAAGCTTGATAAGAAAAAAAGCTCTTGTACAAACAAGAATATGAGAATCCTCTCACAAAGTCTATTGAATTCAAAAATATATCCAAAGTTATGAATACAAGGGGTCGAAAGGTCCTTATATAGGCACCTCTTCATGCCTAGAAGTGTTTGGATGGTGGGATAGTATATCCTACTATCCAAACATGCTATATCCTTATCCTAGTGTAGGAATAAGGCTATCTTATCCTTATACAAGCCAAACAGTCATATAGCTAGTAATTTCAAACTAAGAAATTACAAATGAAATCCAAAATGAAATAAAATAATGTCTTCATGCTTTTAAGAATGAAAGGAACAAGCCTATACAATGTATAAGAGTGGGCTAAGGCTTAGGCCTAAGTTGTCCAAGGTCCTAAGAGATTTCATTTTTTGAAGCACTTCCTATTATAGTCTTCTTAATTTTCCTCTAGTCATAGGTCTTGTGTATGCTTGTTGATCCTCTAACTCTTGGGTGTCTTCTTGTAGGCTTCCCAAATCCTTATCATGAATGCTTAAAGTATGTGAAGTTTATTAATAACATGTCCTAAGATCAAGCAAGCTATTAATTACTAGGAGATTAGTGAGTTCCCTATTTTGGTGAATAGAGGTAGGATCTACAATGAAGATAATAGAGCTAGGGCTACACACTACAAAGGTTAGTGTGGGGCCTATAAAAGGGAAACAACCTAGAAGTTAGAGTAGGAATAAGCTTTACTCAACTCTGTCCTTTGGGCATGGAGGTAACCATCAAGGAGGTTAGATGCCTACCTAATTAGTTGGGACTAGTAGTGAAGGATTTGTTTCTATTTCTTAAAATAGGTTTCTAAAGTGTGATCATCCAAGCCATTGTGCAATTAAGTGTGTAAAAAAAAAGGTGACTTGCTTCAACTATCGTAAGTAAGGTTATTGATAATGCTGTTGAAACACTATCAAAATCACTAGATTTCCCTTAATTTCTATAGTGTAGGGACTAATCTAGGTTGATTCTCATAAGGACACAATCATTTATACCTAATTTTCTTGATCAAAAACCAAAATGAATGTAAAAAATGGGGGTTTGGGTGAAATAGAATTATGCAGAATAGGTAATTATATGGAACATGACTTATACAAAACAAAATTGATCTAAAATGAACTGTGTAATATCAATTCAAGGATTTAATCATGCAAGTAGTTATCATTGTTCTAAGAAGGATGCAATTTCAAATCAACCTAAGTTTCTTTAGATAATCATCTAACATTCGTCCATACATATTGAGATAACAATCACAGTCCCTAATTAGCATGGATTTAGGATTATAACTAGTTGATTTTAAGTTATCAATCAATTACCTAATAGAACATAATCCAAAACTCAAGCAAGATCACAATCATGTAAATAGATTAAGAATTGGAAAGATAAATAGTAGAAATTGCATAAGAAAGATAAAGAATCAAGAACTCAGACCGATTTACATTCCTAAACCTTGAATTGACAAAGAAGCTTAACCTTCCATGGCCATTGTCATAGGAAACTCAACAGAATATAGAGAAGAAAATCCAGAAGAAAAATGCAGAAGAAAACACAGTAGAAAATGATTGAGAAGAGAGGAAAACTTCTCATTCAAGAAACTCTCCAAACTCTTCAAATTTAAAAAGTCTCTCCCAAAACCGTTTCTAACTAAGTAACTCAATTAGCCTAACTTCCTAAAAATTATAGGCTCGAAAATGCCAAGGAGAATGGGCTTAGGCAAAAGAATTAGCAGCCCAAAAAGCCCACCAACCAAGGCCCCATAATATGAGCCAAAATATATAAGGAAAAGCCTAATTAGAGTGGTGTAGAGGTAGTAACTTTACATCCATATTTGACATTGCAAATGATCAAACTATGTTGAGCTATAAAGAGAGAAGTTGTAGATGTTTGTCTTAGCTTTCTAGGTCTGCCAAGATTTTCCAGTTTTCAGGTTTATAGCTCTATATATGGCCTGCACAAGATAGCAACCTCATAATGAAAATTAAGTAAAAAAAATAAGCAAAGATTAGCAACTAATCCCAATTAAGTTTGATGGCCCAAGACTCAACCTATTTGTCAATATTAACCAGAAAATAATGTCAAATATATCTAGCATAAGTCACTATTAAGTGTCTAAAAAATGCTCTATCAGTCACATCACCAGGAATGGTATGCTTCCCAAGAAGGAGCCATCTGGTGTTGGAAAGAGTGCCTAGAGAAATCTTTCCAAGACTACTAGGATAGTCTATGCTTTTAGTGTTGCTAAGGACTCCGAGTTTGTGAACCTAGTACAAGGTACGTGCTTTGTAAATTCTTATCCTCTAGTTGTACTCTTCAATTCTAGAGAAACTTATTCATTCATATCACATGATTGTGTGTCTAAACTTGAATTGCCCATGTCTTCTTTTAAGTATAAGCTTGTGGTTAAAACCCTTGATTAAGTTGTTACTTCTCATGTCTATTTGTAGTTACCTTTAAATGTTCTTGATAAGGATTTTCTAGTTGATTTAGTTTGTTTGCCTTTAGTCAATGACATATTACTGTTGGTATAGATTGGTTATCAATCAATCATGCCATTGTAAACTATTTAGATAAAACTATTGTCTTTGGAACACCTATTGTGGGTAAAGATGAGATTCAAAACTACCAATCAAGTTATGGTGTTTTTTTTTGAAAGAGAACACCCAAGCATACACGATGTTGTCTTCTTTGAAGGTTGAGAAGAGCGTGGTAATAAGTGATGTGCGAGTAGTGAGGCAGTTTCTTGAAGTGTTTCTTGAGGATGTGAATAACTTACCACTAGATAGGGACATTGAGTTCTTTATAGACTTAGTCTCAAGTACAGGACCAATGTCTATAGCACCTTATAGGATGTCACTCATAATGGTGTCGAAACACTATCAAAACCACTAGATTTCCCTTATTTTTGTAGCATAGGGACTAACCTAGGTCGAATCTCTCAAGGATACAATCATGGAATGCCTAATCTTATTGAACAGGAACCAAATTAGAATGTAAAATAGGGTTTTTATGTAAAACAAAATTATGAAGAAAACTAAAATTACGCAAAACAAAATAGAATTGCAAGGTTGTAAAATATAGAACAAAAACATAATGGAATTTAATTATGTATCACAAATCCAAGGATATAACCATGCAATTTATTATCATGGTTCTAATAAGGAAGCAAATTCATACCAATCAAGGATTCATTAGATAATCATCTATCATTCATCCATACAAATTAAGATCACAATCGCAACCCCTAATAAGCATGGATTCAAGCATATAATAGGTTGATTTAGGTAATCAATTGATTACCTAATATAGCACAATCTGAAACTTCAAGTGAAATCATATTCATGAAAATGGGTCAAGAATTGGAAATCAAAAAGAAACATGGTAGAATTTTCATAAGAAAAATTCAAGAACTCAAACCTAACCACAATCATGGAACCTTAAATTGAAAAAAGAGCCTAGCCTTCCATGGCAATCATCATAGAAAAATGAAAAAAAATAAAAAGCAAAAAAGAAAATGAGAGGAGAGGAAAATTGTTATCCAAGAAACCTCCTCCAACCAAGTGTGAAAGGTCCCAAAAGTGTTTAACTAAATTCTAACTAACTAAAACTAACTCTAACTAACCATAACTAACTAATACATGCTTTGAATGCTAAGTAAGGTTCTTTAGACTAGATGATTTTGTAGCCCAAAGGTCCACTAACAAAAATTCCTTACCAAAAATATACAAAGGAAGGCCTAACAGAGTGGGTGTAAAGGCCGCAACTTCATGCAGACTTTTGACAATGAAGGAAGTCGAATTTGGTTGAGCCCTAAAGAGAATAGTTGTATATCTTTGTCGTAACTTTTTAGAGCCATAAAGATTGTCTAATTTAGAGATTTGTAGCTCTAGATATGTCTTGAACAAGACAGCAACATCATAATGAGAATTAAATTCGAAAATAAGTAAAGATTAGCAACTAAGCCCAATTAAGTCCAATAACCCAAGACTCAATAAATGTGTTAATATTAACTATAGAATTATGTCAAATATGTCCAACATAAGTCACTATTAAGTACCTCGAAAATGCTCTATCAGTCACCCTTAGAGTTAGTCAAGCTTAATAAGTAGTTAGAAAAGCTCTTAGAGAAATAGTTTGTGAGACCTAGTGTTTCCTCGTAGGAGTACCAATCTTGTTAATGCAAAAGAAAGATGAGGGTATGAGTTTGTTGTAGACTATCATCAATTAAACAAGGTGATGATTAAAAATAGGTATCCTCTTCCTAGAATAAATGACGTTATGGACCAGTTAGTGGGAACTTATATGTTTAGTAAGATAGACTTGAGTTTAAGTTACCATCAAATCTGCGTGAAGTGTGAGGATATTTTGAAAACTACTTTTAGAACCTACCATGATCACTATAAGTACATGGTTATGCCATTTGGTGTGTAATAGAACCTTTGATCCACAATCAACATAAATGTAAGAAAAGTCAAAAATCCCTTGGTAAAAGTTGTGACAAAAAATGAAAGAAAGAAGAAATAGAAAATGGTGTAAGGGAAAAGATGAACTGGCCACTAATCCTAATGGATTAGATAAGAGAAGTAGAGATTTGTTACAAGCATCTTGGAAACTTGATCAAAATTAGGGTTCTTGTTCAAGAGCAAGAGAAGAGAGAAAGTTCTTGACAAGTGCAAGGCACAAATTCTATTTCATATAAAAATGATTAAGATAATTACATTTGGAGCTTTTATAGTATTTTCCTAATCCTAATTAGAACTTAAAATAATCCTAAACTAACCTAAAACAAGGCCCAAAATAGCCCAAGAAGAGCCTAGTCCAATTCGGTCACTTAGAGGTTCATGGATTTGGTGACCGAATTCCACTTACAAGGAAATGTGTCCTAATTTGGGCCTTTGGCCCAAGAGTAAGCTATACAAAATAAATTCTAATTTTCTACTCTGAAAATATGGTAAGTATACTCTCTACAAAGTACTACACAAGGCCAATTTTGCAACTAAACAAGGTATACAAAGTAAGGCCATCATTAGGCTCTCCTTGGCCTTGGAGGTGGCCTAATTCCTTTTGCACTTCCTCTTGTAATCTCTTCAATCCTCCCCTTCTCATGGGACATTGAATTGTAGTACTCTCCATGCTTTCCATACTTTCTTGAGTGTCTCCTAAGCCCTAGTCCATATTCACATCAATGTGACTAATGCACTTGATGAGTTCATGGACTACATGAATAGGTTTCACCTCTACCTAGATAGCTTAGTAGTTATGTTCGTAGATGATATCATATTGTACTCTAAAACTAGGGAGGAAAACATTGAGCACCTAAGAGTTGTGTTTCAAGTCTTTAAGGATAAGCAATTGTATGTCAAGATGTCAAAGTGTGACTTCTAGCTAGAGAAAGTGAGTTTCTTAAGTCATGTCATATCTCAAGGAGGTATAGTTATGTTAGAATGGGATGGCCTAAGTCTGTGTTTTGGATAAGGAGTTTCTTAGGACTAATTAGGTACTATTAGAGGTTTATAAAATGGTTTCTAACATAGCTTTACCTTTAACTAGGTTGACCTACAAAGGTTAAGTGTTTGTATGGGACTTTGAGTGTAAAAGTAGTTTCTTGGAAACCTTAGTGTTTCTTAATCCTAGTGAACCCTTTGTGGTGAATGATAAGTCATATTTTATACACCTCACAAGGACTTAAGATGGGTACTTTTGAGATTATATGGGTACTTAGATTATGGACCTAAAAATAGGGAAAGTATAAAATCTGTGCTAATTTGAGGATTTTAGCTAATAAAAGATTGGATTCATTTTGCAGGCCAAGCAAAGGACATCTCGGTCCATCAAGATCGCCAAGGAGAAGCCGTCCCGGCCAGATCGACTCCCTCCCGGACCGACCAACTCTATAGTCTAGCAGCCTAAAGAGGAGCGAAGCGGCCCAATCAACTAGCAACTCAAGTGCAGCGCCACATCAGTCGAATCCAGCTCAGTTGCCATGTCACTCTTGGGAGAAACTTGCAGTGCAAGGAGGGTCATTAGAAGGGTAGAATAGGCAATCTAGATTTATAATTTTGTTAGGGAAGTTATTTAGGGTTAGTGTACATCACAAGGAATCTGCTCTTGTATATATAGGGTCCTTGTGCATGTTTTAGGAGCACTAGAATTCAGACCTAATTCTATATTCATCAACACTCCAGTATCTCGCTCTCGCATCCAACATAAACGATGGTCCATGGTGCTTAGCGGCGTCTCTCTTGATCGAGGAGGTGTAGGTCAAGAACTGGGAAGCGAAGGTTGTCAAATGGGACCGATTGGCATAGCCAACACACTCTGATGGACCCAATCCTCAACGTCTTGACTACCAACGGTGAACCATCGCCGCTCTTCCATGGCGATCGTTGTGGAAGACGGAACCATTGAATTCACACCCTACAATTGCACTCTATTTCTGATAATATGAGTAGTTTCCATTGCTTATCTCTTGATTATGAATCTTGTCTTTAATTTGCTTTGCTTTGTTGCGATTGCACATTGTTGAGTAGACCAACGTTAGACTAGGTCGATTGGAACCAATTTAACAACTTCAGTAGGTAATCAATTAGAGAACCTAAAATCAACTCTGATCTTAATCCCTGCCAACGGATGAGGTAGCAATTGTGTAAATCCTTGGTATGGCAATGGATAAATGTTTGGCGATCATCATAAGAATCTCAGGTTGATTCGGAGACATAATCTTGGGTAAAAGAGGTGGAACCGACTTGTTTATTGGGACTCAGTATGAATACTGTGATACCAGTAGTCGTAGTCTAGTTTAATTTGCACTTAGTTTAATTCTTGCATTATATTTCTTCAATACAAACTCCCCCCCTATTTTCTTGTATTTCCATCCGAGACCGAGTCTAGTCCAACTCCGTCACGTCCGAGTTTGCGCTTAGCCGAGACCGGGTCAGATCTATCTCTACCGAGACCAGATCAGATCAGTCTTTGCTGAGAGCAAGTCGACATTCTACATTTGATTGTTTTTTGCATCACTTTAGTTTTCACATTAAGTCATAATCAAGCGCACTGTGTCCTTGAGAGAATTTGACCTAGGGTTGACTATACTATAGTTGGCTTTAGTTATTTGATGTGAGTAAAGACCACTAAAAAAGAGCTTATCAAATTGGCGTCGTTGTCAGGGACACAAGTTCTTTTGTGTCTTTGTGTGCCAAAACTGAGTTAAGCCGAATCTCAAGTCTGTGGAATGCTGTGTCTGTCAGTCGAGTCATAGAGTCTAGATTGAGTGTGTATCTGTTTTGAATTGGATCCTAGAATAATATAGCATGCTAAGTATGTACCAAAATTTTGTTGTGTAAGCCCCCGCATTGAAAAAAATAAAAACAAAATAACAGCCATTTTGCATCATTGACTTTATATTCTTTTCTGCATAATTGATTTTGTTTTCTAATAGCTACTTGTTTTTTGTTTGCTGATTTGCATAAGTAACTTGCATTTTTCTGCATAATTGACTTGCATTTTTTCTGCATGATTTTGTATGATGCATGACTAGGAGTAGTTCTGACCAATTGTATGACTTAGATCCTGAGATAGAAATAACTTTACGTAGGTTAAGAAAAACTAGGAATATAGGAGTAAGTAATAGTAATAGTTCTAATTCTGACAATAGTAGCCCTGTTACTAACACTTCTGATTCTGTTGAGTACAATAGCACTAACAATTTTGCATAATCAGAACAGATGGAGAACAATGATCGAACCTTGAAGGAGCTGGCTACACCGGATGTGGCATACCAAACCTTGGTGCATCCAGTATTCACAGTTGGAACCAGCTCAAACATATGAACTAAAATCTGGTCTTATACATTTGTTGCCTAAATTTCATGGTCTTGCAGGAGAAGATCCCATAAGCACTTAAAGGAATTCCATGTGGTCGCAAGGGATACCGGAGGACTACATCAAAATGAAGGCGTTTCCATTTTCCTTGGATGGAGCTGCAAAGGATTGGTTGTATCTACAATTAGTTCTCTTCAACACCTGGGGAGACATGAAGCGCATGTTTTTGGAGAAATTATTTCTAGCATCCAGAACTATGACCATCAGGAAGGAAATCTATGGGATAAGGCAACATTCTAGAGAAACTCTACATGAGTACTGGGAAAGATTCAACAAGTTATGTGCCATATGTCTGCATTATTAGATCAGTGAGTGGTAAGCGGGTTTTTAGTCATCTTACACGCCTCAAATAAATACTAAAGCTAACTATAGTATAGCTAACTCTAGGTCGATTCTCTCAAGGACAAAGTGTGTTAAATAGTGACTAAGTGTAGAAATCAGAGAATTATGTAAAAACTGCTAAATGTTGTGAAATGTCAACTTACTATCGGTCGGCTTAAGTGCGACCGAGATGATCTCGGTGGGAGACCGATTGGAACTGCCGATATGATTCCGGCTTAGACAGATGTGAAGGAGTTAGATTGGACTCGGTCTCGAACTGGGAAGAACAGTAAATACGGGGGTTTATGTTTAAGTGTAGAAAAATAAACTAAGTATTGAAAGTAAACTAAACTACACTAAACTAACTACTGTACCAAATCTAAATTCAACACACAATCAGTTTATAGATTCTTTACATAAGATTATACTCCGAATCAACCTTAGATTCTTACGAAAATTGTTGAACGTTTGTCCATTGCCATACCGAGGATTTACACAATCGCTACCTCATCTGTTGGTAGGGAGTATGTACTTGGTTGATTTTAGGTTCTCTACCTAACCAGATTATTAAACCAGCTCCAATCATCCCTAAGCTAACGTGATGTACCTCTAACAATGTGCAATCGCGGCAAGGTTAAAGTATATTAAAGCACAAGAATTATAATCAGAAGACAGAAATGTAAACCGCTTATATTATTGAAAATAAACTCGAGTACAAGGTGAGAAATTCAGAGTTTCCAGAGAATCCACCTTCCACGACGATTGCCTTGGAAGGACGGCGATGGTGCACCGCTGATGGCCAGACGTTGAGGTTTTCGTCCACCAGAGTGTGTCAACTATACCAAGCGATCACCTCAGACAACTTCCAGCTTCCCAAATCCTGATCCTGTACCTCCTTGATCAAGAGAGACACCTTATTGAAGCTTCATGTACCACCGTGCTAGCTTGAAACGCTTACAATCACTAACAGTGCTAGGTCTAAAATTCCACTATTTTTCCACATGTAAAACTGATGTCTTACATGCCCTTATAAACATGCAGGTTTCTTGCTTAGTTACCCGAATTACATATTTCCCTAATCCTAACAAATTTCTTGCTAAGTTACTCGAATTACATATTTCCTTAATTCTAACAAATTTCTAGCTGAGTTACCCAAATTTTATATTTCCCTGATCCTAACAGATTTCTTGTTGAGTTACCCGAATTACATATTTCCTTGATTTCAACAGATTTCTTGCTGAGTTACCCGAACTACATATTTTCTAATTTACTCTTCCTATAATCATGCGTTGTTCCTTTTTTGTTGGAGTGATTTCCACCGCTGATATCGGTTCTGGCCGGGACCGCTTCTTCTGGGCCAAGATGCTCCTTTTGGGTCGAGATACTCTTGGCTTTTAGGCCTACAAAACAAGTCCAATCTTTTATTAGTTAAAATCCTCATTTTAGCATAGATTTATATTTTTCCTATTTCTAGGCCCACAATTCAAATCTTAACTAAGACAGGACTCTTAATCACTAAAAAAATTTAGTAATACCCATCTTAAGCCCTTGTGAAGTGTATAAAATATGACTTATCAGACCCCCACACTTACACTTTTGCACTCTTGGGAAAAATCAGATTTGATCATTCAAGGAAATTGAAAGAGGAAATATGTTTTCAATTGAATTTTTCAAGTTTGACAAACAGATCAAGCATGCAATAATCCCAAAATTTAGATTTTCAAACAATCTATAGGAGTTACTTTGTCCACACCCAAAGCAAATAAGCAACCTGCAAACATTAAAGAGTAACCGAGAAGTGACAGAGCTCTCTCTTAGGGCATATTCTCTTAATTTCTCAAGTGTTTGGGATTGTGTGTGCACTCAAACATCCCATGTAACCTACACTACCGAACTTTGACTAGCCTTTCCTTCTGCACCTTCAAAATCACATCCAATCATGATCACTAGGACTTCTTGTCGGCTTGTAACGTGTCCAAGGTTAAGGGTAGGATACAGGATGGTAAGTGAATTTTCGTAACCATAGGGAAGGGAGGAGCAATGGGGAATGAGTTCGCAACATGGAGGGAATCCCCCAGGACACTACGATTCTATTAAGAGCATTCTTGCTCACTTCTTTTCTTTCACTTTTTCCATTTTTCTTTTTGTCTCTTTCTCACTTCTTGTTTTGCAGCTTTGTGCTGTATTTTTGCCGCAACTTATAAATTTTGACTACTCTCCCTTTCTTTGTTTCATCCTGCACTTATTTTTCTTTCTTTTCTTTTTCAACCCTTTTTGGATGCATTGTTCTTGCTATATCCCCGGGTGTCTCCCCCCACACTTGAACAAGACCCACTCCCCAAACAATTCTAAAGCTCCTCTATCCCCCTAAGGTTGAGGTTGATCATGGTTTTTTTGGCTTTGGCTTGTAATGAGCTGTCATATTAGAAAAAAAATGGTTATTCAGGCTCAAAGAGGGTAAACAAGAGATAAAGTTTGCAAGGTAAGTCCATTTAGCTTGGGGCTTTAATAGAAACATGACCTAGATCATATAACTCCTGCATGCAAAACGAGATGTATCTAGAGAGTCAAGGCAAAATCTAAAGTAACTAGTCGTCATGAATGAAAATATCACACAATAAAGGAAAGAATGACAAGATGTAAACCCATTATGTATGCAAGGCTCAAAAATTCTCACACGGATGGTTGCTCAATCACTGAAGGTTCCTCTTTTTCAGTTTTTTAATCACTCATTGCCAAGAGATGTAGAAATGTCACTCCTTGTCAAGTTTGAAAAATCTTCCCTCCAGGGTCATGCACTACTTCATGCTGTTTTATCTTACTCAAAGAAATCCATTCATAATTTTTCAAAATAGTTTTCTCAGTAATTGAAAATCTAAAATAAGAAGTCAGCTAGGAAAAACATAATAAAACGAAAATGAAAACCAAAATTGAATAAAATAAGAGGCAGTCCAGACCCGGTAGAAATGGAACTGGGGCCGACACAGACTCAGGAAAAATAAAAATAGCAAAACTAGAATAAAAAGAAAAGAAACAAAATGAAATAGAATAGGAACAAAATAAAAACAAAATAACAAAACTAAAAACAAAACAAAACCAAACAAACTGTTACCCTCGTACAAAACAGCCCCTCATACTTAAGTGATGCATGGTCCTCAATGCAAAGAATATGTGCGCAAAGGAAGGAGTGAAATAAGAAAAATTGCTTTTAGGGTGGAAAGAATGTGCCGAATCTGATATCCAGTATTTTTGCTCCGCTCCTGTTGTCTACAGCTTGGGGGAGCTTTCTCCTCACCCAGTTTGATAGTTTCAACATGATATCCTCTAGTAGCTTCTATGCAATATTGCCTATAACTCCTGCATTGGGATTAGTGTCATTGTTGCTTTTCACACCTTGTGTTTGTACTTCGTTCTTAATAATATGAGTAGTTTCTGATTCCAATCTCTTGTTGCAATTCTTGTACTTTAATCCGCTTGTTGTGTCGCCATTGCATATAGTAATGCGAACAAACGTTGAACTAGGCCGATTGGAACCGGTTTAACCACTATAGTAGGCAATCAATTAGAGAACCTAATAGAGAACCTAAAATCAACTATGAACTTAATCCCTACCAACTGATGAGGTAGTGATTGTGTAAATCCTCGGTATTGCAATGGACGAATGTTTGGCGATCCTCATAAGAAAACCTAAGGTTGATATGGAACATGAACGTGAGTGAATGAACCAGAACCGACTTGATTGTTAAGACTTGGCATGAACACAATAGTAGCAGTAAGAGTAGCTAGTTTAGTTGCAATTACATTCTTAGTTTAATCGTTGTTTTACTTAATCTATAACCAAACCCCCTGTTTCTTGCCTTTTAGTCCGAAACAGAGCTAGGCTGACTCTGTTGCATCTGTCAGCACTTAGTCGAGATCGTGTCGGATAAGACTCTACCGAGTCCACATCGGACCAATCTCTGCCGAGAGCAACTCGACGCCTAGCCGAAAGTGAGTCTGCACTCTACACTTGAGTTCTACAATACTTAGTTTTTGCACAAAGTCATAATTGAGTGCACTGTGTCCTTGAGAGAATTGGACCTAGGGTTGACTATGCTATAGTTAGCTTTAGTTTATTAGAAGCGCATTGAGACGACTATAAACGAGCTTATCACTCATTACAAGACAAAGTTGGAAAACCATGATCAATGTCAACCTTAGGGGATAGAGGAGCTTTGGAATTATTTTAGGAGTAAGTCACATTCAAGTGTGGGGAGACAACCAGGGGATAAAGCGAGAGTAGTGTATTCAAAAGGGTTGAAAAAGAAAAGAAAGGAAGAGACAGGTGCAGGAAAGCAAAAAAAAATAAGGAAGCAGCCAAAAGTCATAAGTTGTAAACAAAAATACAGCATAAAGCTACAAAACAAGAAGTGATAAAAGGAAGAAAAGAAAAATAGAAAAAGAGGAAGAAAAGAAGTGAGCAAGAAATGTTTTAGAAAGAATCATACTATTGTGGGGATGTCCTCTATACTGGCGAACTCACTCCCCATTGCTCCTCTATTCCTTGTGGTTAGAAAACTCACTTGTCCATCTTGTACCCACCTTTTAACCCTGGCCATGCTACAAGCTGAGAAGAAAAGTCCTTTTGATCATGACTGCATGTGTTTTTGAAGGTGTAGAAGGAGAAGCCAGTCAAAGTTTGGTAGTACCAACTGCATAGGATGTTGAGTGTATATACAACCTGAAAAACTTGAGAGACCGAGAGAATATCTTCCTATGAGAGAGCTATGTTACTCTCGGCCATCCTTTAATGTTTGCAGGTCACTTATTTGCCTTGGATGTGGAAAAAGTAATTTTCACATATTGCTTGAATATCCCAATCCTTGGGTGAATGAGTGTCGATTCTGTTTTGTCTAAGCTTAAGAAGTTCATAGAAAATTCTTTTTCTCTGTTAAAAATCTCCCTTGTTGATTAAAATCTGATTTTGCCCAAGAGTGCAAAAGTGTAAGTGTGGGGGTCTGTTAAGCCATATTTTATACACCTTACAGGGATTTAAGATGGGTGTTTTTGAGATTAATTGGTGCTTAAGGATTGAGTCTTAGCTAAGATTCACATTATGGACCTAGAAATAGGGAAAGAATAAATCTGTGCTAAAATGAGGGTCTTAAACTAATAAAAGATACATTCCATTCTGAGGGTTAGGAACCATTGATCTTGGTCCATCCAGAGAATCTCAGCCCAAGTGAGTCGTTGATGAGTCACAAATTATACATCTTTTGGACACCTAAGAAGGGTGTATGCAAGACTATTTTGTGCTTAAGAACGGATTGTTAGCTAAGATTCATTTTATGGGCTTAAGCATAGAGAAAATACAAATCTGTGTTAATTCAAAAGTCTTAGCTAATAAAAAGTATCACTCCTTCTTTTGCAGGTCAAGCCGAGTTGACCACGGTCAACGGAAAAGTCTCAGGTGAGATGAAGTCGTCCCGGCCAGACCGACTCCATCTCAACCAAGCCAGATTCGTCTCGGCAGCCCATGCCTTGTAGTCCAGCAGCCCAATAAAGAGCGGCCCAATTGTGCTTGTCCAAGTCAGCTATCCAGCTCAGAGGCCACCTCAGCGCCAGCTCAACCACCATGTCACTCTCGGAGAATCTGCCACGTCATTTTGGAAGATCTTCACAAGGGTAAAATAGGAAATTCATATTGTAATTCTGTTAGGATATTTTGTAGCGTCATCTAGCTGCTCAACTCGTGTATATATAGGAGGAGCTTTGCACTTTTTAGGGGTCTTAGAATTCACTCTTGATACACTTTCATTAAACCCATTCCTTCGCTCTCGTTCTTCCATTCTATGGTGGCGCACGATGCTGCATTGGTGTTTCTCTCGATCGAGGAAGTGCAGGTCTGAGACTGGGAAGCCGAAGTCTATCAGAGGGGACCGATGAGATTACTGACGCACTCTGGTGGAGCTGATCCTCAGCGCTCAGGCTAACGAAGGTGAATCACCACCATTAACCATGGCGATCGTCGTGGAAGATGGAACCACCTGAATCCAGACTACTGTATTTGTATTCTGTTTCTGTTAAATCAATCTCATTCTGCATTTCTTATCTCCATTCTCTTCCTCTCCTTTAATTCATGATTTAATCCGCGATTGCAATTAAATTGTGAACAATGTTAAGCTAAGCCGATTGGAACTGGTTTAACGAATTTAGTAGGTAATCATTTAACGATTGTTAATCGAGAACCTAAAATCAGCTCTGAACTTAATCCCTATCAACTGATGAGGTAGCGATTGCATAAATCCTCGGTATGGCAATGGACGAACCTTTGGCGATTGCCATAAGACTCCCCAAGGCTGATATGGACTGAGAATTGGAGTGTGGAATCCGGACTGAACTTGGATTAATGGGACTGAATACGAACACAGTTAAATAACAATAATAATAATATATAACTAGTAGCAGTAGTATATGTTTACTACATTCATACTCTTAGTTTAATTTTTGCTTTGCTTACATTCAAAATCTCCCTTGTTTACTGCTTTCTAAGTCTGAAACAGTGTCAGTCCAACTCTGTTGCGTCTGTCTGCACTCAGCCAAGACCAAGTCAGATTGATCTCTGCCGAGATCATCTCGGCTCAGTCTCTGCCGAGAGTGACTCGGCCAGTGCCGAGGACAGTCAACACCTTACATTTTAGATTCGACAACATTTCACTTCACACTAAAGTCACAACTGAACACACTATGTCCTTGAGAAGAATGACCTAGGGTTGACTATGCTATAGTTAGCTTTAGTTATTTGATAAGCGTTTGAATGACTGAAAAAGTACACACTATCAAATTAGTGCCGTTGCCGGGGACACAAGTTCTTTTGTGTCTATGTGTGCCAAGTTAAGTGAGGTCGAATCCCGAGTCTGTAAAGTGTGTCTGTCAAGTCAGTTCATTGAGTCTTTTGAATTTGTTTGTGTTTGTCTTTTAGATTGTGGATCCTAAATAAAAGTCATGTTGAGGATTGTTTGCTTCTC
Organism: Mucuna pruriens; assembly: GCA_025330945.1. Classification (NCBI taxonomy): domain Eukaryota; kingdom Viridiplantae; phylum Streptophyta; class Magnoliopsida; order Fabales; family Fabaceae; genus Mucuna; species Mucuna pruriens. The sequence goes on from JAENHJ010000139.1 coordinate 1,609,833, forward strand.
TACGTGAATTCACTGCTAAAAAGAAAAAAACAAATGCAAACAATAAAACATTTATTTCTATAGTACATAAGTGTTAGCATTCTGTTTTGCATTTACATCTTCGTCTCACATTTAACCTGCATCTTGATAAGTACTAACTTTTTTGTTCCTATAGCCATAACACTAACTCTGATTTACTGCATGATTGATTTTTTTTATGGATAACTGACTCTAATCTTTTTTGCATACCTGCTTTTTACTCTGTAATTTCTGTTCCCTTCTGTCTATCCATCTTATATTTTTCTATTTTCCTGTTTTTAATTCTACTTTTCTTCTAATGTTTTGCTGTTCCAATTCCATTAATTTTTTTATGTTGTTTCTTTTTTCTTTCTGATTTTCAATCCTATTAATAATGTATGTGCATTCTGATTTTTCTAATCTTGATAATTTTGCTCCTAGAGGGGAATAATTGCACGCTGATGCCATGATGTATCAACCATGGTTTCCCCCATATCCCGAATGGGAACAAGCTCGATCGTACGAACAATATCCATTTGAGCTAACTCCTGTGTTGCCTGAGTTATATGATTTTGCAGGAGGCATTCATCCTTCTAACACTATGGGAGTCACAACTTTTAGAGGAGAGAATGGGATAACTGCTGCGAACATTCAAAGATTGGGCAACAACATAGATGGATGTGGTATGTGTGGCTCTGTAAAACATCAAACCCATGATTGTCCCATTTTGCAAGAACCACCACTTCCATTTACACCGTAGCAGAGGGTCACGAACAAACAGAAGGAGAGTTCCATGGGGAACTGGACCGACCACATGCCCATAAGCAACACGAACTCCCACAAAGAAAGGTGCACCATATTGTAGGAGCTACAGGAGCTGCAAAAACAAGTTGCCGAATTGACTGCCACGGTGAACCAGCTACACTTTGAAAGGTTTGGATGCAATTGTCCTCAACCCATCGCCAATCCGAGGGAAGAAGATATGAGTAGCACAACCAGGCAAGATGGCGAGGAGCTACCACGATCCGTTCATATACAATGTGAATCCTCTAGAAATCTGGATTCCGAGAATTCAACCATTATGCCAAGCCCTACCAACTCCACACTTGTTGCTACTGACTCTATTGCGATGGTTGAGATTGATGACTACGCTCAATCCATTGTCCAAAATTTAGACCAGGTTCCTGGGGTCAAAATAGCTGATCCTGCAAGTGCTGATGCCGACATTCCTACGCCTAAGTACCCTGATGCCAAGATTGTTGATTTGGGATATGCTGACACTGATTTTGTCGAAGGAGCTGAGGACGTTACTTCTATGGCTGATGAGTCGACCGCGAATAAGCCGACTCCAAACTACCGAGATTTGACAAAGACCAAGACCGACTTGGCCAACCAAGCTCCAAGTCCAGATCGAGTCGGCCAAACGAAGTAGAGGCGAGACAAAAACCGACTCGCCCAAGGAGACATTGGTCAAAGCCAATTCCATCTCGGACAATAGAACCCACAAGCGAGTACCACCCGAGTCCGACTCGAGTAGGGATATGGAAGCCGAGTCAGTTTGCAATATCCAATGCAAAATCCGGGCAAATGTCAAAAGGATGCTGAACCGGCCAACTCTGCACTCGAATTGGCCAATCCAGTCTCGGCATCCGAGTCTAAAGTTCACTAGAGATGGCGGCAGTACATGTTTGGTATGTATGAGCAACCAGATCCAGACTGAGCAGCAGACAAAACTGCACCAAGATGAGAAGAGACCAAGAAGCTTGTATCGCTACTTGATCAAACATTCACCAATAAGTCTTCTGCTCCAAGAGTCACCAATAGGCATCGTAAGGCATTTAGAAAGATGGATGAGGAAAAAGGTCCCCCAGGCTATTGTCAACAAGAATGGAGCAAAAATGATAGACATCAGATTTTGCACATTCTTTCCACCTTGAGAAAGAATATTGTATTTCATTCTACAAAAAAAATGGGGGGGGGAGATAAGTCGGCCAATGAAGGCCGAGAGTAAGAAAGGACTCAAGTTCACTCGACCAGGTAACTAAGAGACAAGGCCGACACGAAGCCGAGACCATCTCGACCAATAAAGACAAGAAGCAAGCAAGAGCTAAAGTCTTGTTCCATCTGAATCCGACGTCATAGCTGCCCAAAGGGCCGCGTCAGACTCCATTTCGGCAAGCACTATTCCAATGAGAAGGAGTCGGCCACACCAGCAAAAGGCCGATTCATGTCGGCACACCTGGTGCCGAGGCAAGACCAAGTCGGCCTGACGGATCCGAAACCAGTACCTGAAAAATCCCCATTACCGCCACCACCCATGGAACTGCGATCATTGCCAAATCATTTGAAGGCGCATGGAGGTCATTTTCTGATGGAATTAGATTCGACAGATAGCATACCTCAACTCAGCTCCACTATCCTCTCTTTGGTTATAGCATGCATTGCGGACAATGCAAATTTTAAGTGTGTGGGGGGGGGGGGATACTGCTGTAGTCTTCTAAGCTTGTTGCATTCTGTCCACCATGTTTTATCTTGCTTTAATCGTTTTGTTTTGTTTTGATTGCTTTGTTTTGAATTTCTTTTGAATTTTTGTCAACATTTCCCTTTGTTTTCAATAAAAGCTGTCCAAGCCGAATCCAATCCAGCTCTGTGCCATCTTGGCCGGATGCGTAGTGACTTCGGCCTGGGAGGATTTCAATTCTGCTATTTCAGTTTTTGTTGATTTTCTCCTAGCAGAATTCCAAATTGGATTGTCGAAAAAATTTTGTTTGAAAAGAATTTTGAATTGGCTTCTGAAAGTTTGAAAAAGGCAGTAGGAAGTAATTCTGCAACTCTAGCAAGAGATTCCTCTAGCATGAAGGGAATAAAACTTTTGTGCCCTAGTCAGTAATTGACTGAAAAACTGAAAAGGAAACCCTCTGTGATAGAGAAAAAATACAACTCGTGTGAGATTTTGAGCCTTCGTAAATATTGATGGCTTACATCTTGCCATTTCTCTTCTTCTTCTAATGTGATTTTTACATTCATGATAACTGCATATTCTACATTTTGCCTTAACTCTCTGGGTACAACTGTTCTCACATGCAGGAATGACATGATCTAGGCCATGTTTCTTATAAGCCCTGAGCCAAATAAAGCCTACCTAAACAAATGTGTCTGTTGTTTACCCCTTTTGAGCCTAATGTAACCATTCTTCCTGAAAGTTCACTACAAGCCAAGGCCAGAAAAACCATGAATCAACCTCACCCTCGGGGAGCAGAGGAGCTTTGGAATTGTTTTGGGAGTAAGTCATGATCAAGTGTGGGGGAACTCCATAAGCAAAAAGTTGTTCAGCACCCTCGAAGGCTCGAAAATGTAAGAAAAAGAATAAAAGCGAGTGAAAGAAAGAAAAGAGAAAAAGAGGAAGTAGCAGCTGAAAATCTGAGCTGAAACGAACAAAGAGAGAAACAACTGCATAAATTTGTATTATAAGAAAAAGAAAAGAAAATGAGCTGGTAGCAGCAAGAAGGAGGAATTGACAGCATCCTGGGTTATTCCTCAGGCCGATAAAGCTTACTCCCCATTGCTCCTCTCTTCCTCGTGGGTCCTGAAGCTAGTTTTCCCATATTTTATCCTACCTGTGACCCAGCCTCGCTACAAGCCGAAAAGAAGTACTAGTGATCATATCTGTGTGTGTTTTTGCATGTGTACGAAGAGAGCTTTGCCAAAGTATGGTAATATCAGTTCCATGAATGTTGAGTGTAAATACAAGCCCAAACACGTGAGAAATGAGGGAGTTATTTGCCTAAATGAGAGCTCTGTCACTTTTGGTTACCTTCTCTTGTTTGTAGGTCATGAATTTGCCTAGAGTGCGAAAGGAGTAATTTTCATATTGTTAGAGTATCTCGATCTCAAGGTGAATGAGTACCGACTCTGTCTCGGTTGAACTGAAGGAAGCTAAGTGAAAACGCCTTTTCTATCTTTAAAAATCTCCCCTTGTTGATTCTCATTTTATTTTGCCCAGGAGTGCAAAAAGGTAAGTGTGGGGGTGTCATGAGTCACAAATTATACATCTTTTGGACACCTAAGAAGGGTGTTTGCAAGACTATTTTGTGCTCAAGAACGGATTGTTAGCTAAGATTCATTTTATGGGCTTAAGCATAGAGAAAATACAAATCCGTGTTAATTCAGAAGTCTTAGCTAATAAAAAGTATCACTCCTTCTTTTGCAGGTCAAGCCGAGTTGACCAGGGTCAACGGAAAAGTCTCAACTGAGATGAAGTCGTCCCAGCTAGACCGACTCCATCTCTGTCAAGCCAGATTCGTCTCGGCAGCCCATGCCTTACAGTCTAGTAGCCCAATAAAGAGCGGCCCAATTGTGCTTGTCCAAGTCAGCTATCCAGCTTAGAGGCCACCTCAGCGCCAGCTCAACCACCATGTCACTCTGGGAGAATCTGCCACGTCATTTTGGAAGATCTTCACAGGGGTAAAATAGGAAATTCACATTGTAATTCTGTTAGGATATTTTGTAGCGTCATCTAGCTGCTCATCTCATGTATATATAGGAGGAGCTGTGCACTTTTTAGGGGTCTAGGAATTCAATCTTGATACACTTTCGTTAAACCCATTCCTTCGCTCTCGTTCTTGCATTCTATGGTGGCGCACGGTGCTGCATTGGCGTTTCTCTCGATCGAGGAAGTACAGGTCTGAGACTGGGAAGCCGAAGTCTGTCAGAGGGGACCGGTCAGATTACTGACACACTCTGGTGGAGCTGATCCTCAACGCTCAGGCTAACAGAGGTGAACCACCACCATCAACCATGGTGATCGTCGTGGAAGATGGAACTACCTGAATCCAGACCACTGTATTTGTATTTTGTTTCTGTTAAATCAATCTCATTCTGCATTTCTTATCTCCATTCTCTTCCTCTCCTTTAATTCATGATTTAATCCGCGATTGCAATTAAATTGTGAACAATGTTAAGCTAAGCCGATTGGAACTGGTTTAACGAATTTAGTAGGTAATCATTTAACGATTGTTAATCGAGAACCTAAAATCAGCTCTGAACTTAATCCCTATCAACTGATGAGGTAGCGATTGCATAAATCCTCAGTATGGCAATGGACAAACCTTTGGCGATTGCCATAAGACTCCCCAAGGCTGATATGGACTGAGAATTGGAGTGTGGAACCCGGACTGAACTTGGATTAATGGGACTGAATACGAACACAGTTAAATAACAATAATAATAATATATAACTAGTAGCAGTAGTATATGTTTACTGCATTCATACTCTTAGTTTAATTTCTGCTTTGCTTACATTCAAAATCCCCCCTGTTTACTGCTTTCTAAGTCTGAAACAGAGTCAGTCCAACTCTGTTGAGTCTGTCCGCACTCAGCCAAGACCAAGTCAGATTGATCTTTGCCGAGAGTGACTTGGCCAGTGTTGAGGACAGTCAACACCTTACATTTTAGATTCGACAACATTTCACTTCACACTAAAGTCACAACTGAACACACTGTGTCCTTGAGAAGAATGACCTAGGGTTGACTATGCTATAGTTAGCTTTAGTTATTTGATAAGCGTTTGAACGATTGAAAAAGAACATACTATCAGTCGTCCCGGCCAGACCGGCTCCTTCTTGACTGGCCGACTCTGCAGTAGCCCAATAAGGAGCGGCCCATTGGCACTGTCCACGTAGGCAACCCAACTTAGTTGCCATGTCACCCTTGGAGAAGCTTGGAGTGCAAGGAGAAATTGCATAAGGGTAGATTAGGAAATGCAATCTATAATTTTATTAGGAAGTCATTAGTAGTATGTGTCGTAAGGAATCCCAGCTCGAGTATATATAAGAAGAGTTGGGCACATTGTAATTGTTGTTAAATTTAGACCTAAATTCCATCACCGTATACTCCATTTTTCTCACTCACACTCTTCATTCTCATGGTGGTGCATAGTGCTTTCAGTGGTGTTTCTCTCGATTGAGGAAGTGCAGGTCAAGAATTGTGAGGCAGAAGGTTGTCAAAGGGGACCGCTTGGCTTGCCACCACACTCTGGTGGACCTGATACTCAGCATCTTGACTAACAGAGGTGAACCATCACCATTCAAACATGGCGATCGTCGTGGAAGATTCATCAAATTCACACCCTGTGTTTGTACTTTGTTCTTAATAATATAAGTAGTTTCTGATTCCAATCTCTTGTTTACGAATCCCCCATTATAATCTGCTTGTTGTGTTGCGACTACATATAGTAAAGTGGACAAACGTTCGACTTGGCCGATCGGAACCGGTTTAACAACTTCAGTAAGTGATCGATTAGAGAACCTAAAATCAACTTTGAACTTAATCCTTGCCAACTGAAGAGATAGCAATTGTACAAAATCCTTGGTATGGCAATGGACAAATGTTTGGTGATCTCCATAAGAAAATCACAGGTTGATATCGAACGTAATCTTGAGTGAAAGAACTAGAACCGACTTGATTATTGAGACTTAGCAAGAATACAGTAATAATAGTAGAGCTAGTCTAGTTTAGTTAGTTGCATTTACATTCTTACTTAATTTAATCTCTGTCCTACTTTACTTGCAACAAAACCCCCTATTTCCTGCATTTTAGTCCAAGACCGAGTCAGTTCGACTCTGTTGCGTCAGTCTGCACTTAGCAGAGACCGTGTTGGATAAGTCTCTACCGAGACCATATCAGACCAGTCTCTATTGAGAGAAACTTGGCTCCTAGTCAATAGTGAGTATGCATTCTACACTTGAGAGTTTTGGCACCCCTTAGTTTTCATACAAAGTCATATTTGAGCGCACTGTGTCCTTGAGAGAATTTGACCTAGGGTTGACTATGTTATAGTTAGTTTTAGTTTATTTGATGCACGTAGAGACGACTAAACCCAAGCTTATCAACTGACTCTAAGTCGGATGTCTACTCAAAGATGCCCCAACAAGACAAAACTGTCCCATTGCCATTTCCAACTCGAACTCCCTCAACAAGGAAGCCTGAGTATGATAAAGAGCTACTAAGGATGTTTCAGAAGGTGGAAATCAACATTCCACTCCTAGATTCCATAAAGCAGAATCCTAAGTATGCAAAATTCCTCAAGGAATTGTGTGTGCACAAGAGGAAGAAGATGAAATGAGGGGTGGGATTAGGAGGCATCAAGTTGGCGTTGACCAGAAATGAAGAATTCACAACAGGAGCACAACAAGCACTGCCAAAGAAGTGCCAAAACCCTGGAACTTTCCCTGTCCCATGCGTCATCGGTGACTGTACCTTTACTAATGCCATGTTGGACCTAGGAGCTTCAATTAATATCATGCCAACATCAATCTACAAATCCTTGAATTTTGGTGATTTGGAACCAACAAGGATGACAAAACAGTTAGCAAATAGAAGTGTCGTTCAACTCCTAGGCGTTCTCGAAGATGTACTGGTCCAAGTTAATGAGGTAATTTTCCCAGCCGGTTTTTATGTACTGGATATGGAGGACAAGACATCAGGGAAGGGATCCACCTTAATCTAGGGGCAACTATTCCTCATGACTGCCAGAACAAAGATTGATGTGCATGTTAGGAGACTTTCAATGGAATTTGGTGATACCCTGGTACAGTTCAATATTTTCGAAGCTTTGAACACCCCACCGAGGATCATTCACTTTTTGGCATAGATCTGATTGATGAACTAGTTGAGGAGAACATCCAACCAGATCCTAGTAGTGATGATATTTGGAATTTTGCTGGAGACACTGATGTATTTGACTGCTTAGGATCTGTAAGAAATAAGGCTGAATGTGATGAATCATAGGAGGTACACAATCTTTCCGACTCTAAGGATGATAGCACTGACCTTGCTGACTTGAGTCAGAAAGCCGAATTGCTTAAGTTATTGGACCAAGTATGCAAGCACGAAGACCCAGAGTGTTCAAACAATGCAGAAGTCCAAGTTGTCGGGACCAGAAAGCTATTATCAGCACAAGTGGCAATAATGTTCACTACTGAGCCCGAGTTAGTCAAAAGAGGCCAAGGCCGTGAGAAGGCTGAAGTCGACTCGGCCAAAAGGACAAGTGCTGAAGCTGGCCTAATTATGCATGCGAGAGTCAAAAGCAACTCGGCCAGTGAAGACCAAAAGCAAGTAAAAGTTGAGTCTATTTTGGACAATCAAGTCTAGAACCCTGTTCCAACCGGATTCGACTACAGTACGAGGAAGAACACCGAGTCTGACTCCAATCCGACTAAAGCCAGATCTAACCCGATTAGTACAAGTCGACTGCAGCAACTAAGGTTGAGATCATGTCAGCACAACTAGTGTTGAATTTAAATCAAGTCGGCCAATCGGATTCGAAACTAACTAATGATACCTCTCCATCTCCTCCACCACCCATAGAGTTGAAGCCATTGTCGAGTCATTTGAAATACGCCTACCACGATATTGAGAAGCAACTCCTGGTCATCATTGCTAACAACCTCCACTGGGAGGAGGAGGAGAAACTTTTGGATGTCCTAACGCAACATAAGAAGGCAATTGGGTGGAAATTATTTGACCTTCCAAGCATAAACCCCTCCATTTACATGCATAGAATTTTAATGGAGGAGGAAGCTCGGCCCATAAGGCAACAACAAAGAAGGATGAATCTGACCATCCTAAACACGGTCTAAAAAGAAGTGACAAAACTACTTGTCATAGGGATCATCGACCCCATCTCGGACATCCAGTAGGTTAGTCCTATTCAAGTAGTACCTAAGAAGTCTGGGATGATCGTCATGAAAAACCAGCACGACGAATTGGTCCCTATGCGGATTCAGAACATCTAGCAAGTTTCTATAGACTACAAAAGATTGAACCAAGCAACTCGCAAGGATCATTTTCCTTTGCCTTTTATTGATCAAGTCCTGGAGAAATTAGCAGGAAAATCTCATTACTGCTTTCTAGATGGATTCTCTGGATACATGTAGATCCATATTGCACCAGAAGATCAGCATAAGATGACCTTCACCTGCTCATTCAGTACCTTTACGTACACATGCATGTCGTTTGGCCTGTGCAATGCACCGAGTACATTTCAACATTGCATGACAAGTATCTTCTCGGACTTGCTACAAGACTGCATGGAAGTCTTTATGGACAAATCACAGTGTATGCTGATTCATTTGATGCATGTCTAGGAAATCTGTCCAAGGTGTTAACAAGATGCATAGACACAAATTTGGTGCTTAATTTTGAAAAATGCCATTTCATGGTGACCGAGGAAATATGTTGGGAACCTAGTATCCAATAGAGGCATCGAGGTTGATAAATCAAAGATTGACATCGCCACCTCTCTTCCAAACCCTACTTCTGTGCGGGAAGTTTGCTCATTCTTAGGACATGCAAGGTTCTACAGAAGATTTATCAAGAATTTCAGCAAAATTGCCCTGCCACTATCCAAACTACTACAAAAGGATGTGGAATTTAAATTTGACTAGCCCTGTGTTGAAGTATTCCAAGAGCTGAAAAACCAACTCATTTCCACACCTATCCTCCAAGCACCCAACTGGGACTATCCCTTCGAGCTTATATGTGATGCATCCAATTCGGCATTGGGAGCTGTCTTAGGCCAGAGAGCTGGAGTCGACAAACTAGTGTATGTAATTGCTTATGCGTCTCGAACAATGGACCCGGCCCAGTTAAATTACACAACAACTAAAAAGGAGCTGCTGGCAATTATATTTGCCTTGGACAAATTTCGTTCTTACCTTTTAGGCTCTAAAATCATAGTGTTGTCTGACCATGCTACATTGAGATTCTTGCTGAAGAAGCCAGATGCAAAGCCGAGACTGATTTGGTGGATGCTTCTTCTCCAAGAATTCAACATAGAGGTTTGAGACGAGAAAGGTGCTGAGAAATCTGTAGCAGATCACTTGAGTCGGATTGGAAGGGAGAGCGACCCCATGCCAATCCGAGATGAATTCCCTGACGAGCAACTGCTACACATAAACACGCCTACACCATAGTTTGCAGTCATCTGCAATTTTGTGGCAGCATCTCAATTTCCACTAGAGGCATCCCAGTTATACAAGGAAAAACTCAAAAGTGATGCCAAATATTACATATGGGATGGTCCTTACCTTTGGAGACACTATAATGATCAAGTCATGCGCATGTGCATCCCAGACACCGAGATCAAGTCGGTCCAACAATTTTGTGGATCAACTCGAACAGCTCGGAAAGTACTTGATTGCGGGTTCTATGGCCTACCATTTTCAAAGATGCCTATCAGTTCATCTCCACCTGTGAAAAGTGCCAAAAAGCTAGAATGGCCATAAGTAGAAGGCATGAAATGCCCCAACAACCTATTTTGTTCTGTGAAGTTTTTGACGTTTGGGGTATTGATTTCATGGGGCCATTCCTAGTCTCCAATGGTTATTCATACAATCTACTTGCCATAGATTATGTCTCACGATGGGTAGAGGCCTTAGCCATCAAAACCAATGATACCAAGGTTGTAATGGATTTTCTGAAGTCCAATATCTTCTACCGGTTTGGTGTGCCAAAAGCACTCATAAGTGACCAAGGTAGGTACTTTTGCAACCAAGCCATGTCCGCCTTGCTCCACAAGTATGGGATGGTGCATAGAGTTCCACAACATACCACCCTCAAACAAACGACTAAGCTGAAGTATTCAATAGGGAAATCAAGAAAACACTGCAAAAGATGGCCAATCCCAGCCGGAAAGACTAGAGCCGACTCTTGGAGGATGCTCTATGGGCACATAGAACTACATACTGGACTCCATTGGGAATGTCTCCATACCGGATTGTCTTCAGTAAAACCTGTCATCTCCTAGTTGAAATAGAACATCAAGCTTACTGGGTAGTCAAGTAGTGCAATCTGGCCTACGACCAAGCTTGAAGGCAAAGGAAGTTCTAGCTGTAAGAACTAGACGAACTCCGCTTGGAAACTTATGAGAAATCCCATATCTATAAGCAGAAGGTCAAGTAATTTCATGATTAACAAATCCTGAGGAAGGAGTTCTAAGTCAGCTAGAGAGTGCTCCTATTTAACTCAGGCTTAAAGCTCATTGCAGGTAAGCTCCGTTCTAGATGGGATGGACCATTTGTTATCATTAATGTGTTTCCCTATGGTGTAGTGGAATTAAAGGATGAACATAACAATAACACCTTCTAAGTCAATGGGCATCAAATCAAGTTATTCCATGAAGGTCCAACACTGTTAGTGGGCGAGCTGGAGACCATTTAACTAATGGAACTAGCCTCGCCGGATGACACACCCTGAGAAAACCTCAAGACCCCCTCTGTATTCATGCCATGCATTGAGGGCAATGCATCATTCAAGTGTGTATGGGGGCGGGGGGGAGAGCGTAGTCATCCAAGGCTTGCTCAATTCTATTCTGATAATTTTGTGTTGATCAAACTCTATGCCGACTCCATTTTGACCATTTATGTTTTTTTCTTTCTACTTCTAAGTTTATTTTCTGGTTTGTTTTGGTTGCATTCTTCATTTATGGTTTAAGTTCATTTTGTTAAGTGTCATTTTATTTTACTTTTCAAATAAAACATTTTTCAACTGAGTCTGTGCCGACTCCAGTTTTATCCTGGCCGGATCTAGATCGACTTCGATTCTCTTTCAAATTCTGTTTGATTTTTTATTTCATTTTGTTTTTCCCTTGACTGAATTTTGATCTTTGATTGTTGAGGAAAATGCTTTAAAAAAGAATTTAAATGAATTTCTTTAGGATTGGATGAAATAGTAAGAAGTAGTGCATAACCCTAGAGGAATGATTTTTCAAGCATGACAGGTGTAGGACCTTGGATTTATCCCAAAGAAAGCTCGTGCCCAAAAGGGCCAGGAAGGGACCTATTAGGAAAGTCAGCCAACTCAGCCATGACTGAAAGGAAGAGCATAGCATACGTGACGACAGTTAACAGGGTAGGACCGGCAAGGACGTCACGACCCGGCCCACGACTCGGACAAAGCCCAAAAGGACTAGCGACCACACCAGCATAGGATAGATGTGGAAAAATGGGTCCAAACGACTAGGGACTTGAAGTGGCCACGTCAAGCACGCGAGGCCCCACCTCAACAACGACGAGAGTGCCCAGCACAGTAGAATAAAAAAGAATACACCACCTCAGCACAAAAGTAACAACCTCACCCAAATTAGAGTGATCCCTTGCACGATCTTTTGAAAGGAAAAGAGGGGCTATCAATAAAGCCACGCCAGCAAACTAGGGGCCCCACCACCATTAACAGAATAAGTTCCTCGCCAATCACAGTAAGGGAAAGAGCCATGTTAGCCGCATGGGAATCGCCAATACTAACAAACTGGATCAGGAGGCAAGGATGCTTCCAGATTGCAGGATCATACGCTCTCTCAGTGTTCTCCCCAAAGGATGTAAAAGGCCTCAATGCGAATAGCACGGGGCCAAGAATCGAAGACAAGAAAAGAGGAAGACGACAATCCTTGGAAGAATTGCTATGCAAGCCGCTACTCGAAACCTTGAAGGAACCTATCACCAAGGGACGTCTAAACCCTATGTTTTCTAATTGACCCGACTCCACGCCTCGGACCACCATCACCTTGTCGACCTCGTGTCAAACCGAGTTGGAAAACTCCAGGTGGCGGATTTGTAATAGGCCTCCATTCGAGAGCCGAGTTAGTCAACCTCCCCAACTTCATATCTACTATGCCTCACACAACCCCGAGTCTGTGGGTACCCTCTCTCTAGTCAGCTCAATAGGAGCACTCTCAAACGTTCCATCCGGTAGTGAATTGGGACGCCCACCAGATAGTTCTGGTTTCGACTTCGAATCACGGGAGCTGAACACCAATTGGAAAAATCAACTCCCACGACCCAAACCTCGATGGATGCCCCGAGGAAAGTCCTACCATCCTGAAACCCATGCTATATCATTAACCTCATCCCTAGGGAAGGATGCCCAGTGGAAAGTCTGACTCTATCCTGGCTACCCAACTTCTCTTGGGTGGGAGATACGTAAGAGCAAGAGGCACACTCTTGTCAAGTTAATCCACCCCCTTTACCCGGTACCCCATGCCATCTTCCAGCCATGTTTCCCCACACCGCCTGCTAGGACAGTAAAGGTTATGTAGTATGCTGTTTAGAGGGTAATTACCAGATGGTCGGCGGATGGGGTGATGCATCATTCCCATGCATAACCAGCTCCTTACCCAGCTCTCTCTCTCGAGACCATGCCTTGTCCGTTATCGGTTTCGAGTGTACCTGAACATTGGTGGCAACTCCTTCCCTAGTCACATCGACCCCCAGGCAGATTGTTTTCGATTCAACTATCCTCATATTGGCGTAGCCGGTGTCGACCCAGCATGTCGGGGAGTCTGCGAATACCCGACTCATTTCAACTATCGATCCATTCGACTCACGCACCTCATCCGCGAAATCTGCCCTTGATGCGATTTAGGTTGCGTCTAATGGCGACTCCATTGGGGAGACGCACATAGGTATGAGTCAAGCCCTGCCTAACTATACGACATACTGCACAACCTTTAGTTCAACTTTTGCTTATGATAATTTTATTACCTGCTGTTATACATGTGTGCCCTTGGATAGACACTATATGTATATCTCGTACTGTGCTTTTGATCGCTTGGGGGCAAAAGGGACTCGTCCACATGACATCCACACCACGTCGGTAATGGTCATTACCCTTATCCGCTGTAAAGTTGAGCCCAAAAAAAAAACAAAACACGCTCAAAAACATGACTTATACATGCATACATAAAGGATAGGTGGGAGAAAACACAACATGCATATCATAAGCATACCAACCCATGACGATCATTAGTCGCCAATTCTCATGTGCCCATTCACCCCAAAAGGAAGCATGACCTTTCCTCCTGTGTTTCCATGCAAGCCATCATATTAACTTATAATGTACATTATGTAACCACACCTGCAGGGATATTAGAAAGGCTAAGTTGTTCGCATATACAACATGGTCTAGATCCAAGGCCATGCAAGACAAGGTGGGAGCCCTCGAACTACAAAATCAGGACCTCAAGTGGTAGGTGAGCCAATTGAAGGAACAAATGGCCCAGATGTTCCAAATCCTCTCTCAAACCAACGTCGCCATCACGACTATGGCCCACCAACATGCTGCCTACCAAGAACAAGAGCAAGCAAAGGTCGAGGCCCAATAGTAGGCCTCGTGGACCATGCCGCCCCCTGCGGTTCACCAACAAATGTCTCAAGTCGAAGAAAGATGGCATTCCTTGGAAGAATGACTCCGAGTCATAGAAGGAGGAAGTAGTTATGGACTAGAAGTTGTAGACCTTTGCTTAGTTCTTGATGTAGGTCTCCCGACCGAGTTTAAGACTCGAGAATTTGATAAGTACAAAGGATGTTCCTGCCCCAAGGTCCACCTTGCTATGTATTGTAGAAAGATGGATGCCTATATATAGGACGATAAGATCCTCATCCATTGTTTCCAAGACAGCTTGACGGGGGCAACCCTCAGCTATTATGTTATCCTGGAGCGGGGGCGTATCAAAATGTGGAGGGACCTGGCGGAAGCCTTCTTGAAGCAATACAAATACAATGAGGATATGGCGCCAGACCATTCTCGGTTCCAAGGGTTGGCAAAGAAAGAACAGGAAGGCTTCAAAGAGTATGCACAACGATGGCTCGAGTTGGCGGTGCAAGTTCCACCATCGATAACTGAAAGGGAGATGGTCACCATGTTCATTAATACCTTCCCATCCCCATACTACGACAGGGTGGTAGGAAATGTCGCCTCCAACTTCGCAGACCTTGTGACAGTCTGTGAAAGAATCGAGTTGGGCATCAGACTTGGGAGGTTTGCCTAGGCAAACGGTAGTAAAGGTCTGGCCAAGAAACCCACAACAGAGAAGAAGGGTGAAGCCAACACAATAATGGTAGGGCCTGTCTTCCCGCAAAGGAGGGGAGCATCTCTGTCCTACACGGCCCGATATGCCAATCCGCTCCTGGCGCTATATAACCCTCTGCGAACCGATACAGGGATCGTCAACCCAAGGCCGGCGTAGCAAGGCACGAGAAGGCAGCCCTAAACACTGACTCCAATCCCCATGTCTTACACAGAGTTGTTGCCCCAGCTGCTAGAGCAAAAGCTTATGGAAATAATTCCCCTCAAGCCCTTGGAGCCCCCGTATCCGAGGAGATATGACCCTAGTGCCAGGTGTGACTATCACGAAGGAGCTATAGGCCATCCCATTGAAAGATACTGGTGCTTAAAACATAAGGTCCAGGACCTCCTAGATGGTGGACTGCTCGATTTGTAGGACCAGGGGCCAAACATCCAAAGCAACCGGCTCCCTGGCCTACAGGGGCACAACAATGCAATAAGCCACGGAAATGGGGAGAAAGGCTGAGGGCCCCAACGAATGCAAGGACGAGACCTGAGGCTACTTGTGGTCACGGCCACGACAACTAGACTCGGTTAGTGCAATTTAGGGAGAGGGAGAGGCCAATACAGATAATCCTAAGCGTAAATGTGCATGTGCATAGGCCTTGTGCCACCTTTGAGTGAATTAATAAAATATATTATATTTACTTTCTTCTCACGTAGTCGTCCTGTGTCTGTTCCACCTTCCAAAATTCATCCATTTCTCGAAACCACTAAGTACACCTTTTTCTATGCTTTCTAAATACAATAAAATTAAGTGTCTTAAACATGAAAACCACCCTAGAGATTGGCGACGAGGCCCTCGTGTCCGACAACGTTAGCAAATCCAGTAGGGAAGATAAGAGGGAAAACCCAGAGGAAGAAGCCTTGGGTGAGCTAGAAGGAATAATAGAACAGAGAGGACCATGACCCCGGAATTAAAACTTAGAAATCACTTGCTTAAGGGTTGGAGGAAATCCGAGAAAAACAAGAGTCCTTGACTTGGGATGAAAATTGGTCAAAGGGATGTACCAATGCCCCTATATGGACGTACTTGGACACCCCAGGTCTAAGTGCCACTATCATCGAGCACAGTTTGCCTTGAGCTCTAAAATTGATCTTGGTCCAACAATGGCCGAGAAGGGTAAAAGCTAGGGAAGCCTAAAAAAAAAAAACAGACCCCGATCAAGTCAGAGCTACCCGGAACATAACGACCTCGAGGCCGAAACTAAAGCTAGGGACGCGACCAAGGGTACCGTAAAAAGAAAAATCTTCATGCCATTTAGCAAGCTTTTCCTGAGAAGCTTTATTCATGGGCCAAGCTCAGGAGGGTGCAAACTCTCGCCCTGCCACAGAGGACATGGTTGAACCGTTCCACCTACGAAAGCTCGATCAAGGAAGAATCCAAAGGGTCAACCCCCGAGTCGCCAGGATGGAGGAACTAACACTAGCGAACACGAAGGGAATCACCGTCAATCCCTCGGCTGAAGGAATTAGGCTAGAGGCTGATCCTGACCCTCACCATGAATCCCTTGGTCGAAGGCATTAGGATAGAGGCTGATCCTAATTCTCGCATCAAGTCCTCGACTGAAGGCATTAGGCTGGAGGTCAGTCCCGACTCGCACTATCAAACCTGTGGCTAATTAAGGGTCAGCTCTAACCCATGTCTTACCTCACGAGCCCCTTAGGAGAGGCTTGTGCTCGTAAACTTGGCTTATCATTAGAGGACCCCCCCTCCCTTTTATAGTATATTTTATTAGCCAAAGGAGTACTAATGCACCTCTACGCCGAAACGGGAAGGGAAACACGTTACTCTGTTTGAGAATCTGGCATCCTCGTTGTCATGATAAGGCGCAACCCCCACGGACTAAGGGCCAAGAGCAGGTTTTGCCTTAGCTGCCACCCTGCAAGACGGAGGCGGATCAAAAGTAGCGCTACTCATGCCCGAATACCCCACGCACATGTAGGACCAGAGGAAGAGGCATTCCATGCATACATAATAACATACATACCCTAAGAAAAACCCTCCATGACATACATGCTGCATACAAAGCGCGAATGGGAGACACCCCATGCGTACATTAATCACCTTTCCCGACTCTGTGTCGAAGCCAACCTAGTATTTTAAAAAACACCTTTCCCGACTCCATGTTGAAGCCCACCCAATGTTGTCGAAATCACCTTTCTTGACTGTGTGTTGAAGCCAACCCAGTGTTGTGAAAATCACCTTTCCTGACTCCGTGTCGAAGCCAACCCAGTGTTGTGAAAATCACCTTTCCAGACTCCGTGTCGAAGCCAATCCAATGTTGTGAAAATCACCTTTGCTCCGTGTCGAAGCCAACCTAGTGTTGTGAAAATCACCTTTCTCGACTCCGTATCAAAGCCAACCCAGTGTTGTGAAAATCATCTTCCCGATTCCGTGTCGAAGCCAACTAGTGTTGTGAAAATAATCTTAATCCGACCACGTGTTGAAGCCTACCTTAGTGTAGTGCACTCCTAATCCGACCCCGTGTCAAAGCTTACCTTAGTGTAGTGAACTCCTAATCTGACCCCGTGTCGAAGCCTACCTTAGTGTAGTGAACTCCCAATCCGACCCTGTGTCGAAGCCTACCTTAGTGTAGTGAACTCCTTATCCGACCCCGTGTCGAAGCTAACCTAGTGTTGTGAAAATCATCCTAATCTGACCCTGCATCGAAGCCTACCTTAGTGTAGTGAACTCCTAATCTGACCCCGTGTCGAAGCCTACCTTAGTGTAGTGAACTCCTAATCTGACCACGTTCGAAGCCTACCTTAGTCTAGTGAACTCATAATATGACCCCGTGTCGAATCCTACCTAAGCATAGTGAACTCCCTTGCCAACTCCGTGTAGAAGCCTACCTCAAAGTAGTGAATTCAAGCTAACTTTAGGTCAAGGACGACTTCTTTGTCGTAAACCTAAGATAATCATTTCTGTTTCAAGCAACTCTTCAAAGTAATAAGAAAAATAAAAGTTCAAATAAGTTATGTTCAATTTATTTCCACTTTGGATGCCCCATTCCTTCACCTTATTTCATAAGTAGGACCCCGAATCACACAAAGTTGTTAGTTGTCAGAATTCTCGAATGAACAGAACGAATAAGTTCAGGATCCCCAAAACATAAAGTCTACCAAACATAGGGTCCCAAGTATGTTAATAAAATGCTAAGTCGTTCCAAAGTAGTCTTAATATAAGATTATAAGTCTGTTGGCACAGGATCCCAAATTACCTAAGTTCATTAATTTAGAAGTCCGAGTGTGTCAACTTTAGAGTAGCCAAGGTCAAGTCCACCACCTTATAGTTCCCTAGTTCTAGGTCAGATGTTTAGTGGATTTTAGTTGCTATAGGTCCATAGCCGTAAGAAATAAAACAAGTGTGCAAGAAAAGAAAAACACATGAGCAAACACGATTCGTTTATTGAATATAATAGAAATTATAGCAAGAGGGCCTTTACATCACAAAAAGCAAAAAAAAAAAAAAATAGAAAACAACAACAAAAACATTTCCCATCCACCACGTCTTAGTTGTTGAAGCCGGTCTTGGGAGCCGCCACCCCTGAAGCCTTTCCAAACCTTAGAGGGGGCCAGCCAATGATGAGTCACATTTTATACACCTTGCATGGACCTAAGAAGGCTATTTTTGAGGCCAATTAGTACTTAAGGAGTGAGTCTTAGCTGAGATTCATATTATGGACCTGGAAATGCAGAAATCATAAATCTGTGTTAATTTGAAGGACTTAGCTAATAAAAAGTCTTGTCCCTTTCTTGTGCAAGATAAGCCGACTCAACGGTCTAGCAGCCTGTGAAGAAACAGCCCAATAAGGAGCGGCCCAATTGCGTCATCCACGTCAGCAACCCAACATAGAGGCTATCTCATCTCCAACTCAGCTGCCATGTCACTCTTGGAGAATCCCGCCATGTCACTTTGAAGAATCTTCGCAAGGGTAGAATAGGCAATTCAGTTGTAATTCTGTTAAGAGTCGTTAGAGTAGCAGGTCACAGCTTGTGTATATATAGGAGGAGTTGTGCACTTTTTTGGGGGTCTGAATTTCATATTGTCCATTTCCATTATATCCACTCTCTTGCTCTCATTCTCATGTTTACGGTGGCGCACAATGCTATCAACGGTACTTCTCTCAATTGAGGAAGTGCAGGTCAGAAACTGAGAAGCTGAAGATCGTCAGAGCGAACCGCTTGGACTACCAATGCACTCTGGTGGATTTGATCCTCAGCGTTCTAGCTAATGGAGGGGAACCATCACCGTTCTTCCATGGCGATTATTATAGAAGGTGGAGTCACTGAATTCAGATCCTATGTTTGTATTCAGTTTTCAATAATATGAGTGTTTTTTTATTCTGATTTCTATTCGCATTCTTATACTTTAATTTCCTATTTGCATTGCGATTGCACAAAGTATGGTGAACAATGTAGAACTAAGCCGATTGGAACTGGTTTAACTAATTTAGTAGGTAAACAACTAGAGAGCCTAATTGAGAACCTAAAATCAACTCGAGCTTGGATCCCTGCCAACTGATGAGGTAGCGATTGTGTCAATCCTCAGTATGGCAATGGACGAATGTTTGGCGATCGTCATAAGAAAATCCAAGGTTGACATGGACTATTGACTGGAGTGAATGAACTAGAACGGACTTGATTATTGAGGTTGAACATGAACATAGTAGTAGCAGTAGAGTAGCTTAGTTTAATCACATTTACGTTCTTTGTTTACTTTCAGTCTTTCATTACTTGCATTTAAACCCCCATGTTTCCTGCTTTTTCCATCTAAGACAGAGTCAGTTCAACTCTGTTGCATCTATTTATGCTTAGTTGAGACCGAGTTGGATAAGTCTCTGCCAAGACCATATTGGCCCAGTCTCTATCGAGAGGAACTTGGCACTATACACTTGATAGTTCCAGCTTTATTTCAGTTTCATACAAAATCACAATTGAGCACACTATATCCTTGAGTAAATTCGACCTAGGGTTGACTATACTATAGTTAGATTTAGTTTATTTATGCGCATTGAGACGACTAAAAAATACGCTTATCAGCCAACTCCTACAACTACTTCGTCCACTCCAACTTCCAAGGGACATTCGCAGCTCACAATGACAAAGCACCCGGTCTTGACCCCTAGGAAGGGTGACAATGAACACTATTGGGGGAAGCTCAGAGAGGTACTCCTCGACCACACTCGAACGCAAAAGACGCGAGGCGACCCCAAAACTGAAGTCGGGATCCAAGCGCGTCCTTCCAAGAAGGTTTGAAGTGAAAAATTCAAGACAGGGAAAGAAGAGATCATTGAAAGTGAGCTTTTGAAGGAAGATGACAGGAAGATCATTATTGAGAGGATGCTTGTCATGGTTACAAGGAGGACTCCTATTGCACAAGAGCAATTGTATTTGAAGAGGCCATAGGTTATGGACCTCATTGGTTGTAGCAATGACAATGCCAGAACCTAGTAAGGTCCTCCATGCACCCATCTCGGATGCTGAAGTGGGGAAAGCCTCGAAAAGAAGGCTGCCCATTCGCCACTACACGCGCGTCACTTACTTATCACACAAACCCAAGAATAAGGCCTTTCTAGGGAAATGATCGCTGCGCTCTAAGGTACATACTCATAGAATTAGAGGATAAGAAGAAGGGGTATGCCCGAAAGCATCAGAAGGATGAGAAGGGAGACACTTTCACAGAAAGGAAATGTGGCGAAAAGAAAAGGTGAGGAACACTAGCATAAGGCTTGCCTCTTTATAGCCAAAAGGAGGCGTGTCCAGGAAGCCAAGGAATTTAATGCGGGCTCGAAAAAGCAGGAGTATTGAACTCATACTGTTGAAACCGAAGAACGCATTAAAGGAGAAACGACAAAACGACGTGACCCTTGCCATTCTATCTCCAAAATGTGTAACCTTTTGGCTCCCCTGCGGTTATAATGCCCAAAAGAGTAACGCTCCAAGTGAAACTCTTGAACCTTCAATGGCCACACTAGATGACAAGAAGGCGCATCGCCTCCACGCACAACCCCTCAATGATCACGTTGCTTGATGCATGGGTCCGTCACTACCACACACGACCTCCTACCTCCCAGCAACCACGCTATGTCCCCAAACTAACCATACATAAAATCAATTTGACCCTCTAACAAGTTGGCATCAGCAAGCTCGTCGCCGACATGAACATCGATCAACCTGGCACACGAACAAGGACTAAGAAGAAGCGGTCTTTATTCTTGATCACCCAAAAGATATCCACGTATCCCTTAGGCGATCACGAATAAAGAGGGGGCAACTCTAGGACCCTAAATCTGTCTGGCCCAACAGGCAATTCCACAAGAAATCTTGAACCTAAAGAGGGCTTGTGCCCAAAATGGCCAAGAAGAGACCCATTAGGAAAGTCAGTCGACTTAGCCACGACCGAAATGAAGAGCATACCATATGTGACCGCAGTCAATAGGGCAGGACTGGCAAGGACGTAGACGACTCGACCCATGACTCGGACAAAGCTGAAGAGGACCAACGACCACACTAACGTAGGATAGACGTGGAAAAAAGGGTCCAAACGACCAAGGACTTGAAGTGCCCATGTCAAGAATGCGAGGCCCCACCTCAACAACGACGAGTGACAAGAACAGCAAAACCAAAAAGAATCTACCACCTCAGTACAGAAGTAACAACTTCACCAAAATCAGAGCAATCCAAGTCGCACGATCTATTGAAAGGAAAGGAGGGGCTATCAATCAAGCCATGTTAGCAAACTAGGGGCCGCACCACCATTAACAGAACAAGATCCTCGCTAATCGCCATAAGGGAAAGAGCCATGCCAGCCACTACCCGTAGAGTGCGCCGCAAATTAAAGAGAGCATCAGTATTGGAATCGCCAATACTAGCAAATTGGATCAGGAGGCAGGGATGCTTCTAAATGGCAGGATCATACGCTCTCTCAGCGTTCTCCCCAAAGGTTAAAAAAGGCCTCAATGCGAATAGCTCGGGGCCAAGAATCGAAGACAAGAAAAGAGGAAGAGGGCGATCCTTAGGAGAATTGTTGTGCGAGTCGCGACTCGAAACCTTGAAGGAACCTATCACTAGTGGACGTCCCGATCAGCTTTCTGGATACCAGGTAAACTTCTGCTCTTGGCTAGACTTCACTCCAACTATAGGTAATCTTTTCACCCATAACACCCTCGAGTCTACCTGATCACCATGCCCAGATTACTGTCATATAGCACACCCCACGTCAAGCTGAGTTGATACACTCCAAATGGCGAATACATAGTTCGCTACTAACGAAACCCAAGTCTATCCCCATCAGATCATCCGACCCTCTCCAAATTAACTCTACCTCAAATGCCCAGACCTGCCTATACGCTTCATATGGTGAACACACAGTTTGCCACCAACGAAAACCGAGTCACCCTTGTCTAAACCCTACGTTCTCTAATTGACCCAACTCCACGCCTCGGACCACCATCGCCTAGTCGATCTCGTGTCAAACCAAGGTCGAACACAACAGGTGGCAAATTTGTAATCAGCCTCCATTCAAGAGCTAAGTTAGTCAACCTCCCCAACTTCATATCTACTATGCCTCACCCGACCCAAAGTTAGTGGGTACCCTCTCTCTAGTCAGCTCTAGTAGGAGCACTCTCAAACATTCCATCTGGTATCGAATCAGGACGCCTACCGGATAGTCCTGGTTTTAACTTTGAATCACAAGAGCTGAACACCAATTGGAAAGATCAGCTCCCATGACCCCGACCTCAGCGGATGCCTTGAGGAAACTCCTGCCATCCTGAAACCCATGCTCTATCATTAACCCCATCCCTAGGGAAGGACACCTAGTGGAAAATCCGACTCTATCCTGGCTACCAAGAACTAGGTCAACTTTGACTTCTCTCAGGTGAGAGATACGTAGGAGCAAAAGGCACACTCTTCTCATGTTAATCCACCCCCTTTACCTAGTACCCCATGCTATCTTTCAGCCATGTTTTCCCGCATCGTCTACCAGGATAGTAAAGGTTATACAGTATGTCGTTCAGAGGGTAACTACCAAATGGTAGGCAGATGGGGTGACATGTCATTCCCATACGTAACCGTCTCTTTACCCAGCTTCTTTGTCCCGAGACTATGCCTCCATTCCCGATTTCCAGTGTACCATTAAACACTGGTGGCGACTCCTTCCCTAGTCGCATTGGACCCCAAGTGGATCGTTTCCAAGTCAACTATCCCCAAATTAACGTAGTCGATGTCGACCCAACATACCTGGGAGTCTGCAAACACCCTTCTCATTTCAACTATTAATCAATTTGACTAACACACCTCATCTACGAAATCCGCCCCCGACGAGATTTATGTTGCATCAATAGGGAGTGAAATTTTTGCATCTTTAGGCAGAAGGTGATTGAAAAACAGAAAAAGATAAACCATTACTGGTAAAGCAACTATCCATGTGAGAATTTTTGAGCCTTTGTATATATAAATGACTTTTCATCTTGCCATTCTCTCCTTTCTTGTGTGATTTTGCATCCATGCTAACTGTGTACTCTAGGTTTTGCCTTGACTTTCTTGATATACCTAGTTTCGCATGTAGGAATGATATGATCTAGGCCATGTTTCTAACAAAGCCATGAGCCAAATAGACCTACCTTGTAAAAGTAAATCCCTTGTTTACCCTATTTGAGCTTGAATAACCATTTTTTTTTATATGACAACTCATGACAAGCCAAAGTTGGAAAACCATGTCCAACCTCAACCTTAGGGGCTAGAGGAGCTTTGGAATTGTTTTAGGAGTGAGTCTCGTTCAATTGTAGGGCGGACACCGAAGATTATAAAAAGAGTGGTATATCTAAAAAAGGTTGAAAAAGAAAAGAAAGAAAAGTTGCAAGATGAAAACAAAGAAAAGGAAAGTAGCTAAAAGTCAGAAGTTGTAGCAGAAATGCAACACAAGGCTGCAAAATAAAAAAGAGAAAAAGGAAGAAAAGAAAATACAAAAGGAAAGAAAAGAAGTGAGCAAGGATGCTCTCAAATAAGAACAACAGGTCCTAGGGGATGCCCTCCATGCTTGCAAACTCATTCCCAATTGCTCCTCTTTTCCTTATGGTTAGCAAACTCACTTCACCATCTTGTATCTTACCTTTAACCCTGGCCACGTTACAAGCTAAAAAGAAATCACTACTGATCCTAATTTCATGTGTTTTTGAAGGTGTGGAAGGAGAGGCTAGTCAAAGTCTGGTAGTACCGATCCTATGATATGTTTGAGTGTACATACAAGCCCAAACACTTGAGAGATTGACAGGATATGCCCTGAGAGAGCTTGAACACTTCTTGGTTAATCTTTATTATTTGCAGGTTGCTTACTTGTTGATGGGTCATAAAATGCACATCTTAAGTGGACCTAAGAAGGGTACCATTGAACAACTCACGAGCTTAAAAGATGACTGTTAGCTAAAGATCCAGATTAATGGCCTAAACTTGAGTAAAACACAATCTGTGCTTAATCAAGGTTTTTAGCTAACTATCTCTTCATTGCAGGTTCAGTAAAACTCAGCCCGCCATCAGAAGCCCAGGCCGGCCGAGATCCTCTCGGCCAGGCCGAGACTCAACCCATGCAGAGAGCCCAGTCAGGCAGATCCAGGTGGAACTCCACGTTAGCAATCAGAACCACCTTGGGTCCAGCTCAGCTTCACGTCACTACCTGGAGTAGCTTGCAACGCAAGTCACAACAAGGGCAGAATAGGAATTGTACATGTAATTCTGTTAGCATCGTTAGTTGTGTCCACTCATGTATAAATAGATAGAACTCTGAACGAATAGGGGCTTTTGGCATTCAAAACTTTCCCGCGTTCATAATTCCGAATTCTCTCGTTCTCTTCTCCTCCGCTCACGGTGGTACACAGTGTTGATAATGGCGTTTCTCTCGATTGAGGAAATGCAGGTTAAGAACTGAGAGGCCGAAGGTTATCAGAGGAGACCGATTGGAGCACCAACGCACTCTGGTGGACCTGAACCTCAGCGTCTTAGCTAGCTGAGGTGAACCATCACCGTCGTCCATGGCGATTGTCGTAGAGGATGGACTCATCGAATCCAAGCCCTGTGTTTGTATTTGCTTTCAATATTATGAGTGTTTTCTGAATTCTGAACTCCATTGCATTCCTGAAAATTAAGTTCAATTACTGTGTTGCGATTGCACCTGGTAACGGAACAATGTTAAACTAAGCCGATTTGAACTGGTTTAGCTAATTCAGTAGGTAATCACTTAACGATTGTTGATTGAGAATCTAAAATCAGCTTGAATTTAATCTCTGCCAACTGATGAGGTGGCGATTGTGTAAATCCTCGGTATGGTAAGGGACGGACCTTTGGCGATTGCCATAAGAACACTAGAGGCTGATGAGGACTGTAATTGGAGTGATTGAACCAGAAAAAACTTGATTATTGGAACTAAACACGAACACAGTAATAGTAATAGCATTAGGAGTAGCGTAGTTATATTTAATTATAGTTAACCTCTGTTTTGATTCCAATTGCATTCCAACCCCCCTTGTTTACTGCCTTTAAGTCTGAGACAGAGATAGTCCCCCTCTGTCGCGTCTGTCGGCACTTGACCGAGACCAAGCCGGATCGTCTCTGTTGAGATCAACTCGGTTCAGTCTCTATTGAGAGCAGCTTGGCCATTGCCGAGACGAGTCGGTATTTTACTCTGAGATTCTACTTCCGTTTGCTGCACACTAAATCACAACTGAACACACTGTGTCCTTGAGAAGAATGACCTAGGGTTAGCTATGCTATAGTTAGCTTTAGTTATTTGATAAGCGCGTTGAAACGACTAAATACGCCACCCATCACTTGTCTTGGATGTGGGAAGAGTGATTTTCATAGATTGCTTGAATGTCTTGATCCCGAGATGAATGTGTGCCAACTCTGTTTTGCTGAGTCTAAGGAATTCATTTAAAAAATTCATCTTCTCTTTTTGAAAACTCCCTTAATGATTAATTCTGATTTTTCCCAAGAGTGCAAAAGTGTGAGTGTGGGGGTCTAATAAGTGATATTTTATACACCTCACAGGGACTTAAGATGGGTACTTTTGAGATTATTTGGTACTTAAGAGTCGCATCTTAGCTAAGATTCATATTATGGACCTAGAAATAGAGAAAGTATAAATTTGTGCTAATTCGAGAGTCTTAGCTAATAAATGATTTCATTACTTTTTCTAGGCCAAATTGACCTCAACCCATCAAGAGAGTCTCAGTCCAGGAGAGTCATCGTAGCCAGACCAACTCCTTCCAAGATCGATTGACTCTACGGTCCAGCAGCTCAAGTGGAGCGGCCCAATTAAGCAGCCCAATCAAGTAACCCAATCTAGGCATGCCCAACTCAGCTCCATCCAGCTCAACTGCCACGTCACTCCTAGAAGATGCTTGCAGCGCAAGGAGAATCATTAGGAGGGTAGATTGGGCAGTTCAGTTTTGTAATTCTATTAGGGAAGTTTGTTAGGTGTAGCATGCGTCACAAGAGACCCAGCTCGTGTATATATAGGGAATGTTGGGTACGTTTTAATCGTTGTTGAATTCAAACCTAATTTCCATATCCATTATCCTCCATCTTCTCGCTCACATTTCCATTCCCATAGTGGTGCACGGTGCTATTAGAGGTGTCTCCCTCGATCGAGGAGGTGCAGGTCAAGAACTGAGAGGCCGAAGGTTGTCAAAGGGGACTGCTTGGCTTGCCATCACACTCTGGTGGACCTGATCCTCAACGTCTTGGCTATTGATAAGTCATATTTTATATGTCTTATAGGGACCTAAGATGGGTGATTTTGAGATTATTTGGTACTTAAGAATTACGTCTTAGCTAAGATTCATATTATGGACCTAGAAATAGGGAAAGTATAAATTTGTACTAATTTGAGAGTATTAGCTAATAAGATATTCATTCCTTTTTGCAGGACAAATCCAGATGATCTTGGCCCATCAAGAGAGTCTAGGTCCAGGAAAGCCATCCCGACCAGATTGAATCGTCCTAGGACTGGCCAACTCTGTAGTCTAGTAGCCCCAATGGTGCAGCTCAATCAGGCGACCTAGCCTAGGTGCCCAACTCAGCTCCATCCAGCTCAACTACCACGTCACCCCTAGAAGATGCTTGTAGCACAAGGAGAATCATCATGAGGGTAGATTAGGACATTCAGTCTATAATTCTGTTAGGGATGTTATTTAGGGATAGTGTGTAACACAGGATACCCAACTCATGTATATATAGGGAATACTGGGCACGTTTTAAGGGTGGTTGAATTCAGACCTAAATTCCATCTTCCTTGCATTCCATCTTCTTGCTCACGCCTCCATCCTCACGGTGGTACACGATACTTCATTGGTGTCTCTCTCGATCAAGGAGATACAGGTCAAGAACTGAGAGGCCGAAGGTTGTCAGAAGGGACCAATTATCTTACCAACACACTATGGTGAACTTGATCCTTGGCGTCTAGGCTAACGACAATGAACCATCATCGTCCTTCCATGGCGATCGTTGTGGAAGGCGGATTCACCAAATTCACACCTTATGTTTGTACTCTATTTCTAATAATACGAGTAGTTCTATTGCTTCATTCTTGATTGTGAATCCTACATTTTAATCTGCTTAATTGTGTCGTGATTGCACATTGTTCAGTAGACCAATGTTAGACTAGGCCAATTAGAACCAATTTAACAACATAAGTAGGTAATCGTTTAGAGAACCTAAAATCAACTTCGCACTTAATCCCTACCAACTGATGAGATAGAGATTGTGTAAATCCTCGGTATGGCAATGGATGAATGTTTGGCGATTGTCATAAGAAGAATCTCAAGTTGATTCAGATACATAATCTTGAGTGAAAGGAGTAGAACCGACTTGTTTATCGGACTTAGCATGAATATAATAGTAGTAGTAGGGATAATCTAGTTTAGATTGCATTTATTTTCTTATTTAGCTTATTTTCTATCTTTATCTTACCAACAACCAAATCCCCCCCTTTATTTCGTACTTTTCAGTCTGAGACCGAGTTAGCCCGACTCCGTCACATCCAAACCGAGTCAGTTCGACTCTATTGCGTCCAACTCTACACTTAGCAGAGACCGTGTCGGATTTATCTCTACCGAGACTGAATTGGATTAGTCTTTGCCGAGAGTGAGTCGACATTCTACACTTAAGTGTTTCTACATTACTCTAGTCTTCACATTAAGCCATAATTGAGCACACTGTGTCCTTGAGAGAATTCAACCTAGGGTTGACTATGTTATAGTTAGCTTTACTTTATTTGATGCGCGTGAAGACGACTAAACGCGACCTTATCAGCTATCGACAATGAACCATCGCCGTCCTTCCATGGAGATCATTATGGAAGGCGGGATCATTGAATTCACACCCTTTGTTTGTACTTTGTTTCTAATAATATAAGTAGTTCCAATTCTAATCTCTTGATTATGAACCATGCATCATAATCTGCTTCTCAATGTCGCGATTGCACATTGTTAAGTAGACAAAAGTTAGACTAGGCCTATCGGAACCGGTTCAACAACTTTAGTAGGCAATAAATTAGAGAACCTAAAATCAACTCTGAGCTTAATCCTTGCCAATTGATGAGGTAGAGATGGTGTAAATCCTCAATATGGCAATGGACGAATGTTTGACGATTGTCATAAGAAGAATCTCAGGTTGATTCAAAATGTAATCTTGAGCGAAAGAGGTGGAACCGACTTGTTTATTGGAACTTAGTACGAATATAGTAGCAGCATTAGAGGTAGCCTAGTTTAGATTACATTTACTTTCTTACTTAGCTTACTTTCTGTCTTTATTTTACCAGCAACTACAGCCCCCTTATTTCCTGCAAATTAGTTTGAGGCCGAGTCTAGTCCAACTTAGTCGCGTCTGTCTAAAACCGAGTCAGTCCGACTCTATTGCATCCATCTACACTTAGCCGAGACAGTGTTAGATCCGTCTTTGCCAAGACCACATCAAACCAGTCTTTACCAAGAGCGAGTCGGCATTCTACACTTGAGTGTTTTCTGCATTACTCTAGTTTTCACATCAAGTCATAATCGAGCGCGTTGTGTCCTTGAGAGAATTCGACCTAGGGTTGACTATACTATAGTTAGCTTTAGTTTATTTGATGCGCTGATAAGCGGGTTTTTAGTGGTCTTACGCACATCAAATAAAATTAAAGCTAACCCTATGTCTATTCTCTCAAGGACATAGTTTGTTTAATTGTGACTAAGTGTGGAATCCACAGAATTATGCATAAACTACTATATGTTGTGAAATGCCGACTTACTGTCGGTCGGTTTAAGTGCAACCGGGATGATCTCGGTGAGAGACCGACTAGAATTGCTGATATGATTTCGGCTTAGACAGAAGCGATGGAGTCGGATTAGACTCAGTCTCGCACTGGGAAGAACGGTAAAAAGGGGGGTTTGGTGTTTAAGTGCAGAAAAATAAACTAAGTATTGAAAGTAAACTAAACTACACTAACTAACTACTATACCAAATCCGAATTCAACACACAATCAGTTTACAGATTCTTTACTTAAGATTATACTCTGAATCAACCATAGATTCTTACAACAATCGCTGAACGTTTGTTCGTTGCCATACCAAGGATTTACATAATCACTACGTCATCAGTTGGTAGGAAGTATGTACTTTGTTGATTTTAGGTTCTCTACCTAACCAGATTATTAAACCAGTTCCAATCGGCCTTAGTCTAATGTGATCTACTTCTAACAGTGTGCAATCGCGGCAAAGTTAAAGCACATTAAAAGCACAAGAATTATAATTAGAAGACAGAAATGTAAATCGCTTATATTATTGAAAACAAACTCGAGTACAAGGTGAGAAATTCAAAGTTTCAAGAGAACTCGCCTTCCACGATGATCGCCTTGGAAGGACGACGATATTGCACCACTAATGGCCAGACGTTGAGGTTTCTGTCCACCGAAGTGCTTCAGCTATACCAAGCGATCACCTCCGACAACTTCCAGCTTCCCAAATCCTAGTCCTATCCCTCCTCGATCGAAAGAGACACCTTACTAAAGCTTCGTATATCATTGCGCTAGCTTGGAATGCCTACAATCGCTGAAGGTGCTAGGTCTAGAATTCCATTGTTTTTCCACACACAAGACGTGGCCTAGCGTGCTTTATTTATACACAAGTTGGGCAACTATGGTGCAGCCTAATCCTAACAGATTACAAATTTGAATTACTGATTACAGATTTCTTAATCCTAGGATATTGTAGATTCCTCAATCCTAGGAGATTGTAGATTCCTCAATCCTAGGAGATTACAGATTCCTTGATCCTATCATAATCATATATGTATCGCAGATTCCTAATGTCTGTCATAATCATATCTGCATTACAGATTCCTTAATTCTAGCATAATCATATCTGTATTACAGATTCCTTAGTTCTAGCATAATCATATCTGCATTACAGATTCCTTAATTCTAGCATAATCATATCTGCATTATAGATTTCTTAATTCTAGCATAATCATATATGCATTACAGATTCCTTAATTCTAGCATAATCATATCTGCATTACAGATTCCTTAATTCTAGCATAATCATATCTGCATTACAAATTCCTTAATTATAGCATAACCATATCTGCATTACAAATTCCTTAATTCTAGCATAATCATATCTGCATTACAAATTCCTTAATTCTAGCATAATCATATCTGCATTACAGATTCCTTAATTCTATCATAATCACATCTACATTACAAATTCCTTAATTCTAGCATAATCATATCTGCATTACAGATTCCTTAATTCAAGCATAATCATATCTGCATTACAAATTCCTTAATTCTAGCATAATCATATCATTCTTGCCAGAGTGATTTTAGCCACTGAAGTCGGCTTTGGCTAGGAAGGCTAGTCTGGTCGGGATGCTTTAATTGGGTCGGAACGCTCTTGGTTGGGCCCAGACATCCTTAGCTTAGGCTTGCAAAATAAATCCACTCTTTTATTAGTTGAAATCCTCATTTTTGCACAGATTTATAGTTTCCTATTTCTAGGCCCATAATTCGAATCTTAGCTAAGATGTGATTCTTAGTTATCAAAGAGTCTTAATAATACCCATCTTAAGCTCATGTAAGGTGCATAAAATATGACTTATCAAACCCTTACACTTACACTTTTGCACTCCTAGGAAAAATCAGAATTGGATCGTTCAAGGAAATTTGAAAGAGGAAATAGGTTTTCAAATGAATTTCTCAAGTTTGACAAAACAGATTATGCAAGCACTTATCCCAGAGTCTAGACATTCAATATTCTATGAAAGTTACTTTCTCCATGTTCAAGGCAAATGAGCAACCTGCAAACATTAAAGCGTAACCGAGAAGTGACTAAGCTCTCTCAGGATATATTCTCTCAATCTCTTAAGTGTTTAGGTTTGTATATACATTCCAACATCCTATGTCAACTAGCACTACCAAGCTTTGACTATGCTCTCCTTTCACACCTTCAAAAACACATGCGCAAATGATCAATAGGACTTTTGGGGCTTGTAACGTGGCCAACGTAAGGTAGGTTTTAGGATGGTAGAGTGAGCTTTAATAACCAAAGGGACAAGAGGAGCAATGGGGAATGAATCTGTAAGCACGAAGATTATCTCCTTCACACACTACCAGTTTCTTGAAAGAGTCTTTGTTCACTACCCTACTTTTCCCTTTGTATTTTTTCTCTTTCTTTTCTCACTTTTCCTGTCTTGCAGCTTTTGTGTTGCAATCTCACTTGCAATCTTTTCTTTTTGTTTCTGCTACTTTTTCTTTCTTTTTGTATCCTTTTTCTTTTCTTTTCATCAATCCTTTTTCTGGACACATTTACTCTTTTCCAAATATACCACTCTCGCAATACCTCCAGGTGTCACCCCCCTACTTATTCAAGACTTATTCCCAAAACAATTCCAAAGCTCCTTTGTTCCCTAAGGTTCAGGTTGATAATGGTTTTTTCGGCTTTAGGCTTGTAATGAGCTGTCATATCAAGAAACAGTTATATGCTCAAAGGGGTAACCAAAGGTAGGCTTTATTTGGCTAAGTAGCTGTAAAGAAAGATGGCCTAGATCATATCGTTCATGCGTATGAAACCAGATGTATCCTAGAGAGTTAAGGCAAAACCTAAAGTAACTAGTAACATAGATGCAAAAATCACATAAGAAAGGAAAGAATGGAAAGATGCAAAGCCATCTATACAAGGATCAAAAAATTCTCACACGGGTAATTTCTCTGTCACTAATGGTTCATCTTTTTAGTTTTTCACTTACTCATTGCCTAAGGACGCAAAAATTTCACTCCCTGTCAGGTTTAAAAACCTCTCATCTAGGGTCATACACTGCTTCATGATGTTTCATCTTACTCAAAGAAATCCATTCAGAATTTTTCAAAATATTTTTCTAAATAATTGGCAATCCGAAAGAAGAAGTCAACTAGGAAAAACAAAATAAAATGAAAATGAAAACCAAAATTGACCAAAACCGAAGTCGGTCCGGACCCAGCAGAAATGGAACTAGGGCCGACACAGAGTCAAGAAAAATAAGAATAGCAAAACCAACATAAAAAGAAAAGAAACAAAATGAAATAGAAAAGGAATGAAATAAAAACGAAATAACAAAACTAAAAACAAAACAAAACCAAATAAATTGTCATCCTCCTACGAAACACCCCCCCACACTTAAATAATGCATTGTCCTCAATGCAAAGCATTAGTCTCCTCACTTGAGTCACTTTCGGCCCACAGTAGGTTTCGGCCATGGGGTGCCGAGTCGGTCTCGGCTTTCTTCTGGTTACGGATTCGGCATTTGGGGTCAAACATGGATTTGGCCTGGTTGCGGTTTCGACTTTGATTGCCCAAATCGGCAAGTGTTGGTTCATGAGCCAAAAAATTATTAATACAATTCAACACTTTAGTCCCAGACTCTAAAACTTTAGTTATATCGGCACTGTTAGAATTATCAACCAAATTGGCAAAGTTAGACATGTTAGCCACAGAATTCGACATTTTAGGCATATCGGCAAAGTAGAGATATTGACCCCAAAGTCGGGAACCTTAACTATATCAGCAAGACTCGGAACCTCCATCATAGAGTTGGCAACTTCTAATTTATTGGCATGGTCTGACATAGAATCTATAAAGTCGGCCATTTCAGTCATATTAATACTATTCGACTTGTTAACCAGAGAATCAACATCCTCAACCCTATCAGCAAAAGCATTATGAGCATTAGCATATCTAGGATCGGCCATCTTGCCATCAGTACACATGGGATTAGTAATGTCAACATCAGCACATGCGGGATCAACTATCTCGACCCTAGTAACTTGGTCCGAAATCTCATCCAATGTCATATTAGTAAGATTAGTAACATTAGTCATTAGAACTTTTAATCTTAACCACATCATCCAGATCAGAAACAGTTGGCATGTAGTCGTCAATCTCGGCCATCTTAGTAGAGTCGGCAACAGCAAGCATCGAGTTGGCAACACTACTTTAGTTGGCAAAGCCCAACATAGTGGTCAAGTTCTCTGAATCCAGATTTCTAGGAAATTCATATTGAACTTTTAGTGATTGTTGTTGCGGCAGCTCCATGTCGCGCCTCACGGTTATGTCACTCATATTCTCCTATGGACTGAGAATGGCTTGGGAAGGAACCTGCCCAGAATCTTCAAACTACAGTTGATTTATCGTGGTGACCAGTTGACCAATCTGTCCTTTCAACTCTTGCATTGTGGCATTTATATTTTGTTGAAACTGCATGTTGTTTTGTTGAAACTATTGCACCAAATCTTATAGAGAAGGTGAATTGTTAAGCTACTGCATTGGTTGTTGTGTAGTAGACACATTCTTTTGTTGAAACTGCATGTTGTTTTGTTGAAACTATTGCACTAGA
This sequence comes from Mucuna pruriens, assembly GCA_025330945.1. Classification (NCBI taxonomy): domain Eukaryota; kingdom Viridiplantae; phylum Streptophyta; class Magnoliopsida; order Fabales; family Fabaceae; genus Mucuna; species Mucuna pruriens. Next base: position 1,643,641 of record JAENHJ010000139.1, read on the forward strand.
TCGTATAGAGAAGGTGAATTGTTAAGCTACTGCACTGGTTGTTTTGTGGAAGACACATTCTTTTGGAATTGAATGTTATTCATGGCCAATTGCTTGATTAAATCCTCTAAGGAACTTTCTTGTACCGGTTGTGGTCTGAATGGAGGTGGTGGTCTTGCCAAATGGAACAATCATTGGGTAGATGTCCTATAGAACCACACATGCCACATCCATCTATGTATCCTTCAAATATCTGATTGTCAGCAGTAGCAATCCTATTCATTCCTCTGGATGTCGTGGATCCCCTATTGTCAAAATGGTGAGTGTTACCTACAAAATCATATAACTCAGGCAACAGAGTTGTTCGTTCAGATGGATAATTCTCGTATGAGTAGGCTCCATCCCATTCAGGATATTGAGGACACCATGGTTGATACATCACAGCAACAATGTATATCTTATTCCCTTCTCCATTGGATCCAGGAGTAGAATGATCAAGATCAGAAGAATTAGAAATAATGCTAGTATCAGAGTGCATAAGTGTTATTGACCAAATAAAAAAAACAAAAAGAAAAACAAAAAGCTAACCAACTGAAGAAAACAGAAAAATAGAAAAAAAAAATAACATATGTGAAATAGAAAATAGAAAAAAAATTGCAGAAAAATAAAAGTTAGAGTCAATTATGCAAGGTAAGTTAATGTCAGTTATGCAAAGAAGTTTAATGTTAGTTAAGCAAGACAGAAAATCAGTTATGCAAACAAGATAAAATCAGTTATGCAGAGATTCAATGAAAAGAAAATAGAGACAGAGTTGGTATGGTTAGACAAATTATGACTTAATAAACAAAATATAGACTCTAAAAACAAATATAGCATTCCACGGACTCGGGATTCAGCTTAACTCAGATTTGGCACACTGATGAGTCATATTTTATACACTTTATATGGGCTTAAGATGGGTGTTGTTAAGAATGTTTAATGATTAAAAGTCTTATCTTAATCAAGATTTGAATTATGGGCCTAAAAATAGGAGAAATACAAATCTGTACTAAAATGAGGTTTTTAACTAACAAAAAGGTTAAGAATTATTTTGCAAGCTTGGCCCAAGTCATCTTGGCCCAAGGCAGGAACATCCCGACCAGTCCAGCATTCTCGGTCAAGCCAACATCAATGACGAAAATCTTGCCTAAAAATCACTCTAGCAAAAATGCATATATGATTTGCCAAGATTAAGGAATCTGTAATGCAGATATGATTTGCTTAGATTAAGGAATCTGTAATGCAAATATGATTTGCTAAGATTAAGGAATTTGTAATGCAGATGTGATTTGCTAAGATTAAGGAATCTGTAATGCAGATATGATTTGCTAAGATCAAGGAATCTGTAATGTAGATATGATTTGCTAAGATCAAGGAATCTGTAATTCGGGTAACTAGGAATGCATATATGATTCTGCTAGAAATTAGGAAATTGGAAAACTCTGAAGATTGAGGAGATTGTAATCTATAATTCAAATTGGAATCTTTAGGATTTGAATTTCTATTATTAGGATTAGATTTAGATTTATCCAGCTTGTGTATAAATAAGCACACCAGGCCACATCTTCAAGTGTGAAATTTTTAGCAGAATCTAGAGCTAGCATTGTCAACAATCGCAGACACTCCAAGCTAGTATAGTGGTACACGAAGCTTCAATACGGTGTCTCTCTCGGTCGAGGAGGTACAAAAACATGATTTGGGAAGCTGGAAGCCTTCAGAGGTGATCGCTCAATATAGCCGACGCACTTTGTTGGACGGAAACCTCAACGTCTGGCCACCATTGGTGCATCACTGCTGTTCTTCCATTGGCGGTCGTTGTGGAAGGCAGACTATCTGGAGACTCTGATTTCTCACCTTTGTATTCAGTTTGGTATATCAATAAATACAACTAGTTTGCAATTCTGAATTTTCTTATAATTCCTACGCTTTAATTCTACTCTTAACTTTGCTCTGACACACTGTTAGGGGTAGATCATGTTAGATTAGGACCGGTTGGAACTAGTTTAACAATCTGATTAGGTAGAGAACCTAAAATCAACCAAGTGCATACTCTTTGCAACCTGATGAGGTAGCGGTTATGTAAATCCTCGGTATGGTAGTGGACAAACGTTCGGTGGTCATCATAAGAATCTAAGGTTGATTTAGAATAAAATTCTAAGTAAGAATAGTAAACTGTCGTGTTTTGATTCCCGAATTGATACAATAGTTAGTATAGAGTAGTTTAGCATTGTTTAGTTTACTTTCAGCACTTAGTTTATTTTCTACACTTAAAACAAAACCCCCCCATTATTTACTGCTTTCTAGAGTCTGAGACTGCTTTAGTCCGACTTTGTTGCGTATGTCTAAGCCGACCAGCAATAAGTCGGCATTTCACAACAATTAGTGTTTTCTGCAAAACTCTGATTTTTACACTTAGCACAATTTGAACACACTGTGTCCTCGAGAGAATCGACCTAGGTTAGCTATACTATAGTTAGCTTTAGTTTTATTTGATGCGCGTAAGACGACTAAAAACTCGCTTATCAAATTGGCGTTGTTGCCAAGGACACAAGTTCTTTTGTGTCTTTGTGTACAAAAACTGAGTTAAGCCGAATCCCGAGTTTGTGGAATGTTGTGTCTGTCGTTTGAGTCATAGAGTCTGTCGAGTTTGTTGAGTTTGTATTTGTTTTCTTTTCAGTCGAAATAATATAGCATGCTGAATATTTGTTAAATTTTTGTTGCGTATGTGTGTTGAATTTTTGTTTGCGTGAGTCTTTACATTACTAAAAAAAAAAAACCATCCCTGCATCATTGCATTTAACTACATCTGCATAATTGATTTTGCTTTCTGATTTCTATTTTCTGATTTGCATAACTAACTCTAACTTCTTCTGCATAATCGATATCGATTTTTTTGCATATCTAATTCTGCAATTTCTTTGTATGACTTTTTTTCCCTTTTTATGCATCAATTTTTTTTTTTTTTTACATTTTGACCAGTTTACGATTGTTTTGTTATTTTTCAATATTTTGTTGCCTTTTTGTGCCTCTATTTCTTTTGTTGCATATTTTTCTGTTTCTATTTATGTTTTCTTTCTATTTTTCTGTCTCTCTATATTTTATTTTTCTATTTTTCTATTTTTGATTATATTCTTCTCTGATGTTTTTCTATTTTAATTTAGTTATCTTTCTGTTTTTCTATTTTCTAATTCTGTTATCTTTTTGTTCTTCTTTATGATTTTTAATTTTGTTAACAACACTTGTGCATTCTGATACTAGTATTATTCCTACTTCTTCTGATCTTGATAATTCTGCTCCTAGCTCCAATGAAGAAAGGAATCGATTGCACATTGATGCCATGATGTATCAACCATGGTGTCGTCAATATCCCGAATGGGATGAAGCCTGGTCATACAAGAATTATCCATCTAAGCTAACAACTATGCTACCTGAGTTTTATGACTTTGCAGGTAACACTCATCATTTTGACAATAGGGGATCCACAACATCTAAAGGAAGGAATGAGATTGCTGCTGCTGACAATCAGAGATTTGAAGGATACATAGATGGATGTGGCATGTGCGGTTATGTAGGACATTCATTCAATGATTGTCCCATTTTGCAAGAACCACCACCTCCATTCAGACCACAATCGGTACAAGAAAGTTCATTAGAGGATTTAATGAAGCAATTGGCCATGAATAACAGTTAATTCCAAAAGAATGTGTCTACCACACAACAACCAGTGCAACAACTCAACAGTTCACCTTCTCTAGAAGATCTGGTACAACAATTTCAACAAAATACCATAAAGATTCAGCAAAACAACATGTAGTTTCAACAAAATATAATTGCCACAGTGCAAGAGTTGACAACACAGATTGGTCAATTGGCCACTACGATAAATCAGCTACAGTTCGAAGATTATGGACAGGTTCCTTCCTATTATATTCTCAGCCCATATGAGAATATAAGTGACATAACCATGAGGAGTGACATGGAGTTGCCGCAACAACAATCATTAAAAGTGCAATATGGATTTTCTGGAAATCCGGATTCAGAGAATTCACCCACTGTACTGGACTTTGCTGACTCAAGTAATGTTGCCAACTCCATGCTTGCTATTGTTGACTCTACTAAGATGACTGAGATTGACGACTACGTGCCAACTGTTTTTGATCTGGTTGATGTGGTTGAGATTGCAAATTTTATGACTAATGTTATTGATCTTACTGATATGACATTGGATGAGATTTTGAACCAAGTTACTAGGGTCGAAATAGCTAATCTCACATGTGCTGATGTTGACATTACTAATCCCATATATGCTGATGCCAAGATGGCCGATCCCATATATGCTAATGCTAATAATGCTTTTTGCTAAAGGGCCGAGGATGCTGATTCTATGGTTGATAAGTCAGACAATGTTAATATGACTGAAAGTGCCAACTCTACGGTTGAGGGCCTAGATCTTGTTGATAAGATTGCAATTTCGGATGTTGCCGACTCTAGAAAATGAGATGAAGTGATGATCAGCTCTAACATCCCGGAGGAAGCCATGGTCGAGTCCAACAACTTAGAAGGAGCCAGTTTTGAGTCAAACAATCAATAGGCCACTGAGCCCAATTTTGGGAGCCACAACCGTAAACAGGCCAAGAATGAGCCGGTTCCCAACTATCGAGACCCGACAATAGTTGAGAGTGACTCGAGCAATAAGACAAATATCGAGTTTGATTTAGACAAACAGAGTCAAAAGTAGCTAAAGGCCAAGACCGACTCAATAACCCAAGTATCGAATCTTGATTGAGTTGGCCAACTGAAGATGAGACGAGACAAAACCAACTCACATGAAGAGACACATGCCACGTCCGACTCCATCTCGGACAATAGAAACCTCAAGCAAGTACCATCTGTGTTTGACTCAAACGTAGAAGCCGAGTCCATTCTCAGTAATCAAGGCCAAAATCGATATCAAGCAAAGGCCGAATGTGCCCTTAGTAGCCGATGCTGCAACTTGACAGATGCCGAGACTATATCCGGTAGCCGCATCTACATGTGGACAACTGAGATGACATGCGACCATTCGATTCTACATTCGAAAAGTCGAATCCACGCCTGGCAATTGAGTTGGGAACCCACAAATGAAGCTTTTTCACTTCGCTCACTAGCAATAGAATCAATTCGAGCGTCATCCATAGTGTAGTCATTCCATCCCTTAGTAAGTTTGCATTCTAAATTGACTAACCACTCTAAATTTTTTGGAAATATGGATTTTAAGAATTCTGTTAATTGTGAGTGTACCTATACCGGATTAACTGAATTTTCTTTGTGTGTGAAAAGCAGCAATGACACTAATCCTAGTGCAGGAGTTATAGGCAAAAGTGCAAAGAAGCTATTGGAGGATATCATGCTGAAACTATCAAAATGGATGAGGAGAAAGCTCCCCCAAGCTGTAGACAACAGGAGCGAAGCAAAAATACTAGATATTAGATTTTGCACATTCTTTCCACCCTGAAAAAAAGAAGTCTTTCTATTTCACCCCTTCCCTTGCGCACATACGCTTTGCATTGAGGACAATGCATCATTTAAGTGTGGGGGGGGGGGGTGTTCCTTAAGAGGGTGACAGTTTGTTTGGTTTTGCTTTTAGTTTTTTATTTTGTTTTTATTTCGTTACTGTTCTATTTCATTTTGTTTATTTTCTTTTTATTCTGATTCTGTTATTTTTTGTTCAATTTTGGCTTTCATTTTCGTTTTATTTTGTTTTTCTTAGCTGACTCATGATTTTGGATTGCTAATTAATGAGAAAACTATTTTGAAAAAGAATTTGAATGGACTCCTTTAAGTTGAATGAAACAGTATGAAGCAATGCATAACCCTGGGTGAGAGGTTTTTAAACCTAACAAGGAGTGAAATTTTTGCGTCCTTAGGCAGTGAGTAAGTGAAAAACTGAAAAAATGAACCATTAGTGGCAAAGAAATTAACCGTGTGAGAACTTTTGAGCCTTGCATGAATGGCTTTGTATCTCGCCATTCTTTCATTTCTTGTGTGATTATTGTATCCATGTTGCTGGTTACTCTAGGTTTTGCCTTGATTCTCTGGATATAACTCATTTCACATGCAGGAATGATATGATCTAGGTAATCTTTCTTTACAAGTACTTAGCCAAATAAAGCCTACCTTGTGAATAATTCCTTTGGTTACCCCTTTGAGCCTATAACTGTTTCTTGATATGACAGCTCATTACAAGCCTAAAGCCGGAAAAACCATGATCAACCCAAACCTTAGGGAACAAAGGAGCTTTGGAATTTTTTGGGAATAGATCTTGAATAAATGTGGGGGTGATACCTAGAGGCATTGCGAGAGTGGTATATTTGAAAAAAAAAAAGAAGTAAGTGTGTCCAAAAAAGGGTTGATGAAAAGAAAATAAAAAGGATACGAAAAGAAATAATAAGTAGTGGAAACAAAAAGAAAAGATTACAAGTGAGATTGCAACACAAAAGCTGCAAGACAGGAAAAGTGAGAAAAAGAAAGAGAAAAATACAAATGGAAAAGTAGGACAGTGAACAAAGATGTTTTCAAGAAATTGGTAATATCCAAAGGAGATAATCTTTGTGCTTACAGATTCATTCCCAATTGCTCCTCTTGTCCTTTTGGTTATTAAAGCTCACTTTACCATCCTGAAACCTACCTTACCCTGGCCACGTTAGAAGCCCGAAAAGTCCTATTGATCATTTATGCATGTGTTGTTGAAGGTGTGAAAGGAGAGGATAGTCAAAGCTTGGCAGTGCTAGTTGACATAGGATGTTTGAGTGTATATACAAACCTAAACACTTGAGAGATTGAGAGAATATGTCTTGAGAGAGCTTAATCACTTCTCGATTACTCTTAATGTTTGCAGGTTGCTCATTTGTTTATGGATATGGAGATGAATGCATGCTTAAGCTATTTTGTCAAACTTGAGGAGTTTATTTGAAAATCCTAGTCCCTCTTTCAATTCCTTGAATGCTCGAATCTGATTTTGCCCAAGAGTGCAAAAGTGTAAGTGTGGGGGTCTAATGAGTCATATTTTATACACTTTATGTGGGCTTAAGATGGGTGTTGTTAAGGAATCTATAATGCAAATATGATTTACTAAGATTAAGGAATCTGTAATGCAGATATGATTTGCTAAGATTAAAGAATCTGTAATGCAGATATGAATAGCTAAGATCAAGGAATCTGTAATGCAGAGATAATTTGCTAAGATCAAAGAATTTGTAATTCGGGTAACTAGGAATGCAAATATGATTCTGCTAGAAATTAGGAAACTGGGAAACTCCAAAGATTGAGGAGACTGTAATCTACAATTCGAATTGGAATCTTTAGGATTTGAATTTCTGTTATTAGGATTAGATTTAGATTTATCCAGCTTGTGTATAAATAAGCACACTAGGCCACGTCTTCAAGTGTGGAATTTTCAGCAGAATCTAAAGTTAGCACTGTCAGCAATCGCAGACACTCTAAGCTAGTACAGTGGTACACGAAGCTTCAATATGGTGTCTCTCTCGGTCGAAGAGGTACAGGACCAGGATTTGGGAAGTTGGAAGCCTTTAGAAGTGATCATTTGGTATAGCCGACGCACTCTATTGGACGGAAACCTAAACGTCTGGCCACCATTGGTGCATCACTGCCATTCTTCCATTGGCGGTCGTTGTAGAAGGCAGAGTATCTAGAGACTCTGATTTCTCACCTTTGTATTTGGTTTAGTATATATCAATAAATACAACTGGTTTGCAATTCTGAATTTTCTTATAATTCCTACGCTTTAATTCTACTCTTAACTTTGCCGTGACACACTGTTAGGGGTAGATCATGTTAGATTAGGACCGGTTGAAACTAGTTTAACAATCTGATTAGGTAAAGAACCTAAAATCAACCAGCGGTTGTGTAAATCCTCGGTATGGCAGTGGACAAACGTTCGGCGGTCGTCGTAAGAATCTAAGGTTGATTCGGAATACAATTCTAAGTAAGAATAGTAAACTATCGTGTTTTGATTCCCGAATTGATACAGTAGTTAGTATAGAGTAGTTTAGCATAGTTTAGTCTACTTTCAGCACTTAGTTTATTTTCTACACTTAAACATAAACCCCCCCTTATTTACCGCTTTCTAGAGTCTGAGATGGAGTTAGTTTGACTCTGTTGCGTCTGTCTAAGCCGATCGGCAGTAAGTCGACATTTCACAACAATTAGCGTTTTCTACAAAACTCTGATTTTTACACTTAGCACAATTTGAACACATTGTGTCCTTGAGAGAATCGACCTAGGTTAGCTATACTATAGTTAGCTTTAGTTTTATTTGATGCGCTTAAGACGACTAAAAACCCGCTTATCACACATAAAGACACAATAGCACTTATGTCCCTGACAACGACGCCAATTTGATAAGCGGGTTTTTAGTCGTCTTACGCGCATCAAATAAAACTAAAGCTAACTATAGTATAGCTAACCTGAGGTCGATTCTTTCAAGGACACAGTGTGTTTAATTGTGACTAAGTGTGGAATCCAGAGAATTATGTAGAAACCACTAAATGTTGTGAAATGTCGACTTACTGTCGGTCAGCTTAAGTGCGACCAGGATGATCTCAGTGGGAGATCGACTAGCACTACCGATATGATTCTATCTTAAACAAACGCGATAGATTCGAACTAGACTCGGCCCAGCATAGTGGTCGAATTGGGGTCATTGTCGAGGACACAAGTTCCTTTGTGTCTTTGTATGCCAAACTTGAGTTAAGCCAAATCTCGAGTCTATGGAATGTTGTGTCTGTCGGTCGAGTCATAGAGTCTAAATTGAGTCTGTGTATGTTTTGATTTGGAATCTAGAATAATATAACATGCTGAATATGTGTCAAATTTTTGTTGCGTGTGTGTGTTGAATTCCGTTGTGTGAGCCCCGCTTTGAAAAAAAGTAAAATAACAGCCATCTCTACATCATTGACTTTATTTTCTTTTCTACATAATGGATTTTGTTTTCTAATAACTACTTGTTTTCTGTTTGCTGATTTGCATAATTGACAATAATTTTTTGCATAAGTGAGTTGCATTTTTCTGCATAATTGACTTGCATTTTTTTTCCTGCATGATTTTGTATGATGCATGACTGGGAGTAGTTCTAACCCATTGTATGACTTAGATCCTGAGATAGAATTAACGTTACGTAGGTTGAGAAAAGCCAGGAATATAGTAGTAAGTAATAGTAATAGTTCTAATTTTGTTTCTAGTTTTGACAATAGTATCCCTGTTACTAAGACTTCTGATTGTGTTGAGTACAATAGCACTAACAATTTTGCAGAGTCAGAACAGATGGAGAACAATGATCGAACCTTGAAGGAGCTGGCTATAGCGGATGTAGTGTACCAACCTTGGTGCATCCAATATCCACAGTTGGAACCAGCTCAAACATATGAACTGAAATCTGGTCTTATAATTTGTTGCCTAAATTTCATGGTCTTACAGGAGAAGATCCTCACAAGCACTTAAAGGAATTCCATATGGTCTGTTCCACAATGAGGCCGCAAGGGATACCGGAGGACTACATCAAAATGAAGGCATTTCCATTTTCCTTGGATGGAGCTGCAAAGGATTGGTTGTATCTACAACTGGTTCTCTTCAACACCTAGGGAGATATGAAGTGCATGTTTCTAGAGAAATTCTTTCTAGCATCCAGAACCGTGACCATCAGGAAGGAAATCTGTGGGATAAGGCAACATTCTGGAGAAACTCTACATGAATACTGGGAAAGATTCAACAAGTTATGTGCCACATGTCCGCATCATCAGATCGAGCAATTGTTGATTCAATACTTCTATGAAGGTCTAATGATGATGGACCGAAGCATGATTGATGCTGTTAGTGGAGGAGCATTGATGGACAAGATGCTAGCAATAACAAGGCACCTGATCTCCAATATGGCGAGTAATACACAACAGTTTGGGATCAGAGGAGCTGGCCAACCCCAAATGGCGAATGAAATCGGCGCAGATGACAACTTGAGACTGGAAAACCAACTGATCATGTTGACATCATAGGTGAGCCAACTTGCTGTTGGACAAAACCAACCAAGCATAGCAACCACAGTTTGTGGTATATGTGCGTTGGTGCTCCAATCGGTCTCCTTTGGTAACCTTCGGCTTCTCAGTTCCTAGCCTGCATTTCCTCGATCGAGAGAAATGCCATTAGCAGCACCGTGCACCACCATGAGCGGAGGAGAGGAAAACGAGAGAGAATGAAGATAATGGACGCGGGAAAATATGAATGCCAAAGACCCTTAGTCGTTCAGAGTTTCGTTTATTTATACGGGAAGCCAAGCTAACCAACCTAACAGAATTACAAGTGAAATTCCTATTCTACCCTTGTTGTGACTTGCGTTGCAAGCTACTCCAGGAGATGATGTGGAGCTTGAGCTAGCACTAAGGTGACTCTTTATTACTGACGTGGAGCGCCACTTGGACCAAGCTCCTGATTATGCTATTGGCTGAATGGACCGAGTCTCGGCCTGGCTAAAAGGCTCTCGGCCTGGGCTTCCAGTGGCAGGCTGCGAGCTTTGCTGGACCTGCAATGAAGAAATAGTTAGCTTAATGTCTTGAATTAACACAGATTGTGTTTTTCTCTAATTCTAGGCCCTTAATCTGGATCTTAGCTAACAATCCTCTTTTAATTTCATGAATTGCTTAATGGCATTCTTCTTAGGTCCACTTAAGATGTGTATTTTATGACTCATCAAACCCCCACACTTAGCCTTTTGCACTCCTAGGCAAAATACGATGACTTGGACAAGGGAGATTTCGGTTGAGGGGGGAGAGATTCTTCCATTGACTTCCTCAAGTTTGACTAGACAAATTCGGCCTTTCTTCATCCCGGAACAAAGTGCTCATGCAGTCAGGGAGCTACTTCCCTTGGATCTTAGAGGCTTCCATGACTTATAGATGGGAGGAAGTGCCCCAAAGTGGTGGAACTCTTACTCATGTGCTCAATTTTCTCACTTCTCTCAAGTGTTTGGACTGTGTTTACACTCAGCATTGCATGAAATTGGTGCTACCATATCTTGACAGAGCTCTCTTCTTACACCTACAAAACACAACAGTCATGATCATTAGGACTTTTCTGGCTTGTAGCGAGGTTAGGGTTACGGGTAGGATAGAGTGTAGGAAAACTAGCTTCAGGACCCACGGGGAGGAGAGGAGCAATGGGGAGTGAGTTTTATCAGTATGAGGGCAGTCCCGGTTGCTGTGGTCTCCTTCCATCTTTATTTACTCGCCCTTTTTATATTCCTTCTTTTGTGTACTCATGCAGCTTGTTGATTTTATTTAGCTCAGCTGCCTATTTCTTATTTATATGTACTTTCTTTTCTTTTTTTTCTTTCATTCAATTTCTTTTCCTTTTTCTCTTTTGCTGAACATTTAGATGCTTTTTGACCGAATTCTGCTCCCTAGACTTCCCCCACACTTGATTTTGACTCACTCCCAAGATGATTCCAAGGCTCCTCGGCTTCCCGAGGGTGTTGTAAGATAATGGTTTTTCTGGCCTCGGCTTGTAGTGAGCTACAAAAAAAATGGTCAATTTAGGCCCAAAAGGGGGTGAACAAGGGTTGGCTTGTTTTCGGACAGCTTATTTGTCTCTGAGCTCATAAGAAATATGGCCTATATCATGTCATTCCTGCATGCGTAAAACAGTTGTATCCGGAGAGTTAAGGCAAAATACAACATACACAATTAACATGCTTTGCTAAAATCGCTCAAGAAGAAGGGAGATGGCGGGAATGTAAGCCATCACTGCTGCAAGGCTCAAATTCTCACACTGGCTGCTTTTGTTCCTTCACTCTGAAGGTTTCCTACCCCCATTTTTGCCACTTACTGCTTAGAACCCCAAAGGTTTGGTCCCCTTCAAGCAGAGGCTACCTCTGCTCGGGAATGAGGAGATTGCTTCTGCTGGTTCGTCAGACTCTCGAACTCAATAAAGAATTTCTCTCTAGTTTTGGCTCAGTAATTCTGCCAGGCCGAGACCATTTCTACTGTGGCCGACTCGGCTGGGAAGCTTTTATTAAAAAAAACTTAAGTAGCAGGAATTAAAAGTACTACTGAAATTAGAACAGTATACAGATATGAAAGAAACAATTTAGACTTAAAGAAAATGAAAAAGTTAGAGAAGAGAAGGGCATATATGAAATGAATGATCAGTTCCAATGGCCAGAACCCCCCCCCACACACACACACTTAATTTCGGCATTGTCCTCAATGCGAAGATGAAAGGGGTGGCCGAGATGGCCTAAGCTGTGCCATTTGGTGGAGTTGGTTCCATCAATGAAATGATCTCCGTGTTTTCTCCAATTGGTGCTAGACCTTCATGGAATGGTTTGACTTGGTGCCCATTGACCTGAAAGGTGCGGTTGGTCTATTCCTCTTTTAGCTACACTACACCATGGGGAAATATGTTAGTGATAACAAAAGGTCCATCCCATCTGGAGCGAAGCTTACCTACTATAAGCTTCAATCTGGAGTTGAATAGCAACACTTTTTGGCCAATGTGGAGGTATTTTCTCAGGATCTTTTGGTCGTGGAATTTTTTTACTTTTTGCTTGTAGATCCTGGCATTCTCATAGGCTTCCATGCGAAGTTCGTCTAATTCTTGAAGTTGGAATTTCCTATGCTCTCCTGCTTGGTCATAGGCCATGTTGCATTGTTTGACTGCCTAATAAACTTTGTGTTCTAGCTCTATAGGGAGGTGGCAGGCCTTCCCGAAAACAATCCGGTAGGGAGACATCCCTAGCGGTGTTCGGTATGTAGTCCTATGTGCCCATAGAGCATCCTCAAGGAGTTTGCTCTAGTCCTTCCTGTTGGGATTTGTCATCTTTTGTAGTGTATGCTTGATTTCCCTGTTGAACACTTCAGCTTGCCCATTTGTATGGGGATGGTATGTTGTAGCTATCCTGTGTGCCACCCCATATTTCTAAAGAAGGGAGGCAATGGCTCTGTTGCAGAAGTGACTTCTTTGGTCACTGATGAGCGCTTTTGGTACACCAAACCTGTAGAAAATGTTGCACTTAAGAAAGTCCAAGACAACCTTGGCATCATTGGTTCTGGATGGCTTCTACCCATCTTGAGACATAATCAACGGCAAGCAGGATGTATGAATAACCATTGGAGGCTGGGAATGGTCCCATGAAATCTATACCCTAGATGTCAAAGACTTCACAGAATAGAATAGGCTACTCGGGCATTTCATGTCTTTGGTTCAAGGCCATCCCTGCTTTCTGGCATTTTTCGCAGGTGGAGACGAATTGATGAGTGTCTCTGAAAATAGATGGCCAGTAAAGGCCACAGTCCAGCACTTTTCTGGCAGTCCAAGATGATCCGTAATGCCCTCCTCCAGGGGCCAAATGGCAAAATTGGAGGACCGAATTGATCTCGGTGTTAGGAATGCACCTGCGGATAATCTTATCATTGCATAGTCTCCATAGGTAGGGGTCATCCCATACGTAGTATTTGGCATCACTTCTGATATTCTCCTTGTAGGTCCGAGATGCCTCAGGTGGAAATTGAGATGTTGCCACGAAGTTGCAAATGTCGGCAAACCATGGCGTGGCCGTCTTGATGTGCAGGGAGTTGCTCATCGGGAACTCATCTCGGATAGGTAATTGTTCGCTTTCTCTTTCAATCCTGCTTAAGTGATCTGCTACAGAGTTTTCGGCACCCTTCTTATCTCTGATTTCTAAGTTGAATTCTTGGAGAAGAAGCATCCACCGGATCAGTCTCGGCTTGGCATCCTGCTTCTTCAGCAAGTACCTTAGAGCAACGTGATCAGAGAACACGACTATTTTGGAACCGAGAAGGTAGGAAAGAAACTTATCCAAGGTAAATACAATTGCCAGAAGTTCCTTCTCAGTTGTCGTGTAATTTTGCTGGGCCGGATCCATAGTTCTGGATGCATAGGCAATTACATGTGTCGGTTGGCTGACTCCGGCTCTCAGTCCAAGAACAGCTCCCAACGCCGAATTGGATGCATCACACATCAGCTTAAAAGGCAGGTCCCAGTTTGGTGCTTGCAAGATAAGTGTGGATGTGAGTTTGCTCTTTAGCTCATAGAATGCTTCAATGCAGGGCTGATCAAAATTGAATTCCACATCCTTTTGTAACAGTGTGGACAGTGGCAGGGCCAGTTTGCTGAAGTCTTTGATGAACCTTCTGTAAAAACCTACATGTCCTAGAAAAGAGCAAACTTCTCGTAGAGAAGTGGGGTTAGGAAGGGATGTGATAACATCTATTTTTTCTTTGTCCACTTCAATGCCTCTGTTGGAGACCAGGTGTCCCAACACTATTCCCTCGGTCACCATGAAATGGCATTTTTCGAAGTTGAGAACCAAGTTCGTGTCAGTGCATCTCTTCAACACTTTGGACAGGTTGTTCAGGCATGCATCGAATGATTCTTCATACACCGTGAAGTCATCCATAAACACCTCCATGCAGTCCTGTAGCAAATCCGAGAAGATGCTCATCATGCAGCGTTGAAACGTGCTCGGTGCGTTGCACAGGCCAAATGGCATGCGGGTGTACGCAAAGGTACCAAATGGGCAGGTGAAGGTAGTTTTGTGCTGGTCTTCAAGTGCAATGTGAATTTGCATGTATCCCGAGAATCCATCCAAAAAACAGTAGTGGGATTTCCCTACTATCTTTTCCAGCATCTGGTCAATAAAAGGCAAAGGAAAGTGATCCTTGCGAGTTGCCTGATTTAGTCTTTTGTAATCGATGCACACCCGCCAGCTGTTCTGAATCCTTATAGGTACCAACTCATCTTGTTGGTTTTTCATGACAGTCATCCTAGATTTTTTGGGTACCACTTGCACCGGGCTCACCCATTGACTATCCGAGATAGGGTAGATGATGCCTGCAACAAGCAGCTTTGTGACTTCTTTCTTGACTACATCTAGGATGGTAGGATTCATCCTTCGTTGCTGTTGCCTTATGGGCTTGATGTCCTCCTCCGTTAATATTCTATGCATGCATATGGAGGGGTTTATGCTTGGAAGGTCAAAGAGTTTCCACCCAATTTCTTTTTTGTGCTGCCTTAGGACTTTCAACAACTTCTCTTCTTGCTCTAGGAGGAGG
Source organism: Mucuna pruriens (assembly GCA_025330945.1). Lineage (NCBI taxonomy): Eukaryota > Viridiplantae > Streptophyta > Magnoliopsida > Fabales > Fabaceae > Mucuna > Mucuna pruriens. Next base: position 1,658,778 of record JAENHJ010000139.1, read on the forward strand.
TTGTTGGCGATGATGACTGGGAGCTGTTGTTCACTGTCCAAGTAGGCGTATTTCAGGTGATTTGACAATGGTTTCATCTCCATGGATGGTTGAGATGGAGATTCTTCAGTTGTAGGTCTCGGATCCATCTAGCCGGCTTGTTCTCAAATCGACATCATGATTGCCGACATGATCTCGGCACTATGCTGCCTCGGCCAACTCAGCATTTCGATTCTCGTCGTATCGAGGTCGGCCTTGACTTTATGTGCAACTTCCGACACGGATCCGGGTGGAACAATGAGCTTTTCGGCTTAAGTCTAGGCTTTACTGGCCGAGATGGTTTCAGCAAGTTTGTCAGCTTCTATGTTTGACTCTTCGGCCGAGTTGACTTTCATCCTTGCGTTGACTCGGCCTTCTTTGGCCGACTTCATTTCGGCTGTGAATATAGTTGCCAACTGTACAGGTAGAGGCTTTTTAGTCTCGGCAACTTTTACCTCTGCATTGTTCGTGCTCTCTGAGGTCTTAGGGTAGCAGACTTGATTTATTAACTCTGTCAACTCTCTTTCAAATGCCAAGTCACTGACGTTGCTATAATCATCCTCAAAGTCTGGGAACTCCTGTACTTCATCATGGTCGGTCTTTGAACAGTTGATTGATTCAGTGAGTTCAGCACAATCTTCCACTTTTGCATTGTAGCTGTCTAGTTGGAAGTACTCTTCAACTAGCTCTTCCATTATGTCTATGCCAAAGAGGGAATGGTCTTCAGTGGGGTGCTTCATGGCTTCAAAAATGTTCCGGCATGTACGTTAATCTTCGTCCTTGCTGTCATTAAAAATAGTCTCCCCAGTATCAAGGTTGATCCTTTTCCTGATGTCTTGTCCTCCATGTCAAGCACATAAAAGTCAGCTGGAAATATTAGTTCGTTCACTTGGACGAGAACATCTTCAAGAACTCCCAGGGGTTGCACGATACTTCTGTTAGCAAGCTGGATGGTCATCCCTGTGGGTTCCAGATCTCTGAAATTAAGGGACCTGTAAGTTGATGCTGGCATGACATTGATTGACACTCCTAGGTCTAGCATAGCATCATCAAATGTACAATCACCAATAGTGCATGGGACCGAGAAGATTCCGGGATCTCGGCACTTCTTTGGCAAGACCTGTGAGATTCCTGCAGTGGGGTTATTCCTGGTGAAAGTCGACACCACGCCACCTAGTTCTCGACTCCCCTTCATCTTTCTTCTTTTGTGTACACATAATTCCTTGAGGAATTTTGCGTACTTCGGAATTTGCTTGATCGCGTCGAGAAGTGGAATGTTGATTTCCACCTTCCAGAACATCTTCAGCAGCTCGTCATCAAAATCTGGTTTCCTTGCCAAGATGGTTCGGGATGGAAACGACAATGGGACAGCTGTCTGTGGATGAGATTGTGAGTCGGCTATTGCTTCAGAGTTGGCTTCGGCTGGCTACGGCACCTGATGCTGTGCAGGCTGAGGTAATTCCTTGTCGCTTCTAAGTGTTACTACATTAGCATTCCCTCTCGGATTCGGAATAGATTGACAGGGAAGGCTATTCAAACCGGCTGACTATATTTCACTCACAGTGTTTGCTAGCTGTCCTATTTGCATCTTGAGATCCTGGATGGTGGCGGTCATGTTTTGCTAGAATTGCATGTTGCTGGAACTTACTGATTGCTGAAATTCTAGGTTGCTTGTTGCCAGCTGCTTCATCAAGTCTTCTAGTGATGGTGAGTTGCCTTGAGTAGGAGTTCTCTGTTGCTGTGGTGGGAAGGATGGTGCTTGGTATTGTGAAGTCGGCGGTTGGTAACCAGCTGCTCCATAGGGTACATTTGGCATAGATCCGGCTCGTTGAGCTGCATATGGTCCTTGTTGTGGGCCTGGCCGGAATGGCTGTTTCCCATATGGTTGGTTATCGAACTGCCGAGGTTGATATGGCTGCTTCCCATATTGGAATCCTCCTACGGCTCCAACACTTTATGTTTGCACCGACTCGGTTTCTTGTAATGTGGGGCATAAATCGGTTGGATGCACCACTGAAGTACATATGCCACAGACCTTAGTTGTCGTGGCTAGATAATGTTGACTAACAGCCAACTGTCTCACCAGGGACGTCAACTCGGTCAGCTAGTTCTCCAGCCTTTGGTTGGAGGCTGCACCGATTTCATTCACTGATCGAGATGGGTTCGGCCCTCTCATCCCAAATTGTTGAGTGTTGCTTGCCATGTTCGAGATCAGGTGCCTTGCTACTGCTGGTGTTTTGTCCATTAGAGCTCCTCCACTAGCTGCATCGATCATACTCTTGTCCATCATTGATAATCCTTTGTAAAAGTACTAGATCAGCAGTTGCTCGCTGATCTGATGGTGGGGATAGGTGGCACAAAGCTTGTTGAAATGCTCCCAATACTCATGCAGAGTTTCTCCGGTATACTGCCTTATCCCACAGATTTCTTTCCTGATGGTCGCAGTCCTAGAAGCTGGGAAAATTTTTTCTAGGAAGGTCCGTTTCTTATCTCCCTAGGTGTTGAAGAGTGTTGGCTACAGATATAGCCAGTCCTTTGTGGCTCCATCCAGGGAGAATGGGAACGCCTTCATCTTGATGTAGTCTTCTGGGATTCCCTAAGGCCTCATCGTGGAACAAACCACGTGGAATTCCTTGAGATGCTTGTGGGGGTCTTCTCCTGCCAGACCGTGAAACTTGGGCAACAAATGTATCAAACCAGACTTCAACTCATAAGTCTAAGTCGGCTCCAATTGTGGATATTGGATACACCACAGTTGGTACACCACATCTGGAGTGGCTAGCTCTTTCAACGTCCTGTCGTGGTTCTCCATCTGCCCTGGCTCTGTGAAAATGTTAGTACTAGCAATAAAATGGCCAGTACCAAACTGGTCAGAGTTAATGACAGAATTTATACTACTATTGATATTTACTGTGGTATTTCTAATTTTCCGTAATCTACGTAAAGTTAGCTCTATCTCTGGATCAAAGGTATACAATGGGTCAGTGCTACTCCTAGTCATGCATCATGCAGAATTAAAGTAACTAAAGCAATAGTTAATTCTACTAAGAACAGAATAGGTAAGGAAATGAATGTGGTTAATATGTGATGCAGAGTTAAATGTTTCTAATATATCTATATGTATATATATTTTTGTTTGACAGTGAATTCACATAGAGATTTATTGAACAAATACAGACTCAACAGACTCTAAACAAAACTCTTACAAACTCGGATTCGACTCGGTTTACTTGGCACACGAAAACACAAAGGAACTTGTGTCCCCAGCAACGACGCCAATTTGATAGTATGTTCTTTTAGTCGTCTTAAACGCCTATCAAATAAATAAAGCTAAATATAGTGTAGTCAACCCTAGGTCATTCTTCTCAAGGGCACAGTGCATTCGTAATGTGTTTCAATGTGGAGTAAACAGGAGCAAAATCTAAGTGTAAAGTACTGACTCACCTCGGCACCGGCCGAGTCGCTCTCGGCAGAGACTGAGCTGAGTTGATCTCGGCAGAGATAATCCAGCTTGGTCTCGGCTAAGTGCAGACAGATGCTACAAAGGTGGATTATCTCTGTCTCAGACTTGAAAACGGTAAATGAAGGGGTTGGAATGCAATCGAAATCAAAACAGAGATTAACTACAATGCAAATGCAATTACGCTACTTCTAGTGCTACTGCTATCACTGTGTTCATGTTTGGTTCCAATAATCAAGGTCCTTCTAGTTCAATCACTCCAATTATAGTCCACATCAGCCTCCAGTGTTCTTATGGCAATCGCTAAAGGTCTGTCCCTTGCCATACCGAGGATTTACACAATCGTTACCTCATCAGTTAGCAGAGATTAAGTTCAAGCTGATTTTAGATTCTCAATTAACAATTATTAAGTGATTACCTACTGAATTAGCTAAACCAGTTCCAATCGGCTTAGTTTAACATTGTTCTGTTACCATGTGCAATCGCAACACAGTAATTGAACTAGATATTAGGAATGCAACAGAGATCAGAATTCAGAAAACACTTATATTATTGAAAACGAAATACAAACATAGGGCCTGGATTTGGTGATTCGATCTTCCACAACAATCGCCATAGCTGACGGCGATGATCCACCTCTAATAGCTAGGACGCTGAGGATCAGGTCCACCAGAGTGCGTTGGTGCTCCAATTGGTCTCCTCTGGTAACCTTTAACTTCTCAGTTCCTAGCCTGCATTTCCTCGATCGAGAGAAATGCCATTAGCAGTACCGTGCACCACCGTGAGCGGAGGAGAGGAAAACGAGAGAGAATGAAGATAATGGACGCGGGAAAATATGAATGCCAAAGACCCTTAGTCGTCCAAAGTTTCGTTTATTTATACGGGAAGCCAAGCTAACCAACCTAACAGAATTACAAGTGAAATTCCTATTCTACCCTTGCTGTGACTTGCGTTGCAAGCTACTCCAGGAGATGATGTGGCGCTTGAGCTGGCACTGAGGTGGCTCTGTATTACTGACGTGGAGCGCCACCTGGACCAAGCTCCTGATTGTGCTATTGGCTGAATGGGCCAAGTCTTGGCCTGGCTGAAAGGCTCTCGGCTTGGGCTTCCAGTGGCGGGCTGCGAGCTTTGCTGGACCTACAATGAAGAAATAGTTAGCTTAATGTCTTGAATTAACACAGATTGTGTTTTTCTCTAATTCTAGGCCCTTAATTTGGATCTTAGCTAACAATCCTCTTTTAAGTTCGTGAATTTCTTAATGGCATTCTTCTTAGGTCCACTTAAGATGTGTATTTTATGATTCATCAGTATCAGTACAGGAAGCAACCGTATCAGAGTCGACCATTTGATAATCAGTAGTATGGGAAGCAATCATTTTGGCGAGGGCCGAGTCAAGGGCCATATACAGCTCAAGATTCGAACTCGCACTAACTGCACCTCAAGGTCAACCAGGTTATCGACAACCGAGTTCGCAATACCAGGCACAATTCTAGTAGTAGTAAACATAGAGAGTGCCAGCTCAAGGCAACTCACCATCTATAGAGAACCTGATGAAGCAATTAGTAGCTAGAAACCTAGAGTTCCAACAAAACATGAACTCTAGTAAGATGCAGTTCCAGCAAAATATGAACGTCACCATTCAAGATCTCAAGACGCAAATAGGACAGTTAGCAAACACCGTGAGCCATTTGTAGTCGGTCGGATCTGGCAACCTTCCCTAATAATCAATTCCGAATCTGAGAGGGAATGTGAGTGTAATTACTCTGAGAAGTGGTAAAGAATTGCCACAGCCAGCACGACAACAGTTGTATAGACCGGTTGATGCCAACTCTAAGCTGAATGCCAACTAATAGATTCCCTAGCAAGACAAAATTGTCCCATTGCCATTTCCAACTCAAACTCTATCAATAAAGAAGCCTGAATCTGATGAAGAGCTTTTGAGGATGTTCCGGAAGGTGGAAATCAACATTCCATTCCTAGATGCCATAAAGCAGATTCCCATGTACGTAAAATTCCTCAAGAAATTGTGTGTGCACAAGAGGAAGAAGATGAAAGGAGGGGTGGAAGTAGGAGGCATAGTGTTAGTGTTGACCAGAAATAAAGACTTCATTGCAAGAGCAGAACAAGCGCCATTGGCGATTGTACCTTTGTTGATGCCATGTTGGACTTAGGAGCTTCATTTAATGTCATGCCAACGTCAATCTACAAATCCTTTAATTATGGTGATCTAGAACCCACTGGGATGACAATACAAATAGCAAATAGAAGTGTTGTTCAAACCTTAGGCGTTCTCAAAGATGTACTGGTCCAAGTTAATGAGCTGATTTTCCCAACCGACTTCTATGTGATGGATATGGAGGACGAGACATCAAGGAAGGGATCTACCTTAATCTTGGGGTGACCATTCCTCATGACTACCAGAACAAAGATTGATGTGCATGCCGGGATGCTCTCAATGGAATTCAGTGACACTGATAATGGCTTCTATTTCAGTCATTTTGAACTCTTATCAAATAACTAAAGTTAACTATAGCATAGCCAACCCTAGGTCATTCTTCTTAAGGACACAGTGTGCTCAGTTGTGATTTGGTGTGAAGCGAAATGTTATCGAATCTAAGGTGTAAAGTGTTGACTCTCCTCGGCAACTGGCCGAGTCTCTCTCGACAGGGACAGAGCCGAGATGATCTCGGCAGAGACAATCTGGTTTGGACTTGGCTGAGTGTAGACAGACACTACTGAGATGGGCTATCTCTGCCTCAGACTAGAAAACAGTAAACAGGGGGAATTTTGGATGTAAGCGAAGCAAAAAGTAAACTAAGACTATGAATGCAGTAAACATATACTATTGTTACTAGTTATCTCTTATTATTATTGTAAGTCCAAATCCAGTCCAGGTTCCACACTCCAGTTCTCAGTCCATATCAGCCTTGGGGAGTCTTATGGCAATCGCCAAAGGTTCGTCCATTGCCATATCGAGGATTTATGCAATCGCTACCTCATCAGTTGGCAGGGATTAAGTTCAAAGCTGATTTTAGGTTTTTAGTAACAATCGCTAAATGATTACCTACTAAATTAGTTAAACCAGTTCCAATCGGCTTAGCTTAACATTGTTCACAATTTAATTGTAATCACGGATTAAATCATGAATTAAAGTAGAGGAAGAGAATGGAAATAAGGAATGCAGAATGAAGTTGATTTAACAGAAACAGAATACAAATACAGTGGTTCTGAATTTAGGTGAATCCATCTTCCACGACGATCACCATGGTTGATGGTGGTGGTTCACCTCCGATAGCTTGAGCGTTGAGGATTAGCTCCACCAGAGTGCATCAATAATCTGATCGGTCTCCTCTGGCAGACTTCGGCTTCCTAGTCTCAAACCTTCACTTCCTCAATCGAGAGAAACACCAATGAGCACCGTGTACCACCGTGAAAATGGAGAGAGCGAGAAAATGGATATGGTGAGTGTGGAATCAGAGTGAATTCAACAGACGCGTAAAAAGTGCATAGCTCCTCCTATATAAACACGAGCTGTGATATGCTAATCCTAACGAATCCTAACAGAATTACAATGTGAATTTCCTATTCTACCCCTATGAAGATCTTTCAACGTGACGTGGCAGATTCCCTAAGAGTGACATGGCAGCTGAGCTAGCGTTGAGGTGGATAGCTAACGTGGACAACGTATTTTGGCCACTCTTTATTGGGCTGTAAGGGCTGCAAGGCATGAACTGCCGAGACGACTCTAGCTTGGACGAGATGGAGTCGGTCTGGTCGGGACGACTTCATCTCGGCTGAGACTCCTCTGTTGACCCTAGTCAACTCGGTTTGACCTGCAAAAGAAGGAGTGACACTTTTTATTAGCTAAGAAATCTGAATTAACACAGATTTGTATTTTCTCTATATTTATGCCCATAAAATGAATCTTAGCTAACAATCCTTTCTTAAGCACAGAATAGTCTTGCAAACATCCTTCTTGGGTGTTTAAAAGATGTATAAATTGTGACTCATCACACCTCCACACTTACCCTTTTGCACTCCTGGGAAAAATAAAATGAAAATCACTAGGGAGTTTTTAAAGGTAGAAAAGAATTTTTTCACTTGGCTTCCTTCAGTTCAACCAAGGCAGAGTCAGCACTCTGTCACCCCGGGATCAAGATATTCTAACAATCTGAAAATTACTTCTTCTGCGCTCTAGGCAAATTCATGACCTGCAAACCAGAGAAGGCAACCAAGAGTGACAAAGCTCTTATTTAAGCGAATAACTCCCTCGCTTCTCTCGTGTTTGGGCTTTGTATTTATACTCAACATTCATGGAACTGATATTACCATACTTTGACAAAACTCTCTTCTTACACTTGCAAAAATACACACAATTATGATCACTAGGACTTCTTTTCGGCTTGTAACGAGGCTGGGTCATGGGTAGGATTAAATATGGGAAAACTGGTTTCAGGACCCACAAGGGAGAGAGAAACAATGGGGAGCAAGCTTTATCAGCCTGAGGGATGATCCAAGATGCTGCCAATTCCTCCTTCTTGCTGCCACCAGCTCATTTTCTTTTCTTTTTCTTATTATACAAATTTATGCAGCTGCTTTCTTTGTTTATTCGTTTCAGGTCAGATTTTCAGCTGCTGCTCCACTTTTTCTTTTTCTTTCTTTCACTCGCCTTTATTCTTTTTCTTGTATTTTCGAGCCTTAGAGGGTGCTGAACAAATTTTCTTCCCGGAGTTTCCCCAACACTTGATCATGACTTACTCCTAAAACAATTCCAAAGCTCCTCTGCTCCCCTTGGGTGAGGTTAATTCATGGTTTTTCTGGCCTTGGCTTGTAGTGAGCTGTCAGAAAGAATGGTTAAATTAGGCTCAAATGGGAGAAAACAATAGACACGTTTGTTCAGGTAGGCTTTATTTAGCTCAAGGCTCTTAAGAAAACATGGCCTAGATTATGTCATTCCTGCATGTAATAACAGTTGTATCCAGAGAGTCAAGGCAAAATGTAGAATATACAGTTATCATGAATGCAAAAATCACACTAGAAGAAGAAGATAAATGGCAAGATTGTAAGCCATCAATATTTACAAAGGCTCAAAATCTCACACAGGCTGTATTTGCTCTGCCACAGGGGGTTTCCTTTTCAATTTTTTCAGTCAATTACTGACTAGAACACAAAAGTTTCACTCCCCTCAAGCTAGAGGAATCTCTTGCTAGAGCTACAGAATTACTTCCTACTGTCTTTTTCAAACTTTCAGAAGCCAGTTCAAGATTCTTTCCAAAACAATTTTGTTTTTGACAGAGATGACACATGACAGATTTAATAAAAACAAAATGACACATGACAGATTTAATCAAAATAAAATAAAATGAAACAACGCAATAAAACTAGAAGAATTCAGGAGGATGGGAATAGAAACAAGACAAAGCAATTGAAATGACTATAACATTATCCCACCCCCCCCCCACACACTAAAAATTTGTATTGTCCTCAATACGGTGCAAGGTCGTCTGGTGGAGATGGTTCCATCAATGAGATTATCTCCATGTCATGAGTGATTGGCGCTGGACCTTTATGGAATGGCTTAATCTGATGCCCATTGACCTGGAAGGTGCAGTTACTATGGTCATCTTTTAGCTGTACTGCACCATGGGGAAACACATTAGTGATAGCAAAAGGCCCATCTCATCTAGAACGAAGTTTACCTGCAATGAGCTTAAGGCGTGAGTTAAATAGGAGGACTTTCTAGCCAACTTTGAATTCTTTTCTCAGGATCTGCTGGTCATGGAATCGCTTGACTTTCTGCTTGTAGATCCTGGAATTTTCATATGCTTCCAAGCGGAGTTCATCTAACTCTTGCAGCTGAAATTTTCTCTGTTCTCCAGCTTGATCATAGGCCATATTGCACTGCTTAACAACCCAGTATGCTCTGTGTTCTAGCTCCACAGGAAGGTGACAGGCTTTTCCGAAAACAATCCTATAGGAAGACATCCCTAGAGGTGTCCGGTATGCAGTTCTATGTGCCCAGAGAGCATCCTCAAGGAGGCGGCTCCAGTCCTTCCGGCTCAAATTGGTCATCTTTTGCAATGTTTTCTTGATTTCCCTGTTAAACACTTCAGCTTGGCCATTTGTTTAGGGGTGGTAGGCAGTAGCAATTCTGTGTGCTACCCCATATTTCTGAAGAAGGGAAGCCATGGCTCTGTTACAGAAATGACTGCCTTGGTCACTTATGAGCGCTTTTGGCACACCGAACCTGCAGAAAATATTGGACTTCAGAAAGTCCACAACCACTCTTGAATCATTGGTTCTGGTGGCAATGGCCTCTACCCATCTTGATACATAATCCACGGCCAACAGAATGTATGAATAGCCATTGGAGACTGGGAATGGCCGCATGAAATCTATTCCCCAGATGTCAAAAATTTTACAGAACTGGATGGGTTGCTGGGGCATTTCATGCCTTCTGTTCATGGCCACTCCTGCTTTTTGGTAGTTTTCGCAGGTGGAGACGAATTCATGCGTGTCCCTGAAGATAGTTGGCCAATAAAGGCCACAGTCTAGCACTTTCCTAGCAGTCCGAGTTGATCCATAATGGCCGCCTCCAGGTGCTGAGTGACAGAATTGGAGGACCGAGTTGATCTCAGCTTCAAGAATGCACCTGTGGATGACTTTGTCACTGCATAGTCTCCAAAGGTAGGGATCATCCCAAATGTAGTATTTGGCATCACTTCGGAGTTTATCTTTGTATGCCCGAGATGCCTCTAGTGGAAACCGAGATGCCTCTGGTGGAAACCGAGATGCCTCTGGTGGAAACCGAGATGCTGCCACAAAATTACAAATGTCAGCAAACCATGCTGGAGACGAATTTATGTGCAACAAGTGCTCATCTGGAAACTCGTCTCGGATAGGTATTGGATCGCTGTCTCTTTCAATTCTGCTCAGGTTATCAGCTACAGAATTCTTAGCACCTCTTTTATCTCTGATTTCTATGTTGAATTTTGAAGGAGAAGCATCCACCGAATCAGTCTTGGCTTGGCATCAAGCTTCTTCAACAAGTATCTCAAAGCGGCATGATCAGAGAACACAATGATCTTTGAACCGAGAAGGTATGGGTAGAATTTGTCCAAGGCAAACACAATTGCCAATAGTTCCTTCTCAGTTGTTGTGTAATTCTACTGGGCCGGATCCATAGTTCGAGATGCATAGGCAATTACCTGCACCGGGAGGCCAGGTCCAGCTCTCTGGCCGAGAACAGCTCCTAATGTCGAATTGGATGCATCACACATTAGTTCAAATGGCAGGTCCCAGTTTGGTGCTTGCAGAATGGGGGCGGAGGTGAGTTTGTTTTTCAGCTCCTGAAATGCTTCAATACAGGGCTGGTCAAAGTTGAATTCCACATCCTTCTGTAGCAGCTTGGACAGAGGCAGGGCAAGTTTGCTAAAATTCTTGATGAATCTTCTGTAAAAGCCTGCATGTCCTAGAAATGAGCGAACCTCTCTCATAGAAGAGGGGTTTGGAAGGGATGATACGATGTTTATCTTAGCCTTATCCACTTCAATACCTCTGTTGGATACCAGGTGGCCTAACACTATTCCTTCAGTCACCATGAAGTGACATTTTTCAACGTTCAGCACGAGATTTGTGTCAGTGCATCTCTTCAACACCCTTGATAGATTATTCAGGCATGCTTCAAATGAGTCAGCATACACCGTGAAGTCATCCATGAATACCTCCATGCAGTCCTGCAGCAAGTCCGAGAAGATGCTCATCATGCAACGTTGAAATGTACTCGGAGCATTGCAGAGGCCAAATGGCATGCGTGTGTACACAAAGGTACCAAATGGGCAGGTGAAGGTTGTCTTATGCTGGTATTTAGGTGCAATATGTATCTGCATGTAGCCTGAGAATCCGTCTAGAAAATAATAGTGGGATTTCCTAGATAGCTTTTCCAGCATTTGATCAATGAAGGGCAGAGGAAAATGATCCTTGCGAGTTTCCTGATTCAATTTTCTGTAGTCGATGCACACTCGCCAACTGTTCTGAATCCTTGTTGGTACCAGCTCATCTTGCTTGTTTTTCATGACGGTCATCCCAGACTTCTTCGGCACTACTTGCGTAGGGCTCACCCATTGGCTGTCCGAAATAGGGTAGATGATCCCTGCAGCAAGGAGTTTGGTGACCTCCTTTTTAACCACGTCCAGGAGTGTTGGATTCAGTCTTCTCTATTGCTGCCTAATGGGCTTGATCTCCTCCTCCATCAATATTCTATGCATGCAGATGGAGGGGTTTATGCTAGAAAGGTCAGAAAATTTCCACCCTATTGCCTTCTTCTGTTGCCTTAGGACCTCCAACAACTTGTCTTCTTGCTCTTGGCGGAGATTGCTAGCAATGATAACCGGGAGTTGTTTTTCCTTGTCCAGGTAGGCATATTTCAGGTGATTCGGCAATGTTTTTAATTCCATGGGTGGTGGCGGTAATGGAGATTTTTCGATTTCTGAGTTTGGATCCGAGTGGCCGACTTGATCTTGATTCGGTACCAAGTGTGCCGACATGATTTCGGCCTTTGGCTGCTTCAGCCTGCTCGAGTTTGCTGCTTCGCTTCTTATCGGATTAGAGTCGGCATTGGCTTCTAGCGTTCCTTTTGAGTCGGATCCGGATGGACCATTCATTTCTATTACAGTATGAGTCGGGTCTTCTTTGGCCGGGATGGTCTCGGCGAGCTTGTCGGCCTTGACATTTGACTCTTCGGCCGAGTTGACCTTGACTTCTACCTTGACCCGGCCTTCTCTGGCCGACTCATTCTCGGTCGTGAAAATTGTCGCTAAGTGTGCAATGGAAGACTTTTCAGCTTCAGCGACTTTGTTTTCTGCATCATTCATATACTCTGAGTGTTTTGGGATGTAGACTTGGTCTAACAATACGAACAGTTCCACTTCAAAGGCCACGTCAGCAACATCATTATGATTGTCCTCAAAGTCGAGGAGGTCTTCTATTTCCTCATGCTCAGCCTCTTCATTTGTCACTCCTGGGCAGTTGCTTTCATCATTCTCAGCAGACTCCTCAATGTTTCCACTGCTGCCACTTAGTTGAAGATATTCTTCAACTAGTTCATCAAGTACATCAATGCCAAATAGGGAGTGGTCTTCGGTTGGGTGCTTCATAGCTTTGAAAATATTGAATTGCACCAAGGCGTCACCGAAATCCATGGAGAGCGTCCCTGCATGCACGTCAATCTTTGTTCTGGCTGTCATCAAGAAAGGTCTTCCCATAATTAAGGTGGATTCCTTCCCGGATGTTTCGTCCTCCATGTCTAGCACGTAAAAATCAGCTGGAAATATTAGTTCATTGACTTGGACGAGAACATCCTCGAGAACTCCCAAGGGCTGGACAATACTCCTGTTTGCTAGCTGAATGGTCATCCCTATAGGTTCCAAGTCACCAAAATTCAAGGACCTGTAGATTGATGTGGGCATGACATTAATTGAGGCTCCCAGGTCCAACATGGAATTGGCAAAAGTGCATTCGCCGATGGTGCATGGGACCAAAAAGACTCCAGGGTCTCTGCATTTCTTTGGCAAAGTTGAAGCACCTGTAGTGACTACTTCATTCTGTGTCAGAGCCGACACCACACCTCCAATTTCCTTGCTCCCCTTTATTTTTCTCCTTTTGTGTACACACGATTCCTTGAGGAATTTTGCGTACTTAGGGACTTGTTTAATAGCATCGAGGAGTGGAATATTGATTTCCACCTTGCGGAACATCTTCAGCAATTCTTCATCCGACTCTGGCTTCCTTGCCGAAGTGGTCCGAGATGGAAATGGCAATGGGACAGTTATCCCTGGCCGAGACTACAAGTCGGCATTTGACTCGGAGTCGGCTTCAGCTGGTCTCGGCAACTGCTGCAGTGTAGGTTGGGGTAATTCTTTCCCACTTCGAAGAGTGACTACACTGGCATTCCTCCTCGGATTTGGAATGGTTTGAGAGGGGAGGTTGCTGGATCCTGCCGACTGTAGTTGACTTACAGTATTGGCTAACTGACCAATCTACGTTTTGAGGTCCTGGATGGTGGCGGTCATGTTCTGTTGGAACTGTAATTGTTGGAGCTCACTAATTGTTAGAACTCCAGGTTGTTGGTTGCAAGCTGCTTCATCAATTCTTCCAGAGATGGAGAGTTGCCTTGTGTAGGCACTCTCTACTGTTCTGTTGCTTACTGTTGTTGGAAAGGTGGTGCTTGGTAATGTGGAGTCGGCTGTTGATAACCAGCTTGCCTCTGGTAGTTATTCGGTGTGGATCTGAATTGTTGGGCTGCATATGGCCCCTGATTCGATCCCGGCCGAAATGGCTGTCTTCCATGCGGCTGGCTATCAAATGGCCGATTCTGATACAGTTGCTTCCCGTATTGAAATCCACCTATGGCTCCAACAATCTCTGGTTGGTCCGACTCGGTTTCTTGGAGAGTAGGGCACATGTTAGTGGGGTGCTCCACGGAAGTACATATGCCACATACTTTCGCTGCCATGGCTGGTTGGTGTTGTCCAACTGCAAGCTGTCTCACCAATGATGTCAATTTGATCAGCTGATTCTCCAGCCTCTGATTGTAGGCTGCACCGATTTCATTCACCATCCGTGTTTGATTTGGCCCTCTGATCCCAAATTGTTGTGTATTGCTTGTTATATTAGAGATCATATGCCTTGTTGCTGCTGGCGTTTTATCCATCAGGGCTTCGCCACTAGCTGCATCGATCATGCTTTTGTCCATCAGCGATAATCTTTCATAGAAATACTGGATCAACAACTGTTCACTGATCTGGTGATGCGGACAGGTGGCACAGAGTTTGTTGAACCTCTCCCAGTACTCGTGCAGTGTTTCTCCTGTATGCTGCCTTATCCCACATATTTCCTTTCTGATGGACGCAGTGCGGGATGCCGGAAAGAACTTCTCCAGGAAAGTGCACTTCATGTCTCCCCTAGTGTTGAAAAGTACTGGCTGAAGATATAGCCAATCCTTCGCTGCTCCATCCAGAGAGAATGGAAATGCCTTGATTTTGATATAGTCCTCCGATATCCCCTGCTGCCTCATTGTAGAGCAAACCACATGAAATTCTTTAAGATGCTTGTGAGGGTCTTCTCCTACAAGACCATGAAACTTAGGCAACAGGTGTACGAGACCAGACTTTAACTCATATGTTTGAGCTGGCTCCAGCTGTGGGTATTGGATACACCAAGGTTGATACACCACGTCTGGAGTTGCTAATTCCTTCAGTGTTCTATCGTTATTCTCCATTTGTCTTGATTATGCAAAAACGTTAGAACTAGAAGCAAAACTGTTAGTGTAAGACTGGTTAGAGTCAGCGACAGAATCTATACTCCTACTAGTATTTACTACAATGTTCCTAATTTTTCGTAATCTACGTAAGGTTAATTCTATCTCTGGGTCAAAAGCATACAATGGGTCAATATTACTCCTAGTCATGCATTGTACATATTATGCAGAAGAATCAGAAATGAAAACAGTATTTGAAATAGTAAATGCAGAAATGGAAACTATAATTATCAGATAACTAACTAATGGAACTATAACGATGGAATATAGAAAGGGCGCAATGCAGAAAGAATACAAGTCGACTACAAGAATATGAAAGGAATGCAAAAAGAATGCAATGCAGATATGTGTTTTTTTGGCGGTGAATTCTCGCAGAAAAATTAACAACACTTAACACGCTTTTATTTAGGATCCCATAAGGACAGACACATACAAAATCAACGACTCAATTGACTTGACAGACACACTTCACAAACTCGGGGTTCAACCTCACTTAGCTTGGCACACAAAGACATAAAAGAACTTGTGTCCCCGGCAACGGCGCCAATTTGATGATGGCTTCTTTTTCAATCATTTTGAACTCTTATCAAATAACTAAAGTTAACTATAGCATAGCCAACCCTAGGTCATTCTTCTCAAGGACACAGTGTGCTCAGTTGTGATTTGGTGTGAAGCGAAATGTTATCGAATCTAAGGTGTAAAGTGTTGACTCTCCTCGGCAACTGGCCGAGTCTCTCTCGGCAGGAACAGAGCCGAGATGATCTCGGCAGAGACAATCTGGCTTGGTCTCGGCTTAGTGCAGACAGACACTACAGAGATGGGCTATCTCTGTCTCAGACTAGAAAACAGTAAATAGAGGGAATTTTGAATGTAAGCGAAGCAAAAAGTAAACTAAGACTATGAATGCAGTAAACATATACTACTGTTACTAGTTATCTCTTATTATTATTAATTAACTATGTTCGTGCTCAGTCCTGTAAGTCCAAATCCAGTCCAGGTTCCATACTCCAGTTCTCAGTCCATATCAGCCTTGGGGAGTCTTATGGCAATCGCCAAAGGTTCGTCCATTGCCATACCGAGGATTTATGCAATCGCTACCTCATCAGTTGGCAGGGATTAAGTTCAAAGCTGATTTTAGGTTTTCAGTAACAATCGCTAAATGATTACCTACTAAATTAGTTAAACCAGTTCCAATCGGCTTAGCTTAACATTGTTCACAATTTAATTGCAATCGCGGATTAAATCATGAATTAAAGTAGAGGAAGAGAACGTAAATAAGGAATGCAGAATGAAGTTGATTTAATAGAAACAGAATACAAATACATTGGTTCTGAATTTAGGTGAATCCATCTTCCATGACGATCGCCATGGTTGATGGTGGTGGTTCACCTTCGATAGCTTGAGCGTTGAGGATTAGCTCCACTAGAGTGCGTCAGTAATCTGATCAGTCCCCTCTGGCAGACTTCGGCTTCCCAGTCTCAAACCTGCACTTCCTCGATCGAGAGAAACGCCAATGAGCACCGTGTACCACCGTGAAAATGGAGAGAGCGAGAAAATAGATATGGTGAGTGTGGAATCAGAGTGAATTCAAAAGACGTGTAAAAAGTGCACAACTCCTCCTATATAAACACGAGTTGTGATTGATGATGTGCTTTTTTCTAGTCGTTTTGAACGCTTATCAAATAACTAAAGCTAACTATAGTATAGCCAACCCTAGGTCATTCTTCTCAAGGACACAGTGCGTTCTAAGTGTGCTTCGATGTGGAGCAAACAGAAGTAGAATCTAAGTGTAAAATACCGACTTGTCTCGGCACTGGCCGAGTTGCTCTCAACAGAGACTGAACCGAGTCGACCTCGACAGAGACAATCCGGCTTGGTCTCGGCTAAGTGCAGACAGACGCTACAGAGATGGACTACCTCTGTCTCAGACTTAAAGGCAGTAACGAGGGGGGTTGGAATGCAATTGAAATCAAAACAGAGGTTAACTACAATCAAAACTGAAATTAACTACCATGCAAATGCAATTACGCTACTCCTAATGCTATTGCTATTACGACGTTCATGTTTAGTTCCAATAATCAAGTTCTTTTTGATTCAATCACTCCAATTACAGTCCGCATCAGCCTCCAGTGTTCTTATGGCAATCGCCAAAGATCCGTCCCTTACCATACCGAGGATTTACACAATCGCCACCTCATCAGTTGGCAGAGATTAAGTTCAAGCTGATTTTAGATTCTCAATTAACAATCGTTGAGTGATTACCTACTGAATTAGCTAAACCAGTTCCAATCGGCTTAGTTTAACATTGTTCCGTCACCATGTGCAATCGCAACGCAGTAAATGAATTTAGATATCGGAAATGCAATAGAGATCAGAATTCAGAAAACACTTATATCATTGAAACAAAATAAAAACATAGGGCCTGGATTCGATGATTCCATCCTCCACAACAATCGCCATGGACGACGGTGATGATTCACCTCTGCTAGCTAAGATGCTGAGGTTCAGATCTACCAGAGTGCGTTGGTGCTCCAATCGGTCTCCTCTGATAACCTTCGGCTTCTCAGCTTCTAGCCTGCATTTCCTCAATCGAGAGAAACGCCATTAACAGCGCCGTGTACCACCGTGGGCGGAGGAGAAGAAAACGAGAGAGAATTTGGAAATTATGGACGCGGGAAAGTTTGAATGCCATAAAGCCCCTATTCGTTCAGAGTTCTATCTATTTATACAAGAGTGGACACAGCTAACGATGCTAACAGAATTACATGTACAATTCCTATTCTGCCCTTGCTGTGACTTCATTGCAAGCTACTCAGGTAGTGACGTGGAGCTGAGCCTGGCCCCCAAGGTGGCTCGATTCTGACGTGGAGTTCCACCTAGATCTTCCTAACGGGCTCCCTGCATGGGCCGAAGTCTCGGCTTTGGCCGAGAGGCTCGGCTTGGGCTTCTAATGGCAGGCTGAGCTTGGCTGGACCTGCAATGAAGAGATAGTTAGCTAAAAACCTTGATTAAGCACAGATTGTGTTTTACTCAAGTTTAGGCCATTAATCTGGATCTTAGCTAACAGTCATCTTTTAAGCTCGTGAGTTGCTCAATGGTGCCCTTCTTAGGTCCACTTAATATGTACATTTTATGACTCATCAGTGATATGCTAATCCTAACGAATCCTAACAGAATTACAATGTGAATTTCCTATTCTACCCTATGAAGATCTTTCAACGTGACGTTGCAGATTCCCTAAGAGTGACATGGCAGCTGAGCTAGCGTTGAGGTGGATAGCTAACGTGGACAACGTATTTGGGCCGCTCTTTATTGGGCTGTAAGGGTTGCAAGGCATCATCTGCCGAGACGACTCTGGCTTGGACGAGATGGAGTCGGTCTGGTCGGGACGACTTCATCTCGGCTGAGACTCCTCTATTGACCCTAGTCAACTCGGCTTGACCTGCAGAAGAAGGAGTGACACTTTTTATTAGCTAAGAAATCTGAATTAACACAGATTTGTATTTTCTCTATATTTATGCCCATAAAATGAATCTTAGCTAACAATCCTTTCTTTAGCACAAAATAGTCTTGGAAACATCCTTCTTGGGTGTTTAAAAGATGTATAAATTGTGACTCATCAGACACCCTGGTGCAGTTTAATATTTTCGAAGCCATTGATAATAGCTTCTTTTTAGTCGTTTGAACTCTTATCAAATTACTAAAGCTAACTATAGTATAGTCAACCCTAGGTCATTCTTCTCAAGGGGACACAGTGCGTACAGTTGTGATTTGGTGTGAAGCAAAGTGTAATCGAATCTAAGATGTAAAGTGTTAACTCTCCTCGGCACTGGCCGAGTCGCTCTCGGTAGAGACTAAGCCGAGATGATCTCGGTAGAGATAATCCGACTTGGTTTCGACTGAGTGCGAACAGATGCTACAGAAATGGACTATCTCTGTCTTAGACTACAAGCAGTAAACAGGGGGGATTGAAGTGCAAGTAAAGCAGAAAGTAAACTAAAATTATGAATGCAGTAAACATATACTACTAGTAGTAGTTATCTACTATTATTATTTAACTATGTTCATATTCAATTCTGTCGGTCCAAGTCCAGTCCAATTTCCACGCTCCAGTTCTCAATCCATATCAGCCTTGGGAAGTCTGATGGTAGTCACCAAAGGTTCGTCCATTGCCATACCGAGGATTTATGCAATCGCTACCTCATCAGTTGGCAGGGGATTAAGCTCAGAGCTGATTTTAGGTTCTCGATTAACAATCGTTAAATGATTACCTACTGAATTAGTTAAACCAGTTCCAATCGGCTTAGCTTAACATTGTTCCCAATTTAATTGCAATCACGGATTAAATCATGAATTAAAGTAGAGGAAGAGAATGGAGATAAGAAATGCATAATGAAATTGATTTAATAGAAATAGAATACAGATACAGTGGTTCTGAATTCAGGTGGATCCATCTCCCACAACGATCGCCATGGTTGACGGTGGTGGTTCACCTCCGTTCGCCTGAGCGCTAAGGATCAACTCCACCAGAGTGCGTCAGTAATCTGATCGGTCCCCTCTAACAGACTTCGGCTTCCCAGTCTTAAACCTTCACTCCCTCGATCGAGAGAGACGCCAAAGCAGCACCGTGCACCACCGTAGAACGGGGGGAAACGAGAGCGAGAAAATGATATGGTGAGTGTGGAATCAGTGAATTCAAAAACACGTAAAAAGTGCACAACTCCTCCTATATATACACGAGCTGTGATATGCTAATCCTAACGAATCCTAACAGAATTACAATATGAATTTCCTATTCTACCCCTATGAAGATCTTTCAACGTGACGTGGCAGATTCCCTAAGAGTGACATGGCAGCTGAGCTGACGTTGAGGTGGCCACCGAGCTGGGGAGTTGATGTGGTCAATACAATTGGGCTGCTCTTTATTGGGCTGCTGGGCTGCTAGGCATGGACTGCCGAGACGACTTTGGCTTGGCCGAGATGGAGTTGGTCTGGCCGGGACGACTTCATCTCGGATTTGACTCCTCTATTGACCCTGGTCAACTCGACTTGACCTGTAGAAGGAGGAGTGATACTTTTTATTGGCTAAGAAATCTGAATTAACACAGATTTGTATTTTCTCTATATTTAAGCCCATAAAATGAATCTTAGCTAACACTCCATTCTTAAGCACAGAATAGTCTTGCAAACATCCCTCTTAGGTGTCTAAAAGATGTATAAATTGCGACTCATCAGCCATGAAGCACCCCACCGAAGACCATTCACTCTTTGGCATAGATCTCAGTAATGAACTAGTTGAGGAGTGTCTTCAACGAGATAACAATGGTGAAGGTATTTTAGATTTTGCTGGAGACGCTGAAGCATTCGACTACTTAAGGTCTATAATAGATGAGGCCGACTATGATAATTTATGGGAGGTACATGATCTTTCTGACTCCGAGGATGATAACATTGACCTTGTCGACCTGAGTTAAGAAGCTTAATTGCTTAAGTTAATGGACCAAGTATGCAAGCATGAAGACCCAGAGTGTTCAAATAATACAAAAGTCCAAGTTGTCGAGACCAAAAAGTTATTCCCAACACAAGTGGCAACGATGTTCATTAAGGAGTATGACTCAGCCAAAAGAAGCCGAGGTCAAGAGAAGACTGAAGTCAACCCGGCCACAAAGACAAGTGTTGAGGCTGACTTGATTGAGCATACACGAGCCGAGAGTAACTCAACCAGTAAAGACCAGAAGCAAGCAAGAGTCGAATCTATTTTGGACAATCAAGTCCAGAACCATGTTCCATTCAGATTTGATTCTAGTACAAGAAAAAATGTCGAGTCCAACTTCAATTTGACAAGAGCCAATTCTAGCCCAGTCAATAGGAGTCGGCCATAGAAACTAAAGGCCAAGATCATGTTGGCACACCTGGTGCCGAATCCAAATCAAGTCGGCCAGTTAGATCTGAAAGCAACTAATGACAACTCTTTATCTTTGTCACCACCCACAGAACTAAAACCATTGTCAAGTCATTTGAAATACGCATATTTGGATAATGAGCAGCAACTTCCAGTCATCATTGCCAACAATCTCCACCAAGAGCAAGAGGATAAATTGCTGCATGTCCTAAGGCAACATAAGAAGGCAATTATTTGGAAATTATCTGACCTTCCAGGCATAAATCCCTCCATCTGCATGCATAGAATTTTAATGGAGGTAGAAGCCAAGCCCATATGATAACAACAAAGAAGGTTGAATCTGACTATCCTAGACGTGGTCAAGAAAGAAGTGATGAAGCTGCTAGCTGTAGGGATCATCTACCCCATCTTAGACAGCCAGTTGGTTAGCCTTGTGCAAGTAGTACCTAAGAAGTCTAGGATGACTGTCATGAAAAACCAGCACGACGAGTTGGTACCTATGCAGGTTTAGAACAATTGGCGAGTTTGTATCAACTATAGAAGATTGAATCAGGCTACTCACAAGGATCACTTTCCTTTGCCTTTTATTGATCGAGTCTTGGAGAAACTCGTAGGAAAATCCCATTATTGCTTTCTAGATGGCTTATCTAGATATATGCAGATTCACATCGCACCTGAAGATCAATACAATACTACTTTCACTTGCCCATTTGGTACCTTTGTGTACATTCGCATGCCATTTGGCTTGTGCAATGCGCTGAGTATGTTTCAACGCTACATAACAAGCATCTTCTCAGACTTGCTGTAGGATTGCATGGAAGTATTTATGGACGACTTCACAGTGTACGCTGACTCATTTGATGCATGTTTGGAAAATCTATCCAAGGTGTTGACAAGATGCATAGATACAAACCTTGTACTCAACTTTGAAAAGTGACACTTCATGTTGACTGAGGGAATTGTGTTGGGACATCTGGTATCCAACAGAGGCATCGAGGTTGAAAAATCAAAGATTGACATCATCACCTCTTTTCCAAACCCTGCTTCTGTGTAGTAGGTTTGCCCATTTTTAAGACATGCAGGGTTCTACAGAAGATTTATCAAAAATTTCAGCAAGGTTGCCCTGCCACTGTCCAAACTGCTACAAAAGGATGTGGACTTTAAATTTGACCAACCCTACGTTGAAGCCTTCCAGGAGCTGAAGAACCGACTCGCATCTACCCCTATTCTTCAAGCACCTAACTCAGAGCTTCCATTTGATCTTATGTGTGACACGTCTAATTCAACATTAGGAGCCGTCTTAGGCCAGAGAGATAGAGTCGGCAAACCAATGCATGTAATTGCCTATATGTCCCGTGGACCCGGCCCAGTTAAATTACATAAAAATTGAAAAGGAGCTACTAGCAATTGTATTTGCCTTGGAAAAATTTCGTTCTTACCTATTGGGCTCCAAAATCATTGTGTTCTTTGACCATGTTGTATTGAGATTCTTGCTGAAGAAGCCAGACGCAAAGCTGAGACTGACTCGATGGATGCTTCTCTTCCAAGAATTGATCATAGAAATTAGAGATAAAAAGGGTTCTGAAAAGTCTGTAGTACACTATTTGAGGCAGATCGAGAGGGAGAGTGACCCGATACCTATCCGAGATGAATTCCACCAAAGACATCCCGGCTATACAAGGAGAGACTTCAAAGCGATGCCAAATATTTCATATGGGATGATCCTTACCTTTGGAGACTCTACAATGATCAAGTCATTTGTAGGTGCATTCTTGATGCCAAGATCAAATCGGTCTTCCAATTTTGTCATGCAACATCTAGAAGCGGCCATTATGGATCAACTCGGACGACCAGGAAAGTACTTGATTGTGGGTTTTATTGGCCCACCATTTTTCGACACGCCTATCAATTCGTCTCCACCTACGAAAAATGCCAAAAAGCTGGAATGGCCATAAGGAGAAGGCATAAAATTCCCCAACAACCTATCTTGTTCTACAAAGTCTTTGACGTTTTGGGTATTGATTTCATGGAGCCTTTCCTGGTCTCCAATGGTTATTCATACATTCTACTTGCCATAGATTATGTATCACGATGGGTAGAGGCCATAGCCACCAAAACCAACGATGCTAGGGTTGTAATGTATTTCCTAAAGTCTAATATCTTCTGTTGGTTTGGTGTGTCGAAAGCGCTCATAAGTGACCAAGGTAGTCACTTCTGCAATAGAGCCATGCCCTCCTTACTCCACAAGTATGGGGTGGTGCACAGAGTTGCCACAGCATACCACCCCTAGACAAACAACCAAGCTGAAGTATTGAAGAGGGAAATCAAGAAAACACTCCAAAAGATGACCAATTTCTTTAGTATTGCATGAAACAGTAAGAAGCAATGCAGAACCCTGGAGGAAAGATTTTTCAAACTTGATAGGGAGTGAAATTTCTGCATCTTTAGGTAGTAGGTGATAGAAAAACAAAAAAAGATACACCATTAAGTGGCAGAGCAACTATCCGTGTGAGAATTTTTGAGCTTGTGTACATATAAATGCCTTTGCATTTTTCCATTCTCTCCTTTCTTGTGTGATTTTTTCATCCATGTTAGCTGTGTATCCTAGATCTTGCCTTGACTCTCTAGATATATCTGGTTTCACATGCAAGAATGAGATGTTTTGGGCCATGTTTTTAATAAGCCTCGAACCAAATGGACCTACCTTGAAAAATTTATCCCTTGTTTACCCTCTTTGAGCCTAAATAACCATTTTTCTGATATGAAAGCTCATTACAAGCCAAAGCCGGAAAACCATGATCAACCCCAACCTTAGGGAACAGAGGAGCTTTGGCATTATTCTGGGAATGGGTCTCGTTCCAGTGTGGGGGAGACACCCGGGGACATAGCAAGAGTAGTGCATCCAAAAAGGGTTGAAAATGAAAAAGAAAGAAAAAGCAGTGTAGAATGAAACAGAGAAAGGGAAAGCAGCCAAAAGTAATAAGCTATAGCAAAACTATAGCATAAAGCTACAAAACAAGAAGTGAAAAGAGAAGGAAAGAAAAATGGAAAAATGGAAAGAAAAGAAGCGAGCAAGAATGTTTCAAATAGAATCATAGTGTCCTGGGAAATCCTCCATACTTGCGAACTCACTCTCCATTGCTTCTTTCTTCCCTGTGGTTAGGAAACTCACTTTCCCATCTTGTACCCCTCCTTTTAACCCTGGCCATGTTACAAGTTGAGAAGAAAGTCCTTTTGATCAATACTGCATGTGTTTCTAAAGGTATGGAAGGAGAGGCTAGTCAAGGTTGGGTAGTACCAGTTGCATGGGATGATCGAGTGTATATATAATCCAAAACACTTGAGAGACTGAGAGAATATTTTCCAAAGAGAGAGCTCTATCACTTCTCAGTCACTCTTGATGTTTGTAGGTCACTTATTTGCCTTGGTTGTGGAAAAAGTAATTTTCATATAGTGCTTAAATATCTTAATCCCGGTGTGAATGAGTGCCAACTCTATTTTGTCTTAACTTAAGAATTCATTTAAAAACTTTTCTTTGAAGAACTCCCCTAATGATTAAATCTGATTTTGCCCAGGAGTGCAAAAGTGTAAGTGTGTAGGTCTGATGAGTCACATTTTATGCACCTTACAAGGACTTAAGATGGGTGTTTTTGAGATTATTTGGTGCTTAAGAATCGAGTCTTCGCTAAGATTCATATTATGGACCTAGAAATTAGGAAAGTATAAATTTGTGCTAATTTGAGGGTCTTAGCTAATAAAAGATTCATTCCTTTTTGCAAGCCAAAACCAGATGATCTTGGTCTATCAAGAGAGTCTAGGTCCAGGAGAGCCGTCCCGGCCAGACCGACTCCTTCCTGGATCGGTTGACTCTGTAGTCCAGCAGCCCAAATGGAGCAGCCCAATCAGGTGACCCAATTTAGGCACACCCAACTCAGCTCCATGCAGCTTAGCTGCCACGTTGATAAGAGCGTGTTTAGTTGTCTCAACGCACATCAAATAAACTAAAGCTAACTATAGCATAGTCAACTCTAGGTCGAATTTTCTCAAGGACACAGTGTGTTCGATTGCAAATTAGTGTGAAATGACATGATGCAGAATCTAAATTGTAGAGTGTTGACTCGTCTCAATCACTAGCTGAGTTGCTCTCGGCAGAGACTGAGCCGATATGGTCTCGGTAGAGACTTATCAGACTTGGACTCGGCTGATTGCAAACTTGGCACAATATAGTTGGACTAACTCCATTTCAGACTTAGAAAGCAGGAAATAGGGGGGTTGGAATGTGAGTAAAGTAAAACAGAAAGTAAACTAAACTGTGGATACAAAGAGAATGTACTACTATTATGAGTATTACTATTATTGTTATTACGATATAACTATGTTCATGTTCAGTTCCATTAGTCCAAGTCTAGTCCAATTTCTTCACTCCAGTTCTCAATCCATATCAGCCTTGGGAATTCTTATGACAATCGCTAAAGGTTTGTCCATTGCCATACCGAGGAATTATGCAATCGCCACCTCATCAGTTGGCAGGGATTAAGTCTAGAGCTGATTTTAGGTTCTTAATTAACATTCATTAGTTGATTAACTACTGAATTAGTTAAACCAGTTCCAATCGGCTTAGCTTAACATTGTTCACGTTCCAAATGCAATTGCGATTTAGATTATGAATTAAAGAAAAGAAAAAGAACTGAGTTCAAAAATGCAGAATGAATTTGATTAATGGAAACAGAGTACAAATGTAGTGGTCTGAATTTGGGTGATTCCATCTTCCACGACGATCACCATGGTTGATGGTGGTGGTACACCTCTAGTAGCCTGAGCGTTGAGGATATGATCCACCAGAGTGCGTTGGAGGTTCCAAGCAGTCCCCTCTAGCAGACTTCAACTTCCCAGTCTCAAACCTACACCTCCTCGATCGAGAGAAGCACAATTGCAGCACCATGCACCATCGCAAATGGAGAAAATGAGAGTGAGATAATGAAAACAATGAGTATGCGTAGAGTGTGAATTCAAGACCCCCAAAAATGTGCACAACTTCTCCCATATATACAAGCTATGAGCTACTATGCTACTCCTAACGAACTCTAATAGAATTACATAGTGAATTGCCTATTTTGCCCTTGCGCGATGATGATGGGCGTTTTTACAGTCGTTTTACGCGCTTATCAAATAACTAAAGGTAACTATAGCATAGCTAACCCTAGGTCATTCTTCTCAAGGACACAGTGTGCTCAGTTGTGAATTGGTGTAAAGTGAAGTGGAGTAGAATCTGAGATGTAAAGTACTGACTCCCCCCGGCACTGGCCGAGCGGCTCTCGGTAGAGACTGAGCCGAGATGATCCCAATAGAGGTAATCCGGCTCGGTCTCGGCTGAGTGCAGACAGACGCTACAGAGGTGGACTATCTCTATTTCAGACTGAAAAATAATAAACAAGGGGGTTGAGAATGCAAGTAAAGCAGGAAATAGACTAAGACTATGAATGCAGTAAACATATACTACTGTTACTAATTATCTATTGTTATTATTATATAACTGTGTTCATGTTCAGTTCCATTAGTTCAAGTCTAGTCCAGGTTCCACACTCCAGTTCTTAGTCCATATCAGCCTTTGGTAGTCTTATGACGATCGCCAAACATTCGTCCGTTGCCATACCGAGGAATTACGCAATCGCTACCTCATTAGTTGGCAGGGATTAAGTGCAGAGCTGATTTTAGGTTCCCGATTAATTATCGTTAACTGATTACCTACTGAATTAGTTAAACCAGTTCCAATCGGCTTAGCTTAACATTATTCATATTCAAATGCAATCGCGATTCAAACATGAATTAAAGAAGAGGGAAGAGAAAGGAGATATGAAATGCAGAATGAAATCGATTAACAGAAACAGAATACAAATACAGTGGTTCTGAATTCAGACGAATCCATCTTCCACGATGATCGCCATGGTTGATGGTGGTGGTTCACCTCCGTTAGCCTAAACGCTAAGGATCAGCTCCACCAGAGTGCGTCAGTAGTCTGATCGGTCCCCTCTGGAAGACTTCGGCTTCCCAGTCTCAGACCTGCACTTCCTCAATCGAGAGAAACGCCAATGAGCGCCGTGCACCACAGTGAAAACGGAGAGAGCGAGAGCGAGAAAATGGGTACAGTGAGTATGGAATTTGAGTGAATTCAAAGACAGAACGTGTAAAAAGTGCACAACGCTTCCTATATATACACGAGCTGTGATATGCTAATCCTAACGAATCCTAACAGAATTACATTGTGAAAGATCCTATTCTACCCCTATGCAGATCTTCTAACGTGACATGGCAGATTTCCTAGGAGTGACATGGCATATGAGCTAATTTGAGATGGCCTCCGAGCTGGATTGTTGATGGTCAATACAACCGAGCCTCTCTCTTGGGGCTGCCGAGCTGCAAGGCATGGGTTGCCGAGACGACTTGTTCCTGCCGAGATGGAGTCAGACTGGCGGGGATGACTTCATCTCGGCTGAGACTCCTTTTGTTGACCCTGGTCAACCTCGGCTTGACCTGCGTAAGAAGGAGTGACACTTTTTATTAGCTAAGAAATCTAAATTAACACAGATTTGTATTTCCTCTGTAATCGAACCCATAGAATGAATCTTAGCTACAATCCACTCTTAAGCACAGAATAGTCTTGCAAACCTCCTTCTTAGGTGTCTAAAAGATGTATAAATTGTGACTCATCACACGACTTGTGTTGCAAGCTACTCCAAGAGTGATGTGGTAGCTGAGTTAGGGCTGAGGTGGCCTCTCAGCTAGATTGCTACTGTGGACTACACAATTGGACCGCTCCTTATTGGGCTGCACCTTAGTGGACTGTTGAGCTGCGAGGCCTGGCCTGGCCGAGACGGAGTTGGTCTCGGTCGACACGGCTCTCTTGGCCGTGGTGGACTTGGCTCAGTCCTGCAGAAGAAGAGAAGAAAGCTTTTTATTAGCTAAGACCTTCAATTTAACACAGATTCATATTTTCTCTATTTTTATGTCCTTATTGTGAATCTCAGCTAATAATTAATCCTTAAGCACAAAATAATCCTGCAACACTCTTCTTAGGTCCATAAAAGATGTATAATTTGCGACTCATCAGACCCCCACACTTAACCTTTTGCACTCTTGGGCAAAATCAAATGAAATCAACAAGGGTGGTTTTTAAAGATAGAAAAGAATTTTTCAATTTGGCTTCCTTTGGTTCAACCGAGACAGAGTCCGCACTCATTCACCTTGAGATTAAGATACTCAAACAATCTGAAAATTACTTCTCTCGTGCTCAAGAAGAATTCATGACCTGCAACAGCAAAAGGTAGTCAAGAGTGATAGAGCTCTCACTTAGGCAAGTATTCTCTTAGTCTCTCAAGTGTTTGGGTTTGTATTTACTCAACATTGCATGAAACTAGCATTCCTTTACTTTGACAAGGCTCTCCTTCTACTCCTACAAAAACACAAGCAGTCATGATCACTAGGACTTCTTTTCGGCTTGTAATGAGGCCAGGGTTAAGGGTAGGATATAAGAATGGAAAGTGAGTCTAGTAACCGTAGGGAAGAGAAAAGCAATGGGGAGTGAGTTTTCATCAGTATGAGGGACATTCCAGGATATTGTTACCTCTTTATTTTCAGGCTTGCTTCCTTACCTCTTTTCATCTTTTTCTTTCCTTCTTTTCCTCATTGATGCCTTGCAGCTTTTTACAGATTTTAACATTTTTGTCTGCTTCTTTATTTTTCTTTGGTTTCTCTACACTTGTTTCTTTCTTTTCTTTTTCACTTTTCGAGCTTTTAACATACATTGTCCTTGCTTTGCTCCTTGGTTCCTTCCCCTACACTTGATCGTGACTTACTCCCAATACACTTTCAAAGCTCCTCTACTCCCTAAGGTTGAGGGCAATCATGGGTTTTCCAGTCTTTATTCAGGCTGAAGGGGGTGAACAAGGGATAGAATTTTATTTTTTAGGTAGGCTTTATCTGGCTCGGGGCTCATAAGAAACATGGCCTAGGTCATGTCATTCCTGCATGCGACAACAGTTGTATCCAGAAAGTCAAGGCAAAATGCAGAATACATAGTTAATCATGAATGGAAAAATCACACCAGAAAAGAGAGAATGGCAAGATGCAAGCCATCAACATTTATAAAGTCTCTAATTCTCACACGGGTTATTTTGCTCTATCACAGAAGGTTTTCCTTTTCAGTTTCCAGTCAATCACTGCCTAAAACACAAAAGTTTCATTCCCTTCAAGCTAGAGATTCTAATTTCAGAGTTGCAGAATTACTTCCTACTACTTCCTTTCAAACTTCTAGAAGTCAATTCAAAATTCTTTTCAAAGCATTTTTTTTCTCGACAATCCACTTTCGAATTCAAAAAAAATGAAATGGCGATTGAAAATTCCTGTCTGGCCGAAATCACTCTAGACCTGGCCGAGATAGCACAGAACTGAGATGGACTCGGCTTCGACAACTTTTATTAAAAACAGA
The DNA here is from genome assembly GCA_025330945.1 of Mucuna pruriens. Classification (NCBI taxonomy): domain Eukaryota; kingdom Viridiplantae; phylum Streptophyta; class Magnoliopsida; order Fabales; family Fabaceae; genus Mucuna; species Mucuna pruriens. The sequence goes on from JAENHJ010000139.1 coordinate 1,687,960, forward strand.
ATGGAAATGGATGCAATTAATATTGAAATTAGGACAAAAATTCAAAACAGAAATAGAGAACAGAAAATTAAAACAAAACAATTAAAAAAAATTTGAGCCCAACAAATATCAAACAAAACAACAGAATTCAGATTTTTGTAGTCTTAGATGACCAACAACAGTGGTCCCCCCATGCTTGAATTCTACATTATCCTCAATGCCTGTTAGGATTGAGAGGGGCTGGCAGGGTAGGCTCAAGTTGTACCATCTGGCGGAGCTGGTTCCATCAAAGAAATGATTTGATGCCCATTGACCTGGAAGGTGTTGTTACTTTGTTCATCTTTTAATTGCACTACACCATAGGGAAATACATTAGTGATAACAAAAGGTCCATCCCATCTAGAACGAAGCTTACCTGCTATGAGTTTTAGTCGTGAATTGAATAGCAGCACTTTTTGGCCGACTCGAAAGTCTTTCCTTAGGATCTGTTGGTCATGGAATTTCTTGACTTTCTGCTTATAGATCCTGGAATTCTCATATGCTTCCAAGCGGAGTTCATCTAACTCTTGCAACTGGAATTTTCTTTGCTCTCTAGCTTGGTCATAGGCCAAATTGCACTGTTTGACAGCCCAATAAGCTTTGTGCTCTAGCTCCACAAGAAGGTGACAGGTTTTACCGAAGACAATCCGATAGGGAGACATCCCTGACGATGTTCGGTATGCAGTTCTGTGTGCCCAAAGAGGGTCCTCAAGGAGTCGACTCCAGTCTTTCCTACTTGGGTTGGTCATCTTTTGCAGCATTTTCTTAATTTCCCTATTGGAAACCTCTACTTGGCCGTTTGTTTGGGGATGATATGTTGTGGCAACTATATGCACAACCCTATACTTGTGGAGAAGAGAGTCCATGGCTTTATTGCAGAAGTGACTGCCTTGGTCACTTATGGCGCTTTTGGCACACCAAACCAGCAAAAAATGTTGGACTTCAAAAAGTCCACAACTACATTTGCATCATTGGTCTTTGTGGCAATGGCTTTTACCCATCTTGAAACGTAGTCAAAGGCCAGCATAATATATGAGTAGCCATTGGAGACTAGGAATGGCCCCATGAAATCAATACCCCAAACATCAAAAACTTCACAAAACAAGATGGGTTGTTAGGGCATTTCATGCCTTTTGTTCATGGCCATTCCGGCTTTTTGGGATTTGTCGTAGGTGGAGACGAACTGATAAGCATCTTTGAAAATAGTCGGCCAATAGAACCCGCAATCAAGCACTTTTTTGGTAGTCCGAGTTGATCCATAGTGGCCGCCTCCAAGTGCTAAGTGGCAGAACTGGAGGACTGAATTGATCTTGGTGTCAAGAATGCACCTGCGAATGACTTTGTCACTATAGAGTCTCCAAAGGTAGGGGTCATCCCATCTGTAGTATTTGGCATCACTCTGGAGTTTTTCCTTGTATAGACGGGATGCCTCTGGTGGAAACTGAGATGCTGCCACAAAGTTGTAGATATCTGCAAACAATGGTGTAGGCGTGTTGATGTGCAACAATTGCTCGTATGGGAATTGGTCTTTGATAGGCATTGGTTCGCTTTGTCTTTCAATCCTGCTTAAGTGGTCAACTACAGAATTCTCAGCACCTTTCTTATCTCTAATCTCTATGTTGAATTCTTGAAGGAGAAGCATCCACCGAATTCGGCTCAGTCCTACAGAAGAAGAGAAGAAAGCTTTTTATTAGCTAAGACCTTCAATTTAACACGGATTCGTATTTTCTCTATTTTTAGGTCCTTAGTGTGAATATCAGCTAACAATTAATCCTTAAGCACAAAATAATCTTGCAACACTCTTCTTAGGTCCATAAAAGATGTATAATTTGTTACTCATCACACGTCACCCCTGGAAGAAGCTTACAGCGCAAGGAGAATCATCATGAGGGTAGATTAGGAAATTTAGTTTGTAATTCTGTTAGGGAAGTCGTTAGGTGTAGTGTGTGACCCAGCTCGTGTATATATAGAGAGTGTTGGGCACATTTTAATTGTTGTTGAATTCAGAATTATAATCGCATCCATTGTTATCCATCTTCTTGCTCACGTTTCCATTCCCTGCCAACTGATGAGGTAGCGATTGTGTAAATCCTTGGTATGGCAATGGACGAATGTCTGGCGATCATCATAAGAAAACCCAAGGTTGATATGGACTGTGAACTGGAGTAAATGAACCAGAATTGACTCAATTACTGAGACAAAATATGAATACAGTAGTAATAGTAGAGTAACTTAGTTTAATTGCATTTACATTCTTAGTTTACTTTCTATCTTTCATTACTTGCATTTCAAAACCCCCTGTTTCCTGTTTTTTGGTCCGAAACAGAGTCAGTCTGACTTTGTAGCATTCGTTTGTGCTTAGTTGATACCATATCAGACGAGTCTCTACCGAGAGTAACTCGGCCTCCAGTCGAGAGTGAGTCTGCACTCTACACTCGAGAGTTCCAGTTTTAATTTAGTTTTCACATAAAATCATAATTGAGCACACTATGTCCTTGAGAGAATTCGACCTAGGGTTGACTATACTATAGTTAGCTTTAGTTTATTTGATGCGCATTGAGACGACTAAAAATACGCTTATCAAATTGGCGTCGTTGCCGGGGACACAAGTTCTTTTGTGTCTTTGTGCGCCAAACCTGAGTTAAGCTGAATTTCGAGTCTATAGATTGCGTGTGTCAGTCGAGTCATGGAGTCTGAAGTGAGTGCGTGTCTGTTTGGATCCGGAATAAATAGCATGCTAAGTTGATATTCATTTCTGATAACTAGTTTTGTTTCTGTTTTTGCTTTGAATAATTGACCATGACTTTTCTGCTTAAATTTTTTGTTTACAATGCATGACTAGGAGTAGCACTGACCCTTTGTGTGATTTAGATCCTGAGATAGAATTAACTTTGCGTAGGTTAAGAAAAGCTAGGAATATAGTAGTAAGTAATAGTAATAACTTTAATTCTACTTCTAGTTCTGATAATAGTAATTTTGCTACTAGCAATTCTGATCTTGTTGAATACAGTAGCACTAACATTTTTGCAGAGTCGGTACAGATGAAGAATAATGACAGAATATTGAAGGAGTTGGCTACACCAGACGTGGTGTATCAACCTTGGTGCATCCAGTATCCATAATTAAAACCAGCTCAATCATACAAATTAAAATTTGGTCTTATTCACTTATTGCCTAAATTTCATGGTCTTTCAGGAGAAGACCCCCACAAACATCTGAAAGAATTCCATTTGGTTTGTTCCACAATGAGGCCGTAGGGGATACTAGAAGACTACATCAAAATGAAGGCGTTCCCATTCTCCTTGGATGGAGTAGCAAAGGACTGGCTGTATCTCTTGTTCTCTTCAACACTTGGGGAGATATGAAACGCATATTCTTGGAGAAGTTCTTTCCAGCATCCAAAACTACGACCATCAGGAAGGAAATCTGTGGGATAAGGCAACAATCAGGAGAAACTCTGCACAAGTACTGGGAAAGATTCAACAAATTGTGTGCCACCTGTCCACATCATCAGATCAATGAACAATTACTAATCCAATATTTCTATGAAGGTCTATCAATGATGGACAGAAGCATGATTAATGCTGCCAGTGAAGAATTGATGGATAAAACACCACCACCATTAAGGCATTTGATCTCTAATATGGCAGCAATACACAACAATTTGGGATCAGAGGACCTAGCAAATCCCGAATGGTGAATGAAATTGGTACAGCTTCTAACCTGAGGCTGGAAAACCAACTGTCTGAATTGACATCTCTGGTAAGGCAACTTGCTGTTGGACAACACCAACCAAACATGGCAGCCAAAGTCTGTGGCATATGTACTTCTGTGGAGCACCCTAATGACTTGTGTCCCACATTACAAGAAACCGAGTCGAACCAACCAGAGAATGTTGGAGCCATAGGTGGATACCAGTATGGAAAGCAACCATATCAGAACCGACCACATGATAGTCAATAGTATGGAAGACAATCATCTCGGCCAGGATCGAATTGAGGGCCTTATGCAGCTCAGAGATTCAAACCTGCACCGAATGTGCCTCAAGGACCAGCATGTTACCAACAACCGAGTCCATAATACCAAGCACCACCTTTTCAACAGCAGCAACAATAGAGAATGCCACCTAAAGGAAATTCTCCATCTCTGGAGGACCTGATGAAGCAACTTGCAGCCAGCAATTTGGAGTTTCATCAATCTGTAAGCTCTAGCAACATGCAGTTCCAACAAAATATGAACGCCACCATCCAAGACCTCAAGACGCAGATAGGACAGTTAGCTAATACCATGAGCCATCTATAGTCAATCGGATCCAGCAACCTTCCCTCACAAACAATTCTGAATCTGAGAGGGAATGCGAGTGCAGTTACGTTGAGAAGTGGAAAAGAACTATCCCAACCAGCACCACAGCTATTGAGATCAACCGAAGTTGACTCCGAACTGGACACCAATTCATAGGTGCAGCAATAAGAGAAAATTGTCCCATTGCCATTTCCAATGCGGACCGTCTCGGCAAGGAAATCAGAGTCTGACAAAGAACTGCTGAAGATGTTCTGCAAGGTGGAAATCAACATTCCACTCCTTGATGCCATTAAGTAGATTCCTAAGTACGCAAAATTCCTTAAGGAATTGTGTGTGCATAAGAGGAAGAAGATGAAAGGGAGTGTAGAAGTTGGAGGCGTAGTATCGGCGTTAAGCAAGAATGAAGACTTCACTACAAGAGCACAAGCACTGCAAAAGAAATGTCGAGATCCCGAAATCATTTTGGTCCCATGTACCATCGGTGAATGTACCTTTTCCAATGCCATGTTGAACTTGGGAGCTTCAATTAATATCATGCCAACTTCAGTCCACAAATCCTGAATTTTGGTGACCTAGAACCTACAGGGATGACAATACAGTTAACAAACAGAAGTGTTGTTCAACCCTTAGGCATTCTGGAAGATGTTCTTGTCCAAGTGAACGAGCTAATTTTCCCAGTTGATTTCTACGTGCTGGATATGGAGGACAAAACATCTGGGAAGGGATCATCCTTAATTATGAGGAGACCATTCCTAATGATAGCCAGAACAAAGATTAATGTGCATGACGGGACACTCTCAATGGAATTTGGTGACACCTTAGTGCAATTCAATATTTTCGAAGCCATGAAGCACCCCACCGAAGACCATTCGCTCTTTGGCATTGATCTGATTGATGAACTAGTTGAGGAATACTTCCAACTGGATAGCCACAGTGAAGATACTGACAATTTTGCTGAGAAAACTGATTTAATTGGTTGCCTAGGGTCCATCTCAAAAGAAGAGGCCGACTATGCTGAATCAGGGGAAGTATATAATCTTTCCGACTCCGTGGATAGTAACAATGACATTGCCGACTTGGATTTTGAAGTTGAATTGCTCGAAATATTAGATCAAGTGTGCAAGTATGAGAACCCGTAGTGCTCTATTGAAGCAGAAGTTCAAGTTTCCGAGATTAAGAAGCCATTCACAGTACAAGTGGCAACTATTTTCACCGCCAAAGACGAGTCGGCCAAAGGAAGCTGAGATCGAGAGAGGACCGAAATCATCTCGACCAAAAAGACAATGGTCAAGGCCGACCTGCATGTACAAAGGCATGCCGAGACCATCTCAGCTAAAGAAGACCAAAAGCAAGCTAAAACTGAGTCTATCTCGGACAATCAAGACGAGAATTGTATTCTATCCGAATCCAAATTTAGAGCTAAACAAAGAGCCGAGTCTAACTCCAATCCGGCAAGAACCGTTTCTATCAAAAGGAGTCGGCCACAACAGCCAAAGGTCAAAATCATGTCGGCACACCTAGTGCCGAGTTCAACTCAAGTCGACCAACCGGATCCGAAAGCATCTCATGACAATTCTTCATCATCGCCACCACCCATGGAGTTAAAGCCATTGCCAAGATACCTTAAATACGCCTATTTGGATTCTGAATAGCAACTCCTAGTTATCATTGCGAACAACCTCCATTAGGAGCAAGAAGACAAGTTGTTGAAAGTCTTGAGGCAGCATAAGAAGGCAATTGGGTGGACACTCTCTGACCTCCCTAGAATAAATCCTTCCATCTGCATGCATAGAATCTTAATGGAGGAGGCAGCTAAACCCATAAGGCAACAACAAAGAAGGATGAATCTGACCATCCTGGACGTGGTCAAGAAAGAGGTCATAAAACTCCTTGCTGTAGGGATCATCTACCCTATCTCGGATAGCTAATGGGTGAGCCTTGTACAAGTAGTGCCAAAGAAGTCCGAGATGACTAGCATGAAAAACCAATGATAAGCGGGTTTTTAGTCGTCTTACGTGCATCAAATAAAACTAAAGCTAACTATAGTATAGCTAACCTAGGTCGATTCTCTCAAGGACACAGTGTGTTCGGATTTTTCTGAGTGTGGGAGTTAGAGTTTTGTAGAAACACCAAGTGTTGTGAAATGCTGACTTGACTTCGGCTAGGAAAATTCCGACATGGCCTCGGCAACACTAAGGCCGACTCGCTCTCGGCAATCCGATCTCGGCTAACAGCGAACCGATATGGTTTCAGCCAAAAGTGGTTTAGACGCGACGGAGTCGGACTGACTCGGTCTCGAACTCTGGGAAGCAGTAAATAGGGGGGTTTGTGTTTAAGGGCAAGAAAATAAACTAAGTGCTAAAAGTAAACTAAACTAACTAATCTACTGTACTGATTCGAGAATCAGAAACACATCACAGCTTACCATTCCTACTGGGAGTTATATTCTAAATCAACCTTAAATTCTTACGACGACCGCCAAACGTTTGTCTACTGCCATACCGCTACCTCATCAGTTGGCAAAGAGTATGTACTTGGTTGATTTTAGGTTCTCTACCTAATCAGATTGTTAAACTAGTTCCAACCGATCCTAATCTAACGTGATCTACCCCTAACAATGTGTCACGGCAAAATTAAGAGTAGGATTAAAGCGCAGGAATTATAAAGAAATTCAGAATTCCAAACCACCTGTATTTATTGATATACCAAACCGAATACAAAGGTGAGAAATTAGAGTTTCCAGACAGTCTGCCTCCCACGACGACCGCCAATGGAAGAACGGCAGTGATGCACCAATGGTGGCCAAACGTTGAGGTTTCCGTCCAACAGAGTGTGTCGGCTATACCGAGTGATCACCTCTGAAGGCTTCCAGCTTCCCAAATCCTGGTCCTATACCTCCTCGACCGAGAGAGACACCGTATTGAAGATTCGTGTACCACTGTACTAGCTTGGAGTGTCTGCGATTGCTGACGGTGCTAGCTCTAGATCCTACTGAAAATTCCACACTTGAAGATGTGGCCTAGTGTGCTTATTTATACACAAGCTGGATAAATCTAAATCTAATCCTAATAACAAAAATTCAAATCCTAAAGATTCCAATTCGAATTACAGATTACAATCTCCTTAACCTTAGGAATTTCCCAATTTCCTAATTTCTAGCTGAATCATATCTACATTCCTAGTTACCTAAATTACAGATTCCTTGATCTTAGCAAATCATATTTGCATTATAGATTCCTTAATCTTAGCAAATCATATCTGCATTATAGATTCCTTGATCTTAGCAAATCATATATGCATTATAGATTCCTTAATCTTAGCAAATCATATCTGCATTACAGATTCCTTAATCTTGACAAATCATATCTGCATTCTTGCCAAAGTGATTTTAGGCGAGATTTCCGTCATTGATGTCAGCTTGACCGGGATGGCTAGTCCGGCCGGGTGCTTCCCGTCTTGGGCCGAGATGTTCCTGTTGGGCCGAGTTACTCCTAGCATTCAGGCCGGCAAAACAAGTCTTAACCTTTTTGTTAGTTAAAAACCTCATTTTAGCACAAATTTGTATTTCTCCTATTTTTAGGCCCATAATTCAAATCTTGATTAAGACAAGACTTTTAATCATTAAACATTCTTAACAACACCCATCTTAAGTCCACATAAAGTGTATAAAATATGACTCATCAACCAACATGATGAGTTGGTACCTATGCGGATTCAGAACAGCTGGCGAGTTTGCATAGACTATAGAAGATTAAACTAGGCAACTAGCAAGGATCACTTTCCTTTACCTTTCATAGATCAAGTTCTAGGAAAAATATCAGGAAAGTCCTACTACTGTTTTTTGGATGGTTTCTCCAATTACATGCAAATCCATATTGCACTTGAATGACACCTTCACCTGCCCATTTGGCACCTTTGCGTACACTCGCATGCCATTTGGCCTGTGTAATGCGCCGAGCACATTTCAACATTGCATGACCATCTTCTCGGACCTGCTATAGGATTGCATGGAGGTATTCATGGACGACTTCACCATGTATGCTGATACATTTGACGCATGCCTGGACAACCTATCCAAGGTGTTGGCAAGATGCATTGACACAAACTTGGTTCTTAACTTTGAGAAATGCCACTACATGGTGACTGAGGGAATTGTGTTGGGACACTTGGTATCCAACAAAGGCGTTGAGGTTGACAAATCTAAGATAGATATCATCACCTCTCTTCCAAACCCCGTTTCTGTGTGGGAAGTTCGTTTATTCCTAGGACATGCAGGTTTCTACAGAAAATTCATAAAGAATTTCAGCCAACTTGCCTTGCCACTGTCCAAGCTACTACAAAAGGATGTGGAATTGATGTTTGACCAGCCTTGCATTGAGTTCTTTTAAGAGCTAAAGAACAGACTTGCATCCGCTCCTATTCTTCAAGCACCAAACTAGGACCTACCATTTGAGCTCATGCGCAATGCATCCAATTCGACATTGGGAGCCGTCTTAGGCCAAAGAGCTGGAGTCGGCAAGCCAGTGCATGTGATTGCCTATGCATCTCAGACAATGAACCCAACTTAGTTAAACTACACAACAACAAAGGAAGAGCTTTTGGTAATTGTGTTTGCCTTAGATAAATTTTGTTCATACCTTCTCGGTTCAAAAATCATTGTATTCTTTGACCATGCTGCATTGAGATTCTTATTGAAGAAGCTAGATGCCAAGTCAAGACTGATCCGGTGGATGCTCTTTCTCCAAGAATTTGACATAAAGATTAGAGATAAGAAGGATGCTGAGAATTTTGTAGCAGATCATTTGAGTAGAATTGGAAGGGAAAGTGATGAGTCATAAACTATACATCTTTTAGACACCTAAGAAGGGTGTTTGCAAGACTATTTTGTGCTTAAAGATGGATTGTTAGCTAAGATTCAGTTTATGGGCTTAAATATAGAGAAAATACAAATCTGTGTCAATTTAGAAGTTTTAGCTAATGAAAAGTCTCACTCCTTCTTCTACAGGTCAAGCCGAGTTGACCAGGGTCAACAGAAGAGTCTTAGCCGAGATGAAGTTGTCTTGGCCAGACCGACTCCATCTCGGCCAAGCCAGATTCACCACTGATAGCTACGACGTTGAGGATCTAGTCCACTAGAGTGCGTGGGCTATACCGAGTGATCACCTTTGATAACCTTCAGCTTCCCAATCCCTAACCTACACTTCCTCGATCGAGAGAGACTCCGCTGAGGTACCATGCACCATTGTGAGAATGAGGGCGAGAGTGAGAAGATGAAGTGTAAAAGAAATGTATAGAAGTTTGAATTCAACAACCTCCTAGAACGTGCACTAGCATACCTTATATATACACGAGTTGGGTAGCTTGTGGCGTACGCCTAGACTTAACAAACTCCTAACTGATTTACATATTCCTAATTGACCTTTCTACCCCCTAGAAGATCATTTCGTGCGCTGCAATTTTCTCTTAGAGTGACGTGGCAACTGAGCTGGACTCTTGTTGGGAAGGAACGTGCCTTGGCTGGATCAGCTTTATTTGGGCCACAGTGTTCCTTTTTGGGTTGCTGGGCTGAGGAGCCGGTCTGGTCCAGGAAGGAGTTGGTCTGGTCGGGATAACTTCTCCTGGGCCGAGATGCTTCTTAATAGGCTGAGACGTCCATAATTTGGCCTGCAAAACGAATCCAATCTTTTGTTAGCTAAAATCCTCAAATTAGCATAGATTGATATTTTCCCTATTTCTAGGTCCATAATCTGAATCTTAGCTAAGATGTGTGATGAGTCACAGATTATACATCTTTTATGGACCTAAGAAGAGTGTTGCAAGATTACTTTGTGCTTAAGAATTAAGTGTTAGCTGAGATTCATATTAAGGACCTAAATCTAGAGAAAATACAAATCTATGTTAAATTGAAGGTCTTAGCTAATAAAAAGTCTTCTTTCCTTCTTCTGCATGATTGAGCCGACTCCACCTTGGCCAGGAGAGTCGTCTCGGCCAGGCCCAATCGCCCACTGCAGAGCAGCCCAAAAAGGGGTGGCCCAATTGCATCATCCACGTCAGCAATCCAACACAAAGGCCACCTCAACTCCAGCTCATCTGCCACGTCATTCTTGGAGAAGCTTGTAGTGCAAGTTACGCAAGGGTAGAATAGGCAATTCACCATGTAATTCTGTTAGGAGTTAGTTAAGAATAGCTAGCAGTCACAGTTGTGTATAAATATGAGGAACTATGCACTATTTCAGGGTCTTTGAATTCACACTCTACGCATATCCATTATATTCCATTTTCACGCTCTCGTTTCTCTATCTGTGGTGGTACACGGTGTTGCATTGGTGTCTCTCTCAATCGAGGAGGTGTAGGTCTAAGATTGGGAAGCTGAAGTCGGTAAGAGGGGACTGATTAGGATTTTCAACACACTCTGGTGGATCTGATCCTCAACGTTCAGGCTAGCGAAGGTGAACCACAACCATCAACCATGGCGATCGTCATGGAAGATGGATCCATCTGAATTTGGACCACTGTGTTCATATTTTGTTTTCATTAATCAATTTCATTCTACATTTCCAATCTCTGTTCTTTTCCTCTTCTTTAATTCACAGATTGAATCGCGATTGCATTTAAAACGTGAATAATGTTGAGCTAAGTCGATCGAAACTGGTTTAACTAATTCAGTAGGCAATCAACTAATGAATGTTAATCGAGAGCCTAAAATCAGCTCTGGACTTAATCCCTACCAACTGATGTGGTAGCGATCGCGTAATTCCTCGGTTTGGCAATGGATGAACCTTTGGCAATTGTCATAAGAATTCCCAAGGCTGATATGGACTGGGAACTGGAGTGAAGAAATTGGACTGGACTCAGACTAATAGGACTGAACATGAACACAGTAATATAGTAATAATAATAATAGTAATATTAATAGTAGTAGTGTATTTCCTCTACATTTATATCTTTACTTTACTTTCTGTCATTCTCGCATTCTGATCCCCCCTGTTTACTGCTTTCTAAGTCTGAAATAGAGTTAGTCCGACTCTGTTGCGTCTATCTGCACTTAGCCGAGACGAGTCGGATAAGTCTCTGCCGAGACCATATCGGACTTGTCCCTGCCGAGAGCGAGTCGGCACTCTACACCTAGATTCTGCATTACTTCAGTTTGCACATAAAATCACAATTGAGCACACTGTGTCCTTGAGAAAATTCGACCTAGGGTTGACTATACTATAGTTAGCTTTAGTTTATTTGATACGCGTTAGATGACTAAAAAGGATCTTATCAATGTGATTCTTAGTTACCAAATAGTCTTAATAACACCCATCTTAAGCCCTTGTGAGGTGTATAAAATATGACTCATCAGTATGCTTGTCTGGTTTGTCAAAAAGCTAAGATAGATCATTAGAAACCATCAATATTTTTGTAGCCTTTGCATATTCCTGAGTGGAAATGGGACAGCATCTTTAAAGATTGTGTTAGCCTAAAACCCATAAAAACATAAATTCCATCTTGATTATAGTGGACAGGTTAACTAAATTTGTTCATTTTATCCTAGTCAATGTCAAGTATAGCTTGGAGAAGTTGGCTAGTTTTTACATCTAAGAGATAGTTAGACTTCATGGTGTACCTTTTAGTATAGTGTTTGATATTCTAGATTTACCTCTCAATTTTGGGGTAGTTTACACCAAGCCTTAGGAACCAAGATTAGATTGAGTTCAGTTTTCCATCCACAAATGGACGATCAAATTGAGAGAACAATTGAATCCTTAGAAGATATCCTTAAAGCTTATGTTTTAGAATAGAGAGGTAATTAGGTAGTTTGTTGCCTTTAGTGGAGTTCACCTATAACAATAGTTATCATTTTAGTATCAGAATGGCACCTTATGAAGCCCTCTACGAAAAAAGGCATAGGACTCCTTTGTGCCAGTTTGAGTCGAGTGAGAGTTTTGTGTTAGGACTTAAGGTAGCTCAACGGACTACTAAGGTCAAGTTGATCAAAAATAAGATAAGAGTGGCATAGATAAGGTAGAAGAGTTATCATGATAAGAGCTATAAAGTTCTTAATTTGAAAGAAGGGAACCATGTGTTCTTGAAAGTCACTCAATGGACTGAGGTTAACAAGGGTTAAAAATCTTGTAAGCTTTCTCCTTATTTCATTAGTCCTTACCAAATCCTAAAAGAAGTTAGTGAAGTCACCTATCAAATAGCTTTACCACCTATTCTTCCAAATTTGCATGATGTCTTCCATATGTCTCAACATTGAAAATATGTTTTTGATCCTTCCTATGTGATTGAGTTAGATGATGTACAAGTGAGCGATAACTTATATTTTGAAGTAAGCCGTTTGAGGGTTGAAAATCAAAGGGTTAAGCAGTTAAAAGGTAAAGAAATTTTGTTTGTTAAGGTCGTTTTGGGAGGTACTTCTGAAGGTAGTCCTACATGGGAGTTGGAAGACCATATATCCAGAGAATCCATCCAGAAAACAATAATGGGATTTTCCTGCTAGTTTTTCCAAGACTTGATCAATAAAAGGAAAGGAAAGATCCCTTTGGAGTTGCTTGGTTTAATTTTCTATAGTCAATACAGACTCACTAACCATTCTGAATCCGCATAGGCACCAACTTATCATGTTGGTTCTTCATTACGGTCATCCCAGACTTCTTGGGTACTACTTGTACTGGACTAACCCATTGGCTTTCCAAGATGAGATAGATAATCCCGGCAGCAAGTAGTTTTGTTACTTCCTTCTTAACCACATCTAGGATGGTCGGATGCAGCCTTCTTTGTTGTTGCCTTATTAGATGGGCTTCCTCCTCCATTAATATTTTATGCATGTAAATGAAGGGGTTTATGCATAGAAGGTTAGATATCCACCCTATTTCCTTCTTATGTTGCCTTAGAACATGCAGCAATTTCTCCTCCTGCTCTCGGTTAAGGTTGTTAGCAATTATTATAGGGAATTGTTAATCATTACCGAGGTAGGCGTGCTTTAAATGGCTTAGCAACGGCTTAAGCTATGTGGGTGGTGGTGGAGATGAAGAGATCACCAGAGTTAGTTTCGGATTCGACTGGCCGACTTAGTGTAGATTCGGTGCCAAGTGTGTCGACATGATCTTGGCCTTTGGTTGCTTCCGACTCAGATTGGCCGAGTTAGATTCAGCTCCTGTCTGGTTGTTAGAGTCGGATTTGGCTTTCCTCTTCACATTGAAGTCGAATCTAGATGGAACTAGGTTTTGGACTCCATTGTCCGAAATGGATTCGGCTTCGAATAGCTTTCGACCTTCATTGTCCGAGTAGCTTTCAGCTTTCGACTGTATACTCAAGTTGGATTCAACCTTAGTCTCTTTGACCGAGTCGCCTTCGACCTTGACTATATCTCAGCCTTTGTTGGCCGAATCATACTCAACATTAAAAATTGTTGCCACTTGCACTTGTAAAGGCTTCTTGGTCTCGGCAACTTGGACTTTTGCGTGCTTGGAGCACTCTAGTTCTTCATACTTGCACACTTGGTCAAACAAATCAAAGAATTCAGCCTCATGACCCAAGTTGACAAGGTCAGCGATATCATCCTCGGAGTTGGAAAGATTGTGTAATTCCCATAATTTATCATAGTCGGCTTCATCTATTATAGACCCTAAGTAGTTAAACACAGTAGTGTCTCCACCAGAATTTGAAATTTCATCACTGCTAGTGTCTAGTTACATGCGTTCGTCAACTAGTTCATCAATTATATCCATGCCAAAGAGTGAAGGGTCCTCGGTAGGGTGCTTCATTGCTTCAAAAATGTTGAACTGCACCAAATTGTCACTGAATTCCATCGAGAAGGTCCTGACATGCACATCAATCTTTGTTCTAGCAATCATAAAAAGTGGTCGTCCTAGAATAAAGGTAGACCCCTTTGCTGATGTCTCGTTGATAACTCGTTTTCAATTGTCTTTACGCGAATCAAAGAAACTAAAGCTAACTATAGTATAGCTAACCCTAGTTCGATTCTCTCAAGGACATAGTTTGCTAGATTATGGCTTAATGTGAAAACTAGAGTAATGCAGAAAACACTTAAGTGTAGAATGCCTACTCGCTCTCAGTAAAGACTGATCTGATTCGGTCTCGATAAAGGCAAATCCGACACGATCTCGACTAAGCGTAGACTTGAACAGACGCGATGGAGTCAGACTGACTCAGTCTCGGACTGAAATTCAGTAAATAAAGGGGGGTATGGTTGAGTGTAGAGAAATAACTAAGGACTAAAATTAAACTAAACTATGCTAAGTTAATTATTGTATCAAATCAGAATTCAACACACGGTCGGTCTTTAATTCCATACCTAAGATTATACTCCAAATCAACCTGAAACTCTTACGACAATCTTCAAGCATTTATCTCTTGCCATACTAAGGATTTACACAATCGCTACCTCATTAGTTGGCAGAGAGTATGCACTTGGTTGATTTTAGGTTCTCTTACCTAACAAGGTTATTAAACCAGCTCCAATCGGTTCTAATCTAACATGATCCACTTCTCACAATGTGCAATTACGACAAAGAAACCGCATATTAAAGAACATGGATTAAAATCAAAAGATAGAATTGCAAACCAGTTGTGTTTTTGAAAACAGCATTGAATACAAGGTGAGAATTTAGAGATTCCAAAGCATCCGCCTTCCACGACGATCGCCTTGGAAGGACGGTGATGGTTCACCACTGATGGTAAGATGTTGAGGTTTCTATGCACTAGAGTGCGTCAACTATACCAAGCGATCACCTCCGGCAGCTTCTAGCTTCCCAATTCCTGGTCCTACACCTCCTTGATCGAGAGATACACCTTACTAAAGCTTCGTGTACCACCGTGCTAGCTAGGTCAAACTGTAATTGCTGACGGTGCTAGGTCTAAATTCTGCTAAAATTCCACATACTAAACTCGTGCCTTACGTGCCCTTATAAACATGCAGGGCAGCTGTGCTAAATCTAAATGTAATCCTACAGAATTGATGATTCCTTAATCCTAACAGATTTCTAGCTGAGTTACCCGAATTACATATTTCTCTTATCCTAACATTTTTCTAGTTAATTTACCCGAATTACATATTTCCCTTATTCTAACAGATTTCTTGCTAAGTTACCCAAATTACATATTTCCTAATTTACTCTTCCTATGATCACGTGTTGTTCCTTGTATGTTGGAGTGATTTTTGCCACTGATATCGGTCCTGGCCAAGAGTGCTACTTGGGCCAAGATGGCTGGTCTGGCTGAGATTGCTTCTTTGGGCCAAGATTCCTCCTTTTGGGCCAAGATTCTCCTTTTGGGCCGAGATGCTTCTTTTAGGCTAAGATGCTCTCGGCTTTCAAGCCTGCAAAACAAGTCCAACCTTTTTATTAGTTAAAATCCTCGTTTCCGCACAAATTTATATTCTTCCTATTTCTAGGCCCATAATTCGAATCTTAACTAAGATATGACTCTTAATCACTAAACAGTCTTACTAATATTCATCTTAAGCCCTTGTGAGGTGTATAAAATATGACTTATCAGACCCCACACTTTAAACTTTTGCACTCTTGGGCAAAATCAGATTTGATCATCCAAGGAAATTGAAAGAGGAAATATGTTTTCAAATGAATTTCTCAATTTTGACAAACAGATTAAGCATGCAATCATCCCTGAATCCAGATTTTCAAATAGTCTCTGAGAGTTACTTTCTCAACATCCAAAGCCAATAAGCAACCTGCAAACATTAAAGAGTAATCGAGAAGTGACTGAGCTCTCTCTCAAGGCATATTCTCTCAAACATCTCATGTGACTGGCATTACCAAACTTTGACTAGCCTCTCCTTCCAAACCATCAAAAACACATGCAGTCATGATCAAAAGTACTTTGTTTTCGGCTTATAACGTGGCCAGGGTTAAAGGTAGGATATAGGATGGTAAAGTGAGTTTTGCTAACCATAGGAAGGAGAGGAGCAATGGGAAATGAGTTCGCAAGCATGGAGGGTATCCCCAAGATACTGCGATCTTATTTGAAAACATCCTTGCTCACTTTTTTTCTTTTCCTTTTTTTTCATTTTTCTTTCCTTCTTTTTCTCACTTCTTGTTTTGTAGCTTTGCACTACATTTTTGCTACAGCTTCTAGCTTTTGGTTGCTTTCCTTTCCTTTGTTTCATTATGCAATTGTTTTTCTTTCTTTTCTTTTGCAACACTTTTTGGATGCACTACTTCTGCTATGTCTCTCGGCGTCTCCCCCACACTTGAACGAGACCCATTCCCAAAATAATTCCAAAGCTCCTCTGACCCCTAAGGTTGGGGTTGATCATGGTTTTCCGGCTTTGGCTTGTAATGAGCTGTCACATCAAGAAAAATGGTTATTTAGGCTCAGAAATGGTAAACAAAGTATAAAATTTTCAAGGTAGGTCCACTTGGCTCGGGGCTCAATAGAAACATGGCCTAGATCATATCTCTCCTGCATGCGAAACGAGATGTATCCAAAGAGTCAAGGCAAAATCTAGAGTAACCAATCATCATGAATGCAAATATCACAAGAAAGGAAAGAATGGCAAGATGTAAAGCCATTATGTATGCAAGGCTCGAAAATCTTTACACAGATGGTTGCTCAATCACTAAAGGTTCCTCTTTTGTAATTTTTCAATCACTCATTGCCAAAAGATGCATAAATTTTACTTCTTGTCATGCTTGAAAAATCTTCCCTCTAGGGTCATGCATACCTTTTTCTGTTTCATTTTTCCGAAAGAAATCCATTTAAATCCTTTTTTAAAACATTTTTCCAGTACTTCAAGAATCAGAAATCAGTTAGGAAACACAAAAGAAAATGAAACAAAAACAAGAATTGAAATAGGGTCGAAGTCGGTCTGGATCCGGTCGAGATGGAATTGGAGTCGGTGCAGACTCGACTGAAAAACCTTTTATTTGAGAAATAAGGGAAAATGACACCTAGTCAATGAACTTAAAAATATAAACAAAAAAAAATGCAAACAAAATCAAATAGAAACAAACTTAAAACTAAAAGTAAAAACATAAATAAAGATGGAGCCAACATAAAGTTTGATGGTCAACATAGGAATTAAAAGAACAAAATTGAGCGAGCCTTGGATGACTACGCCTTCCCCCCACACTTGAATGATGCATTGCCATCAATGCATGACATGAATACAGAGGGGATTCCGAAGGTTGCTTAGGGTGAGTCATCGGGCGGGGCCGGTTCCATTAATGAAATACTCTCCATTTCGGCCATTGTCGGTGCGGGACCTTCATGGAAGAGTTTTATCTAGTGCCAGTTGACTTGGAAGGTGCTCTTGGTGTGTTCATCCTTTAATTCCACTGCACCATAAGGAAAAATGTTAGTGATAACAAGTGGTTCATCCCATCTAGAATGGAGCTTACTTGCAATGAGCTTTAACCGTGAATTGAACAGTAACACTTTCTGGCCGACTCGGAACTCCTTCCTCAGAATCTTACAGTCATGAAATTGTTTCACCTTTTGCTTGTAGATCCGGGAGTTCTCGTATTCTTTGAGGCGAATTTCTTCTAGTTCTTGCAGATGGAGTTTCCTTTGCATACCGGCTTGGTCGAAGGCCAGATTGTATTGCTTAACTGCCAAGTAGGCTTGGTGCTCTAATTCAACTAGGAGATGACAGGTTTTACCGAAAACTATCTGGTAGGGAGACATCCCCAAAGGAGTTGGCTCCAATCCTTGCGGTTGGGATTGGCCATCTTTTGTAGTGTTTTCTTGATTTCCCTATTGAAGACTTCAGCTTGGCCGTTTGTCTTGGGGTGGTATGCTATGGCAATTCGGTGTACCACCTCATACTTATGGAGTAAGGCAGACATGGCTCTATTGCATAAGTGACTACCTTGGTCATTGATGAGCGCTTTCGGCACACCAAATCGGGAAAAGATATTGGATTTCAAAAAATCCACTACAACTTTGGCATCATTAATCTTGGTGGATAATAAGCGTATTTTTAGTCATCTCAATGCGCATCAAATAAACTAAAGCTAACTATAGCATAGTCAACCCTAGGTCGAATTTTCTCAAGGACATAATGTGCTCAATTGTGATTTTGTGTGAAACTGAAATAAAACTGGAACTATTAAGTGTAGAGTGCTGAGTTTCTCTCGGCAGAGACTAATCCAACTCGGTCTCGGCTAAGCGCAAACAGATGCAACAGAGTTGGACTGACTCTATCTCGGATGGAAAAGCGGGGAAATAGGGGGTTCGAATGCAAGTAATGAAAGACTGAAGGTAAACTAAGAATGTAAATGCAATTAAACTAAGTTATTCTACTGCTATTACTGTGTTCATGTTCAGTCTAAACAATCAAGTCCATTCTAGTTCAATCACTTCAGTCCACGGTCCATATCAACCTTAGGTTCTCTTATGACAATCGTCAAATGTTCGTCCATTGCCATACCGAGGATTTACACGATCGCTACCTCATTAGTTGATAGGGATTAAGTCCAGAGTTGATTTTAGGTTCTCTAGTTGATTACCTACTGAATTAGTTAAACTAGTTCCAATTGGCTTAGTTCAACATGATTCACGTCACTTTGTGCAATCGCAACGCAGGTAGTGACTTAAAGTGTGAGAATGCAAGCAGAGCACAGAATTAGAAAACACTCATATTATTAAGATTGAAATACAAACACAAGATCTCAATTCAATGACTCCGCCTTCTACAACAATTACCATGAAAGAACAGAGATGGTTCACCTCCGTTAACTAGAATGCTAAGGATCGGATCTACTAGAGTGTGTTGGTAATCCAAGTGGCCACCTCTAACGATCTTTGGCTTCTCAGTTTCTGACTTGCACTTCCTCAATCGAGAGAAGCACCATTGAGAGCATCGTGCACCACCGTGAGCGTAGAAAACGAGAGCGAGAAAATGAAAACAATGGAAGTGGACAATATGAATTCCAGATCCTGAAAAAGTGCACAGCTCCTCCTATATATACATGAGTTGTGACCTGCTACTCCTAACGACTCCTAACAGAATTACAAGTTAAATTGTCTATTCTACCCTTGCGAAGATTCCTTAGAGTGACATGACAGATTCTCCAAGAGTGACATGGTAGTTGAGCTGGAGCTAAGATGGCCTCTACGCTGGATCGCTGACGTGGGTGATGCAATTGGGCCGCTCCTTATTGGGCTGCTGGGCTGTTTCCTCATAGGCTGCTGGACTATTGAGTCGGTTGGCCGAGAAGGAGTCGGATGGCTAGGACGACTCTCCTGGGCTGAGATCAATTCGGCTTATCTTGCAGAAGAAGGGGACGAGACCTTTTATTAGCTAAGTCCTTCAAATTAACACAGATTTATGATTTCTACATTTCTAGGTCCATAATATGAATCTTAGCTAAGACTCAATCCTTAAGTACTAATTGGTCTCAAAAACACCCTTCTTAGGTCCTTGCAAGGTGTATAAAATGTGACTCATTAGACCCCCATACTTACACTTTTGCACTCTTGGGCAAAATAGGAATTAAATCGTCAAGGAGAATTTCAAAACAAAGAAAGAATTTTAATTGACTTCCTTCAGTTCAGACAAACAGAGTCAGCATTCCCTCACTCTAGGACTGAGACATTCAAGTAATCTATGAAAATTAATTCTTCTGTATCCAAAGCAAATGTGTGACCTGCAAACATCAAAGAGTGACCAAAAGTGACAAAGCTCTTACTTAGGCAAATATTCTCTCAACCTCTCATGTGTTTAGGTTTGTATTTACACTCAACACCTCATGTGCTGGTATTACCATACTTTGATTGGCCTCTCCTTCTATACTTGCAAAAATACATTCAGTTATGATCACTAGGACTTCTTTTTGGCTTGTAATGAGGTCAGGGTCAAGGGTAGGATATAAGAGGGAAAGTGAGTTTAGTAACCATATGGAAGAGAGGAGCAATGGGGAGTAGGCTTCATCAGTATAAGGGACAACCCAGGATACTATGATATGTTTCTTTATTCTAAAAACCTTCCTTGCTTGCTTCTTCTCTTTCCCTTTTTCATCTTTTTCTTTCCTTCCTTTTACTGTTGTGTTGCAGCTCGTTCTGAGTTTTTACAGTTTTCAACTTTTGGCAGCTTCTTTTATTTCCCTTTATTTTCCTGCACTTGTTTCTTTGTTTCTTTTCTTTTTCAACCCTTCAGCATCACTATGCTCGCTTCACCCCGTGGTGCTTCCCCCACACTTGATTATGACTTACTCCCAAGACAATTCCAAAGCCCCTCTACTCCCTACGGTTAAGGGTTAATCATGATTTTTTCGGTTTTGGCTTGTAATGAGATGTCATCAAAGAATGGTCATTCAGGCTCGAAGAAGGTGGACTAGGGACAAAACTTTCCAGGTAGGTCCATTTGGTTTGGGGTTCATAAGAAACATGGCCTAGATCATCTCATTCCTTCATGTGAAACCAGATATACCTAGAGAGTCAAGGCAAAATTCAGAATACACAGTTAGCATGGATGCAAAAAATAACACAAGAAAGAGAGAATGGAAATGTAAAGCCATCTATATGTATATAGGCTCAAAAATTCTCATGGTTAATTATTCTGCCACTAATGGTCTATCTTTTCTATTTTTCAATCACCTATTACCTAAGGTAAAAAAATTTCATTCCCTAACAATCTTGAAAAATATGTCTTCTAGGGTTCTTAACTGCTTCCTATTGATTCATCCAATACTTAAGGAAATCATCTCAAAATTCCCATTTCAAGGTGTTTTTCTTAGCACTCATAGTTTAGAGTTCAGTTTAGGAAAACAAAAGTAAAATTCTAATAGAGGTTGAAATAGGTTGGGCCGAGTCGAAGTCGGCATGGACTCGGCTCGAACCGCTTTTATTCTTAACAAAGGAAAATGGCATGAAAAGAAACAGAACAACAAAAACCGAAGTTAAAACAAGAGTTAAAACAAGAGTGAAAACAGATATGGAGTTTGGACTTTGAAAAACAGAACAAGATTTCAAGCACAGACTTTAGCACGCTTTAAATGGCCATGCAATCCCCCCTCACACTTAAGTTCTGCATTGCCCTCAATGCATGTAATGACCAAAGAGGGACTGGGGAAGTTGGCTCAATGAGCAACATCTGGCGGGGCTGGTTCCATCAGTGAAATGGTCTCCAAGTCGCCTGTAGTTGGTGTTGGGCCTTCATGGAATAATTTAATCTAATGCGCATTAACCTGGAAGGTGCTGTTTCTGTGTTGGTCTTTCAGCTCTACTACACCATAAGGAAAAACATTAGTGATAACGAAAGGTCCATCCCATCTAGAACGAAGCTTGCCTACAATGAGCTTGAGGTGTGAATTGAACAGGAGTACTTTTTGGCCGAATCGAAATTCCTTTCTTAGGATTTGTTGATCATGGAAGTGCTTGACTTTCTGCCAATAGATCCTAGAAATTTCATAAGCTTCCAAGCGGAGTTCATCTAGTTCTTGCAGTTGAAGCTTCCTTTGTTGTCCCGCTTGGTCGTAGGCTAGGTTGCATTGTTTGACAGCCCAGTAAGCTCTATGTTCTAGCTCCACCAATAGATAGAAAGCTTTACCGAAGGCAATCTGGTAGGGAGACATCCCCAATGGAGTTCGATATGTTGTTCTATGCGCCTAGAGAGCATCCTCCAAGAGTCGGCTCCAATCTTTCTGGCTGGGATTTGTCATCTTTTGCAATGTTTTCTTGATTTCCCTGTTAAACACCTCAACTTGGTCGTTGGTCTGAGGGTGATAAGCAGTGGCAATTATATGCATTACCCCATACTTGTGGAATAAGGAGGACATGGCTCTATTGTAGAAGTGACTACCTTGGTCACTTATGAGCGCTTTAGGCACACCAAACCGGCAGAAGATGTTGGATTTCAGAAAATCCACTACTACCTTGGCGTCATTGGTCTTGGTGGCTATGGCCTCTACCCATCTTGACATGTATATACGGCCAGTAGAATGTAAGAATAACCATTGGAGACTTGGAATGGCCCCATGAAGTTAATACCCCACACATCAAAAACTTCACAGGACAGGATGGGCTGTTGGGGCATTTCATGCCTTCTAGTAATTGCCATTCCAGCTTTTTGGCATTCGTCGTAGGTGGAGACGAACTGATAAGCATCTTTGAAAATAGTGGGCCGATAAAGGCCACAATCAAGAACTTTCCTAGCAGTCCGAGTTGATCTATAGTGTTCGCCTCTAGGTGCTACATGGCAGAGTTGGAGGACCGAATTGATCTTGGCCTCAGGGATGCACCTGCAAATAACTTGATCACTGCAAAGTCTCCATAAGTAAGGATCATCCCAAATGTAGTATTTGGCATCACTTCCGAGTTTTTCTTTATATAGCCGAGATGCCTCTAGTGGGAACTGAGATGCTGCTACAAAATTACAGATGTCTACAAACCATGGTGTAGGCGTTGTGATGTGCAAAAACTGCTCATCTGGGAATTCATCTCTGATAGTCATTGGTTCACTCTCCTTTCCAATTCTGCTCAGGTGATCTGCTACAGAATTCTCAGCACCCTTCTTATCTCTAATTTCTATGTCAAATTCTTGGAGAAGGAGCATCCACCAAATCAGTCTCGGCTTGGCATCGTGCTTCTTCAACAAGAATCTCAGTGCAGCATGTTCAAAGAATACAATGATTCTTGAACCGAGAAGGTATGAACGGAATTTGCCTAAGGCAAACACAATTGCCAAAAGCTCCTTCTCTGTTGTTGTGTAGTTTGACTGAGCTGGGTCCATTGTCTGAGATGCATAGGAAATGACATACACTGGCTTGCCGACTCCAACTCTTTGGCCTAAGACAGCTCCTAATGCCGAATTGGATGCATCACACATGAGCTCAAATGGCAGGTCCCAGTTTGGTGCTTGAAGAATGGGAATGGATGTAAGTCGGTTCTTCAACTCTTGAAAGGCCTCAATGCAGGGCTGGTCAAACTTGAATTCCACATCCTTCTGTAGTAGCTTGGACGGTGGTAGGGCAAGTTTGCTGAAATTCTTAATGAATCTTCTGTAGAAAACTGCATGTCCTAAGAATGAGCAAACTTCCCGCACAGAAGCGGGGTTTGGAAGAGAGGTGATGATATCTATCTTAGATTTATCAACCTTGATGCCTCTATTGGATACCAGGTGTCCCAACACAATTCCTTTTGTCACCATAAAATGGCATTTTTCGAAGTTAAGTACTAAATTTGTATCAATGCATGTCGTCAACATCTTGGATAGGTTGTCCAAACATGCGTCAAATGAATCAGCATACACGATGAAGTCGTCCATGAATACCTCCATGCAGTCCTGTAGCAGGTCCGAGAAGATGCTTGTCATGTAACGTTGAAATGTGATTGGTGCATTGCATAGGCCAAATGGCATGCGAGTGTACCCAAAGGTTCCAAATGGGCAGGTAAAGGTAGTCTTGTGTTGATCTTTAGGTGCTATATAGATTTGCGTGTAACCAGATAAGCCATCCAGAAAATAGTAATGGGATTTTCCTGATAATTTTTCTAGGACTTGATCTATGAAAGGCAAAGAAAAGTGATCCTTGCGAGTTGCCTAATTTAATCTTCTGTAGTCTATGTAGACTTGCCAACTGTTCTGAATCCGCATAGGTACCAACTCGTCATGTTGGTTTTTCATGACAGTCATCTCAGACTTCTTTGGCACTACTTGCATAAAGCTTACCCATTGACTATATATGAGATGGGGTAGATGATCCATGCACCAAGGAGTTTTGTGACCTCTTTCTTGACCACGTCCAAGATGGTTAGATTCATCCTTCTTTGTTGTTGCCTTATGGGTTTAGCTGCCTCCCCCATTAAAACTCCATGCATGCAGATGGAGAATTGCCTTGAGGTGGCATTCTCTACTATTGCTGTTGGAAAGGTGGTGCTTGATATTGCGAACTCGGCTGTTGGTAACCTGCTGATCCTTCAGGTACATTCGGTGTAGGTTCGAATCTCTGCGCTACATAAGGCCCTTGATTCGGTCCTGGTTAAAATGGTTGTCTTCCATACTACTAACTATCAAGTGGTCGGTTTTGATATGGTTGCTTACTGATGATGGGCGTTTTTAGTCGTTTCAACGCGCTTATCAAATAACTAAAGCTAACTATAGCATAGCTAAACCTAGGTCATTCTTCTCAAGGACACAGTGTGCTCAGTTGTGAATTGGTGTAAAGTGAAGTGAAGTAGAATTTGAGGTGTAAAGTACTGACTCCCCTCGGCACTGGCCGAGTCGCTCTCGACAGAGACTGAGCCGAGATGATCCAATAGAGAGAATCCGACTTGGTCTCAGCTGAGTGCAGACAGACGCTATAGAGGTGGACTATCTCTGTCTCAGACTGAAAAGCAATTAACAGGGGGGTTGGGAATGCAAGTGATGCGAGAGATAGACTAAGACTATGAATGCAGTAAACATATACTACTGTTACTAATTATCTATTGTTATTATTATATACTGTGTTTGTGTTCAGTTCCATTAGTTCAAGTTCAGTCCAGGTTCCACACTCCAGTTCTCAGTCCCTATCAGCCTTTGGTAGTCTTATGACGATCGCCAAACATTCGTCCGTTGCCATACCAAGGAATTACGCAATCGCTACCTCATCAGTTGGCAGGGATTAAGTGCAGAGCTGATTTTAGGTTCTCGATTAACTATCGTTAACTGATTACCTACTGAATTAGTTAAACCAGTTCCAATCGGCTCAGCTTAACATTGTTCATATTCAAATGCAATCGCGATTCAAACATGAATTAAGGAAGAGGGAAGAGAAAGGAGTTATGAAATGCAGAATGAAATCGATTAACAGAAACAGAATACAAATACAGTGGTTCTGACTTCAGATGAATCCATCTTCCACGACGATCGCCATGGTTGATGGTGGTGGTTCACCTCCGTTAGCCTGAACGCTGAGGATCAGCTCCACCAGAGTGCGTCAGTAGTCTGATCGGTCCCCTCTGGCAGATTTCGGCTTCCCAGTCTTAGACCTGCAATTCCTCAATCGAGAGAAACGCCAATGAGCGCCGTGCACCACCGTGAAAACGGAGAGAGCGAGAAAAATGGGTATACAGTGAGTATGGAATTTTTTGTGAATTCAAAGACAGACCTGTAAAAAGTGCACAGCTCTTCCTATATATACACGAGCTGTGATATGCTAATCCTAACGAATCCTAACATAATTACATTGTGAAAGGTCCTATTCTACCCCTATGCAGATCTTCTAACGTGACATGGCAGATTTCCTAGGAGTGACATGGCATTTGAGCTGATGCTGAGATGGCCTCCGAGCTGGATAGCTGATGTGGCCAATACAACTGGGCCTCTCTACTGGGCTGCTGAGCTGCAAGGCATGGGTTGCCGAGACGACTCTGTTCCTGCCGAGATGGAGTCGGACTGGCCAGGATGACTTCATCCCGGCTGAGACTCCTTTTGTTGACCCTGGTCAACTCGGCTTGACCTGTAGAAGAAGGAGTGACACTTTTATTAGCTAAGAAATCTAAATTAACACCGATTTGTATTTCCTCTGTAATCGAACCCATAGAATGAATCTTAGCTAACAATCCACTCTTAAGCACAGAATAGTCTCGCAAACCTCCTTCTTAGGTGTCTAAAAGATGTATAAATTGTGACTCATCACACCCCCACACTTACCCTTTTGCACTCCTGGGCAAAATAAAATGAAAATCAGCAAGGGGGAAATTTTTAAAGATAGAAAAGAATTTTCTTCACTTGGCTTCCTTTAGTTCAACCGAGACAGAGTCGGCACTCATTCACTCTGGGATCGAGATACTCTAACAATCCGGAAATTACTCCTTCCGTGCTCTAGGCAAATTCATGACCTGCAAACAAGAGAAGGTAACCAAGAGTGGCAGGGCTCTCTTTTAGGCAAATAACTCCCTTATTTCTCACGTGTTTGGGCTTGTATTTACACTCAACATTCATGGAACTGATATTACCATACTTTGGCAAATCTCTCTTCTTACACTTGCAAAAACACACACCGTTATGATCACTAGGACTTCTTTTCGGCTTGTAGCGAGGCTGGGTCACGGGTAGGATAAAATATGGGAAAAATAGCTTCAGGACCCACGAGGCAGAGAGGGGCAATGGGGAGTAAGCTTTTTCAGCCTGAGGGATAACCCAGGATGCTGTCAATTTCTCCTCCTTATGCAGCTGTTTTCTTTCTTTATTTGTTTCAGCTGCTGCTTCCTCTTTTTCTCTTTTTTTTTTTCACTCGCTTTTATTCTTTTTCTTGCATTTTCGAGCCTTAGACGGTGCTGAACAACCTTTTGCTTCCTGGAGTTCCCCCACACTTGATCATGACTTACTCCCAAAACAATTCCAAAGCTCCTCTGCTCCTCGAGGGTGAGGTTGATTCATAGTTTTTCTGGCCTTGGCTTGTAGTGAGCTGTTTAGGAAGAATGGTTATATTAGGCTCAAAAAGGGGTAAACAACAGACGCATTTGTTCAGGTAGGCTTTATTTGGCTCAGGGCTTATAAGAAACATGGCCTAGATCATGTCATTCCTGCATGTGAGAACAGTTGTATCCAGAGAGTTAAGGAAAAATGTAGAATATGCAGTTAACATGAATGCAAAAATCATATTAGAAGAAGAAGAGAAATGGCAAGATGTAAGCCATCAATATTTACAAGGCTCAAAATCTCACACAGGTTGTATTTGCTCTGACCAGGGGGTTTCCTTTTTAGATTCTCAATCAACTATTGACTAGAGCACAAAAGTTTCATTCCCCTCAAGCTAGAGAAATCTCTTGCCACAGTTGTAGAGTTACTTCCTACTGACTTATTTAAACTTTCAGAAGCCAGTTCAAGATTTTTTTCAAAACAATTTTACTTTTGACAATCCACTTGGAAATTCTGATTTGGAGGAAAGATTAAAGGTAAATGACAAAATTGAAACTCTGCCAGGCCGAAGATGTTCCGGATCCGGCCGAGATGGCACAGAACCGGCATGGACTCGGCCTAGGCAGCTTTTATTGAAAAACATGACAGATTTTTTTTTAATTTTTTTTTATTTTTATTTTTTATTTTTTTAAAAAAAAATAAAATGAAACGACGCAACTGAAAGAAAACAACAAAGTGATTAAAACTAACAAAACAAAAATTAAAATTAGCAGAGTTCATGAGAGTGGGGACAGAGTTAAGACGAGTGGGGAACAGAGTTAAGACACAGTAATTGAGATGACTGTATATTTATCCCCCCCCCACACTAAAATTTGCCTTGTCCTCAATGCGAGGCAGGGTCATCTGGAGATGTTGGTTCCATCAATGATATTATCTCCATGTCATGAGTGATAGGCGCTGGACCTTCATGGAATGGCTTAATCTGATGCCCATTGACCTGGAAGGTGCTGTTGCTGTGTTCATCTTTTAGCTGTACTGCACCATGGGGAAACACATTAGTGATAACAAAAGGCCCATCCCATCTAGAACGTAGTTTACCTGCAATGAGCTTGAGGCGTGAGTTAAACAAGAGGACTTTTTGGCCAACTCGGAATTCTTTTCTCAGGATCTGCTGGTCATGGAATCGCTTGATTTTCTGCTTGTAGATCCTAGAGTTTTCATATGCTTCCAAGCGGAGTTCATCTAACTCTTGCAGCTGAAATTTTCTCTGCTCTCCTGCTTGGTCATAAGCCAGATTGCACTACTTAACAGCCCAGTATGCTCTGTGTTCCAGCTCCACAGGAAGGTGACAGGCTTTACCGAAAACAATCCTATAGGGAGACATCCCTAAAGGTGTCCGGTATGCAGTTCTGTGTGCCCAGAGAGCATCCTCAAGGAGGCGGCTCCAGTCCTTCCTGTTGGGATTGGTCATCTTTTGCAATGTTTTCTTGATTTCCCTGTTGAACACTTCTGCTTGGCCATTTGTTTGGGGGTGGTAAGCAGTAGCAATTCTGTGTGCTACTCCATATTTTTGAAGAAGGGAGGCCATAGCTCTGTTACAGAAGTGACTGCCTTGGTCACTTATGAGTGCTTTTGGCACACCGAACCTGCAGAAAATATTGGACTTCAGAAAGTCCGCAACCACTCTTGCATCATTTGTTCTGGTGGCAATGGCTTCTACCCATCTTGATACATAATCCACAGCCAGCAGAATGTATGAGTAGCCATTGGAGACTGGGAATGGCCCCATGAAGTCTATTCCCCAGAGATCAAAGATTTCACAGAATTGGATGGGTTTTTGGGGCATTTCATGCCTTTTGTTCATGGCCACTCCTGCTTTTTAGCAATTCTCGCAGGTGGAGACGAATTCATGCACGTCCCTGAAGATAGTTGGCCAGTAAAGGCCACAGTCTAGTACTTTCCTGGCAGTCCAAGTTGACCCATAGTGACCGCCTCTAGGAGCCGAGTGGCAGAACTGGAGAACCGAATTGAACTCGGCTTCAGGAATGCACCTGCGGATGACTTTGTCACTGCACAGTCTCCAAAGGTAGGGATCATCCCAAATGTAGTATTTGGCATCACTTCGGAGTTTATCTTTGTATGCTCGAGATGCCTCTGGTGGAAACCGGGATGCTGCCACAAAATTACAAATGTCAGCAAACCATGGTGGAGACGTTTTAATATGTAGCAAGTGCTCATCAGGGAACTTGTCCCGGATAGGCATCCAGCTCGCCTTCTTTCCCAATTCTGCTCAGATGATCAGCTACAGAATTCTCAGCACCTCTTTTATCTCTGATTTCCAGGTTGAATTCTTGAAGAAGAAGCATCCACCTAATCAGTCTTGGCTTAGCATCAAGCTTCTTCAGCAAGTACCTCAAGGCGGCATGGTCAGAGAACACAATTATCTTGGACCCGAGAAGGTAGGAACGAAATTTGTCCACGGCGAAAACTATGGCCAAGAGCTCCTTCTCAGTTGTTGTGTAGTTTTGCTGGGCCGGATCCATAGTTCTGGATGCATAGGCCACCACGTGCTCTTTGGCCGAGAACGGATCCTAATGCCGAGTTGGATGCATCACACATTAGTTCAAAGGGGAGGTCCCAATCTGGTGCTTGCAAAATAGGGGCGGATGTGAGTCTTCTCTTTAGCTCCTGAAATGCTTCCATACAGGGCCGGTCAAAGTGAAATTCTACATCCTTCTATAGCAGCTTGGACTGAGGCAAGGCAAGTTTACTGAAATTTTTTATGAATCTCCTGTAGAAACCTGCGTGTCCTAAGAATGAGCGAACCTCCCGCACAGAAGCGGGGCTTGGAAGGGAAGTAATGATATCTATCTTTGCTTTGTCTACCTCGATGCCCCTGTTGGAGACCAGGTGTCCCAACACTATTCCTTCAGTCACCATGAAGTGACATTTTTCGAAATTGAGCACGAGATTTGTGTCAATGCATCTCTTCAACACTCTTGATAAATTACTCAGACATGCATAAAATGAATCGGCATATACCGTGAAGTCATCCATGAACACTTCCATGCAGTCCTGCAGCAAGTCCGAGAAGATGCTCATCATGCAACGTTGAAATGTACTCGGAGCATTGCAGAGACCAAATGGCATGCGTGTGTACGCAAAGGTACCAAATGGGCAGGTGAAGGTTGTCTTATGTTGATCTTCAGGGGCTATATGAATTTTCATGTAGCCTGAGAATCCATCCAAAAAGCAGTAATGGGATTTCCCTGCTAACTTCTCAAGCATTTGGTCAATGAAAGGCAGAGGAAAGTGATCCTTACGAGTTGCTTGGTTTAATCTTCTGTAGTCAATGCACACTCGCCAGCTGTTCTGAATCCTTGTTGGTACCAGCTCATCCTGCTGATTTTTCATGACAGTCGTCCCGGACTTCTTTGGCACCACTTGCACAGGGCTCACCCATTGGCTATCCGAGATGGGGTAGATGATCCCTGGAGCAAGGAGTTTGGTAACTTCCTTTTTGACCACGTCCAGGAGTGTCGGATTCAGTCTTCTTTGCGGCTGCCTTATGGGCTTGATTTCCTCCTCCAGTAATATTCTGTGCATGCAAATGGAGGGGTTTAGGCCCGGAAGGTCCGATAGCTTCCACCCTAATGCCTTCTTATGTTGCCTGAGAACCCCCAACAACTTGTCCTCTTGATCTTGGTTGAGATTGCTAGCAATAATAACCGGGAGTTGTTGGTCCTTGTCCAGGTAGGCATATTTCAGGTGACTCGGCAATGTTTTTAATTCTATGGGTGGTAACGGTGATGGAGATTTGTCAGTCTCTGAGGTTGGATCCGACTGGCCGACTTGATCTTGATCAGGCACCAGGTGTGTCGACATGATTTCGGCCTCCGTCTGCTTCGGCCGGCTCGCCTTTGTGGATTTGGTTATGGTCAAAATGGAGTTGGCATTGGCTTTATGTGTTCCTTCTAAGTCGGATCCGGATGGACTCTTTATTTTTGCTATAGTATGAGTTAGGTCTTCTGTGGCCGAGATGGTCTCGGCAAGCTTGTCGGCTTTGACTTCTTTGGCCGAGTTGACTTTGACTTCTTCATTGACTCGGCCTTCTTTGGCCGACTCATTTTTGGCCGTAAAAATTGTCGCTAAGTGTGCAATGGAAGACTTTTCAGCTTTAGCGACTTTGTTTTCTGCATCATTTGAATACTCTGAGTGTTCTGTGCTGCAGACTTGGTCTAATAATTCGGACAGTTCCACTTCAAAGGCCAGGTCAGCAACATCACTATGATTGTCCTCAAAGTTGGAGAGGTCTTGTACTTCTTCATAGTCGGCCTCTGCATCTGTAACTCCTGGGCAGCTGCTCTCATCACCATTCTCAGCAGACTCCTCAATGTTTTCACCACTACCATTTAGTTGAAGATATTCTTCAACTAATTCATCAAGTACATCAATGCCAAAGAGAGAGTGGTCTTCGGTTGGGTGCTTCATGGCTTCGAAAATATTGAATTGCACCAAGGCGTCACCGAATTCCATGGAGAGCGTCCCTGCATACACATCAATCTTTGTTTTGGCTGTCATCAAGAAAGGTCTTCCCAGAATTAAGGTGGATTCCTTCCCGGATGTTTCGTCCTCCATGTCTAGCACGTAAAAATCAGCTGGAAATATTAGTTCATTGACTTGGACGAGAACATCCTCTAGAACTCCCAGGGGCTGGACAATACTCATGTTTGCCAGCTGAATGGTCATCCCTGTGGGTTCCAAGTCACCAAAATTCAGGGACCTGTAGATTGATGTGGGCATGACATTAATTGAGGCTCCCAGGTCCAACATGGCATTGGCAAAGTGCATTCGCCGATGGTGCATGGGACCGAAAAGACTCGTGGTCTCTGCATTTTTTTGGCAGAGTTAAGGCACTTGTAGTGATTGCTCCATTCTGTGTCAGAGCCGACACCACACCTCCAGTTTCCTTGCTCCCCTTTATTTTTCTCCTTTTATGTATACATAATTCCTTGAGGAATTTTGCATTCGTAGGGACCTGTTTAATAACATCGAGAAGTGGAATATTGATTTCCACCTTGCGGAACATCTTCAACAATTCTTCATCCGACTCTGGCTTCCTAGCCGACGTGGTCCGAGATGGAAATGGCAATGGGACAGTTGTCTCTGGCTGAGACTGTAAGTCGGCATTTGACTCGGAGTCGGCTTCTTTTGACCTCGGCACCTGCTCCAATGTAGGTTGAGGTAGTTCTTTTCCACTTCGAAGAGTGACTACACTGGCGTTACCTCTCGGATTTGGAATGGGTTGAGAGGGAAGGTTGCTAGATCCTGCCGACTGTAATTGACTTACAGTGTTAGCTACCTGTCCAATCTGCGTTTTGAGGTCCTGGATGGTGGCGGTCATGTTCTGCTGGAACTGTAAATTGCTGGAGCTCACAGATTGTTGGAACTCCAGGTTGTTGGTTGCAAGCTGCTTCATCAGGTCTTCCAGAGATGGAGAGTTGCCTGGAGTAGGCATTCTCTGCTGTTGTTGTTGCTGCTGGAAAGGTGGTACTTGGTATTGCGGAGTCGGCTGTTGATAACCTGCCTGCCTTTGACAGGTGTTCGGCGTGGATCCGAATTGTTGGGTTGCATATGGTCCTTGATTCAGTCCTGGCCGAAATGGCTGTCTTCCTTGTTGCTGGTTATCAAATGGCCGATTATGATACGGCTGCTTCCCGTACTGAAATCCACCTATGGCTCTAACATTTCCTGGCTGGTCCGACTCGGTTTCTTGGAGAGTGGGGCACATATCAGTGGGGTGCTCCACGGAAGTACATATGCCACATACTTTTGTTGCCATGGCTGGTTGGTGTTGCCCAACAGCAAGCTGTCTCACCAATGATGTTAACTCAGTCAGCTGATTCTCCAACCTCTAATTGGAAGCTGCACCGATTTCATTCACCATCCGTGGTTGATTTGGCTCTCTGATCCCAAACTGCTGTGTATTGCTTGCCATATTGGAAATCAGATGCCGTGCTGCTGCTGGTGTTTTGTCCATCAGAGCTCCGCCATCGGGCTGCGTCTATCATACTTCTATCCATCAGCGATAATCCTTCATAAAAATACTGGATCAGCAATTGTTCGCTGATCTGATGATGTGGGACAGGTGGCACAGAGTTTGTTGAACCTCTCCCCAGTACTGCGTGCAGTGTTTCTCCTGTATGTTGCCTTATCCCACATATTTCCTTTCTAATGGGACAGTGCGGGATGCCGGAAAGAACTTCTCCAGGAAGGTGCGCTTCATGTCTCCCCAGGTATTGAAAAGTACTGGCTGAAGATACAACCAATCCTTCGCTGCTCCGTCCAGGGAGAATGGAAATGCCTTCATTTTGATGTAGTCTTCCGATATCCCTTGCGGCCTCATTGTAGAATAGACCACATGGAATTCTTTTAAATGCTTGTGGGGGTCTTCCCCTGCAAGACCATGAAACTTAGGCAACAGGTGTATGAGACCAGATTTTAACTCATATGTTTGAGCTGGCTCCAGCTGTGGGTATTGGATGCACCAAGGTTGATACACCACGTCTGGAGTGGCTAATTCCTTCAGCGTCCTATCGTTATTCTCCATTCGTCCTGATTCTGCAAAGACGTTAGAACTAGAAACAAAATTGTTAGTGTAAAACGGGTTAGAGTTAACTACAGAATCTATATTGATACTAGTATTTACTGCAGCGTTCCTAATTTTGCGCAATCTACGTAAAGTTAATTCTATTTCTGGGTCAAAAACATGCAATGGGTCAGTACTACTTCTAGTCATGCATTGTACATGTTATGCAGAAATTTCAGAATTAGAAATAGTATTTGAAATAGTAAATGCAGAATTAGAAACTACAGCTATCAGTTAACTAACCAAAGGAACTACGGAATGGCGTATGGAAAGAATGCAATTAAACTAGCACGAATGCAAAACAGAAAAACTAGCTGAATGCAAGAATGTAATGTAGAAAGAAAGATGCAGTAGTGAATACAAAATAGAATGCTAATTCTACGTAGCTATTTTTAACGATGAATTCATGCAGAGAAACAAATAATAGTCAACATGCTTTTTATTTAGGATGCATACACAAAACAGACAGACATAGACAAGTTCAAAAGACTCAAGACTGACTTGACAGACACACTTTACAGACTCGGAATTCGACCTTACTTAACTTGGCACACACAGACACAAAAGAACTTGTGTCCCCGGCAACGGCGCCAATTTGATGATGGGCGTTTTTAGTCGTTTCAACGCGCTTATCAAATAACTAAAGCTAACTATAGCATAGCTAACCCTAGGTCATTCTTCTCAAGGACACAGTGTGCTCAGTTGTGAATTGGTGTAAAGTGAAGTGGCGTAGAATCTGAGGTGTAAAGTACTGACTCCCCTCGGCACTGGCCGAGTCGCTCTCGGTAGAGACTGAGCCGAGATGATCCAATAGAGAGAATCCGACTTGGTCTCAGCTGAGTGCAGACAGACGCTACAGAGGTGGACTATCTCTGTCTCAGACTGAAAAGCAATTAATAGGGGGGTTGGGAATGCAAGTGATGCGAGAGATAGACTAAGACTATGAATGCAGTAAACATATACTACTGTTACTAATTATCTATTGTTATTATTATATAATTGTGTTTGTGTTCAGTTCCATTAGTTCAAGTCAGTCAGGTTCCACACTCCAGTTCTCGGTCCCTATCAGCCTTTGGTAGTCTTATGACGATCGCCAAAACATTCGTCCGTTGCCATACCAAGGAATTACGCAATTGCTACCTCATCAGTTATGGGATTAAGTGCAGAGCTGATTTTAGGTTCTCGATTAACTATCGTTAACTGATTACCTACTGAATTAGTTAAACCAGTTCCAATCGGCTCAGCTTAACATTGTTCATATTCAAATGCAATCGCGATTCAAACATGAATTAAGGAAGAGGGAAGAGAAAGGAGTTATGAAATGCAGAATGAAATCGATTAACAGAAACAGAATACAAATACAGTGGTTTTGACTTCAGATGAATCCATCTTCCACGACGATCGCCATGGTTGATGGTGGTGGTTCACCTCCGTTAGCCTGAACGCTGAGGATCAGCTCCACCAGAGTGCGTCAGTAGTCTGACCGGTCCCCTCTGGCAGATTTCGGCTTCCCAGTCTCAGACCTGCACTTCCTCAATTGAGAGAAACGCCAATGAGCGCTGTGCACCACCGTGAAAACGGAGAGAGCGAGAAAAATGGGTACAATGAGTATGGAATTTTTTGTGAATTCAAAGACAGACCTGTAAAAAGTGCACAGCTCTTCCTATATATACACGAGCTGTGATATGCTAATCCTAACGAATCCTAACAGAATTACATTGTGAAAGGTCCTATTCTACCCCTATGCAGATCTTCTAACGTGACATGGCAGATTTCTTAGGAGTGACATGGCATTTGAGCTGATGCTGAGATGGCCTCCGAGCTGGATAGCTGATGTGGTCAATACAACTGGGCCTCTCTACTGGGCTGCTGAGCTGCAAGGCATGGGTTGTCGAGACGACTTTGTTCCTGCCGAGATGGAGTCGGACTGGCCAGGATGACTTCATCTCGGCTGAGACTCCTTTTGTTGACCCTGGTCAACTCGGCTTGACCTGTAGAAGAAGGAGTGACACTTTTATTAGCTAAGAAATCTAAATTAACACTGATTTGTATTTCCTCTATAATCGAACCCAAAGAATGAATCTTAGCTAACAATCCACTCTTAAGCACAGAATAGTCTCGCAAACCTCCTTCTTAGGTGTCTAAAAGATGTATAAATTATGACTCATCACTTACCATACCGATATCCACCTATGGTTCTAACATTCTCTGGTTGGTCCGACTCGGTTTCTTGTAACGAGGGTCACAAGTTAGTGGGGTGCTCCACGAAAGTACATATGCCATAAACTTTGGCTGCCATGTTTGGCTGGTGTTGTCCAATAGCAAGTTGCCTCACCAGAGATGTCAATTCAAACAATTGGTTTCCAGCCTCAGGTTAGAAGTTGTACCAATTTCGTTCACCATCCAGGATTGGCTAGGTCCTCTGATCCCAAACTGTTGTGTATTACTTGCCATATTAGAGATCAGATGCCTTGCTGCTGCTGGCATTTTATCCATCAATGCTCCTCCACTTGCGGCATCAATCATGCTTCTATCCATCATTGACAGATCTTCATAGAAATACTGGATCAGCAATTGTTCACTACTCTGATGATGTGGATAGGTGGCACACAATTTGTTGAATCTTTCCAAATACTTGTGCAGAGTTTGTCCTGATTATTGCATTATCCCACATATTTCCTTTCTGATGGTCGCGGTTCTGGATGTTGGAAAGAACTTCTCCAAGAACATGTGCTTGATATCTCCCTAGGTGTTGAAAAGAACAGGCTGAAGATACAACCAATCCTTCACTGCTCCATCCAAGGAGAATGGGAACGCCTTCATTTTTATGTAGTCTTCTGGTATCCCTTGCGGCCTTATTATGGAACAAACCACATGGAATTCTTTTAGATGTTTGTGGAGGTCTTCTCCTGCAAGATTGTGAATTTTTGGCAACAAGTGTATAAGACCAGACTTTAGTTCATATGATTGAGCTAGTTCCAGCTGTGGATACTGGATGCACCAAGGTTGATACACCACGTCTGGTGTAGCCAGCTCCTTCAATGTTCTATCATTATTCTCCATCTGTCCCGGCTCTACAAAAATGTTAGTGCTACTGTATTCAACAGAATCAGAACTGTTAGTAGCATAATCGTTATTGTCAGAACTAGAAATAGAATCAGAGTTACTATTGTTACTCACTACTATATTTCTAGCTTTTCTTAACCTACGCAAAGTTAATTCTATCTTAAGATCTAAATCATACAAAGGGTTAGTGCTACTCCTAGTCATGCATTGTAAAAAATTATGCAGAAGGGTTATATTCAATTATGCAAAGCCAAAACAGAAACAAAACCAGTTATCAGAAACGAATGTCAATTGCAATAAGAAAAGTAAAGGCACAAGAATTAATACCAACTTAGCATGCTATATTATTCAGGATCCAAACAGACACGGACTAACTTCAGACTCTATGACTCGACTGACACAGCAATTTGCAAATTCGAAATTCAACTTAACTCAAGTTTGGCACACAAAGACACAAAAGAACTTGTGTCCCCAGCAACGACGCCAATTTGATTAGCATATTTTTAGTCGTTTCAATACGCATCAAATAAACTAAAGCTAACTATAGCATAGTCCACCCTAGGTCGAATTTTCTCAAGGACATAGTGTGCTCAATTGTGATTTTATGTGAAACTGAAACAGAACTAGAACTATCAAGTGTAGAGTGTCGAGTTGCTCTCGGTAGAGATTGATCCGACTCTGACTCTGTCTTGGACGGAAAAGTAGGAAATAGGGGGGTTCGAATGCAAATAATGAAAGAATGAAGGTAAACTAAGAATGTAAATGCAATTAAACTAAGTTATTCTACTGCTATTACTATGTTCATGTTCACTCTAAAAAATCAAGTTCATTCTAGTTCAATCACTCTAGTCCATGGTCCATATCAACCTTAGGTTCTCTTATAACGATTGTCAAATGTTTGTCCACTACCATACCGAGGATTTACATGATCGCTACCTCATTAGTTGACAGGGATTAAGTCCATAGTTGATTTTAGGTTCTCAATTAGGTTCTCTAATTGGCTACCTACTGAATTAGTTAAACCAGTTCCAATCGGCTTAGTTCAACATGATTCACGTCACTTTGTGCAATCGCAACGCAGGTAGTGAGTTAAAGTGTGAGAATGCAAACAGAGCACAAAATTAGAAAACACTCATATTATTAAGATTGAAATACAAACACAAGATCTAAATTCGATGACTTTTCCTTCTACAGCAATCGCCATGGAAGAACGGTGATGGTTCACCTTTGCTAACCAGAACGCTGAGGATCAGATCTACCAGAGTGCGTTGGTAATCCAAGTGGTCACCTCTAACGATCTTTGACTTCTCAATTTCTGACCCGCTCTTCCTCAATCGAGAGAAGCACCATTGAGAGCACCGTGCACCACTGTGAGCGTAGAAAACGACAGCGAGAAAATGAAAACAATGGAAGTGGACAATATGAATTCTAGACCCCGAAAAAATGCACAGCTCCTCCTATATATATACATGAGCTATGACCTGCTACTCTTAAGATCGACGTGGTAGATTCCTTAGAGTGACGTAGTAGATTCTCTAAGAGTGACATGGTAGTTGAGCTAGAGCTAAGATGGCCTCTCCGCTGGATCGCTAACGTGGATGACGCAATTAGGTCGCTCCTTATTAGGTTGCTAGGCTATTTCCTCATAGGCTGTTGGACTTGTGAGTCGGTCGGCTGAGAAGGAGTTAGTTGGTTGGGACGACTCTCCTAGGTCGAGATCAATTCGGCTTATCCTGTAGAAGAAGGGGACGAGACTTTTTATTAGCTAAGTCCTTCAAATTTACACATATTTATGATTTCTACATTTCTAGGTCCATAATATGAGTCTCAGCTAAGACTCAATCCTTAAGTACTAATTGGTCTCAGAAGCACCCTTCTTAGGTCCTTGCAAGGTGTATAAAATGTGACTCATCAATGGCTATGGCCTCTACCCATCGTGATACGTAATCAAAGACAAGCAAAACATAAGAATATCCATTGGAGATTAGGAATGGCACCATGAAATCAATACCCCAAACGTCAAAGACTTCACAGAATAAGATAGGTTCTTGGGGTATTTCATGCCTTCTACTCATTTTTTGACATTTTTTGCAGGTGGAGAAGAATTGATAGGCATTTGTGAAAATGGTGGGCCAATAGAACCTGTAGTTAAGTACTTCTGAGTTGTCCGAGTTGATGCATAATGGCCGCCTCCAGATGCTGCATGACAAAATTAGAGGACCGACTTGATCTCGGTATCCAGGATGCACCTGCATATGACTTGATCATTACAGAGTCTCCAAAGGTAAGGATCATCCCATATGTAATACTTGGCATCACTTTTAAGTTTCACTTTGTATATTCGAGATGCCTTTGGTGGAAACTAAGATGCTGCCGCAAAATTGAATATATCTGCAAACCATGGTGTAGGCGTGTGTATGTGCAGCAACTGCTCGTCTGGGAATTCATCTCGGATTGGCATCAGGTCGCTCTCCCTCTCGATCCAACTCAAATGGTCTACTATAGAATTCTCAACACCTTTCTTGTCTTGGATTTCTATGTTGAATTCTTGTAGAAGAAGCATCCACCGAATCAGTCTCGACTTTGCATCTAGCTTCTTTAACAAGAATCACAGTGCAGCATGGTTAGAGAACACAATGATTTTGGAGCCCAATAAGTAAGAACGAAATTTTTCCAAGGCAAATACAATTGCCAGCAGCTCTTTTTCTGTTGTATAATTTAATTGGGTCGAGTCCATTCTTCGGAAAGCATACGCGATCACATGCACTGGTTTGCCAACTCCAGCTCTTTGGCCTAAGATGGCTCCTAATGCCGAATTGGATGCATCACACATAAGCTCGAATGGAAGCTTCCAGTTAGGTGGTTGAAGAATAGGGGCGGATGTGAGTCAGTTCTTCAGCTCCTAGAAGGCTTCAATGCAGGGCTAGGCAAATTTAAAGTCCACATCCTTTTACAATAATTAGGATAGTGGCAGGGCAATCTTGCTGAAATTCTTGATAAATCTTCTGTAGAACCCTATATGCCCCAAGAATGAGTGAACCTCCCGTATAGAAGCCGGGTTTGGAAGAGAGGTGATGATATCAATCTTGGATTTGTCAACCTCAATGCCTCTGTTGGATACAAGGTGTCCCAACATGATTCCCTCGGTCACCATAAAGTGGCACTTTTTAAAGTTGAGCACCAGGTTTGTATCAATGCATCTCTTTAACACCATGGATAGATTTGCCAAACATGCATCAAATGAATCAACGTACACCATGAAGTCGTCCATGAAGGCTTCCATGCAATCCTGAAGTAGGTCTGAGAAGATACTGATTATGCAATGTTGAAAGGTGCTCGGTGCATTGAACAAGCCAAACGGCATGCGTGAATATGCAAAGGTGTCGAATGGGCATGTAAAAGTAGTCTTGTGCTGGTCTTAAGGTGCAATGTGGATCTGCATATATCTAGAGAATCCATCCAAAAAGTAGTAATGGGATTTTCCTACTAGTTTCTCAAAGACTTGATCGATGAAAGGAAAAGGGAAATGATCCTTACGAGTTGCCTGGTTTAATCTTCTATAGTCAATACAGACTTGCCAATTGTTCTGAATTCGCATAGGTACCAGTTCATCATGTTGGTTTTTCACGACGGTCATCCCGGACTTCTTAGGTACTACCTATACTAGACTAACCCATTGGTTGTCCGAGATAGGATAGATGATCCCAGCGGCAAGTAGTTTTGTTACTTCTTTCTTGACCACGTCTAGGATGGTCGGATTCAGCCTTCTTTGTTGTTTCCTTATTGGACGGGCTTCCTCCTCCATTAAAATTCTATGCATGCAGATAGAGGGGTTTATGCCTGGAAGGTCAGATAACTTCCACCCATTTTCCTTCTTGGGTTGCCTCAGGACATGCAACAATTTATGCTCTTGGTCTCGGTGGAGATTGTTAGTGATTATTACCAGGAGGTGCTGCTTAGTATCCAAGTAGGCATACTTTAGATGACTCCGCAATGGCTTCAATTCTATGGGTGGTAGCAGTGATGAAGAAGTATCATTAGTCGATTTTAGGTCCAGTTGGCCGACTTGATCTGGGTTCGGCACCAGGTGTGCTGACATGATCTCGGCCTCTTGCTATTATGACCAACTCATATTGGCCGGGGTGTATCCGGTTCTTGTTGGGTTAGAGTCGGACTCGACGTCGTGCTTTGTATTGGAGTCAAATCCAGATCGAACAAGGTTCCGGTCTTCACTGTCTGAGGTGCTCCCAGCTTTAGCATGAATAATCATGTAGGGCTCGGTACTTGTCTTTTTAATCGAGTCGGCTTTGGCTTTCTTTCCCTCTTAGCTGCCAATGGCCAACATGTACTCAGCAATAAACATTGTTGCCACTTGCGTTGATAGCTGCTTTTCGATCCTGGCAACTTGGACTCCTGCATTATTTAAGTACTCCAAGTCTTCATGCTTGCATACTTGGTCCAATAAATCAAGCAATTCTTCCTTAGGAACCAAGTTAGCAAGGTTAGTGATATCATCCTCGGAGTTGGAAAGATTGTGTACCTCCCATAAATTATCAT
This sequence comes from Mucuna pruriens, assembly GCA_025330945.1. NCBI lineage: Eukaryota > Viridiplantae > Streptophyta > Magnoliopsida > Fabales > Fabaceae > Mucuna > Mucuna pruriens. The sequence continues at coordinate 1,728,870 of JAENHJ010000139.1, forward strand.
AGTCGGCCTCATCTATTATAGACCTTAAGCAGTCGAATGCTTCAGTGTCTCCAGCAAAATCTGAAATACCTTCACCAGTGTTATCTCATTGAAGACACTCCTCAACTAGTTCATCAATCAGGTATATGCCAAAGAGTGAATGGTCTTTGGTGGGGTGCTTCATAGCTTCAAAAATATTAAATTGCACCAGATGATCACCAAATTCCATCGAGAGTGTCACGGCATGCACATTGATCTTTGTTCTGGCAGTCATTAGGAACGATCTCCCTAGGATTAAGGTAGATCCCTTCTCAAATGGCTCGTCCTCCATATCCAATACATAGAAGTCGGCTGGGAAAATCAGCTCATTAACTTGGACTAGTACATCTTCGAGAACACCTAAGTGTTGAACAACACTTCTATTTACCAGTTGTATTGTCATCCCAATGGGCTCCAGATCACCAAATTTCAAGGACTTGTAGATTGATGTTGGCATGACATTAATTGAAGCTCCCAGGTCCAACATGGCATCGACAAAGGTATAGTCACCAATGGTGCATGGGATAGAAAAAATTTCGGGGTCTCAACATTTTTTTGGCAGTGCTTGTTGTACTCCTGTAGTGAATTCATCGTTTTGGGTCAACGCCGATACAATACCTTCTGATTACACCCCTCCTTTCATCTTCTTCCACTTGTGCACACACAACTCCTTAAGGAATTTTGCGTACTTGGGAATCTACTTTATGGCATCTAGGAGTGGAATATTAATTTCCACCTTTTGGAACATCTTCAGCAACTCTTCATCAGACTCAGGCTTCTTTTCCGAAAGGGTCCAGGTTAGAAACGACAATAGGATAGACCTATCTTGTTTAGGTACCTGTGAGTTGGCATCTGTTTCGGAGTCGGCATCAGTCGGTCTTGGCTCTTATAGCGGTGCTGGTTGTAGTAATTCTCTACCACTCCTTAGAGTTACTACGCTCGAATTCCCTCTAGGATTTGGAATTGTTTACGAGGGAAGGTTGTTGGACCGAGCCGACTGTAAATGGCTCATAGTATTGGCTAGCTGTCCTATTTGCGTCTTGAGATCTTAGATGGTGGCACTCATGTTTTGCTGAAATTGCATTTTGCTAGTGTTCATACTTTGCTGGAACTCCAGATTGCTTGCTGCTAGCTACTTCATCAAGTCCTCCAAAGATGGCGAGTTGCCTTGAGCTGGCACTCTCTATTGCTGCTATTGTTGGAAAGGTGGTGCTTGATATTGCAGACTCGGCTGTTGATAACCAACTTGACCTTGAGGTGCATCTGGGGTAGCTCCAAATTGTTGAGTTGCATATGGCCCTTGACTCGGCCCCGACCGAAATGGCTGCATCCCATATTGATTACCAAATTGTCAACTCTGATACGGCTACTTTTCATACTGATAGCCACCTATTGCTCCAATACTCTCTAGGTGGTTCGACTTAGTCTCTTGCAATGTGGGGCACATATTAATGGGGTGCTCCGTAGAAGTACATATACCACAGACTTTGGCTACTATGCTTGGTTGATGTTGTCCAACAGTAAGTTTCCTTATTAGTGATGTCAATTGAGTCAGCTGGTTTTCCAATCTCAAGTTGTCAATTGCATCGATTTCATTCACCATTCGAGGTTGGCTAGCTCCTCTAATCCCAAACTATTGTGTATTGCTTGCCATATTGGAGATCAGGTGCCTTGCTGCTGTTGGCATCTTCTCCATTAATGCTCCTCCACTAGTAGTGTCAATCATATTTTTGTCCATCATCGTCAGGCCTTTATAGAAATACTAGATTAGTAGTTGTTCACTGATCTGATGATGCTGACATGTGGCCCATAACTTGTTGAATCTTTCCCAATACTCATGTAGAGTCTCTCTAGAATGTTGCCTTATCCCACAAATTTCCTTCCTGATGGTCACGGTTCTGGATGCCGGAAAGAATTTCTCCAGAAACATGCACTTCATATCTCCCTAGGTGTTGAAGAGAATCGGTTGCAGATACAGCCAATCCTTATAACTCCATCTAAGGAAAATGGGAACACCTTCATTTTAATGTAGTCCTCCGGTATCCCTTACGACCTCATTGTGGAACAAACCACATGGAATTCTTTTAAGTGGTTATGGGGATCTTCACCTGCAACACCATGAAATTTAGGCAACAAATGTATTAAACCAGATTTCAATTCATATGTCTGGGCTGGTTCCAATTGTGGATACTGGATGCACAAAGGTTGGTACACCACATCCGGCGTGACCAGCTCCTTCAGAGTTCTATCGTTGTTCTACATTGATCCTGTCTCTGGGTACTCATAAAAGTGAGATTCATCAGTAGCAAAACTACTATTCTCGGAATTGAAAATAGAATCAGAACTACTGCTGTCAACTATTATAGTATTCCCAACTTTCCTTAACCTATGGAAGGTTTTATCTATCTTAGGGTCTAAATCATATAAAGGATCAGTACTACTCCTAGTCATGTATCATAAGGTAGATCATGCAGAAAAATGAAAGTTAATTATGCAGAAAAATTTAAGAATGTTTATGCAGAAAAGTAGATATGGTTAATGATGCAGAGATGGTTTTGTATTTTTTTTCTTTTTTTTAATAGTGAAACTCACACGACAGAATTTTAACACACACTCAGCATGCTATATTATTTCAGGATCCAAACAAACACAGACTCAAAACTTTGACTCAATTGACAGGCATAGCATTCCACAGACTCGGGATTCGGCTTGAGTCGGTCTAGCACACAAAGACACAAAAGAACTTGTGTCCCCAACAACGACACCAATTTGATAACTCATTTTTAGTCGTCTTTACGCGTATGAAATAAACTAAAGCTAACTATAGTATAGCTAACCCTAGGTTGATTCTCTCAAGTACAAAATGTGCTTGATTATGGCTTAATGTGAAAACTAGAGTAATGCAGAAAACACTTAAGTGTAGAATGCCGACTCGCTCTCGACGAAGACTGATCCGATTTGGTCTCGGTAGAGGCAAATCTGACACGGTCTTAGCAAAGGCAAATCCGACACGGTCTCGACTAAGCGCAGACTCGGACAGACACGACGAGTGCAGAAAAATAACTGAGGACTGAAAGTAAACTAAACTATGCTAAGTTAACTATTGTATCAAATCAGAATTCAACACATGATCGGTCCTTAATTGCTTAGCTAAGATTATACTCTGAATCAACCTGAAACTCTTACGACAATTGTCGAACGTTTATCTCTTGCCATACCGAGGATTTACACAATCGTTACCTCATCAGTTGGCAGAGAGTATGCACTTGGTTGATTTTAGTTTCTCTTACCTAACAAGGTTATTAAACCAGTTCCAATCGATCCTAGTCTAACGCGATCCACTTCTCATAATGTGCAATCGCAACAAAGAAATAGCATATTAAAGCAGAGGGATTAAAATCAAAAGACAGAATTGCAAACCAGTTGTGTTATTGAAAACAACATTGAATACAAGGTGAGCATTCAAAGATTCCAAAGAATCCACCTTCCACGACGATCGCCTTGGAAGGACGGCGATGTTCACCACTGATGGCCAGACGTTGAGGTTTCTGCCTACTAGAGTATGTCAGCTATACTGAGCGATCACCTTCGACAGCTTCCAGCTTCCCAATTCCTGGTCCTACACCTCCTCGGTCGAGAGAGACACCTTACTGAAGCTTCACGTACCACTATGCTAGCTAGGTCAAACTGTAATTGTTGACAATGCTAGGTCTAAATTCTACTGAAATTTCACACATTAAACTCGTGCCTTACGTGCCTTTATAAACATGTAGGCAGTTGCGCTATATCTAAACGTAATCCTACAAAATTGATGATTCCTTTATCCTAACAGATTTCTAGCTGAGTTACCCGAATTACATGTTTCCCTAATCCTAACAGATTTCTATTTGAGTTACTCGAATTACATATTTCCCTGATCCTATCAGATTCTTGCTGAGTTACCCGAATTACATATTTCCTAATTTACTCTTCCTATGATCATGTGTTGTCCTTGTATGCTGAGTGATTTTCGCTGCTGATATCAGTCCTGGTTGAGAGAGCTACTTGAGCCAGGATGGCTGGTCTGGCCGCGACTGCTTCTTCTGGGCCAAGATGCTCCTTTTGGGTCGAGATGCTTCTTTTGGGCCGAGATGCTCTTGGTTTTCAGGCCTGCAAAACAAGTCCAACCTTTTCATTATTTAAAATCCTCATTTTTGCACAGATTTATATTTTTCCTATTTCTAGGCCCATAATTTGAATCTTAACTAAGAAAGGACTCTTAATCACTAAACAGTCTTACTAATACCCATCTTAAGCCCTTGTGAGGTGTATAAGATATGACTTATCACTCGTCCTCCATATCCAACACGTAAAAGTCGACTGGGAAAATAAGCCCATTGACTTGGACCAGTACATCTTCAAGAACACCTAGGGGTTGAACGATACTTCTATTTGCTAGTTGTATTGTCATTCCAGTAGGCTCAGAGGTCATCAAAATTCAAGGATTGGTAGATCGATGTTGGCATGACATTTATTGAGGCTCCTAGGTCCAACATGGCATCGGTAAAGGTACAATCGCCAATGGTGCATGGGATAGAGAAAATTTTAGGGTCTCAGCATTTCTTTGGTCAGACTTGTTGTGATCTAGTCAACACCGACACTATTCCTCCCAATTCCACCCCTCTTTTCATCCTTTTCCTTTTGTGCACACCCAACTCCTTAAGGAATTTTGCGTACTTGGGAATCTGCTCTATGGCATTTAGGAGTGGAATGTTGATTTCCACCTTTTGGAACATCTTCAGCATGTCTTCATCAGATTTAGGCTTCCTTGCTGAGAGAGTCTGGGTTAGAAACGGCAATGGGACAGATCTAGCCTGTTGAGGTACCTCTGATTTGGCATCTGGCTCAAACTCAGCATCAGTTGGTCTTGACCTTTGCTGCGATGCTGCTTGTGGTAATTTTCTACCACTTCTCAGTGATACTACGCTCGCATTCCCCATCGAATTTGGAATTGTCTATCAGGGAAGGTTTCTGGACCCAGGTGACTATAGATGACTCACAGTGTTGGCCAACTGTTTGATGAGTCGCAGATTATGCATCTTTTATGGACTTAAGAAGAGTGGTTGTAAGATTATTTCGTTCTTAAGGATTGATTGTTAGCCAAAATTCATATTAGGGACCTAAAAATAGAGAAAACACAAATCTATGTTTATATGGGAGTACTAGCTAATGAAAAAGTCTTCTTCTCTTCTTTTACAGGACTGAGCCGAAGTGATTTCGATCAAAAAAGTCGTCTCGGTCAGGCCAGGCTTCGCTGCCTAGCAGCTCAATAAGGAGCGGTCCAAGTGCGCATCCACGTAGACAATCCAGCTCAAGTGCCACTTCACTTCTAGAGAAGCTTGCAGCGCAAGTTACGCAAGGGTAGAATAGGCAATTCACTATGTAATTCTGTTAGGAGTAATTAGGAATAGCAGGCCACAACTCATGTATATATAGGAGGAGTTGTGCACTTTTTAGGGGTCTTTAGAATTCATATTTTTCCACTCTCATTGTTTCCATTTTCTCGCTCTCATCTTCTACGCTTACGGTGGTGCACGGTGCTATCATTGGTGCTTTTCTCGATTGAGGAAGTGCAGGTTAGGAACTGAGAAGCCGAAGGTTATCAGAGGAGACCGATTGGATTACCAATGCCCTCTGGTGGACTTGATCCGTAGCGTCCTAGCTAGCGGAGGTGAACCATCACCGTTCTTCCATGGCGATTGTTGTAGAACATGGAGTCACCAAATCTAGGCCCTGTGTTTGTATTTTGTTTCCAATAATATAAGTGCTTTCTGATTTTTGATCTTTGTCGCATTCCTAAACTCTAATTCTCTTGTTGCGTCGTGATTGCACGAATCAATGAGAACAATGTTAAGCTAAGCCGATCGGAATTGGTTTAACTAATTTAGTAGGTAATCAACTAGAGAACCTAATTGAGAACCTAAATCAATTATGGACTTAATCCCTGCCAACTGATGAGGTAGCAATTGTGTAAATCCTCGGTATGGTAATGGACAAATGTTTGGCGATTGTCATAAGACCATTAAAGGTTGATAAGGACTATGGACTGAGTGAATAAACTAGAATGACCTTGAATTCTTGGACTAAACATGGACACAGTAGTAGTATTAGAAGTAGTCTCGTTTAATTTCATTCATGTTCTTAGTTTATTTTCCGCCTTTCGTTAATCTGCACTTAAACCCCCCCTGTTTCCTGCGTTTTAGTCTGAAACAGAGTCAATCCAACTCTGTTGCGTCTGTCCGCATTCAGTTGAGACCAAGTCGGATAAGTCTCCGCCAAGACCATTTCGGTTCAGTCCCTGCCGGAAGCAACTTGGCCCTTAGCCAAGAGTGAGTCTACATCCTACACTTGAGTTTCTGCATTCCTCTGATCTGCACTCAAATTCATAATTGAACACACTGTGTCCTTGAGGGAATTCGACCTAGGGTTGACTATGCTATAGTTAGGTTTAGTTTATTTGATAAATGGAACACGACTAAAAACGCTCTTATCAAATTGGCGCCGTTGTCGGGGACACAAGTTCTTTTGTGTCTTTGTGTGCCAAACCTGAGTGATAGCCACATCCCGCGTCTGTAGTTGCTGTGTTAGTCGAGTCATAGAGTCAGTTTTAAAATCTATCTTTTTGATTTGGATCCTATAATAATATAGCACGCTGAGTATTTGTCAATTTGCGTGAGTTTCACTACTAAAAAATAAAAACCAAAAAAATAGTTGTAGCATAATGTTCATTTTCTTTACTGCATTTTGAGTTACATTCTAATAGTTACTAACCCTCTATCTTCTTGCTATAACGCTAATGTATTTGCATGGTTTTTATAATGCATGACTAGGAGTAGCACTGACCCTTTGTATGCTTTAGATTTTGAGATAGAAATACCTTTACATAGGTTAAGAAAAGCTAGGAACATAGTAGTAAGTGGTAATTCTAACTCTGTCTCTAGTACTGACAATAGTAGCCCTGTCACTAACAATTCTGATTCTGTTAGGCACGATAGCACTAACACTTTTGCAAAGCTGGAGCAGATGGAGAACAACAACAAAACCTTGAAGGAGCTGGCTACACCAGACGTGGTGTATTAACCTTGATGTATCCAATATCTGGAACTAGAGCCAGCCCAAACATATGAATTAAAATCTGGTCTTATACATTTGTTGCCTAAATTTCATGGTCTTGTAGGAGAAGACCCCTACAAGCATTTGAAAGAATTCCATGTGGTTTGCTCCACAATGAGGCCATAGGGGATACCAGAGGATTACATCAAAATGAAGGCGTTCCCATTCTCCCTGGATGGAGCAACAAAAGATTGGTTGTATTTACAACCAGTTCTCTTTAACACTTGGGGCGACATGAAATGCATGTTCTTGGAAAAGTTCTTCCCAGCATCCAGGACTGCGACCATTAGGAAAGAAATTTGTGGGATAAAGCAACACCATGGAGAGACTTTGCACGAATACTGGGAAAGATTCAATAAACTTTGTGCCACATGTCCACATCATCAGATCAATGAGCAATTGCTAATCTAGTACTTCTATGAAGGCCTATCGATGATGGACCGAAGCATGATTAATGTTGCCAGTTGAAGAGCATTGATGGACAAGACACCAGTAGTAGCAAGGCACCTGATTTCTAATATGGCAAGTAATACGCAGTAGTTTGGGATTAGAGGACCTAGCCAAGCCCAGATGGTGAATGAAATTGGTGCAGCCTCCAATCAGAGGTTGGAGAACCAACTAACCGAATTAACATCACTGGTGAGGCAGCTCGCTGTTAGACAACACCAACCAACCATTGCAGCTAAAGTATGGCATATGTACTTCTGTGGAGTACCCCACTGACTTGTGCCCCACATTACAAGAAACAGAGTCGGACCAACCAGAGAACGTTGGAGCCATAGGTGGATATCAGTATGGGAAACAACCATATCAAAGCCATCCAATTGATAATCAATAGTGTGGAAGACAACCATTTCAGCCAGGACCGAATCAAGGGCCTTATACAGCTCAACAATTCGGGTCCATACCGAATGCATATCAGAGACAAGCAAGTTATCAACAACCGACTCGCCATATCAAACACCCATATCAGGCCAGTATGGGAAACAACCATATCAAAGCCAGCCAATTGATAATCAATAGTGTGGAAGACAACCATTTCGGCCAGGACCGAATCAAGGGCCTTATACAGCTCAACAATTCGGGTCCACACTGAATGCATATCAGAGACAAGCAAGTTATCAACAACCGACTCGCCATATCAAACACTACCATTCCAATAGCAACAATAGAGAATGCCACCACAAGGCAATTCTCCATCTCTAGAGGACCTGATGAAGCAGTTAGCCACTAGCAACCAGGTGTTCCAGCAATCTGTGAGCTCTAGAAATATGCAGTTCCAGTAGAATATGACCGCCACCATCCAAGACCTCAAAACGCAAATAGGACAGTTAGCCAACACTATGAGCCAATTACAGTTGGACAGGTCCAGCAACCTTCCTTCCCAAACAATTCCAAATCTGAGAGGGAATGCAAGTGCAATCACGTTAAGAAGCGAAAAAGAATTACCTGAACCTACACTGTAGTAGTTGTCGAGACCAACCGAAGCTGATTCTAAACCAAATGCTGACTTCGCAGTCTCGCCAAAGAAAACTGTCCCATTGTCGTTTCCAACTCGGACCATGTCAACAAGAAAGCCTGAATCAGATGAGGAGTTGCTGAAGTTATTTCGCGAGGTGGAAATCAATATCCCATTTCTTGACGCCATCAATTAGATTCCTAAGTATGCAAAATTTCTCAAGGAATTATGTGTACACAAGAGGAAGAAGATGAAAGGGAGTGTGGAAGTAGGAGGTATAGTGTCAGCGTTGATCAAAAATGAAGAATTCACTACAAGTGCGCAAGCTTTACCAAAGAAATGCAGAGATCCTGAAATTTTTTCGGTCCCATGCACCATTGGCAAATGTACCTTTGCTGATGCCATGCTGGACCTGGGAGCCTTAATTAATGTCATGCCAACGTCAATCTACAAAGCCCTAAACTTCGGTGATCTAGAGCCTATAGGGATGACAATCCAGCTTGCAAATAGAAGCATTTTCCAACCCCTGGGTGTTCTCGAGGTTGTCCTTGTCCAAGTCAATGAGTTGATCTTTCCAGTTGATTTTTACGTGCTAGACATGGAGGATGAGACATCCAGGAAAGGATCAACCTTAATTCTGGGGAGACCGTTCCTGATGACAGCTAGAACAAAGATCGACGTGCATGCCGAGACGCTCTCGATGGAATTTGGTGACACCTTGGTGCAGTTCAACATTTTTGAAGCTATGAAGCACCCCATCGAAGACCATTCTCTCTTTGGCATTGATTTGATTGATGAACTGGTTGAAGAATATCTTCAATTAGACAACAGTAGTGAAGATAGTGAAAATTTTGCTGGAGATACTAATGTGATCAGCTGCCTAGGGTCCACAACAGAGACTGACTATGAAGAAGTATATAATCTTTCCAACTCCGAGGATGAGCATGATGATATTGCCGACTTGGATTTTGAAGCTGAATTGCTCGAAGTAATAGACCAAGTGTGCAATCATGAAAACCTGGAGTGTGCAAATAATGCAGAAGTCAAAGTTGCTAAAACTATAAAGCCCTTCTCTGCACAACTGGCAACAATATTCATGACCAAAACTGAGTCGACCAAAAGAGGCCGAGGCAAAGAGAAGACAGGAGTCAACTCAGCCGAACAGTTGAGAGACAAGGCTGACATGTTGGCCGAGACCATCTCGGCCAATGAAGACTAGAAGCAAGTAGGAGTTGTATTCACTGTTCCATCCGAATTTGACCCCAAGGATGCATAAGAAGCCGAGTTCGACTCCAATCCGAGACAAACTGAATAGACTAAGAGGAGTCGGCCAAAGCAGCAAAAGGCCAAAATCATTTCAGCACACCTGGTGCCGAGTTCAACTAAAGTAGGCCAACCGGATCCGAAAGCACTTCACGATAACTCTCTATCGCCACCACTACCCATGGAACTAAAGCCATTGTCAAGACACTTGAAATATGCCTACTTGGATACTGAACAACAACTCCCTGTTATCATTGCCAACAACTTCTCCCAAGAATAGGAAGACAAGTTGCTGGATGTCCTTAGGCAATATAAGAAGGCAATTGGGTGGAAACTCTCATACCTTCCTAGCATAAACCCCTCCATCTGCATGCACAGAATTTTAATGGAGGAGGAAATCAAGCCCATAAGGCAACAACAAAGAAGACTGAATCCGACAATCCTGGATGTGGTCAAAAAGGAAGTCACCAAGCTCCTTGCTGCAAGGATCATCTACCCCATCTCGAATAGCCAATGGGTGAGTCCTGTACAAGTCGTGCCAAAGAAATCTAGGATAACTATCATGAAGAACCAACATGATGAGTTGGTGCCATTGAGGATTCAGAATAGCTGGCGAGTCTGCATCGATTACAGAAAATAAAATCAGGCAACTTGCAAGGATCACTTCCTTTTGCCTTTCATCGATCAAGTCTTGGAAAAATTATCAGGGAAACCCCACTACTGCTTCTTGGATGGTTTCTCGGGGTATATGAAAATTCATTGCACCTGAAGATCAACACAAGACTACCTTCATCTGCCCATTTGGCACTTTTGCATACAGTCGCATGCCATTTGGCAAGTGTAATGCTCCAAGTACGTTCCAACTTTGTATGACCAGCATCTTCTCAGACTTACTACAGGACTGCATGGAGGTATGATGAGTCATAAAATGTACATCTTAAGTGGACCTAAGAGGAGTGCCATTGAGCAACTCACGAACTTAAAAGATGACTGTTAACTAAGATCCAGATTAATAGCCTAAAATTAGAGTAAAACACAATCTGTGTTTATTCAAGGCTTTTAGCTAACTATCTCTCCATTGCAGGTCCAACCAAGCTCAGCCTGCCACTAGAAGCCCAGGCCGAGAGCCTCTTGGCCAGGCCGAGACTCGGCCCATGCAAGCCAGTAGTTCAACCAGGTCATCCAGCACGTCAGCAATCCAAAGCCACCTCGGTTCCAACTCAGACTCCACATCATCTCCTGGGTAGCTTGCAACGCAAGTCACAACAAGGGTAGAATAGGAATTGTACATGTAATGCTGTTAGCTTCGTTAGCTGTGTCCACTCCTGTATAAATAGATAGAACTCTGAATGATTAGGGGCTTTTGGCATTCAAACTTCCCCGCGTCCATTATTTCCAAATTCTCTCTCGTTTTCCTCTCCTCCGTTCACGGTGGTACACGGTGCTGTTAATGGTGTTTCTCTCAATTGAGGAAATGCAGGCTAGGAACTGAGAAGCCGAAGGTTATCAGAGGAGACCGATTGGAGCACCAACGCACTCTGGTAGATCTGAACCTCAGCGTCCTAGCTAGCAAAGGTGAATCATCGCAGTCGTCCATGGCGATTGTCGTGGAGGATGGAATCATTGAATCCAGGCCCTGTGTTTGTATTTTGCTTTCAATATTATAAGTGTTTTCTGAATTCTGAACTCCGTTGCATTCCTGAAATCTAAGTTCAATTACTGTGTTGCGATTGCACCTGGTAACAGAACAATGTTAAACTAAGCCGATCGGAACTGGTTTAGCTAATTCAGTAGGTAATCACTTAACGATTGTTAATTGAGAATCTAAAATCAGCTTGAACTTAATCTCTACCAATTGATGAGGTAGCGATTGTGTAAATCCTCGGTATGGCAAGAGACGGGCATGTGGCGATTTCCATAAGAACACTGGAGGCTGATATGGACTGTGACTGGAGTGATTGAACCAGAAAAACCTTGACTATTGGAACGAAACATGAACACAGCAGTAGCAATAACATTAGGAGTAGCGTGTTAGAATCCGCATTCTAGTTAATTTCAGTTCTGTTTGTAGTTAATATAAATTTCGATTTCAGTTGCATTCCACCCCCACCGCCCCCCGCCCCCCATTTACTGTTTTCGAGTTTGAGACAGAGGTAGTCCATCTCTGTAACGTATGTCTGCACTTAGCCGAGACCGAGCCGGATTATCTCTGTCGAGATTAACTCGGCCTAGTCTTTGCTTCCGTTTACTATACATTGAAACACATTTCGAACGCACTGTCCTTGAGAAGAATGACCTAGGGTTAGCTATACTATAGTTAGCTTTAGTTATTTGATAAGCGTTCAAACGACTAAAAAAGAAAATCATTATCAAATTGGCGTCGTTGCTGGGGACACAAGTTCCTTTGTGTTTTAGTGTGCCAAGTGAACCGAATCGAATCCGAGTTGTAAGGAGTTTTGTTTAGAGTCTGTCGAGTCTTAATTTGTCAATAAAATTTTTACGTGAATTCACTATTAAACAAAAACAAATATATACATATAGATATAGTAGAAATTTCCAATTCTGTATTATATACATACATTTAATTCTCTAACCCTGCATTACATTTAACTTTGCATTGCATATTAACCCCATTTTGTTTTCAGTAGAATTAATTGTTGCTTTAGTTAATTTGAATTCGGCATGATGCATGACTAGAAGTAGCACTGACCCATTGTATATTTTTGATCCAGAAATAGAACTAACTTTGCGTAGATTGCGAAAAATTAGAAATACCATAGTAAATATCGGTGGTAGTGTAAATTCTGCCACTAACTTTGACCAATCTTGTACTGATCATTCTATTACTAGTACTAACAATTTCACAGAGCCAGGGAAGATGGAAAACCATGACAGGACACTGAAAGAGCTAGCCACTCCATATGTGATGTACCAACCATGGTATATCCAGTATCCACAACTGGAGTCGGCTCAGACATATGAATTAAAGTCTGGTTTGAAACATTTGTTACCTAAATTTCACGGTCTTGTAGGAGAAGACCCCACAAGCATCTCAAAGAATTTCACGTGGTTTGTTCCACGATGAGGCCGCAGGGAATCCCAGAAGACTATATCAAGATGAAGGCGTTCTCATTCTCTCTGGACGGAGCTGCAAAGGACTAGCTATATTTGCAGCCAGCACTCTTCAACACCAGGGGAGATAAGAAACGGACCTTCCTGGAAAAAATTTTCCCAGCCTCTAGAACTGCAACCATCAGGAAAGAAATCTGTGGGATAAGGCAGCATACAGGAGAGACTCTACACGAATATTGGGAGCAATTCAACAAGCTATGTGCCACCTGTCCCCATCATTAGATCAGCGAATAGCTGCTGATCCAGTACTTCTACAAAGGATTATCAATGATGGACAGGAGTATGATCGATGCAGCTAGTGGAGGAGCATTAATAGACAAAACACCAGTAGCAGCAAGGCATCTGATCTCGAACATGGCGAGCAACACTCAACAATTTGGGATCAGAGGGCCAAATTCGTCTCGGCTAATGAATGAAATTGGTGCAGCCTCTAACCAAAGGCTGGAGAACCAGCTGACCGAATTGACATCCCTGGTGAGACAACTGGCTGTTAGTCAACATCATCCAGCCATGGCAGCAAAGGTCTATGGCATATGTACTTCAGTGGAGCATCCAACTGATCTGTGCCCCACTCTTCAAGAGACCGAGTCTAGTCAAACCGAAAGTGTTGGAGTTGTAGAAGGATTCTAGTATGGGAAGCAACCCTATTAGAACTGGCAATTTGATAACCAACCATATGGAAAACAACCATTCCGACCAAACCCACAACCAGGACCATACGCAGCTCAAAGAGCCGGATACATGCCTAATGCACCCTATGAAGCAGCTGGTTATCAGCAGCCGAGCCCATAATACACAGCACCATCCTTCCCACCACAGCAATAAAGAACTCCTACTCAAGGCAATTCACCATCACTAGAAGATTTAATGAAGCAGCTGGCAACAAGTAACTTGGAATTTCAACAATCAATAAGTTCCAGCAATCTACAATTCCAGCAAAATATGACTGCCACCATCCAAGATCTCAAGATGCAAATAGGACAGCTAGCAAATACCGTGAATGAGTTACAGTCAGCCGGCTCAAGCAGCCTCCCCTCTTAATCCATTATGAATCCGAGAGGGAATGCTAATGCAGTGACACTGAGAAGCAGAAAGGAATTACCTCAGCCTGAACAGCATCAGGAGCCGCAACCAGCCGAAGGCAACTCTGAAGCATTAGCCGACTCACAGTCTCATCCAGAGACAACTGTCCTGTTACCGTTTCCATCCCGAACCGTCTCGGCAAAGAAACCAGATTCTGATGACGAGCTGTTGAAGATGTTCCGAAAGGTGGAAATCAACATTCCACTTCTCGATGCGATCAAGCAAATTCTGAAGTACGCAAAATTCCTCAAGGAATTATGCGTACACAAAAGAAGAAAGATGAAGGGAAGTCGAGAACTTGGAAGCGTGCTCTCAAGCTTAACCAGAAATAACCCCACTGCAGGAATCTCATAGGTCTTGCCAAAGAAGTGTCGAGACCCTGGTATCTTCTCAGTCCCATGCACTATTGGTGATTGCACATTTGCTGATGCTATGCTAGACCTGGGAGCGTCAATCAACGTCATGCCTACATCAACTTACAGGTCCCTCAATTTCGGAGATCTAGAACCCAAAGGGATGACCATTCAGCTTGCTAACAGAAGTATCGTGCAACCCCTGGGAGTTCTCGAAGATGTCCTCATCCAAGTGAACGAGCTAATATTTCCAACTGATTTTTATGTGCTTGACATGGAGGACGAGCCATCAGGAAAAGGATCAACTTTGATACTAGGGAGGCCATTTCTAATGACAGCAAGGACGAAGATTGACGTGCATGTCGGAACACTATCCATGGAATTCAGTGACACATTGGTGCAGTTCAATATTTTTGAAGCCATGAAGCACCCCACCGAAGACCACTCCCTCTTTGGCATAGATATTATGGAAGAACTAGTGGAGGAATACTTCCACCTAGATAGCTGTAGTGAGGGAATGGAAGATCTTGCTAGAACTGCTGAAGCCAGTAGCTGCTCAAAGGCCGACTATGATGAAGTACTGGAGTCCCCAGAATCTGAGGATGATCATAGCGACATCAGCGACTTGACATTTGAAAGAGAATTGACAGAGTTGATAAATCAAGTCTGCTACCCTAAGAACTCAGAAAGCACGAATAATGCAGAGGTAAAAGTTGCCGAGACTAAAAAGCCTCTACCTGCATAGCTGGCAACCATATTCACGGCCGAAGTGAAGTCGGCCAAGGAAGGCCGAGTCAATGCAAGGTCAAAAGTCAACTCGGCCGAAGAGTCAAACGCACAAGCCGACATACTTGCCGAAACCATCTCGGCCAGTAAAGATCAGACTCGACCCAAGAAGCTCATCGTTCCACCCGAATTCGAGACCAAAGCTGCAAAGGCAGTCACAGCCGACCGCAATCCGACAAGAGCCGAAACCATCCTTCCGAGTCGCCCGACGCAGCACAAGGCCGAGATCATATCGGTGATCCTAATGCCGAGTCTAGAACAAGCCGGCCAGATGGATCCGAGAGCTGTAACTCAGGAATCTCCATCTCCACCACCCATGGATCTTAAACCATTGCCTAGCCACTTAAAATATGCCTACTTGGACAGTGAACAGCAGATCCCAATCATTATAGCCAGCAACCTCCTCCCGGAGCAAGAAGAGAAGCTGCTGCACGTCCTAAGGTAGCACAAAAAGGCAATCGAGAGGAAACTCTCTGACCTTCCAGGTATAAACCCCTCCATCCGCATGCACAGAATACTAATGGAGGAGGACATTAAGCCCATAAGGCAACAGCAACGAAGACTGAATTCGACACTCCTGGATGTAGTCAAGAAAGAAGTCACAAGGCTACTTGTTGCAGGCATCATCTATCCCATCTAAGACAGCCAATGGGTGAGCCCTGTGCAAGTAGTACCAAAAAAATCTGGGATGAGTGTCATGAAGAACCAACACAACGAGTTGGTACCTATGAGGATTCAGAATAGCTGGCGGGTGTGCATCGATTACAGAAGATTAAATCAGGCTACCCGCAAGGATCATTTTCCTTTGCCTTTTATTGACCAAATGTTGGAGAAAATAGCAGGGAAATCCCATTACTGCTTTCTGGATGGATTTTCAGGATACATGCAAATACACATAGCACTTGAAGATCAGCACAAGACCACTTTCACATGCCCCTTTGGCACATTTGCATACACTAGAATGCCATTCGGCCTGTGCAATGCTCCGAGTACATTTCAACGTTGCATGATGAGCATCTTCTCGGACCTGCTACAAGATTGCATGGAAGTGTTTATGGATGACTTCACGGTGTATGCCAATTCCTTTGAAGCATGCCTGAACAATCTGTCCAAGGTGCTGAAGAGATGTACTGACACGAACCTAGTTCTTAATTTCGAAAAGTGTCATTTCATGGTGACCGAGGGAATAGTGTTGGGACACCTGGTCTCAAATAAAGGCATATAAGTGGACAAGGGGAAAATAGACATAATCACCTCCCTTCCAAACCCCGCTTCTGTGCGGGAAGTTCGCTCATTCCTAGGACATGCAGGTTTTTATAGAAGATTCATCAAAGACTTCAGCAAATTGGCCCTGCCACTGTCCATGTCCAAGCTGCTACAAAAGGATGTGGATTTCAACTTCGACCAGCCCTGCATTGAGGCATTTTAGGAGCTGAAGAACAAACTTACATCCGCACCTATCCTACAAGCACCAAGCTGGGACCTGCCATTTGAGCTCATGTGCGACGCATCCAATTCGGCACTGGGAGCTGTTCTCGGCCAAAGAGCGGGAGTCAGCCAACCAGTCCATGTCATTGCGTATACATCCAAAACCATGGATTCGGCCCAGCAAAATTACACGACAACTAAGAAGGAACTTCTGGCAATTGTATTTGCCTTGGATAAGTTTCGTTCCTACCTTCTCAGTTCTAAGATAGTCGTGTTCTCTGATCACGCTGCTCTAAGGTATTTGCTGAAGAAGCCGGATGCCAAGCCGAGACTGATCCGGTGGATGCTCCTTCTCCAAGAATTCAACTTAGAAATCAGAGACAAGAAGGGTGTCGAGAATTCTGTAGCGGACCACTTAAGCAGGATTGAAAAGAAAGCCGAACGATTTCCTATCCGAGACCAGTTCCCTGATGAGCAACTCCTACACCTTAAGACGGCCACACCATGGTTTGCTGATATCTGTAACTTCGTGGCAACATCTCAATTTCCACCTGAGGCATCTCAGACCTACAAGGAGAAGCTCAGAAGTGATGCTAAATACTACGTATGGGATGACCCCTATCTATGGAGACTTTGCAGTGATAAGATCATCCGCAGGTGCATTCCTGACACCGAGATCAAGTCGGTCCTCCATTTCTGCCATTCAGCCCATAGAGGAGGCCACTATGGATCATCTCGGACTGCCAGGAAAGTGCTGGACTGTGGCCTTTACTGGCCTTCTATTTTCAGAGACGCTCATCAGTTCGTCTCCACCTACGACAAATGCCAAAAAGCAGGGATGGCCCTCAACCAAAGACAGGAAATGCCCCAACAACCTATCCTATTCTACGAAGTGTTTGACGTTTGGGGCATAGATTTTATGGGGCCATTCCCAGTCTCCAATGACTATTCATACATCCTGCTTGCCGTTGACTATGTATCAAGATGGGTAGAAGCCGTTCCCACCAAAACCAATGATGCCAAGGTAGTAGTGGACTTTCTTAAGTACAATATTTTCTGCAGGTTCGGTGTACCAAAAGCGCTCATCAGTGACCAAGGAAGTCATTTCTGACACAGAGCCATGGCCTCCCTTCTTCAGAAATATGGGGTGGCACACAGGATAGCCACAACATACCACCCCCAAACAAATGGGCAAGCTGAGGTGTTTAATAGGGAAATCAAGCATATACTACAAAAGATGACAAATCCCAGCAGGAAGGATTGGAGCAAACTCCTCGAGGATACGCTATGGGCTCACAGGACTGCATACCGAACACCGCTAGGGATGTCTCCCTACTGGATTGTTTTCGGGAAGGCCTGCCACCTCCCTGTGGAGCTAGAGCACAAAGCTTATTGGGCAGTTAAGCAATGCAACATGGCCTATGACCAAGCAGGAGAGCATAGGAAGTTCCAACTTCAATAATTAGATGAACTTCGCATGGAAGCCTATGAAAATGCCAGGATCTACAAGCAAAAGGTAAAAAAATTCCACGACCAAAAGATCTTGAGAAAAGAGCTCCATATTGGCCAAAAAGTGTTGTTGTTCAACTCTAGATTAAATCTCATAGTGGGTAAGCTTCGCTCCAGATGGGATGGACCTTTTGTTATTACTAACATATTTCCCCATGGTGCAGTACAGCTCAAGGAAGAACACACCAATCGCACCTTTGAGGTCAACGGGCACCAAGTCAAACCTTTCCTCGAAGGTCCAGCACCAACTGGAGAAAACACGGAGAACATCTCCTTGGCGGAGTCGACTCCACCAGATGGCACAGCCTAGGCCAACTCGGCCAACCCCTTCTATCTAAGCATTGAGGGCAATGCCGAAATTAAGTGTGGGGGGTTCTGTCCATTCTGGGACTGATCATTCACGTCATATCTGCCCTTCTCTTATCTAAACTTTTTCATTTCGTTTCTTTCATATACCATTTTAAGTTTCATTAGTATTTCTACTGCTTAAATTTTTGTTTAATAAAAGAGTCTCCACTACCGAGTCAGCCATAGCCGGAATGGTCCCGGCTTAGCAGAATTACATTCTGAAAAAAAAAAAAGGAGACAATTCCCTTTTGAGTCCGAGAGTCTGACGAGCCAGCAGAAACACTCTCTCCATTCCCGAGTAGAAGCTGCCTCTACCTGAAGGGGACCAAACCTTTGGGTTCTAAGCGGTAAGTGGTGAAAATGGGAAGAGGGAACCTTCAGAGTGAAGGAACAGAAACAGCCAGTGTGAGAATTTGAGCCTTGCAGCAGTGATGGCTTACACTCTCGCCATCTCCCTTCTTTCTGAGCGATTTTTGCAAAGCATGTTAATTGTGTGTACTGTATTTTGCCTTAACTCTCTGGATACAACTGTTTTACACATGCGGGAATGACATGATCTAGGCCATATTTCTTGTGAGCTCAGAGCCAAATAAGCTATCCAAAAATAAGCTGACCTTTGTCACCCCCTTTGAGCCTAAATTGACCTTTTTCTTACAGCTCACTACAAGCCGAGGCCAGAAAAACCATTCTTACCCTACCCTCGGGAAGTCGAGGAGCCTTGGAATTGTCTTGGGAGTGAGTCAGAATCAAGTGTGGGGGAAGTTCAGGGAGAAGAATTCAAAAGATTCAGAAAAAGAGAAAAAGGCTCTGTATAATGGAAAATTGAAAGGAAAGAAAGAACATATAAGCAGAAAACAGGCAGCAAAAATAAAGAAGCTTAACTGAAACAAAATCAGCAAGCTGCATGAGTAGAAAAGAAAGAAGAAATACAAAAGAGCGAGTGGACAAAGATGGAAGGAGACCACAACAATCGGGACTGCCCTCATACACTCCCCATTGCTCCTCTCCTCCCCGCGGGTCCTGAAGCTACTCTGCCTACATTCTATCCTACCCGTGACCTCAACCTCGCTACAAGCCAGAAAAGTCCTAGTGATCATGACTGTTGTGTTTTGCAAGAGTAAGAAGAGAGCTCTGTCAAGTTACGATGGCACCAATTCCACGCAATGCTGAGTGCAAACACAGTCCAGACACTTGAGAGAAGCGAGAAAATTGAGCACATGAGTGAAAGTTCTACCACTCCGGGGCACTTCCTCCCAATTGTAAACCATGAAGGCCTCTAAGAACCGAAGGAAGTAACTCCCCGACTGCATAAGCGCTTTGAACCGGGATGAAGAGAGGTCGACTCTATATAGTCAGCTTAAGGAAGTCAAATAGAAGAGTCTCTTACTGAAATCACCCTTGTTTAAGTCATATATTTTGCCCAGGAGTGCAAAAGGCTAAGTGTGGGGGTTTGATGAGTCATAAAATGTACATCTTAAGTGGACCTAAGAGGAGTGCCATTGAGCAACTCACAAACTTAAAAAATGACTGTTAACTAAGATCCAGATTAATAGCCTAAAATTAGAGTAAAACATAATCTGTGTTTATTCAAGGCTTTTAGCTAACTATCTCTCCATTGCAGGTCCAGCCAAGCTCAGCCCGCCATTGGAAGCCCAGGCCGAGAGCCTCTTGGCCAGGCCGAGACTCGGCCCATGCAAGCCAGTAGTTCAACCAGGTCATCCAAGTGGCACTCCACGTCAGCAATCCAAAGCCACCTCGATTCCAGCTCAGACTCCACATCATCTCCTTGGTAGCTTGCAACGCAAGTCACAGCAAGGGTAGAATAGGAATTGTACATGTAATTCTGTTAGCTTCGTTAGTTGTGTCCACTCTTGTATAAATAGATAGAACTCTGAACGATTAGGGGCTATTGGCATTCAAACTTCCCTGCGTCCATTATTTCCAAATTCTCTGTCGTTTTCCTCTCCTTCGTTCACGGTGGTACACGGTGCTGTTAATGGCGTTTCTCTCGATTGAGGAAATGCAGGCTAGAAACTGAGAAGCCGAAGGTTATCAGAGGAGACCGATTGGAGCACCAACGCACTCTGGTGGATCTGAACCTCAGCGTCCTAGCTAGTAGAGGTGAATCATCGCCATCGTCCATGGCGATTGTCGTGGAGGATGGAATCATCGAATCCAGGCCCTGTGTTTGTATTTTGCTTTCAATATTATAAGTGTTTTCTGAATTCTGAACTCCGTTGCATTCCTGAAATCTAAGTTCAATTACTGTGTTGCGATTGCACCTGGTAACAGAACAATGTTAAACTAAGCCGATCGGAACTGGTTTAGCTAATTGAGTAGGTAATCACTTAACGATTGTTAATTGAGAATCTAAAATCAGCTTGAACTTAATCTGTGCCAACTGATGGGGTAGAAATTGTGTAAATCCTCGGTATGGCAAGAGACAGGCCTATGGCGATTGCCATAAGAACACTGGAGGCTGATATGGATTGTGACTGGAGTGATTGAACCAGAAAGTTCTTGACTATTGGAACAAAATATGAACACAGCAGTAGCAATAGCATTAGGAGTAGCGTGTTAAAATCCACATTCTAGTTAATTTCAGTTCTGTTTGTAGTTAATATAAATTTCGATTTCAGTTGCATTCCAAACCCCCCCCCTCATTTACTGTTTTCGAGTTTGAGACAGAGGTAGTCCATCTCTGTAGCGTCTGTCTGCACTTAGTTGAGACCGAGCCGGATTATCTCTGCCGAGATTAACTCGGCCTAGTCTCTGCCGAGAGCGACTCGGCCAGTGCTGAGACCTTGTATTTAGAATTTGCTTCCATTTACTATACATTAAAACACATTTCGAACGCACTGTGTCCTTGAGAAGAATGAGAAGGAACTGTTGGCAATTGTTTTTGTCTTAGACAAATTTCGTTCATACCTTCTCGGCTCAAGAATCGTTGTGTTCTCTAACCATGCTACCTTGAGGTACTTGTTGAAGAAGCCTGATGCCAAGCCGAGACTGATTCGGTGGATGCTTCTCCTTCAAGAATTCAACATAGAGATTAGAGACAAGAAAGGTGCTGAGAATTCTGTAGCTGATCACTTAAGCAGGATTGAAAGAGAAAGCGAACCAATGCCTACCCGAGATGAATTCTCAGATGAGCAGCTGTTGCACATCAAAACGTCTACAGCATGGTTTGTCGACATCTGCAATTATGTGGCAACATCTCAATTTCAGCCGGAGGCATCTCTGCTTTACAAGGAAAAACTCCAGAGCGATGCCAAATACTACATGTGGGATGATCCTTACCTATGGAGACTTTGTAGTGACCAAGTCATTCGTAGGTGCATTCCTGACGTCGAGATCAATTCAGTTCTCCAGTTTTTCCATGTAGAATTTATTCGGACTACCAGGAAAGTGCTAGATTGCGGGTTTTACTGGCCCACCATTTTCAAAGATGCTTATCAACTAGTCTCCACCTGCGAAAAATGTCAAGAAGCTGGAATGGCCATTAGTATAAGGCATGAGATGCCCCAGCAACCCATTTTGTTTTGTGAAGTCTTTGATGTGTGGGGTATTGACTTCATGGGGCCATTCCCAGTCTCCAATGGGTACTCTTATATTTTGCTGGCGGTAGATTATGTGTCAAGATGGGTAGAGGCCATAGCCACCAAGACCAATGATGCCAAAGTCGTAGTGGATTTTCTAAAATCCAATATCTTTTGTCGGTTTGGTATGCCAAAAGCACTCATAAGTGACCAAGGGAGTCACTTTTGCAATAGAGTCATGTCTTATTTACTCCACAAGTATGGGGTGGTGCATAGAATTCCAACAGCATATCACCCCAGACAAATGACCAAGCTGAAGTTTTTAACAGGGAAATAAAGAAATCACTGCAAAAGATGACCAATCCCAGTAGGAAGGACTAGAGTCGACTCCTTGAGGACGCTCTATGGGAACACAGAATTGCATACCGAACATCGTTAGGGATGTCTCCCTACCGGATTGTCTTCGGTAAAGCTTGTCATCTTCCTGTGGAGCTAGAACATAGAGCTTACTAGGTTGTCAAACAGTGCAATCTGGCCTATGACCAAGTAGGGAAGCAAAGGCAATTCCAGTTTCAAGAGCTGGATGAACTTCGTTTGGAAGCCTATGAAAAATCCAAGATCTACAAGCAGAAATTCAAGCACTTCCATGACAAACAGATCTTGAGGAAAGAATTTCAAGTTGGCCAGAAAGTACTCCTGTTCAATTCGCGCTTAAAGCTCATAGCAGATAAGCTCCGCTCTAGATGGGATGGACCTTTTGTTATAACTAATGTTTTTTCCTATGGTGCAGTAGAATTAAAAGATGAACGCACCAACAGCACCTTCCAAGTCAATGGGCACAAAATTAAACTTTTTCATGAAGGACCAGTACCACCAGCGAGTGACATCGAGACCATTTCATTGATGGAACCAGCTCCACCAGATGACACAACCTAAGCCTGCCTTGCCATCCCTTCTCAATCCTAACAAGCATTGAGGATAATGCACAATTCAAGTGCGGGGGGGAACACTGTTGTGGCCATCTGAGACTGTAGAAACTGAACCTTAAATGCTGAATTATGTGTCTTGATGTTTGTTCATATTTTTCTTCATTCTGGCTCGATTCTAATCATTTTGTTTTGAATTTCTGTTTTGAATTTTTGTCTTTATTTCAAAGTTTATTCGCAACCATTTCCCTTCTGTTTCCAATAAAAGCTAGCCAAGCCGAGTCCACTCTAGATCCCACTCCATCTCGGCCGGATTCGGATCGACTCTATCTCGGCCCAGCTAATTTCAATTTGATTTTGAGATGAAATTTTCCTTTTGCCTTTGTTCTCCCTAACTGAATTCCAAACCTGGGTTGTTGAGAAAATGTTTTGAAAAAGAATTTGAAATGACTTCTAGAAGTTTTGATTGGAGCAGTAGGAAGCAATTTAGAGCTTTGGAGAGAGATTTTCAACCTTGTTAAGGAATAATTTTTTTTTTGTGTCCCTAAGCAGGTAGTGGCCGAAAACTGAAAAAGAGGAACTATTGTGATAGAGTAATTAATCGTGCGAGGATTTTTTAGCCTTTGTATATATGATGGCTTTATACCTTGCCATTCTTTTTTTTTTGGTATGATTTTTGCACCCTTGCTGATTGTGTATGCTAGATTTTGCCTTGACTCTCTAGATATATCTGATTTCGCATGTAGGAATGAAATGATCTAGGCCATGTTTCTAATGAGCCTCGAGCCAAATGGACCTACCTTGTAAATGTTATCCTTTGTTTACCCCTTTGAGCCTGAATAACCATTCTTTTGTATAACAGCTCATTACAAGCCAAGGCCGAAAAAACCATGATTAACCTCAACCTTAGGGGGCAGAGGAGCTTTGGAATTGTTTTGGGAGTAAGTCACGATCAAGTGTGGGGGGGAAGGCACCAATAAGCAAAGCAAGGGCAGTGTACATTAAAATTTCGAAACAGAAAAGAAAGAAACAAGTATAGGGAAACACAAGAAAAATGAAGAAGCAGCCAAAAAGTCAAAACCTGTAAAAATCCAGAATTAAGCTGCATAACATTAATGAGGAAAAGAAGGAAAGAAAAAGATGATAAAGGAAGGAAAGAAGCGAGCAAGGAGATTTTAATAAAGAGAAATAGCACAGTATCCTAGGGTACCCCTCATACTGACAAAGCTTGCTCCCCATTGCTCCTCTCTTCCCTACGGTTCTAAACTCATCTTCCATCCTAAATCCTACCTTTGACCCTGGCCTCATTACAAACCGAAAGAAAGTCCTAGTGATCATAGCTACATGTGTTTTTGAGGTGTGAAGGGAAAGGTTAGTCAAGGTGTGGTAATACCAGTCTCATGCGATGTTGAGTATAAATACAAACCCAAACACTTGAGAGATTGAGAGAATAATTGCCTAAGCGAGAGCTCTATCACTTTTGGTCACTCTTTGATGTTTGCAGGTTGCTGATTTGCTTAAGGGGGTAGAAAAGTAATTTCCAGATTGTTTGAATATCTCAAACCTAGGGTGATTGAATGTCGACTCTATTTTGACTAAACTTAAGAGAGTTAGTTGAAAATTCTTTCCTTGTCTTAAAAAGCTCCCTTAATTGTTTTATTTTGTCGAGGAGTGCAAAAGGGTAAGTGTGGGGGTCTGATGAGTCGTAGATTATGCATCTTTTATGGACTTAAGAAGAGTGGTTGTAAGATTATTTCGCGCTTAAGGATTGATTGTTAGCCAAAGTTCATATAAGGGACCTAAAAATAGAGAAAACACAAATCTGTGTTTATATGGGAGTCCTAGATAATGAAAAAGTCTTCTTCTCTTCTTCTACAGGACTGAGCCGAAGTGATCTCGACCAAAAGAGTCGTCTCGGTTAGGCCAGGCTTTGTCGCCCAGCAGCCCAATAAGGAGCGGCCCAAGTGTGCGTCCACGTATACAATCCAGCTCAGGCGCCACTTCATCTCCAAGGCCAACTCAACTGTCACGTCAATTTTGGATAGGCAATTCACTATGTAATTCTGTTAGGAGTAGTTAGGAATAGCAGGCCATAACTTATATATATATAGGAGGAGCTGTGCACTTTTTAGGGGTCTTTGGAATTCATATTTTTCCACTCTCATTGTTTCCATTTTCTCGCTCTTATCTTCTACGCTTAGGGTGGTGCACGGTGCTATCATTGGTGCTTCTCTCGATTGAGGAAGTGCAGGTTAGGAACTGAGAAGCAGAAGGTTATCAGGGGAGACCGATTGGATTACCAATGCACTCTGGTGGACCTGATCTGTAGCGTCCTAGCTAGTGGAGGTGAACCATCACCGTTCTTCCATGGCGATTGCTGTAGAAGATGAAGTCACCAAATCCAGGCGTTATGTTTGTATTTTGTTTCCAATAATATAAGTGCTTTCTAATTTTTGATCTCTGTCACATTCCTAAACTCTAATTCTCTTGTTGCGTCGTGATTGCACGAATCAATGAGAACAATGTTAAGCTAAGCCGATCGGAATTGGTTTAACTAATTCAGTAGGTAATCAACTAGAGAACCTAAATCAACTATGGACTTAATCCCTACCAACTGATGAGGTAGAGATTGTGTAAATCCTCGGTATGGCAATGGATAAATGTTTGGCGATTGTCATAAGACCATTAAAGGCTAATAAGGATTGTGGACTGAGTGAATGAACCAGAATGACTTTGAATTCTTGGACTAAACATGGACATAGTAGTAGTATTAGAAGTAGTCTCGTTTAATTGCATTCATGTTCTTAGTTTATTTTCTGTCTTTTGTTAATCTGCACTTAAAATCCCCATGTTTCCTGCATTTTGTCTGAAACAAAGTCAGTCCAACTCTATTGCGTCTGTCCGCATTCAGTTGAGACCGAGTCGGATAAGTCTCCACCGAGACCATTTCGGTTCAGTCCCTACCGGAAGCAACTTGGCCCTTAGCCAAGAGTGAGTCTGCATCCTACACTTGAGTTTTTACATTCCTCTAATCTGCACTCAAATTCATAATTGAACACACTGTGTCCTTGAGAGAATTTGACCTAGGGTTGACTATGCTATAGTTAGCTTTAGTTTATTTGATAAACGGAACACAACTAAAAACTCTCTTATCACTGTCCTATCTGCATCTTGAGGTCTTGGATGGCGGCATTCATATTTTGTTAGAACTGCATGTTGCTGGAGTTCATGTTTTATTGGAACTCCAAGTTGCTTGTTGCTAACTGCTTCATCATACCTACAAAAGGAGAAGGTTCACAAGACAAGTGAAAGTCATAAGGAGTTAGTAAACAACTATTCTTTTCCATGAGCATAACTCTCTTAATTCCTCTCATCCCTAAGCTTAGAGTTTCCTTCTTTTCTTCATATCATTCTCTTTTTTTAACCACTCTCTTGCTTTTCTCTCCAACTTTTCTCTTTTCTTTTATCTCTTTTTTTCCTCTATCAACTTTCTTTTCTCTCATTTTCTCTCTCTTTTCTCTTCTCTAGCCTTTTCTGCTTTCTCTCTTTCTTTTCTTTCTTCCTCTCTTTCTATCCTCATCTTTATTTGATCCTCAGAAACCTCTCTTGGAGATAAAGGTTTAAGAACTACCTTTTCTTCCAAGTATACAAAAGAGAATTTAATTGAGACCCCATCATAGGTCACTTTCCCTTCAAATTGCCATGGCCTACCTAAAAGGATGTGTGTTGCCTCCATATGCACTACACCATATAAGATGTTATCCTTATAGCTGCTAAGGGTAATGGCCAATGACACTTGCCTATTCACTACTAACTCTTCCTTTTCACTTAGCCATTTCAACTTATAAGGTTTAGGGTGAGGTAAAGTAGGTAAGGCCAACTTTTCCACAAGCCTTAAGCTAACCACATTCATACAACTCCCCCCATCAATAATAAGAGAGCGCAAAATACCAAGAACCAAACACCTATAATAAAAAATAGTCTCCCTTTGGCTCTTAGTTTCTTCCTCAATTAAATTTCTCATAAGCCTCTGATGAGTCACAATTTATACATCTTTTAGACACCTAAGAAGGAGGTTTGCAAGACTATTTTGTGCTTAAGAATGGATTGTTAGCTAAGATTCATTCTATGGGTTTGAATACAAAGAAAATACAAATCTGTGTTAATTCAGATTTCTTAGCTAATAAAAGTGTCACTCCTTCTTCTGCAGGTCAAGCCGAGTTGACCAGGGTCAACAAAAGGAGTCTCAGCCGAGATGAAGTCATCCTGGTCAGTCTGACTCCATCTCGGCAGGACCAGAGTCGTCTCGGCAACCCATGCCTTGCAGCCCAGCAGCCCAGTAGAGAGGCCCAATTGTATTGACCACATCAGTTATCCAGCTCGGAGGCCATCTCAGCGTCAGCTCAAATGCCATGTCACTCCTAGGAAATCTGCCATGTCACGTTAGAAGATCTGCATAGGGGTAGAATAGGATCTTCATAGTGTAATTCTGTTAGGATTCGTTAGGATTAGCATATCACATCTCGTGTATATATAGGAAGAGCTGTGCACTTTTTACACGTTCTGTCTTTGAATTCATTCTTAATACACTTCATTTACTCCATTTCCTCGCTCTCATCCTTCCATTCCTAGTGGTGCACGGTGCTGCATTGGCGTTTCTCTCGATTGAGGAAGTGCAGGTCTGAGACTGGGAAGCCGAAGTCTGCTAGAGGGGACCGATCAGACTACTGACGCACTCTAGTGGAGCTGATCCTCAGCGTTCAGGCTAACGGAGGTGAACCACCACCATCAACCATGGCGATCGTCGTGGAAGATGGATTCACCTGAATTCAGGACCACTGTATTTGTATTCCATTTCTGTTAATCAATTTCATTCTGCAACTCTTATCTCCATTCTCTTCCTCTACTTTAATTCATGATTTGATCATGATTGCAATTAAATTGTGAACAATGTTAAGCTAAGCCGATTGGAACTGGTTTAACTAATTTAGTAGGTAATCAATTGGCGATTGTTAAGCGAGAACCTAAAATTAGCTCTGAACTTAATCCCCATAACTGATGAGGTAGCGATTGCATAAATCCTCGGTATGGCAATGGACGAACCTTTGGCGATTGCCATAAGACTTCCTAAGGCTGATATGGATTGAGAACTGGAGTGTGGAGCCTGGACTGAACTTGGATTAATGGGACTGAATATGAGCACAGTTAAATAATAATAATAATAGATAACTAGTAACAGTAGTATATGTTTATTGCATTCGTAGTCTTAGTCTATTTTCTGCATTACTTGCATTCCCAACCCCCCTGTTTAATGCTTTTTAGTCTGAGACAGAGATAGTCCATATCTGTAGCGTCTGTCTGCACTCAGCCGAGACCAAGTTGGATTATCTCTACCGGGATCATCTCGGCTCAATCTCTGCCGAGAGCTACTCGGCCAGTGCCGAGGGGAGTCAGTACTTTACATCTCAGATTCTACGTCACTTCACTTAACACCAATTCACAACTGAACACACTATGTCCTTGAGAAGAATGACCTAGGGTTAGCTATACTATAGTTAGCTTTAGTTATTTGATAAAAGCGTTCAAAACGACTGGAAAAATACGCATCATCAGCCTCCTCAACATGAAAAGGTCTCCCTCATAATGAGAATCATCACTAAGTGCCTTGGTTTCACTAGAGGAAGAACGTTCAAACCTAGAACTCTCACTTTCCACCTCCCCATTATCTCTTAAAACCATGGCTCTCCTATTAGGACATTGTGAGACTCTGTGGCCTTTGCCTAAGCATTTGAAACACTTAATAGAACTTGTCCTAGGAGGATTAGGAGTAGTAGGTGTCCTCTCCTCTTTTTGGCCACTCAAGGAATCACTCCTCTTAGGACTTTTGTCCTTTCTAAGCCTATCTTCATCCCTCTCCTTACTCTTTCAATACCATTAGACCCCACAAAGGTCTTCCTAGATGCATTTCTCATCCTAATTTGCACCTCTACCTTAATGGCTTGATGGACCAACTCTCCTAAGGTTCTATAATGTTGCAGCTCCACAACATCTTGGATTTTCGTATTTAATCCATGAAGAAACTAAGCCAAAGTGGCCTCCTTGCTTTCCCTAATTTGAGCTCTTACCCAGTCCCTTTCCATTTCTTTGTGGTACTCTTCTACACTCCTAGATCCTTGGTATAGTCTTTACAATTTATTGTGAAAGTTTCTAGTGTAAGAAGGTGGGACAAATCTCTTCCTCATCATTCCTTTCAAATCTCTCCAACTCTCACAAGGTTCTCTAAATCCCCTCTTCATATCCTCCAACACTTGAGTCAACCATACCAAGGCACAATAACCAAACTCAAGGGTGACAAGCCTTACTACCCTTCGGCCATGGAGGTTAAAACAGCCTACGATTTGCTCCACTTTGAGCTCCCAATCTACATAGACTTCTGGCTTGCAATTCCCCAAAAATGGAGGGATTTTGCACTTAGATGTTTCTAGTTCCTCATCCCTTGGTTTCTCACCTCTTCTTCCATATCTTTCTCTTCTTTCTTCCCTCCTATTCCTTTCTACTCGCATGTGTCTCTCACGCCTCTCTCCCATAGAGGACCGTCAGCTTCTACCACTCTCACTCAAGTTTTCTCCCTCAAAACTTCCCTCACTCTCATGCATGGACACCACTTTAGGCCTCTCATCCTTTTCCCTACTTAATGCCTCTACTTTAACATTGACACTTTATGCGTCTCTTTGCATCGAGTCCAAGCCTTTCCCCACTTTGTCTAACTTCTCCCCAAGCTTTCTAATGTAGCTCATCATGAACTTGGATTTAGGGGACAAGTTTCCCCAATCTACACTAGGTCCTTCCATCCTCTTTTCCTTACTTTTCTCTTCCTAAAAATAGCTCCTAACCTCCTAGTACTACAATAGTACCGAAAATAGAAAAATCAGCCAAGGAAACAACACTAGCTCACCACACTCCTTACGTGTTTCACTCCTCACTTTTATGGCTTTTTCTCTAGTGTGCTCTTTTCCTTTACCATTAAAATCTCACTCAAAGCTTGAACAAGAAATTACTATCTTAAATCAAACAAGCCAGCTTCAAATGAAAGCCAAACAAATCTCAACAAGCTCTTGAGAGAATTAAAGGAAAGAAAACTCAAGGATAAAATTATAGAAGCCAAAAAATTGAAGAGCAAGAAAAGCTCAAGAAAAGAAAGTTAAACTCAAAAGGAATTTAATGAAGACATAAAAGAAGACTCAACATGACTAAAAAAAATATTAAAGTCAGGGGAATTAATTTCAAACATAAACATTCGCGGCGTTTAACAATGCACCAGAATTAATTCACCAAAACTAGTTCACTATTTTCCTAGAGTTCATGTGCAACTAGTGTTGCCACTCAACCTTCAAATAACACTTTCATTTATTCATTTTGTTTTGTTTTTGTGTGGCTATTAAATCAACATTTCAGCCACTTGAATACTCTTTTTATTTTCCTATTGAACTCTTTTTCACATACTTTTTGGTCCATAAATTTTTTGGCAACTTCTACACTATTTCTAACACAATTTCTCAGTAAAATCATCAAAGATACGGTGCAATTTTTATAAATACAGAATAGCATGCTCATAATTCTCAAATGATGCAAACTAAATCAATTTCAAGGTCTCAAGCATAGGTGAAAAGCATATAAGCTCAAACAATGCACAAATTCAACTATAATGCATTGTATGACTAGTAAAATAAAAAGTCCCTAAATTCTATGTGTAATAACCCTAAAATTTGGAAGCACAAGCTAAACAAAGAATTAAAAAAATCTAAACTATAGGAATATGGAGAAGTGTTAGGGAACAATGCCTAACAAGCACAAAGCAAAACAATGAAGATTTGACCTAGAAATGGAAGCTTGACATTACCTCTTGTACTTTGCCTAAAGATTTATGAATTTCTCTTATTGTCTACATTTTCTACTTGAATCTAGCTACTAGATGATGATTGGAAGCTTTGTTTACCAATTTATGCACCCTAGGATTCACAACCATGACCTAGTTTCATGTAATTGTTGAAAATTATTGATGAACATATTGACCAAAAGTTAGAAGAAGAAAAGGAGAAAATAGATGAAGATTGGAGAGGGTTCACCACTAATTCCTAAGAATTAGATAAGAGATTGTATAGATTTTCCACAAGAATCTTGGAAGCTTGATAAGAATTTGATTTCTTGTTCAGGACAAGAATAGAGAGAATACTCTCAAAAGTGCTAAGGCACAATTTCAATTTAATTAAAAAGTAATTAGGCTAATTACAATGGAGGCTTATATAGCACTTTCTAAATCTGAGTTAGAGTATCCTAATCCTAATTAAGGTCACCAATGAAAGCCCATAAAGATACAGGCCTAAAAATGCACCAAAATGCACTTCTTGTTTAGCAACGGATTTAGCTGTGCACTTGGAGACATAATTAGCAACGGATGTTTGGAAAAACAAAAATAGCAAGGAAAAACAATCCAGAAAGGGATTTGGCCTAAGGCTATGCTATCCTATCTAAAAGGAACCTAAAACACTATGAAAATATAGGGAAAATAGAGTACTTCCAACTCTCAACATTCCCCAAAAGGTAGCTAGACACATAGTATAAAACTTTTGGCCCTCCTTTAGCCCTTAAGTGTGACCAACTTGTTGCTTCTTCCTCTTGGATTCTCTTGAGCCTTCCTCTTACTATAGGATCTTCAAGTGTCGGGGTTGTTATGTACTTTAATTCCTCTTTTGCTCCTTGGTCGTGACCTTTTAAGGGAAATGACCTTATCCCTTCTTGGTCCTCTTTTTGATCCTTAAATGTGGCCAACTTGTGGCTTCTTTCCTTGAAACTTCTTGGCCTTTTCCTTTGTCATTGAACCCTCAAGTGTAGGGGTTTCCTCCTCCTTGAAGCCTCCAAAACAAAAATGAACTTGCCCCTCGATATATGAATAAAAAACACAAACAAAACAGCAAGGGATACAAGGCTCAAAGGAACCAAAATTTTTTGCAAAAACACCATGGAAGGACTACACTTTGTTGCAACTAAACCCTTAACCAAGAACTCAAGAACAAGACTCATAACTCAAGAACAATACATGGCTATGGACTGCACATTTAGGCAAGGAAAACCCAACCTAAAAGACTCATCAAAGAAATGGACCAAGAACTTAGCAAACAAGTGTTGTACATACCAGGATTGACGTGCAGATTTAGGACTAAAATGTAGAGGAAAAACCATTAAAAACCACCTTTCTTTGGGCATAATGTTGTAGGGAATAACTGTATGATACCCCAAAGTTTGGTTACAGGAAAATATGTAGCTAAGGCTGCTTCTTCACAATTTGGACGTGAACTTTACAAGGAAAATGATACACTTACACTATAGTTTGATGTGCTACAATAGAGAGAAAATGACACTCCTATTTGTGGTATTCTTAGACAAAAAAAATACTACAACAAGGATGGACGTTTTTGGGTTCTTGAAACTTCCAAGTTTGTAGCTCCATGTCGCTTTGATACCAAAATGATGCGGAACCCTTTACAAAATGTTTCCTTAGAGTGTGCACTCTAACTTCTTGTATGTGGGGTACACATAATTAATAAGAACAAAGAGGAAGAAAGGTGTAAAATGCAAAATAAGGAAGGAATAAGTGTATACTTGCCACTCTCTTTGTAAGGAAGATAAAAGCCAATGCAATTCACCACAAGCCTCGTGAAAGCTTGATAATCTCTTATACAAAACAAGAATAGAGAATTATCTCTCTAAGTTACAACACAACATCATTCATTAGAATTCTAAAAGTTGTTAGGTGTATAAAGGGTGAAAGCCTTTTATAAGCTTCCTCAAGACTCCTTGTTTGGATAGTTATTTATACAACCTAGCTATCCAAATAGCATATAAGATAATCCTAAGACTAGTACCTGGATAGGCTATTTGCTTAACCAAACAAACAAGATAAGAAACAAATATACTTAAGAAGCTATGATTACAAATGAATCTAAATGCAAAGTAAATGTAATCTTTATGCTTCTAGGGTATGACAAAGTAAGCTCATACATTGTATAGATGACGAGCTTTGTCTTGGGCTTGAGACAGAGTCCTCTAAGTGTCTGAGTAATGCTATTTTCTTGTGCCCTTCTTCTTGAAGCTTTCTCAGCCTCCCTCTGGTCATAGATCCTTTGAATGCTTGAGTGCCTCTTGCCTCTAGCTTTTCCTCTATGTCTTCCAATATGCTATCCTAAGGCATATCATAAACTCTACTAGTCCATCAAAACCAGGAGGATCCACCCTAGTGTCCTAAGTTGCAGCTAGAGCAGTCTCCAACTACTCTATAGTAACATGATGTTATTGTGCCATCACAACCTATTGTTATGCATTCTCTTTATTCTACTAAGCTATAAATGCGACCATTGCTTCCATGGAGAATTCCACTAAATAGGTCGAACCTTGTTCTCACATCGGGAACTACAAAAGTGCATACGGGATTAGAAAAGATCAGCCAAAAGTCATCACACAAACATTTCCTCTCTAGAAATCTCAACAAATAAGGGTACGACTGATAACTCTAACAACCGGTAACCATCTTTTCTTATAAATAACTTCACATTACACAACGACCAATAAAGAACATATTCCTTATAGGTGCATTCCCATAAGGAGAGGACTAGCTCTAATACTGCTAAAGTTGTAACGACTCACAAGCGACACAACCTGTAATGAATGCAAACCTACTCCTAAGCACGAAATGTTAATTTTAATAAAATGTTAATTTTAATAAGATCTCAAATTAATTTGATTATGAAAATGACATATAAATTTTCCTTTCTATGAAATGTCACAATGATAAAGCATGAAGCATTTAAAGTAAATGAACATCCACTGAACATAAGCATACATCACACACATATATGTGTGTGTATAAAGTGTTACATAAATTGTTTAGATTATTAAGAAAGTCGGTGCCTCCTAGAACTCAACATAAGAAAACAAAAACATGATGTTTGGGGCTTACAATAACTGCCCACAAACAAAGACAGATAAAATGGAGAGGGGATACAACTCAAAAACTCCCTATACAGTTGGTCACCTAAGAAGGACAAAAGAATAGGCAAGATCGTCATTATGGTGGCAAAAATGCAGAAGAGGAAGCTTTGCCACCATATAACGATAACAATTCCATGCGAGCTCTAGTCTAGTCATGTTAGTTCCACATCCTAGGGATGGACAAAATCATATCCATATTGGTGTGGAATGTAACGGTAAAAGACATGTCGTTGATAGGGAAGTACTTAATACTTACCTCTTGATGAGATCTTGAAAACCTTTGAAGAGGAACCTCAAGCAAGGAAGGAGAGATGGAGACCAAAGCACTTAAAGGCCCTATGACAAGGGGAAGGGTGAAAAGATTGCAAGAAGCAATGCTTAAGGAGATGGGCCTTCTTAAGAGTCTAGAAGAGTCTCCCCAAAGCCCAATCATATACTCTAAATGGACTTGTACCTTGACTTCATGATACTTAGAGCTTTTTTATATTAGTTTAACTTTATTGTACAGGGCTTTATAAAGCCTTAGTACTTGATATAGGATTTGTAGGCAAATCCTTAGTTACACTAGTTGCTACCTTGTTTAGATAGCTTGACTGGTTGCTTCCTAGCATGGATGGGCACCTTAGCCTCACAACCAAACACTTATCTTCCCTTAAGCCATGAGGACTTAAGCCATGAGGACCATAGGCTATATAAGCCTTCCTCACTCCCTTGTAAACATAACTTTTGATGAATATAATACTTGTGTTGCAAGCAACCAAAAAGAGAGGTTTCTTATCTTGTTCTTAAGCAAAAACCTTCATTCTTATCAAGTTTCCATGAGACTTGTGGTGAATCTCAATTCTCCTATCTTCTAATTCATAGAGTAAGTTGTGAGTTCCATTCTTTTTAACCTCATTCCATTTTATGACTTTCTTCTTCCTTTTTTCTTGGTTTCTTTGTCACGACTTCTATCTTGGAGTTCTCTTGAGATCTTTGTGAGCAAGTAGATCTAGGGTTGCATCACCTCCCCTCTGTACTACACTTGTTGTAGATCATGGTTAATCCTCCATGCACCACCTAGGCCCATTTGGATGTCCTAGAAACAAATGCAAATAGATCTCAAGTACACTTGAACCAATGGGATTGAAGGAAACAAAAATCACACAAGAAAGGGGGTTGATTTGTGTGTGATTTTTAAGCACTTCTGAAAACGTTTAACATATATAAGTTTAAAGACACTATTTATAAGCATAAAATCTGAACTGTACAGAAATAAAATAGAGAAAAAAGGATAGAAAGAATAACACAAGGTTTTATCCTGGTTCACTCTTTCATAAGAGTTACACCTAGTCCCTTTAACAAGTAGGTTTTTCCACTAAATCAACAAGACTTATAACCAAGTATTCTCAAACCTCTTCAAGTTGCACAACACTTGTAATCACTTTGATTACAAGTAATCTAAGTATTCTTTGTCACTTAGCCTCTTTTAGGTTATCACAAAACAAAGAGTTTTACAAAGAGAGGTAACTCACTAGGTGAGCATACAATAGTTCAAAATTGATGCATATATGGGAGGTCACACTCAAGGAACTCGAGAGGGGGAGAATGAGGAAGCCACCCATGCACTTGAAGGCCTTATGACTAGGGGTAGGATCAAGATGATTCAAGAGGAAGTGCAACATGAATTGGCCATGCTCAAGGGCAAAGAGGAGGCCCAAGAAGGCCAAGTTTTGTACCATGTATCCAATTGCCATTTAGACCATGTTTAGAGTTGGAAGTACTCTATTTTCCATGTATTTTTCATAGTATTTTATATGCCTTTCATGTAGGATAG
The DNA here is from genome assembly GCA_025330945.1 of Mucuna pruriens. Classification (NCBI taxonomy): domain Eukaryota; kingdom Viridiplantae; phylum Streptophyta; class Magnoliopsida; order Fabales; family Fabaceae; genus Mucuna; species Mucuna pruriens. Next base: position 1,764,728 of record JAENHJ010000139.1, read on the forward strand.
TATAACCTTTGGCCGAAGCCCTTTTCTGGATTGATTTCCTTGTTATTTACGTTTCTCCAGAATTCCGTCGCTAATCTGGTCGCTAACATAGGCCCACTCTGTTGCTAAGTTCGTTGCTAGTCTGAGATGGGAGTTGGCATGCGTTTTGGACCCTTTGGGCTTGGGATTTTGGTATTACCTCTTAATTAGAATTAGATAAGGCTAATAAGAACTTAATCAAAGGTATATAAGACCCTCTTGTAATTAGGATAATCACTTTTTGAATGAATTTGAATCTGCATTTCACTTTTGTGAGAGCTTCCTCTCTACTCTTGTCTTGAACAAGGATCCCATTCTTATCAAGCTTCCATGATGCTTATAGTGAATCTCACCTCTCTTATCTAATTCTTCATGAATTGGTGGCAAGCTCTATCCTCTTACTTTTCCACATTTTCGTTTTCTTCTTCTAATTTTCAGTTTCCATTTCCATGGTTAATTCAGTACTTACTTGAAGCTAGGTTTTTATTATGAACCCAAGGGTACATCATTTAGTAATCAGAGCTTCCAATCATTATCTAGTAGCTGGATTAAAGTAGAAAATTCAGAAAAACAAAGGATGTAACTCTGAGCGAACTATAAGAGGTAAGTTCTAGCTTCCGTTTTCTAGGTCAAATCCTTGTCATTTTGCTTTCTTCTTGTTAAGCTTTGTTCACCTAACTTCCTTCTTCTTGTCTATGGTTCAAATTTTCCTTTATTCCTTGTCTAGCTTGTATTTTTGAATTTTAGGGTTCTTACACAAAGAATTTGGGGATTTTTTTATTATACAATTCATATGATGCATTCTAGTTGAATTTGTACATTGTTTTAGTATATGTGCTTTTAGCCCTTGTTTGTAACCTTGTATTTGGTTTAGGTTCCATCATTTACTAAGTGTTAACATGTTCTTCTGTATTTGTGGTAAATGCACCATGTGTTTGATGATATTACTTGAGAAAATTGTGTTAAAAATTATGTAGAAGTTGCCAAAAAAATGATGGACCAAAAGTTTGTAAAAAAAAGTTCAAGAGAAAAAGGAAAATAATATTTAAGTGGCCGAAATATTTTAGTAAAACCAGAGCATATCCACACAAAAACAAAAGAAAAAGAGCAAAAGAAAAAATTATTCTAAGGTCCAAAGGAAACACAAGTTATATCTAAATTCTAGGAAACTATTGTATTAGTTTTTGTGCATTAATTATGGTGCATTGTTAAATGTTGTGAACGTTTATGTTTGCAACTAATTACCTTGCATTTAATGTTTTGTTTTAGTCTTCTTAGGTCTTCTTACATCTCTTTATTAAACTCCTTTTGAGTTTAGCTTTTTTTTCTTGAGCTTTTCTTACTTGTCAATTTCTTTGGCTTCTTTAGTTTTGTCATTTGAGTTTTCTTTTCTTGAAATTATAAGAGCTTGTTGAGATTTGGTTTACTTTCACTTGCAGCTAGCTTGTTTGATTTAAGATAGTGATTTCTTCTTCAAGCTTAGAGTGAGAATTTAGTGGTAAAAGGCAAGATAGCACACTAGAGAAAAAGTCGTAAAATAGTGAAACAAGAGTGTAGAGTGAAACACTTAGAGAGTATAGTGAGATGATTACTTAGGCTGTATATTGCAAAGACTATACCAAGAATCTAGAAGTGTAGAAGAGTACCAAAAAGAGATGGAAATAGTCATGATAAGGGCTCAAATTAAGGAAAGTGAAAAGGCCACAATGGCTCTATTTCTCTATGGATTGAATAGGGAGATCCAAGATGTTGTGGAGTTGCAACACTTTGATACTCTAGGTGAGTTAGTCCATCAAGTTATCAAGGTAGAGATTCAAATTAGGAGGAAGAGTACATCTAGAAAAGCCTATGTTGGTACTAGTAGTTGGAAGGGAAAAGAGAGAGAGAAGGAGAAGGCTAAAATGGAGAAAAGCCCTAAGAACGGGAGTTATTCCTCTTTAGGACAAAAGGAAACAACCTCCACCCCTACACCTATGGCTCCTAGGACTAGTAACATTAAGTGTTTCAAGTGCCTAGGCAAAGGACACATAGCTTCTCAATGTCCCAATAGGAGAGTCATGATTAAAAAGGATGATGGGGAAATAAAAGTGAGAGTTCACTTAGAGAGTTGAGTTCTTTTGGTGAGGGCATTAGTGATGGTTCTTACTATGAGGAAGACTTGCTTGTAGTGAGGATGTTGATGAATAGCCATGTAGGAGAAAAGGTTGAGACACAAAGAGAGAATATTTTTCATTCTAGGTGTCTTATCTTGGTTAACTTGTGCTCTATGATCATAGATGGGAAGTTGTGTGAATGTAGATAGTGAGAGGCTTGTGAAGAAGCTAGCTCTACCGACCTTTGTACACCCAAGACCATATAAGCTTCAATAGATAAGTGAGAGAGGAGAGTTGCTTGTAGACAAGCTAGCTAAGGTGATCTTCACCCTAGGACAATATGAGGATAATGTGGTTTGTGATGTGGTTCCCATAGAGGCAACACATCTTTTACTTGGGAGGCCTTAGCAATATATGACAAGAAGGTGATTCATGATGGAGTCACCAATAGGTTCACATTTGTACATTTGGGACAAAGGGTTATGCTTAAACCTTTGTCTCCAAGAGAGTTTCATGAGGATTGAAAGAAAATGAAAGTGAAAAGAGAGTTTGCGAGAAAAAAATCGAGAGCAAGTTGAAGAAAAAAGAAAGAGAGAGTGAAGTCGAAAAGAGAAAAGAATGAAGGAAAGAAAAAGTCAAAGAGAAAAGCAAGAGTGTGAGAGAAAAATAATTTAAAAAAGTGAGAAAAATGAAAGGACAAAAGAGTCAATCGTGAACGGAAAGAGTAAAAAAAAGGAGGAAAAAAGAAAGGAATCCTTACTAGTTGGCCCTAGGGAGGTTAGAAGGGCCTTCTTGGCCAAGAAGGAACCCTTATTTGCTTTACCTAATAACATGCTTTTAAATGCTTCTCCTTCTTTGAATGCTTTGCTTGTATATATGCAAGATTTGCTAGAAGAGTTCCAAGATGTGTTCCCAAAGGATATACCTTATGGGTATCACCCTTTAGAGGTATAAAACATCACATAAACTTGACACTTGGAACTACTTTGCCAAATAGGGCTGCATATAGGAAAAATCCTGAGGAGATCAAAGAGATTCAAAAACAAGTTGGTAAATTGATAGAAAAAGGTGTGATAAGAGAGAGCATGAGCCCATGTGCCATGCACAAATTTTGGTGCCAAAGAAAGATGTCACTTGGAGAATGTGCACTAATTGTAGGCCAATAAATAATATTGTTGTTAGATATAGGCACCTCATTCCCCATTTGGATTACTTACTTGATGAATTGCATGGTTCCAATATTTTTTCTAAAATTGATTTGAGAAGTGGATATCGTTAAATTAGGGTAAGGGAGGGGGATGAATGGAAAACACCTTTTAAGATTAAGTTTGGGCATTATGAGTGGCTTGTCATACCTTTTGGCTTGACTAATAACCCTAGTACTTTTATGAGATTGATGAACCATGTTTTGAGAAGCCTAATAGGCAAGTGTGTGGTTGTGTATTTTGATGATATTTTGATTTATCCTTCTTGCTTGGATGACCACCTCTTGCATGTGAAAAATGTGCCTGAAATTTTGAAAAAAGAGACTTTGTTTGCTAATTTAGAAAAATATGTGTTTTGTATCCATGAGGTAACCTTCCTTGGCTTTGTTGTTGGCTGCCATGGAGTTAAGGTTGATGAGGAAAAGGTGAAGGCCATCCAAGATTGGCCAACACCTAAAACCTTGGGTGAAGTAAGAAGGTTCCATGGGCTTGCAAGTTTTGATAGAAGATTTGTAAAGAATTTTAGCATACTTGTAGCCCCTTTGAATGAAATTATGAAAAAAAATGTTGGATTTAAATAAGGGGAAAGCAAAGAGAGAGCCTTCCATGCTTTGAAAGAAAGGCTCACTCATGCTCTAATTCTTGCTTTACCAAAATTTTCAAAATATTTTGAATTGGAATGTGATGCCTATAGTGTTGGTATTGGAGCTATGATCCTCCAAGAAGGGCACCTAATTGCTTACATTAATGAAAAACTAAAGGGTATCCAACTAAATTATTCCACCTATGACCGAGAGCTATATGCTCTTGTAAGGGTCTTACAAAGTTGGAAACATTATCTATTGCCCAAAGAGTTTGTGATCCATATTGATCATGAAGTTGAAAAGCATTTGAGAGGGAAAGGTAAGTTAAATAAGAGGCATGCTAAATGGGTTGAATTTTTGGAATAATTTCCTTATGTAATTATGCATAAGCAAGGAAAGATCAATGTGGTGGTGGATGCTCTCTCATGGAGACATGCTTTAATTGCCATGCTTGAAACAAAGATGCTTGGACTTGATTGCATAAAGGAATTGTATGAAAAGGACCTTAATTTTAGTGAGCCTTTTGCCATGTGCGTCCATTCAACATTGCATGATTTCTTTAGACATGATGGCTTTTTATTTAGGAGAAAAAGACTATGTGTGCCAATAAGCTCAATTCAGCAATTGCTTGTGAAAGAGGCACATGAAGGTGGCCTTATGGGTCACTTTGGAGAACTTAAGACTTTTAAAATTTTGAATGACCATTTCTATTGGCCTCACATGAGGAAGGATGTCCATAACATTTGTGAGAGATGCTTAACTTGTAAATTAGCTAAGTCTAAAGTTTCTTTTCATAGTCTGCATACCCCACTCCCTATTCTCACTACTCTTTGGATTGATATCTCTATGGACTTTATAGTTGGTTTGCCAAGGTCTAAAGGAGGTAGAGATTCTATTTTTGTTGTGGTGATGGATTTTTGAAAATGGCCTATTTCATTCCATGTCACAAGAGTGATGATGCTTCACATGTGGCCAATATTTTCTTTAGGGATGTGGTGAGATTGCATGGTCTCCCAAGGCCCATTGTTTTGGATAGGGACACAATTCCTTGGACATTTTTGGAGGTCCCTTTGGAGTAGGCTTGGCACAAAGCTACTATTTTCCACCACTTGTCATCCACTAACGGATGGACAAACCGAGGTGGTAAATAGAACTCTAGGTCAACTTATAAGATGTTTTGTTAATAAGAGTTTGAGGGATTGGAAGGATTGGATATCCCATGTTGAATTTTCTTATAATAGGTGTTTAATTCTACTACTTCTTACTCTCCTTTCAAGTTGACTTATGGTTTTAATCCCCTCTTCCCACTTGATTTGTTTCTTTTACCTATCTTGCCTAATTGTGTTAATGATGAAGGGCTTTCCAAAGCCTAATTTGTTAAAAGGTTGCATGATAAGGCACAGCTACACATGGGAAAGAAAGGAGAAAAGTATGCAAAAATTCAAACAAGGGGAGGAAGGAAGCCTTCTTTAAGGAGGGAGACTTGGTGTGAATGCACTTGAGGAAGGAGAGATTTCCTCACCTTAGGAAGGCTAAGCTCCTTCCAAGAGGAGATGGCCCATTTAAGATTTTGAAGAAAATAAATGATAATGCTTATAAAGTTTATATGCCCAAGAATACCAAGTTTTATACCATCTATCCAACTGCCATTCAAACCATGTTTAGAGTTATTTTCCCTGTATTTTTTATAGTATTTTATATGCATTTCATTTAGGATAGTATAGTTGAAAGAGCATTTTTGAGGCACTTAATAGTGACTTATGATAGACATATTTAACATCATTTATGGTTAATATTGACACATTGGTTGAGTCTTGGGTTATTGGACTTAATTGGGTTTAGTTACTAATCTTTGCTTATTTTCGGACTTAATTTTCATTATGATATTGCTATCTTGTAAAGATTGTATTTGGAGCTAAAGACCTCCAAATTGGACAATCTTTGTGGTTCTGGAAAGCTAAGACAAATATACATAACTTATCTCTTTTGCACTCAACCTAGTTTGATTGACGTCAGTGTCAAAAGTCTGTATGAAGTTGTAGCCCTTGTACCCACTTTGTTGGGCATTTCTTTGTATATTCTAGCCCAACTTTAGGACCTTGGTTGGTGGACCTTTGGGTATGAATTCCTTTGGCCTAGACCATCTTCCTTGGCATTCAAAGCATGTAATAAATAGTAGTTGGTTAGTAGGGTTACAGGAGACAGTGCTTAGGATTTTCCAAATTTTGAGTTTTAGGAGGTTTCTTGGATCACAAGTTTCCTCTCTATTCTCTCTCCTCTTATAGGTTATCTTTGTATTTTGTGCTGCACTTTTTGTGATGATTGTCATGGAAGGCTAAGCTATCTTATCAATTCAAGGATCCATGATTGTGGTTAGGTTTGAGTTCTTGAATTCTTTATTATGTAAATTCTGTTATACCTTTATTTTCTTTCCAATTCTTGACCCATTTTCATGATTGCGATTTCATTTGAGGTTTTGGATTGTGTTAGGTTAGGATTGATTAATTCCAATCTAATCAAGGTTAGGTAATTAATTGATCACCTAAATCAACCAATTGAGTGCTTGAATCCATACATAATTGGGGATCGCAATTGTGATCTCAAATTGTAGAGATAAATGTTAGATGATTGTCAAATGAATCTTAGTTGATATGAATTTTCACCCTTATGTGAACTGTGATAACAAAACTACATGATTGAATCCTTGGATTGATGTTACATAATTCTGTTCTCAATTCTGTTTTGCATAAATTCTATTATGCATTTTGTTTTCTGCATATGATTTTGTTTACATATAAACCCCCCATTTTAGCATTTAATTTGATTCCTGTTTAACAAGATTAGGTATTGTATGATTGTGTCCTTGAGAGATTCGACCTAGGTTAGTCCATACACTGCAAAATTAAGGGAAATCTAATCATTTTGGTAATATTTCGACAGCATTATCAATAGCCATGGGCCAAAGCCCTTTTTGGATTAATTTCCATGTTATTTTTGTTTCTTCGCAATTCTGTGGCTAATCTGGTCGCTAACGCATGCCCAGTCTGTCGCTAAGTCTGTTGCCAGTTTAAGAAAGTAGTTGGCTTGAATTTTGAACCCTTTGGGCTTTGGCTTCCGATCTTACCTCTTAATTAGGATTACATAAGGCTAATAAGGACTTAATCAAGGGTATATAAGGCCCTCTTGTAATTAGCATACTCACTTTTTAAATGAATTTGAATGTACATTGCACTTCTGTGAGAGCTTCCTCTCTACTCTCTTCTTGAACAAGGAACCTATTCTTATCAAGCTTCCATGATGCTTGTGGCGAATCTCACTTCTCTTATCTAATTCTCCACGAATTAGTAGTGAGCTTCATCCTCTCCTTTCTCCACATTTTCATTTTCTTCTTATTATTTTCGATTTCCATTTCCATGGCTAATTCGGTACTTACTTGAAGCTAGGTTTTAATTATGGATCCAAGGGTGCATAAAAAATAGAGCTAAAACATTGCTCAGGAAATAAAATACAAGTTTTGAACAAAGCTGATGAACTTATAAAAACTTTTCACAAGATTTTCAAGTCGTTGTCTAAAGGTGTTAACTTACTTTTCTTTTCTTTATTGCATTTGTTACTTGTATTCTTACATCCTTCTTCTTTGAGGAGGGAAAAATAGACATGAGAAAGAAAGATCATTGAGAGTAAGAAGTATCTTTGCATTAAATGCCAAAAATGATATTTCTACATAGTTGCTTCAAAGTTTTTTGTCTTCTTCCAAGGACAAAAAAATGTGTAGCAGAAAAAATTATTTTTCTCTTTCCTTAAATGTGCTTCATTTAACTGATATGTAGAAACACATTCTTCTTCTTCTCATATTTGTAGAAGATTTGGTCATAATACTTCTTTATCAAAGTTGACTTATTTCTTCAAAGCTTGAAAAGAAATTTGTCCTTCCCTAAAAAATAGAGCACAACAACAACAAACACATAATAGGAGATGAAAGTTCAAAAAATGTTCTTAGTCAAGCACATATGTTTTTAGCAAAGCACATTTGTTCTTGTTGATATGAGATATCAGATATATAAGTTAAAGAACAAGTTACAAGGTATTATCAACATTAAAAAACAAATTGTCCCTTTTTACATGTTTCCACGAAGTCCTTCTATGGACAACATGGTTGTTTGGATGATGTTGAAAAACTTGTTAAAAATAAGTTCTCTTGGATGCTTATATCTTATGTCTATTGTGATGACTTGTTGTACTTTTGAAATAACTGAGTACTAACATAAAGATATTAATCATTAATCTTTAATTATAATGTTTGTTATCATGAAAACCTAAGAGTCTTTTGGATGCATACCAATCTTGCTTCAACAGGGATGTTGGTAAACCCTTGTCCTCTCGATGGCCTCGACATCTTCTTCTATGAAAATATTTGAGATCATTGCAATCATACACATACAAAAAAAAAGACATAAAGGAAAAGTACTACAAGAATATACTTATACGTCTACAGGTTAAGCAACAATACCACTAAATGTTATAAACATACATCATGAACTTCAAATCATTACACAACATTCAATAACAATGAGCCTCAACTCTTTGCAAATATATTCAACATCCATAATAATATTTATCAATCACTCATATTACTTCCTTAACATACCCTTAACATGGTATTGGGGAAAGAAGACATGATCTTGTGGATTGGAAAGCATTTAGGTTGAGATAGGTTGTATGTGAGTAGCAACTTTCCATGATCAATAGCCTTTTCAAAGACTACACCCTTTTTTGGGGATTTTCTGTCCATCTATCCCCAAGACTACATAACTTCGCAACTCTGAAACTAACATTAATATCATAAACCATGCAAACTCATGGTGATTCAACAACTTATGTGCCTACTCATTAGTAGCATCCATAAAATAGACTTCAATAACAACAAATGTGGTTTCCCTATCACTTCTTTGAACACTTGGATACTAACAACCTGTATCCATCATCACAACATGGTTACCTTCAAGGAAAGTTGGAATCACAACAACAAAGAGTGATTCATCAATCAATTCTTAAGAGTAAGACCAACAACTTACTCTTCAACATCAACAGTAAGTGTTCTATCCCTTATGGATAACAACCTTTCAAAATATATGAATTTAACTTCATTTACTATTTCACTTTAAGCTTTTATACCATCTTTCCTAATCCAATCTTTTACAACATAAATAAAGTCTTTTAAAAGATACAATTACTCCAAGATGTTTAATTCTCTAACTTAATAAGTCTTCTCACTACCACTAGATTCTCCTAGTGATAATGTTGTCAAAACACTATCAAAATTACTAGCTTCCCCCTAATTTTGTAGTATATGGGCTAATCTAGGTCGAATCTCTCAAGGACACAATCATGCAATGTCTAACCTTGTTGAACAGAAACCAATTTGAATGCAAAAATGAGGGTTTGTATGTAAAACAAAATTATGCAGAAAACAAAACAGAATTATGTAACATCAATCTAAGGGTTCAACCATGTAGTTTGTTATCACAATTCTAATAAAAAAGCAAATTTAGATCAACCTAAGATTCATTAGATAATCATCTAAAATTCGTCCATACAGATTGAGATCATAGTTGCAGTCCCTAATTAGCATGGATTCAAGCACATAATTGGTTATTTTAGGTGATCAATTGATTACCTAACCTTGATTAGATTATGATTAATCAATCCTAACCTAACATGATATCATAATCATGAAAGAGGGTAAATAATTGGAAATAAAAGAACATGATAGAATTTGCATAAGGAAAGAATTCAAAAACTCAAACCAAAATACAATCTTGAAACCTTGAATTGATAAAATAGCTTAGCCTTCCATGGCAAGCATCATAAAAAACACAGCACAAAACACAAAGAAACCCTTGAAGTAGAGAGGAGAAAGAATAGAGAGGAAACTTGTGATCCAAGAAACCTCCTAAATCTAAGTGTGTAAAATCTAAAAATATCTCTTTAACCCTACTAACCAACTACTATTTATACATTATCCAAATTGGACAATCTTAATAGCCTTGGAAAGCTAAGACAAAGATCTGCAACTTCTTTCTTTACAATTTAACCCAGTTCGACCATTTACAGTGTCAAACATGAATGGGAAGTTATTTCCTCTATACCACTCTAATTGTACTTTTCCTTGAAGATTGGTGGGCTTGTCGAGCTGCTAAAGTTCTACCCAAGCCCATCCTTCTTGGCACTTTCGACCATGTAATCATTAGGAAGTTTAGTTAGATTAGTTAGAAACTTTTTGGAGACTCTTCAGTTTTTGGAAGTTAAAGGGGTTTCTTGCATTGAAAGCTTTCCTCTCTTCTCCATAGTTTTCTATTGCATTTTCTTTTGAATTTTTCTACATTTTCCTTCTCTGTATTGTGCTAAGTTTTCTATGACGATGGCCATGGAAGGTTAAGTTTCTTTGTTAATTCAATGTTTAGGAATGCAAATCGGTTTGAGTTCTTGATTCTTTATCTTCCTTATGCAATTTCTACTACTTTTACTTTCCATTCTTAATTTGTTTTCATAATTGTGATCTCGCTTCAGTTTTAGATTGTGTTCTATTCGGTAATCGATTGATAACCTAAAATTAACTAGTTATTATCCTAAATCCATGCTAATTAGGGACTATGATTGTGATCTCAATATTCATGGACAAATGTTAGATGATTATCTAAAGAAACTTAGGTTGATATGAAATTATTACATCCTTCCTAGAACCATGATAATTGATTCCATGATTAAATTCTTGAATTGATGTTACAAAATTTGTTTTAGATTCATTCTATTTTGTATGAATTCTGTTCTCCACAATTATTTGTTTTTCATAATTATGTTTCATCCAAACCCCTATTTTTTACATTCATTTTGGTTTCTAATCAACAAGATTACGCATAAGATGATTGTGTCCTTGTGAGAATCGACCTAGGTTATTCCCTACACTACAAAAATTAAGGGAAATCTAGTGATTTGATAGTGTATCAATAGCATTATCAAACTGGGGTCGTTCTTGGGCACACAAGCTGTTATGTCCTAATCTTGTGATATTTTCAATGGTATATTGTATAGATTGTTTTGTGTGAATAATTTTTACTTTCTTTTGTGTTGTAGCACTGTTAAGGATAGAGTAGTAGCAGAAATCCATATAGCACTAGTAGAAATCGTAGAGGCTGAATATTTAACTAACTTAGAGTCGGTTGAAACTTGGTCACATGATAGAAAAAATTCATACATCAAGGCCACTTGTAAGGGACGAACATAATGGGGGTCTTATTTTTGCCAAATTCAATTGTTTAGACCACTTTTCAATTTTTTTTTATTTTCATGATTTTTAAAAATCAATAAAAAATTCTAAAAAATCATAAATACATCATATAATGTCAATGCAGTGTTAGAAATTTAAAAAAAAAACAAAATTGGCATCATTTTACCCCTCATATACCCTTCTTGACATGTGTTTACTATTATAGGTGTATTTCTAACATTTCACTATTTTTGCTTTTTCCATTATTTCTGCTAATTTTTGTGAATCTATTTTTGTTGTATATAACTAGGAGTAATCCTGGTAAATTGCATGCTTATGACCCAAAAATAGATAGGACATTCCATAGGTTGTTAAGAAATCCTAGGAGTAGTGAAGTAGTTAATAGTGGTAGTCTTAATAGTAGTGTTTTTGCATCTAATTCTATTAGTAGTTCTTTTGTATCCAATTTTGCTAGTAGTGCTTTTGCATTTGATCTTGCTAATAGTGTTGATTTTGATTTTGATCTTGGTAATTATGGTTCTGGTTTTGGTTTTGATTCTAATTTTGGTATTGGAATATCCCAATTTAGTCTAGATAATATGGATAACAATGACAGGACCTTGAAGGAGTTGGCTACACCTGATGTTATGTATCAACCTTGGTGTATTCAATATCCTGAATTGCAACAAGCTCAGTCATATGAGCTTAAGTCTAGACTAATACATTTGTTGCCTAAGTTTCATGGTCTTTCAGGTGAAGATCCTCACAAGCATTTTAAGGAGTTCCATGTTGTGTGTTCCACCATGAGGCCACATGGAATCCCTAAAGGCTATATCAAGATAAAGGCATTCCCCTTCTCCCTAGATGGAGCTGCCAAGGACTAACTATACCTACAACTAGTACTGTTTAATACATGGGGAGACATGAAGAGGATGTTCTTGGAAAATTCTTCCTTGCATCTAGAACAACATCAATCAAGAAAGAAATGTGTCATAAGGCAACACACTAGTGAGACATTATATAAGTACTGGGATAGGTCCAACAAGCTGTGTGCAACTTGTCCTCATCACCAAATCAATGAGCTACTTTTGATCCAATACTTTTATGAAGGGTTGATGCTGATAGATAAGAGTATGATAGATGCTGCTAGTGGTAGAGCTTTGATGGAAAAGACCCCAACTACTACAAGAAATTTGATTTCCAATATGGCAGGTAACACTCAACAATTTGGTGTGAAAGGATTTGTTGCATCCAGAGTAGTAAATGAGGTAGCTGCTACTGATAACCAGAGAATGGAGAATAAAATAACTGAACTGACCTCTCTTATTAGACAACTAGCCATTGGACAACACCACACTAGCCTATCAGCCAAAGTGTGTGGCATTTGTACTTCTATTGAGCATCCAACTGATACATACCCTACATTGTAAGAAATTGAACCAAATAGTGCTGAAGTTGTTAGACTAATTAGTGGGCAATAATATGGTGGGTAGCAGTATGGTGGTGAGTGATAATTGTGGCTAACTATAGCATAGTGTAACCCTAGGTCGAATCTCTCAAGGACATAGTGTGTTCTATTATGGCTTAATGTGGAAATCAGAGTTAATGTAGAAAATGTTGTGTGTAGAATGCCGACTTGCTCTTGGCAAAGACTGATCTGATCTGGTCTTGGTAGAGGTAGATTCGACATGGTCTTAGCCAAGCGCGGACTTGGACACAGATAGACGTGACAGAGTCGGACTAGATTCGGTCTCGGACTAAAATGTAGGAAACAGGAGGGGGATTTGTATTACAGAAATGTAAAGACAAAAGGTAAACTAAGTATGAAAGTAAATGCAATCTAAACTATGCTAATTAACTACTACATCAACATAGAGTTCAATAAGCAATCGGTTCTTAGTCCTTAGCTCAAGATTATGCTTCCAATCAACCTAAGGTTCTTACGACAATTGCCAAACATTCGTTTGTTTCCATACCAAGGATTTACACAATCACTACCTCATCAGTTAGTAAGGAGTAAGCACGTGGTTGATTTTAGGTTCTCTAATTGATCACCTAATTAAGTTGTTAAATCGGTTCCAATGGCCTAGTCTAACATTGATCCACTTTAACAATGCACAATTGTGACACAGTAAAGTGAATTAAAAACATAATTCACTATCAAGAGATAAGAAACGCAAACCAATCGTATTATTGAAACAGAGTATGGATACAGGGAGTGAATTCATGGACTCCATCTTCTACAATGATCGCCATGGAAGAATGGCGATGGTTCACCACTGATAGTTAGGACATTGAAGATCTAGTCCACCAAAATGTGTCGGCTATACTGAGCGATCACCTCTGATAACCTTCGGCTTCCTAGTTCCTAGCTTGCACCTCCTTGATCGAGAGAGACGCCACTGAGGTACCGTGCACCACCGTGAAAATAGGAGCGAGAGCGAGAAGATGGAACGTAAATGAGTATGGATAAAGTCTGAATTCAACAACCAACTAAAATGTGCACTAGGTCCCTATATATACACGAGTGGATTCCTTGTGATGCACGTCTAATCCTAACAAACTTCTAACTGATTTATAGATTCCGATTTGACCTTTCTACCCTCCTGAATGACTCTTTGAGCATTGCACGCTTCTCTTAGAGTGATGTGGCAACTGAGCTGGACTCTACTGGAAAGGGACGTGCCTTGGCTGGATCAGCTTCAATTGGGCTACAACGTTTTTTAGGCTACTGGGCTGAGGAGTCGATCTGGTCCAAGAAGAAGCTAGTCTGGCCAAGGAAGGAGCTGGTCTGGCCAGGACAGCTTCTCTTGGGCCGAGATGCTTCTTTAATGGGCTGAGACGTCCTTTACTTCCATCTTTTTATTAGCTAAAATGCTCAAATTAGCACAAATTTATATTTTCCCTATTTCTAGGTCCATAATCTAAATCTTAGCTAAGATGTGACTCTTAGCTACCAAATGGTCTCAATAACACCCATCTTAAGCCCTTGTGAGGTGTATAAAATATGACTTATCAATGAGCAGTATAGACAGGCCCAAAAGTAGTACACAAACCAGAGATACAATTTTATGCAAAACATACCTCAAAACCAACAAAGGTACCAACCATCGATTCCCAAATATCAAGCACTGCCCTTCAGACAACAACAATAACTAGTTTAGTAGAATAATAGTTCACCTTCTCTAGAGGATTTGGTGAAGCAGATGGCTACAAGTAACATTCAATTTAAACAAAATGTGATTGTCACAATTTAGGACTTGCAAAGATAGATTGGACAATTAGCCACCATTGTGAACCAATTGCAATCAAATAGTTCTATCTTCTCAAATAATCGCCAATCCAAAAGGGAATGTGAGTGCCATAACTTTGAGGAGTGGTAAGGAGTTACCACAGTAGTAGCCAAAACCAGTTAGCAATGATTATGATGCAGATTTGCTTATGCGGTAGTAGACCAAAGCAATTACATTATCCTTCCCCACTAAAACAGTCCAGGTAAGCAAATTTGAACTAGATAAGGAGTTTCTACAAACATTCAAGAAGGTGGAAATTAATATCCCTCTCCTGGAGGCCATTAAGAAGATTTCGAAATATGTAAAGTTCTTCAAGGAATTATGCACTCATAAGAGGAATAAGTTGGAGGGCAATGTAGAGATGGGAAGAAATGTTTTTGTACTGATCAAGAGTGAGCAAGTGTCTACCTTGATTCAACCTGCCATGCCAAAGAAATGTAGAGATCTTGGCACTTTTACTATTCAATGCACTTTTACTATTCCATGCACCATAGGTGAGTGCACTTTTGCATATGCTATGTTAGATTTAGGTGCTTCAATTAATGTTATGCATTCATTAGTATATAAATCACTAAATTTTTATGATTTAGAACCAACTAGTGTAATAATCTAACTAGCAAACAGAAGCATTGTGTATCCACTTGGTATCCTAGAAGATGTGTTGGTTAGAATAAATGAATTGATTTTTCTAGCAGATTTTTATGTGTTAGATATGGAGGATGAGTGATGAGTCACAATTTATACATCTTTTAGACACCTAAGAAGGAGGTTTGCAAGACTATTCTGTGCTTAAGAGTGGATTGTTAGCTAAGATTCATTCAATGGGTTCGATTATAGAGGAAATACAAATCTGTGTTAATTTAGATTTCTTAGCTAATAAAAGTGTCACTCCTTCTTCTACAGGTCAAGCCGAGTTGACCAGGGTCAACAAAAGGAGTCTCAACCGAGATGAAGTCATCCTGGCCAGTCCGACTCCATCTCGGCAGGAACAGAGTCGTCTCGGCAACCCATGCCTTGCAGCTCAGCAGCCCAATAGAGAGGCCCAGTTGTATTGACCACATCAGCTATCCAGCTCGGAGGCCATCTCAGCGTTAGCTCAATTGCCATGTCACTCCTAGGAAATCTGCCAGGTCACGTTAGAAGATCTGCATAGGGGTAGAATAGGATCTTCACGGTGTAATTCTGTTAGGATTCGTTAGGATTAGCATATCACAGCTCATGTATATATAGGAAGAGCTGTGCACTTTTTACACGTTCTGTCTTTGAATTCACTTTAATTCCATACTCACTATAACCACTTTCTCGCTCTCGCTCTCTCCATTTTTCACGGTGGTGCACGGTGCTCATTGGCGTTTCTCTCGATTGAGGAAGTGCAGGTCTGAGACTGGGAAGCCGAAGTCTGCTAGAGGGGACCGATCAGACTACTGACGCACTCTGGTGGAACTGATCCTCAGCGTTCAGACTAACGGAGGTGAACCACCACCATCAACCATGGCGATCGTCGTGGAAGATGGCTTCATCTGAGTTCAGAACCACTGTATTTGTATTCTATTTCTGTTAATCGATTTCACTCTGCATTTCATATCTCCTTTCTCCTCCCTCTTCCTTAATTCATGTTTGAATCGCGATTGCATTTGAATATGAACAATGTTAAGCTAAGCCGATCAGAACTGGTTTAACTAATTCAGTAGGTAATCAGTTAACGATAGTTAATTGAGAACCTAAAATCAACTCTACACTTAATCCCTACCAACTGATGAGGTAGCGATTGCGTAATTCCTCGGTATGGCAACGGACGAATGTTTGGCGATCGTCATAAAACTACCAAAGGCTGATATGGACTGAGAACTGGAGTGTGGAACCTGGGCTGGACTTGAACTAATGGAACTGAACATGAACACAGTTATATAATAATAACAATAGATAATTAGTACAGTAGTATATGTTTACTGCATTCATAGTCTTAGTCTATTTCTTGCTTTACTTGCACTCCAACCCCCTTATTTACTGCTTTCTAAGTCTGAGACAGAGATAGTCCATCTCTGTAGCGTCTATCTGCACTCAACCGAGACCAAGCCGGATTATCCCTACCGGGATCATCTCGGCTCAGTCTCTGTTGAGAGCAACTCGGTCATTGCCGAGACGAGTCGGTACTTTACATCTCAGATTCTACTCCACTTCACTCTACACTAAATCACAATTGAACACACTGTGTCCTTGAGAAGAAAGACCTAGGGTTAGCTATGCTATAGTTAGCTTTAGTTATTTGATAAGCGCGTTGAAACGACTAAAAACGCCCATCATCAAATTGGCGCCGTTGCCGGGGATACAAGTTCTTTTGTGTCTTTGTGTGCCAAGTTAAGTGAGGTCGAATTCCGAGTCTGTAAAGTGTGTCTGTCAAGTCAGTCTTGAGTCTTTTGAACTTGTCTATGTCTGTCTGTTTTGTTTATGGATCCTAAATAAAAAGCATGTTGACTATTATTTGTTTCTCTACATGAATTCACCGTTAAAAAAATAGCTACGTAGAATTAGCATTCTGTTTTGTAATCACTACTGCATCCTTCTTTCTGCATTGCATTCTTGCATCCAGCTAGTTTTTCTGTTTTGCATTCGTGCTAGTTTAATTGCATTCTTTCCGTGTTCCATTCGGTAGTTCCATTGATTAGTTAACTGATAGCTGTAGTTTCTAATTCTGCATTTACTATTTCAAATACTATTTCCAATTCTGAAATTTCTACGTAACATGTACAATGCATGACTAGAAGTAGTACT
Organism: Mucuna pruriens; assembly: GCA_025330945.1. Classification (NCBI taxonomy): domain Eukaryota; kingdom Viridiplantae; phylum Streptophyta; class Magnoliopsida; order Fabales; family Fabaceae; genus Mucuna; species Mucuna pruriens. The sequence goes on from JAENHJ010000139.1 coordinate 1,781,960, forward strand.
GACCCATTGCATGTTTTTGACCCAAAGATAGAATTAACCTTACGTAGATTACGCAAAATTAGGAACATTGAAGTAAATACTAGTATCAATATAGATTTTGTAGCTGACTCTAACCAGTTTTACACTAACAATTTTGTTTCTAGTTCTAACGTCTTTGCAGAATCAGGACGAATGGAGAATAACGATAGGACGCTGAAGGAATTAGCCACTCCAGACGTGGTGTATCAACCTTGGTGCATCCAATACCCACAGTTGGAGCCAGCTCAAACATATGAGTTAAAATCTGGTCTTATACACCTGTTGCCTAAGTTTCATGGTCTTGCAGGAGAAGACCCCCACAAGCATTTAAAAGAATTCCATGTAGTTTGTTCTACAATGAGGCCGCAAGGGATATCGGAAGACTACATCAAAATGAAGGCATTTCCATTCTCCCTGGATGGAGCAGCGAAGGATTGGCTGTATCTTCAGCCAGTACTTTTCAATACCTGGGGAGACATGAAGCGCACCTTTCTGGAGAAGTTCTTTCCAGCATCCCGCACTGCGTCCATTAGAAAGGAAATATGTGGGATAAGGCAACATACAGGAGAAACACTGCATGAGTACTGGGAGAGGTTCAACAAACTCTGTGCCACCTGTCCACATCATCAGATCAGCGAACAGTTGCTGATCCAGTATTTTTATGAAGGGTTATCACTGATGGACAGAAGTATGACAGACGCAGCCAATGGCGGAGCTCTGATGGACAAAACACCAGCAGCAGCACGGCATCTGATTTCCAATATGGCAAGCAATACACAACAGTTTGGGATCAGAGGGCCAAATCAATCACGGATGGTGAATGAAATCGGTGCAGCTTCCAATCAGAGGTTGGAGAATCAGCTGACCGAGTTAACATCATTGGTGAGACAGCTTACGGTTGGGCAACACCAACCAGCCATGGCAGCAAAAGTATGTGGCATATGTACTTCCGTGGAGCACCCCACTGATATGTGCCCCACTCTCCAAGAAACCGAGTCGGTCCAGCCAGAAAATGTTGGAGCCATAGGTGGATTTCGATGCGGGGAAGCGATCGTATCAGAATCGGCCATTTGATAACCAGCAACAGGGAAGACAGCCATTTCGGCCAGGACCGAACCAAGGACCATATGCAACCCAACAATTCGGATCCACGCCGAACACCTATCAGAGGCAGGCAGGTTATCAACAGCCGACTCCACAATACCAAGCACCACCTTTCCAACAGCAACAACAACAGTAGAGAATGCCTACTCCAGGCAACTCTCCATCTCTGGAAGACCTGATGAAGCAGCTTCCAACCAACAACCTGGAGTTCCAACAATCTGTGAGCTCCAGCAATTTCTGATTCCAAAGAGAACATGACCGCCACCATCCAGGACCTCAAAACGCAGATTGGACTGCTAGCTAACACTGTAAGCCAATTACAGATCGGCAGGATCTAGCAACCTTCCTCTCAACCCATTCCAAATCCGAGAGGTAACGCCCGGTGTAGTCACTCTTGAAGTGGAAAAGAACTACTGAACCTACATTGGAGCAGGTGCCGAGATCAAAAGAAGCCGACTCCGAGTCAAATGCCGACTTACAGTCTCGGCCAGAGACAACTGTCCCATTGCCATTTCCATCTCGGACCACTTCGGCAAGGAAGCCAGAGTCGGATGAAGAATTGTTGAAGATGTTCCACAAGGTGGAAATCAATATTCCACTCCTCGATGCTATTAAACAGGTCCCTAAGTACGCAAAATTCCTCAAGGAATTATGTATACATAAAAGGAGAAAAATAAAGGGGAGCAAGGAAACTGGAGGTGTGGTGTCAACTCTGACACAGAATGGAGCAATCACTACAAGTGCCTTAGCTCTGCCAAAAAAATGCAGAGACCCTGGAGTCTTTTCGGTCCCATGCACCATCGGCGAATGCACTTTTGCCAATGCCATGTTGGACTTGGGAGCCTCAATTAATGTCATGCCCACATCAATCTACAGGTCCCTGAATTTTGGTGACTTGGAACCCACAGGGATGACCATTCAGCTGGCAAACAGGAGTATTGTCCAGCCCCTGGGAGTTCTAGAGGATGTTCTCGTCCAAGTCAATGAATTAATATTTCCAAATTGATTTTTTACGTGCTAGACATGGAGGACAGAAACATCGGGAAGGAATCCACCTTAATTCTGGGAAGACCTTTCTTGATGACAGCCAGAATAAAGATTGATGTGTATGCAGGGACGCTCTCCATGGAATTCGGTGACGCCTTGGTGCAATTCAATATTTTCGAAGCAATGAAGCACCCAACCGAAGACCACTCTCTCTTTGGCATTGATGTACTTGATGAACTAGTTGAAGAATATCTTCAACTAAATGGCAGTGGTGAAAACATTGAGGAGTCTGCTGAGAATGATGATGAAAGCAGCTGCCCAGGAGTTACAGATGCAGAGGCCGACTATGAAGAAGTACAAGACCTCTCCAACTCTAAGGGCAATCGTAGTGATGTTTCTGACTTGGCCTTTGAAGTGGAACTGTCCGAATTGTTAGACCAAGTCTGCAACACAGAACACTCAGAGTATACAAATGATGCAGAAAACAAAGTCGCTGAAGCTGAAAAGTCTTCCATTGCACACTTAGCGACAATTTTTACGGCCAAAAATGAGTCGGCCAAAGAAGGCCGAGTCAATGAAGAAGTCAAAGTCAACTCGGCCAAAGAAGTCAAAGCCAACAAGCTTGCCGAGACCATCTCGGCCACAGAAGACCTAACTCATACTGTAGCAAAAATAAAGAGTCCATCCGGATCCGACTCATAAGGAACACTTAAAGCCAATACCGACTCCATTCCGACAATAGCCAAAACCATGAAGTCGAGCTGGCCGAAGCAGACAGAGGCCGAAATCATGTCGGCACACCTGGTGCCTGGTCAAGATCAAGTCGGCCAGTCGGATCCAACCTCAGAAACTGACAAATCTCCATTGTCGTTACCACCCATAGAATTAAAAACATTGCCGAGTCACCTGAAATATGCCTACCTGAACAAGGACCAACAACTCCCGGTTATTATTGCTAGCAATCTCGACCAAGATCAAGAGGACAAGTTGTTGGAGGTTCTCAGACAACATAAGAAGGCAATAGGGTGGAAACTATCAGACCTTCCTGGCATAAACCCCTCCATTTGCATGGACCGAATATTAATGGAGGAGGAAATCAAGCCCATAAGGCAGCCGCAAAGAAGACTGAATCCAACACTCCTGGCTGTGGTTAAAAAAGAAGTCACCAAACTCCTTGCTGCAGGGATCATCTACCCCATCTTGGATAGCCAATGGGTGAGCCCTGTGCAAGTGGTGCCAAAGAAGTCCGGGACGACTGTCATGAAAAATCAGCAGGATGAGCTGGTACCAACAAGGATTCAGAACAGCTGGCGAGTGTGCATTGATTACAGAATATTAAACCAAGCAACTCGTAAGGATCACTTTCCTCTGCCTTTCATTGACCAAATGCTTGAGAAGTTAGCAGGGAAATCCCATTACTGCTTTTTGGATGGATTCTCAGGCTACATGCAAATTCATATAGCCCCTAAAGATCAACATAAGACAACCTTCACCTGCCCATTTGGTACCTTCGCGTACACACGCATGCCATTTGGCCTCTGCAATGCTCCGAGTACATTTCAACGTTGCATGATGAGCATCTCCTCGGACTTGCTGTAGGACTGCATGGAGGTGTTCATGGATGACTTCACGGTTTATGCCGATTCATTTGATGCATGTCTGAGTAATCTATCAAGAGTGTTGAAGAGATGCATTGACACAAACCTTGTGCTCAATTTTGAAAAATGTCACTTCATGGTGACTGAAGGAATAGTGTTGGGACACCTGGTCTCCAACAGAGGCATCGAGGTAGACAAAGCAAAGATAGATATCATTACTTCCCTTCCAAGCCCCGCTTCTGTGCGGGAGGTTCGCTCATTCTTAGGACACGCAGGTTTCTACAGGAGATTCATCGAAAATTTTAGTAAAATTGCCCTGCCTCTGTCCAAGCTGCTACAGAAGGATGTAGAATTTCACTTTGACCAGCACTGTATGGAAGCATTTCAAGAGCTAAAGAGAAGGCTCACATCCGCCCCTATTTTGCAAGCACCAGACTGGGACCTCCCCTTTGAACTAATGTGTGATGCATCCAACTCGGCATTGGGAGCCGTTCTCGGCCAAAGAACTCGAGCCGGCCTACCGGTGCACGTGGTGGCCTATGCATCCAGAACTATGGACCCGGCCCAGCAAAACTACACAACAACTAAGAAGGAACTCTTCGCAATAGTTTTCGCCGTGGACAAATTTCGTTCCTACCTTCTCGGTTCCAAGATAATTGTGTTCTCTGACCATGCTGCCTTGAGGTACTTGCTGAAGAAGCCTGATGCTAAGCCAAGACTGATTAGGTGGATGCTTCTTCTTCAAGAATTCAACCTGGAAATCAGAGATAAGAGAGGTGCTGAGAATTCTGTAGCTGATCATCTGAGCAGAATTGGGAAAGAAGGCGAGCTGATGCCTATTCGAGACGAGTTCCCTGATGAGCACTTGCTACATATTAAAACGTCTCCACCATGGTTTGCTGACATTTGTAATTTTATGGCAGCATCTCGGTTTCCACCAAAGGCTTCTCGAGCATACAAAGATAAACTCCGAAGTGATGCCAAATACTACATTTGGGATGATCCCTACCTTTGGAGGCGTGCGGTGACAAGGTCATCCGTAGGTGCATTCACGAAGCCGAGTTCAATTCGGTTCTCCAGTTCTGCCACTCGGCTCACGGAGGCGGTCACTATGAGTCAACTCGGACTGCCAGGGAAAGTACTAGGCGTGGCCTTTACTGGCCAACTATCTTTAGGGGACGCACATGAATTCGTCTCCACCTGCGAGAATTGCCAAAAAAGCAGGAGTGGCCATGAATAGAAGGCATGAAATGCCCCGGGGAACCCATCAATTCTGTGAAATCTTTGATGTCTGGGGAATAGACTTCATGGGGCCATTCCCAGTCTCCAATGGCTACTCATACATTCTGCTGGTCGTGGATTATGTATCAAGATGGTAGAAGCCATTGCCACCAGAACAAATGATGCAAGAGTGGTTGTGGACTTTCTGAAGTCCAATATTTTCTGCAGGTTCGGTGTGCCAAAAGCACTCATAAGCGACCAAGGCAGTCACTTCTGTAATAGAGCCATGGCGTCCCTTCTTCAAAAATATGGAGTAGCACACAGAATTGCTACTGCTTACCACCCCGAAACAAATGGCCGAGCAGAAGTGTTCAACAGGGAAATCAAGAAAACATTGCAAAAGATGACCAATCCCAGCAGGAAGGACTGGAGCCGCCTCCTTGAGGATGCTCTCTGGGCACATAGAACTGCATACTGGACACCTTTAGGGATGTCTCCCTATAGGATTGTTTTCGGTAAAGCCTGACACCTTCTTGTGGAGCTGGAACACAGAGCATACTAGGCTGTTAAGCAGTGTAATCTGGCCTATGACCAAGCAGGAGAGCAGAGAAAATTTCAGCTGCAAGAGTTAGATGAACTCCGCTTCGAAGCATATGAAAACTCTAGGATCTACAAGCAGAAAATCAAGCGATTCCATGACCAACAGATCCTGAGAAAAGAATTTCGAGTTGGCCAGAAAGTCCTCTTGTTTAACTCACACCTCAAGCTCATTGCAGGTAAACTACGTTCTAAATGGGATGGGCCTTTTGTTATCACTAATGTGTTTCCCCATGGTGCAGTACAGCTAAAAGATGAACACAGCAACAGCACCTTCCAGGTCAATGGGCATCAAATTAAGCCATTCCATGAAGGTCCAGCGCCTATCACTCATGACATGGAGATAATATCATTGATGGAACCAGCATCACCAGATGACCCTGCCTCGCATTGAGGACAATGCAGATTTTTAGTGTGGGGGGGATAAATATATAGTCATCTCAATTGCTGCGTCTTAACTCTGTCCCCACTCTCCTGAACTCTGCTAATTTTAATTTTTGTTTTGTTAGTTTTAATCACTTTGTTGTTTTCTTTCAGTTGCGTCGTTTCATTTTATTTTTAAAACAATCTGTCATGTTTTTCAATAAAAGCTGCCTAAGCCGAGTCCATGACGGTTCTGTGCCATCTCGGCCGGATCCGGAAAATCTTCGGCCTGGCAGAGTTTCAATTTTGTCATTTACCTTTAATCTTTCCTCCTAATCAGAATTTTCAAATGGATTGTCAAAAGTAAAATTGTTTTGAAAAGAATCTTGAACTGGCTTCTGAAAGTTTGAATAAGTCAGTAGGAAGTAACTCTGCAACTGTGGCAAGAGATTTCTCTAGCTTGAGGGGAATGAAACTTTTGTGCTCTAGTCAATAGTTGATTGAGAATCTGAAAAGGAAACCCCCTGTGTCAGAGCAAATACAACCTGTGTGAGATTTTGAGCCTTGTAAATATTGATGGCTTACATCCTGCCATCTCTCTTCTTCTTCTAATATGATTTTTGCATTCATGTTAACTGCATATTCTACATTTTGCCTTAACTCTCTGGATACAACTGTTCTCACATGCAGGAATGACATGATCTAGGCCATGTTTCTTATAAGCCCTGAGCCAAATAAAGCCTACCTGAACAAATGTGTCTATTGTTTACCCCTTTTGAGCCTAATATAACCATTCTTCCTAAACAGCTCACTACAAGCCAAGGCCAGAAAAACCATGAATCAACCTCACCCTCGAGGAGCAGAGGAGCTTTGGAATTGTTTTGGGAGTAAGTCATGATCAAGTGTGGGGGAACTCCAGGAAGCAAAAGGTTGTTCAACACCCTCTAAGGCTCGAAAATGCAAGAAAAAGAATAAAAGCGAGTGAAAGAAAGAAAAGAGAAAAAGAGGAAGCAACAACTGAAAATCTGAGCTGAAACATATAAAGAAAGAAAACAGCTGCATAAGTTGTATAATGAGAAAAAGAAAATGAGCCGGTAGCAGCAAGGAGGAGAAATTGACAGCATCCTGGGTTATCCCTCAGGCTGAAAAAGCTTACTCCCCATTGCCCCTCTCTGCCTCGTGGGTCCTAAAGCTAGTTTTCCCATATTCTATCCTACCCGTGACCCAGCCTCACTACAAGCCGAAAAGAAGTCCTAGTGATTATAACGGTGTGTGTTTTTGCAAGTGTAAGAAGAGAGATTTGCCAAAGTATGGTAATATCAGTTCCATGAATGTTGAGTGTAAATACAAGCCCAAACACGTGAGAAATGAGGGAGTTATTTGCCTAAAAGAGAGCTTTGTCACTCTTGGTTACCTTCTCTTGTTTGCAGGTCATGAATGTGCCTAGAGCGCGGAAGGAGTAATTTCCGGATTGTTAGAGTATCTTGATCCCAGAGTGAATGAGTGCCGACTCTGTCTCGGTTGAACTAAAGGAAGCCAAGTGAAGAAAATTCTTTTCTATCTTTAAAAACTTCCCCCTTGTTGATTTTCATTTTATTTTGCCCAGGAGTGCAAAAGGGTAAGTGTGGGGGTGTGATGAGTCACAATTTATACATCTTTTGGACACCTAAGAAGGAGGTTTGCAAGACTATTCTGTGCTTAAGAGTGGATTGTTAGCTAAGATTCATTCTATGGGTTCGATTACAGAGGAAATACAAATTTGTGTTAATTTAGATTTCTTAGCTAATAAAAGTGTCACTCCTTCTTCTGCAGGTCAAGCCGAGTTGACCAGGGTCAACAAAAGGAGTCTCAGCCGAGATGAAGTCATCCTGGCAATTCCGACTCCATCTCGGCAGGAACAGAGTCGTCTTGGCAACCCATGCCTTGCAGCTCAACAGCCCAATAGAGAGGCCCAGTTGTATTGACCACATTAGCTATCCAGCTCGGAGGCCATCTCAGCGTCAGCTCAATTGCCATGTCACTCCTAGGAAATCTGCCAGGTCACGTTAGAAGATCTGCATAGGGGTAGAATAGGATCTTCACGGTGTAATTCTGTTAGGATTCGTTAGGATTAGCATATCACAGCTCATGTATATATAGGAAGAGCTGTGCACTTTTTATACGTTCTGTCTTTGAATTCACTTTAATTCCATACTCACTATAACCACTTTCTTGCTCTCGCTCTCTCCATTTTTCACGGTGGTGCACGGTGCTCATTGGCGTTTCTCTCGATTGAGGAAGTGCAGGTCTGAGACGGGAAGCCGAAGTCTGCCGGAGGGACCGTCAGACTACTGACGCACTCTAGTGGAACTGATCCTCAGCGTTCAGACTAACGGAGGTGAACCACCACCATCAACCATGGCGATCGTCGTGGAAGATGGCTTCATCTGAGTTCAGAACCATTGTATTTGTATTCTGTTTCTGTTAATCGATTTCACTCTGCATTTCATATCTCCTTTCTCCTCCCTCTTCCTTAATTCATGTTTGAATCGCGATTGCATTTGAATATGAACAATGTTAAGCTAAGTCGATCGGAACTGGTTTAACTAATTCAGTAGGTAATCAGTTAACGGTAGTTAATCGAGAACCTAAAATCAGCTCTACACTTAATCCCTACCAACTGATGAGGTAGCGATTGCGTAATTCCTCGATATGGCAACGGACGAATGTTTGGCGATCGTCATAAAACTACCAAAGGCTGATATGGACTGAGAACTGGAGTGTGGAACCTGGACTGGACTTGAACTAATGGAACTGAACATGAACATAGTTATATAATAATAACAATAGATAATTAGTACAGTAGTATATGTTTACTGCATTCATAGTCTTAGTCTATTTCTTGCTTTACTTGCACACCAACCCCCCTGTTTACTGCTTTCTAAGTCTGAGACAGAGATAGTCCATCTCTGTAGCGTCTGTCTGCACTCAGCCGAGACCAAGCCGGATTATCCCTACCGGAATCATCTCGGCTCAGTCTCTGTTGAGAGCAACTCGGCCATTGCCGAGATGAGTCGGTACTTTACATCTCAGATTCTACTCCACTTCACTCTACACTAAATCACAATTGAACACACTGTGTCCTTGAGAAGAATGACCTAGGGTTAGCTATGCTATAGTTAGCTTTAGTTATTTGATAAGCACGTTGAAACGACTAAAAACGCCCATCATCAGTGAGCCATCTAGCAAAGGATTCGCCTTAATCCTTGGTAGACCATTCTTAATGATAGAAAAGACCAAGATTGATGTGCATGCTAGAACCCTCTCTATGGAGTTTAGTGATAACATGGTGTAGTTTAACATATTTGAGGCCATGAAACATCCCACAAAAAACCATTATGTCTTTGGTTTAGACGTGATTGATGTATTGGTTGATGAATATATGCAGTTGCATACTAGCCTTTCTACATTTTCTTATTTTGTTGATATGCTAATGTTTTTTATTTCATTGATTTGGCTGACTTTGAGTGCACGTGTGTTGGAGGTAAGGAGTGCTCCATTTGTGCAGAGATTCGTGTTGTTATTGATACAAGACCGCAAGTGGCAAAAGTTGCAGCAAGTGAACCTCCCTCACCATCAATTATGTAGCCATTAACCTTAGAGTTAAAATCATTCCCTAAGCACTTAAAGTATGCCTACCTAAAGGACAACCAAAAGCTTCCAGTCATTATAGCCAATAACCTCTAGTCTAAGCAAAAGGAGAGGTTGTTAAAGGTCTTGAGGAAGCATAGGAAAGCCATTGGTTGGACTCTAGCTAACCTCCCAAGGATTAATCCTTCCATATGCATGCATAGGATACTATTGGAGGAGGAAGCCCGATTAGTGAGGTGGCCACAAAGGCAACTGAACCCTACTATTCTTGATGTTGTCAAAAAGGAAGTCATGAAGCTACTTGCAACAGGGATCATTTACCCCATATCAGATAGTCAGTGGGTTAGTCCTGTGCAAGTTGTTCCTAAGAAATCTGGGATGACCGTGGTGAAGAACCAAAATGATGAATTGGTTCCAACCAGAATTTAGAATAGCTAGCGAGTGTACATAGACTATAGGAAGCTAAACCAAGCAACTTGCAAGGACCACTTCCCTCTCCCATTTATTGATCAAGTTTTGGAGAGGCTAACACATAAATCCCATTATTATTTTCTAGATGGTTTTTCAAGTTATATGCACATTCATATTACATTGACAGATCAACATAAGACCACCTTCACTTGCCTGTTTGGCACATTTTCCTACACTAGGATGTTATTCGATCTGTGCAACACCCCAAGCACCTTCCAAAGGTGTATGGTTAGTATTTTTTCTGAGTTATTAAAGATTTGCATGGAGGTCTTTATGGACGATTTTATGGTGTATAGTCATTCATTTGATGCATGCTTGAAGAATTTGTCTAGAGTTTTAGATAGGTGCATTGAAAATAACCTTGTGCTAAACTTTGAGAAATATCATTTTATGGTAACTAAAGCTATAGTCTTAGGGCATCTAGTGTCTAATAGAGGTATTGAGGTTGACAAGGCCAAAATTGATATTATTGCTTCTCTTTCTCATCCTGCATATGTGCGGGAAGTTCGTTCTTTCCTTGGACATGCAAGTTTTTACAGGAGATATCCAAAATTTCAGCAAAATAGCCTTGCCACTGTCCAAGCTTTTACAACAGGATATGGAGTTTGCTTTGATTAGCCATGCATTGAGACATTTTAGGAGCTGAAAAAGAGACTTACCACCACTCCTATCTTTCAGGCACCTAACTGGGAGCTTCCTTTTAAGCTCATGTGTGATGCCTCTAACTTGGCACTTGGGGCAGTATTAGGCAAACCAGTTGGCAAACATTCCTATGTTATAGATTATGCATCTCACACATTGGATTCAGCCCAAGCTAATTACACCATCACTGAGAAGGAGCTTTTAGCTATTGTTTTTACATTAGATAAATTATGTTCTAATATGCTTCGCTCCAAGATTGTTGTTTTCTCTGACCATGCAACTTTGAAATTCTTGTTAAAGAAGCTCGATATGAAACCAAGATTGATTCATTGGATGCTTCTCCTTCAAGAATTTGATATAGAGATCAGAGACAAGAGTGGTGTAGAGAACCTAATAGCCAACCTCCTGAGTAGAATTGAGGGAAGGATTGACCCTCTACCTATTAGAGATGATTTTCCTGATTAGCAGCTCATGCAGCTGGATGGTATTACCCCATGGTTTGCTAACATTGTTAACTATCTTGTTGCATCTATTTTAACCCCTAAGGCATCTAGATCATATAAGGATAAAATTAAGAGTGATGTTAAATATTATGTGTAGGATGATTCATATTTGTAGAAATTTTATAGTGATGAGGTGATTTGTAGGTGTATACCAGACCATGAGATCCAGTCAGTACTCTAGTTTTGTCATTCCGCATTTGTAGGGGGCATTATGGATCACACCAAATAGCCAAGAAGGTATTGGATAGTGGGTTTTATTGGCCCACCATTTTTAAGGATGCCCACCACATTGTTACCACCTACGAGTAGTGCCAAAGAGCAGGAGTGACCATTACCTGTAAGCATGAGATGCCCCATCAGCCTATTCTTTTTTATAAGGTCTTTGATGTTTAGGCTATTGATTTCATGGGTCCATTTCCTGTTTCTTATGATTATGTTTATATTTTACTTATTGTTGATTATGTCTCAAAATGGGTGGAGGCTAAGACCACCAAAACTAATGATTTTAAAGTTGTTATGGATTTTGTTAGATCCAATATTTTTTATAGGTTTGGTGTGCCTAAAGTTCTCATTAGTGACCAGGGGAGTCATTTTTGCAATAAGACCATGTCCACCTTGCTTGAGAAGTACGGAGTGGTGCATAGGGTGGCTACTACTTATCATCCCCAAACCAATGGGCAGGCTAAGGTGTTTAATAGTGAGATCAAGCAAATTTTATAAAAGGTGGTGGATCCCAATAGAAAAGATTGGAGTCAATTGCTAGAGGATGCTCTTTGGTCTCTTAGGAAGACTTATCGAACACCGTTAGGAATGTCTCTTTATCGAATAGTTTTTGGTAAGGCGTGTCACCTTTTGATAGAAATAGAGAATTATGCGTATTAGGCAGTGGAAAGGTGATATAATTTTTGTTTAGGACCGTCTTGAAATAGGCAAAGGAGGAACTTGACCCTGACCATGACCTGCCGATAAAACCAAAATTATCAATAAGTGTGACCCTAACCATGACCTGCCAGTAGAACCAACACTATAAAAGTTTTTAACCTAAGAACAAATGGAAAACTCTCACAATAGAGAAAACTCAGTTTCATTCAAATTCAAAATTAGGACCCAGTTTCTGGTTGCTTACAAGAGCTTATTTATAGGCTCAGGTAGGCAACCTTGAAGTTAATGCTCATTAACATTTTTAATAGGCATTAAATTCCATCAATTATAACTCCCTACTAAGCTTTTATTTCCCACCAACCATCAAAATGGTTTAAGGAGCTTTAATACAATAAAATTGACCTAGGAAATGTAAAAAGACATCTAAACTTATTACATGAAGATAATGTATGAAAATTACATGTAAATGGATCTTAATTAACTATTTAGCCCAAATTACATGAAAATGGCTTTGGGTTTTCATGTGCTCTTCAAGATGGGCTCCAATCGCATCAACTTGTAATAAGGTGACCCATTTTTGTGTAGCCTTTGATTTACTTTGCTTTGAATTTTCTTTAATCTCCAAAATTAGGCCTTGCAAAGATTGATTCATTATTTTGGTTTTGGACCTAGTCATGGGACTTTCAATGTCATCCTTTGTTGATTAGGTCTCTATCATTCTCTCCTTCTTCAAAAGGATTCATCCTCGAACCAAATTCTCACATACAACAAATAAAGACAAATCAACAACATTAAAGGTAGAACTTACATTACCATATGTGATTAATAAATCTAGCTTGTAGGCGTTGTCATTAATCTTTTCTAACAAATTGAATTTTCTTTGAGTAGGAAACATTTCTTTTCGCATATGAACCCAAACCCAATCTCTAGGTTCAAAAGTCACTTTAACATGCCTTTTATTTTCTTGCCTTGCATATTGTTCATTCCTCTTCTCAATGTTAGCTTGAACTTTGGCATGCAACTCTTGAACAAATTTTGTCTTATGCTTTCCTTCCAAATTAGCATTCTCATAACTTGGCAAAGTTAAGATATCCAAAGGAGTCAATAGATTAAAACCATACACAACTTCAAAACGAGAATAATAAGAAATAGAATGAACAGTTCTATTATATGCAAACTTAACATGTGGTAAACATTTTTCCCAATTTTTCAAATTCTATTAAATGATTGTACATAACAAGGTAGCAAATGTTCTATTCATAACTTCAGTTTGCCCATCTGTTTGTGGACATGCAACAGTGAAAAACAGGAGCTTAGTTCCTAACTTATTCCATAAAGTCCTCCAAAAATGACTTAGGAACTTCACATCTCTATCACTTACTATTGTTCTTGGCAATCCATGTGATAAGTCATATTTTATACACCTCACAAGGGCTTAAGATGGGTATTATTGAGACTATTTGGCAACTAAGAACCACATCTTAGCTAAGATTCAGATTATTGGCCTAAAAATAGGGGAAACATAAATTTGTGCTAATTTGAGAATTTTAGCTAATAAAAGATTGAATTCTTTTTACAGGCCAATTTCAGGAGCGTCTCGACCCAATAGAAGCACCTCGGCCCAAGAGGAGATGTCCCAGCCAAGCAAGACCCTTCTCAACTGAGTCAAGCTTCAGAGCCCAAGCCACTTCAAAGGTGCGTATGAGGATGTAATCATTAGGGAGATGAGAGGACAAATCAAGAATTTTAATTCTATTAGGAGTTAGTTAGGTGAGGCGTGCGTAGCAAGGAACCTTGCACGTGTATAAAAAGGGATGCAAGAGCTCGTGAAAAATGGTTGTTGAATTTAGAAAATCACTCATCTCATGAACACCTCACTCTCTCACTCTCGTTCCATTCCCTCGGTAGTGCACGGTGCTTCAGTACAATGTCTCGTTGATCAAGGAGGTGCAGGTCTAGAGTTTGGGAAGCCAGAGGTTATCAGAGGAGATCACTTAGTATAGCTGACGCACTTTGGTAGACTGAATCCTCAGTTCTCTAGCCATCTCTAGTGAACCATCGTCGTTCTTCCATGGCGATGTTGTGGAAAGTGGAATCCCCAAATTTACATAACCTTGTAACAATACTCTATTTTAGCAATAATAATTGGTTTGCATTTCCTTATCTCTATTTGTGAATCCTGTCATTAATCTGCTCTTTACTTGTGTCGCAATTGTGCATTGGTGAGAGTGGATCATGTTAGGTTAGGCCGATCGGAACCGATCGGAACCGATCTAACAACTTAATTAGGTAATCGATAAGAGAACTTAAAATCAAACACGTGCATACTCTCTGCCAACTGATGAGGTAGTGATTGTGTAAATCCTCGGTCAACAACGGACGAACGTTCGACGATTGTCGTAAGAACTCTAGGTTGGTTTGGAATCATAATCTTGTCAAGAGAATCGAGAATCGATTGCTTTTTGAACCTTTGTGTTGATACAATAAATATTATAGTCTAGTTAGTCGTATTTACTTTCGTTACTTAGTTTATTTTTTGTCATACTCTACGTTTTCTAGCAACACAAACCTCAATTTACATTCAGTCGTGTGTTAGTCCAGACCGAGTCTAAGCCACCTCTATCCAAGATCGACTCTGTTTGAGTCGAGTCCAACTCCAGTCCGAGTCTAGTGTCTCTGTCCGAGATCGAGTCCGAGTCGTCTTAGTCCGAGACAGAGTCGATATTCTACATACCCTTAGTATTTTGCATAAAACTCTTATTTCCACATTAAGTCATAATTGAACACATTGTGTCCTTCATAAGAATGACCTAGGGTTGCACTATAGCTCTAGTTTTATTTGATAAAGCCACCACGAAAAAACAACGTTATCACCATGCAAGCGCACAACTTCTTTAAAGAACATATCAGCAACATGTATTGCATCACTAGTTTTAGAACATGCAATGAAATGTGTCATTTTAAAACATGCAACTCTCGCCTTAAGTTAATAGCAGGTAAGCTTCGTTTTAAATAGGATGAACCTTTTATCATTAATAATGTCTTTCCCTATGGTGCAATTGAAATAAGAAAGATCAACTCAAGCTATTCCATGAGTCTCCAACAATGATTGAGGGTGATGTGGAGGACTTTTCTTTGGTCAAGCCTACCCTCCTAGAAGTGCAAATAATTGCACCTTGAGAGAGTTTTACCCCCCTTTCCTTCGTGGTTATTAATGCATGTATTGTGTTCATATATGCTTACATTGAGGATAATATTCATTTTAAGTGTAGGGGTGTTTTACTGTTTTACTATATTTCTATTTTTCTACTATTGTGTTGTTGTTTTTCTACTTTTGTTTACTAATTTTGCTGTTTCTATTTGTTGTTATTGTAAATAATTTTCTGGTGTTATTGTAAATTATTTGATGCAGCTCTATTTCCATTTTCTGCTATTTTGTGAAAAAAAATTGTTGCATCTATTGTAAATAAAATTCTGCCGCTATTTTAAAATTCTGCTATTGTTTTAAAATTCTATTGTTGTTTTAAAATTTTGTTGTTGTTTTTTTAAAAAAATATATTTTTTCTGTTTGCTGTTTTTTTTTTGTTGTTTTCTGTTTGCTATTTTTTTATTGTTTTTTATTTGCTATTTCACTATTTTCTACTGTTTTTGTAGTTTTCTTCTATTTTTCAATTTTTTCTTTTGCTGTCAAATTTTTGTTTGCTAAAAAGAAAAAAGAAAAAAAATATATTTTCCAATTTTTAGCACTTTTTAATGGATTTCTAGGTTGTATAAATTGTCAATAGTTGCATCATCCTTAATTAAGATGTTTCACAACTTGATATGAAACCATTTTTGGATCTTTAGTGTAACGAGTGAAACTTGAAAATTAAAGTTTGAATCATTGGTGATAGAACATTTTTCCTTATGAGATTTTAAGCCTTGTATGTTGACGGCTTGCATCTTGTCATTCTCTTCTTTCTTGTGTGATTTGCACATGTGTTGATAGTTACTCTAGGTTTTGCCTTGATTCTCTTTTATGCTTCTTATCTCACATGCATTGGTAATATGATTTAGACCTTCTTTCTTTATAGCCACTAGCCAAATGTATTTACCTTGCATAAAATCCCTTGTTTACCCCTTTTGAGCCTATCCAATCATTTCTTTAATATTACAACTCATTACAAGCTTAAAGTAGAAAACCATGATCACCCTAAACTTAAGGGTTAAAGGAGCTCTAGAATTGTTTTGAGAATAGGTTCTAAATAAGTGTGAGGGTGATACCCCAAAGGCTTTGCAAGTGATACCTTGATAGTTTGGCTTGTGCAAGTGATACTTGTTATGTTGTGATGATTGGTTGTTGAAAAAAATAAAAATAAAATGTATGGGAAAAAATGATGAATCAAAGAAAGAAAAAGGCAACAAAAATGTTGAAAAAAAATACAACAAAAGGTTGTAGTGCTGCAAAAAGAGAAGTGAATGTGAGAAAGGAAAAAAAAAAGTATAAGAGGAAAAAAGGAAAAGTGGACCTTACTTGTCTTGTATTGTTTTGTATTTTTTTTAATGACTTGTATTGTTTTGGGGATGGTCTTCATGCTTATTAACTTATTCCCCATTATTCCTCTTCCCTCTTTGGTTATGCAAGCTTAAATCACTTCTCATATCCTACCTTGTCCTTGGCCACATTACAACCTTAATAAAAGCCCTTTTAATCATTTGTGCATGTGTTTCAAGTTGTAGAAATTAGAGGGTAGTCAAAGCTTGGTAATGCTACTTAGCATAGGGTGCTTGAGTGTAAACATAAACCTAAACACTTGAGAGACTGAGAGTATGTATCTTGAGAGAGTTATATCATTTGTAGGTTATTCTTTGACTTTTATTACTCTCTTGTTTGCTTTAGATGTTAGAAGTAAATTCATAAATTGTTGGGTACCTTGATTGTAGGATGCTTGTACTATTATTCCTTTTATTAACTTAAGAATTCATTGGAAGGTGCTGTACTTTATTGTACTTGATTTAGTTCATTTTCTTCAATTCCTTATGCTTTAGATTTTCTTAATTTTGCTTAGAATGCAAAAGTTCAAGTGTGAGGGAATTTGATAGAGCATTTTTGAGGCACCCAATAATGATTTATGCTTAACATATTTGACATTATTTTCTGGTTAATAATCACACATTGGTTGAGTCTTGGGTCATTGAGCTTAATTGATGATAGTTGTTAATCTTTGCTTATTTTTCTGACTTAATTTTCATTATGAGGTTGCTATCTTGTATAGACCATATCTGAAGTTACATACCTCTAAATTGGACAATCTGGATAGGCTTGGAAAGCTAAGAGGAAGATCTGCAACTTCTCTCTATATAGTTCAACCTAGTTCTACCATTTATAGTGTCAAATATGGATGAAAAGTTACTACCTGTACACCACTCTGATTGGACTTTTCCTTGAAGATTGGTGGGCTTGTTAGGCTGCTAAAGTTCTATCCTTCTTGGCACTTTCGACCATGTAATCATTAGGAAGTTTAGTTAGAGTAGTTGAGAAGTTATTAGTTAGAAAATTTTTGGAGACTCTTGAGTTTTTGGAAGTTGAAGGGATTTCTTGCATTGGAAGCTTTCATCTCTTATCTATAGTTTTCTGCTGTGTTTTCTTTTGAATTTTTCTACGTTTTCCTTCTTTGTATTGTGTTGAGTTTTCTATGCCGACGGCCATGAAAGACTAAGTTTCTTTGTCAATTCAAGGTTCAAGAATGCAAATCAGTTTGAGTTCTTAATTCTTTATCTTCCTTATGCAATTTATACTTTTTTGTCTTGCCAATTCTTAATCTGTTTTCATGATTATGATTTCGCTTGAGTTTTTTGGATTGTGTTCTATTGGATAAATTGATAACCTAAAATCAATCAGTTATGATCCTGAATCCATGTTAATTAGGGACTATGATTGTGATCTTCATATGCATAAATGAATATTAGATGATTATTTAAAGAAACTTAAGGCGATATGAAATTGCATCCTTCTTATAACCATGATAACTGATTGCATGATTGAATTCTTGAATTCTTGAATTCTTGAATTCTTGAATTCTTGTTACAAAATTCGTTTTAAATCCATTCTGTTTTGTATTAGTTCTGTTCTCCATAATTACCAGTTTTACATAATTTTGTCTCATCGAAACCCCATTTTTGACATTGATTTGGATTCCTAATCTGTAAAATTAGGCATAAGATGATTGTGTCTGTGTGAGAATTGACTTAAGTTAATCTCACGCTACAAAAATTAAGAAAAATCTACTTATTTGATAATGTATCGATAACATTATTAATAATCATCTAGTTTTATAAAAATTAAAAATATATATAAAAAGATTATTCCTTTAAACCATTCCTCAGAATTTGGATATAATTAACATTATTTAAGGTGGAGCCAGGATGGCTGCCGTTTCTGTATTTAATTATTTTATATAAAAAAAAGAACTTGAGGGAAAAGGGAAAGTTGGATTGTAAAGTGGACAAGTCACCTTCCCGTTATTCAAACCTGAAACTGAGTGAAAAAAAAAAAAAAAAAAACCATAAAATCTACTCCTCCAAGTGAGGGTTGAGACTTCTTTCTAAACTAAACGAAACGAAGGAGAGTGTAAAAAAGCTTAAGCAGAAAAAGATATGAAGAAAGAGGACTCTGAAGGAAAAGCAACTGAACCAACCAAAAAGGACTTAGAAAACAGACAAGAAGACAAAGATTCAGAGCAAAAGAAAAAGGAAGAAAATCAACTTCACACAGTTTCTGAACCATCACCGTCCTTCACTCTCCGTTCTGCATCCCTTCTAACTCGCAAATCCCCTTCACTGCCCCTCCATTCTCTCTCTGACTCGCCCATCTACGATGACCACTCCTCCCCGCCGCCGCCGCAAAAGCCGCCGCCCGATTCGTCGCCGGACTCGTCGATTTCCGACGGCCACTGCTCCATCGCTGACCAGCGCCTCTCCCCGGCGTCGCCGCCCGTGGTGATGGTTCACCGGTTCCAGGTGGAGTCGACGGTGGTTACCAAGGTAGATCCTAGCGCCGAAGAGGGTTTCGTAAAAGGCGTTGAACAAGCCACCGGCAGCGCCGGTAATCGTCGACTGAGACCGGATGTATCCGGTTTGTTAAGGTCGAAAAAATTTGCCATGTGGAGCAAGCTTTTGTTGGGTCTTAGAATAACTGCTTTCGTTTTCTGCTTGGTATCTTTATCGGTGTTGGCCGCTGATAAGAAACAGGGCTGGGCTCTCGACTCTTTCTATTTTTACAAGGAATTCAGGTATTATATTAGTTAATTCATATTTTTTACTTAATTACAGTTTTAGTCTTTCCTCTAGGAACTTAATTGTGCTAATTGAATCCGTGAACTCCATTCCGATCTCATCGGCAGTGAATAGCAAAAGGAATAAAAGGAATCAGTAAACCCTGGTCTTACTCTCCGAATATGGGTCGATATGAGTATTCTATAGGTTACGAAATTAAAAAATTGTATATGATGCTTAATTTGTATATTAAATTAGTTTCTTCTTTGAGTCTTTGTCAAAGGCAATTGTCAACGTGACACATGTCAATTTAGAATGTCACAAAACGAAGGATCATTGTGATATAAATAAGAACTAAATTGATAGTTTGAAGGTCTTTAAATATATTAAGTGTTTACGAAATTAAAAAAAGTCCTTGAAAGTGTAAATTATTGCTCACATTAGTTTTTCTATCAAATTCTATCAAATTAGGTTCCTGGATTTATCATAACAAGAGTTTGAAGTGCAACCCAATACCAAGATGTTTGAAGTGTAATCCAATACTATTGCAACGTGAAATATGCAATATTTGTGTCATTCTCCACTTTATTTGTCCATTCCTTCCCATGCATAATTTATTACATATACTCTATTTTGTGATATCTTTGGCATCCTTTGCATAACAAGAATGAAATCATTCATGTAATATGTCTGCACTTCTTCCCAAACACATATCCTTGACATCCTATGCATAAATCAATAAGAAAAAAGTCATTAATGTATTCTTTCTACACTTCCTTCCAAACACATATCTTCCTCCCAAAATACATATCTTACCACTCTTGTACTTTAGTGATCCATTTTCATTCCTTTCAAATTTTTCTCTATAGTGCAAAACAAGAGTAATTTCAAACGACATCTTGTCAAAATAAATCATACCAAAATAATCACAACATTGAAACATGTTAGAAGCAAAATAAATATAGAAAAAGCTAAAACATAGTCATCCACAACAAGAAAATGTATTAGAAACAAAGTAAAATAAAAAAATACCAAAATAGAGACACCCAGAACAACAGTCATATCAATATAAAACATCGTCAACCTAAATATTTACATTGTCCTTAGTTATCAACAAAATGTGGTCCTAATGGTCAAAGGTTGACGAAGGGATCAATGTGATGGATGACTTACATTTTAGGAACATTTTTTTTAGTTTTATAATATTCAGAGACTAAATTACATGCACTTGACACATTTAGGAACCTAATTGGGGTTTGGTTTGTTAACAGAAACCATGACAGAGGGACCAACATAATAAATGATTTAAATTTTTAGGAATGTTTTTTAAATTTCATAACATTTAAGGACTAAATTGCAAGTGTTTGACATAGAGACCTAATTGAGTGTTTAATTTACATTATCAATTTAGTCCCCGCTCATATCAAAATAATCCTGGTTACTCGGCACTTCACGTTGATAACTTGTCACATCAACAAATTTGCTATATTTGCTAGAGATTATTTGATAGAGGGACTAGCTTGATTGATGGATTACACATTCAAGGACATTTGTTTAATTTCATAACATTCAAAGAATAAATTGCAAGTTCTTAATACATTCATAGATTGAGTTGGGATTTTACTCCAGAAAGAATGTTTTAGTGACTTAAATATTGGATGAAATTAGTTATCGAAGAAGCTGATTATAAATGGAAGAAAATTTAAGAGATTCGATTGATGCAATTAGAACAAGTGAAACTAACATTTCAAAATCTCAATAATGAGACTCAGTCAATTCTATTGGGAATCTAAGTTCCACCAAGTTATGTGGCACATAACTTGTTACATTAGCAAGTTTGCTATATTTGGTAGAGATTATTTGATAGAAGGACTAGCTTGATGGATGGATTACACATTCAGGGACATTTTTTTAATTTCATAATATTCAAAAAATAAATTGCAAGTGCTTAATACATTCAGAGATTGAGTTGGGGTTTTACTCCAAAAAAATGTTTTAGTGACTTAAATATTGGATGAAATTAGTTATTGAGGAGGTTGATTATAAATGAAAGAAAATTTAAGAGATTTGATTGATGCAATTAGAACAAGAGAAACTAACATTTCAAAATCTCAATAATGAGAATTAGGCAGTTCTATTGGGAATCTAAGTCCCACCAAAGATAGTCTAAATAGATAATATAAGTTTATAAGCCAGTTTTGTAATATTTTTTAGACCTAAACCAATATTCTAAAATGGTATCAGAACTTATCTTAAATTTGTTATT
This sequence comes from Mucuna pruriens, assembly GCA_025330945.1. Taxonomy (NCBI): domain Eukaryota; kingdom Viridiplantae; phylum Streptophyta; class Magnoliopsida; order Fabales; family Fabaceae; genus Mucuna; species Mucuna pruriens. Next base: position 1,803,496 of record JAENHJ010000139.1, read on the forward strand.
AGGTCATTTACCATATTATTAACGCATCAATCTCAATAATGCTGCCTGTGAAGGGTATATTGAAAAAAATCTAAGTCTTACATTATCTAAAGATAGAGCCTTAATAGAGTGTATATAAGTAAGGAACAATCTTCACCTTACAAATTTTGATTTTGTAGAACTGAGTTAGGTTCAAACTCATATTCTAAGATGCTCAACCGTAAGTGAAAGCTAAAACAAAATATAAGGGGCTGTTTTTTACTTCAAATTAGAAAATTATATGTTCAATATTCTTGTTTACATGTGTGTCCTTTTATCTTAATAAAAACTAATAATAAATATTTTTTTATTAATAAACCTCCTGCTTGAACTTTGATAGTCTTGTACTTGTGCTGGTCATGGAGAAACTGCTAACGCAATTAAACCATTTTATTTTATTTTGTGCTCTAGCAATTGTTTGTGGTTGGTTCTGCAGTATTTTTTAATCTGGTAAAGACGTTTTAATTTGGTGGTTTATGTGGTGTGTGTGATTTTGCAGGTATAGTTTGTCAGTGAATGTGATTGGTTTAGTGTATTCTGGGTTGCAGATATGTGAGCTAGTGCGGTACTTGACTACGGGAAAGCACATGGTGGAGCACCAGCTAAGAGGTTATTTCACTTTCGCGCTGGATCAGGTAAATCAAGTTATCTGTTCTCTCTGACTTTGAGGGCATTGATTAAGGGTATTTTGTCTAATAATTAGTATGCGAAGTGATAAATCAGGAATTGAAAAGTTAAAAACTTATAAATAAATTGATAAATAAAAAATGACATATTCAAATATTTAATTTATAAATTAAAAAATTAAAAAATAAAAAATATTAATAATTAAAAATAATAAAAAAAAGTTAGTAATTTATAAGTTAGTTTATTTTTTTTAAAATAATTTATAAAAATAAATTTAAAATTACTAAAATAAACTTATATATCAAACAAGTTTATTTTAGTTTTATAAATTAGTTTTTATAAGCTATTAAAATACTTATTAATGGCATTATTTAGTGACTCTAGAATTTGTGGTACTGATTGGGGCTGGCGTGATGATATGAGGAACCACAAACAAGGACTGTAGTTGAGTCTTACTGGGTTGGGACAATTGGTTTGTGAAGTCCATCTTCCCCGAAATTTGAAGTTCTGCACTTGGAAAGTAAAACACCTTTCGGACATCGTTTTAGTCCCCTTATCCTGTTTCGATTTTGCCGTTTGCTTTCTTAAAGTTGGTTCGAAGTTCCAATGCTTTCTCTAAAGCCGAAGTTTATATACTAGTATGGTAGGAAAATGTGTTGCGAACAATAATGGGACAACAAAAAGTTATGCCCTTTAATTTTGGGATATGTTTTTAAAATGTTTTTATATGAACAAAGATAAAAACTAAAATGTGAGTGATAAAGATATTATACGGGATTATTTTTTTAATGTTCAAATAATGTAACTCAATAGGAGACTAAAATGATCAATCCACGCAATCTTAAGGATTAATTTCTATGTATGGGCTCAGCATTTGAGTACTTGGGCTTCAGAAACTCTCTGCTAGTCCTGACTTTCTAAAAGGTTATTTAATTTATTTTTTTTTACAAAACAAGAATATAAAATAAAGTCAAAATACTAAAATAAATGACTTTTTAAAAAGCGAAATACTTAAAGAATTTTAAGTTTTCATGAACTAATATGTTTGATTTCTACAATTTCAAGGATTAATTTAAGGGATTAGTCGTAAGTTTCATTTGGTAGAGTGGTGGTGTAGAGAATAGTGCCGTACTTTAAATTATCAGTAATTAATAATTGTTTTTCTCTGTTAAATCGTGTATTTGTTTAGTAATTTGTAATTCTTTTAATGGGTAAACTATTGTAATTCCCAATAAGCAACGAACATTGATCACATTTGTTGATTTGATATTGCCTCGTTTTTCTATTGTAAATATAAAAGAAAGGAAATTTAACGTCTAAACACTGAAAATTTATTTATGTCTAACTCATTTTAAATGGTCAATTTATGAAGTCACTGTCATTTTTAAAAATGTGTGCAAATATTTCTACAACTTGCTGTGTTTTTTATAAAATTCTAATTAGAATTTTGTTCATTGTTCTTCTTATAAGATATAACGGAGAGTGTCTGATGTATTAATTATTTTTTTATAAAAATATCTTTAAATATGAATCACTTTTTAAGCTTAATAATTAGTAAGTGAAATATATTAATATCTTAGATTTTTTAGGAGTCTAATTTTATCTTGTATAAAGAATATTTTAAAATTTTTACTTTACCTCTTCACATGCCTAGCTAATAAAATTAAAATAAGAAATATATTAATAATGAGAGATTAAAAAATTAAAACTAATAAAAATATTTATAAAAAATAAAAATATATTTTATTAATATTATGAATAATTTAAAAAAAATTATAAATTTAAGACAAATTTAATGTTGTTAACTAAATTAACAAAAAATTTTAATCGTGATAAATTAGTTAATTCTATCTTATAAATATAATCACCATTATACATATCAGGAGATTATTATTATTAATTACTTGTATTCATTTTGTGTTCAATTAATTACTTGTATTTTAGATGCATATTGTATTTTCGCTTCAGTATTGGATACTGTGGTGACATAGATGGTGAAGAGAGAGCGGGGATATGGGAACCGTAGCTTACATTATACGCCTTTGACAAAAAAAAAAAAAAAAGAAAGTTTGAATCCAACCGTTTTACCAATTCACATAGATAATGGCTTCAAAATTTACCCGACACCACTGTCATAATTCTTTTAGCAAGTTAATTTAACTGTTACACGTTTCAATAAGTCTACTTTCATTATGAGAAGTTGTGTTTTCACAAAGTTATACATGAATTTTGTTAACTCATTTATTAAAATATAACAAAAGAAAAGTGACCTGAACGTAAAAGGACTACACTGTATACATCCATGGTAGTGGTATTACGCCGATTAATGGACATTTAAACAATTCAAACACCCCATCAACCTATTTCATTTCTCTCTATCTCTCATTTCTTCTTATCTTTCTTGGTGTCCACCAAGAAAAGTGTCCATGGATCTTTATTATACCATAAAAGGATGTCCAAGATTATAGGCTATATGCTCCCTTCTAGTTGAAACTAGCTCTAATCAAATCCTTATATACCTTTTTATTTATTTTTATTATATACCTTTTTATTTATCTTTATTTGTCCTTCGTGGATCTGTTCTCCAACCGTTATGTTCTATAGTTTTATTGCTTGCATGTTAACTAGCTGCTGAACTTCTGGTTTTCAATTGTAGATCTTGACATACCTTCTAATGTCGGCATCTTCATCGGCTGCCACTAGAGCTTATGATTGGGAATCCAATTGGGGAGAGGACAAGTTCCCCTACATGGCAAATGCATCCGTGGCTTTGTCCTTCGTTGCTTTTGTGGCCTTTGCCTTGGCCTCTCTTGTCTCAGGTTCTATCATTGTAAGGTTCAGATAATTATACAAATGTGTGAGGTGTGCAAACTCTTATTTGAGATGCTGGATTAAGTTTTATCCTTTATTGGAAATTGCCCCATATTTTCAGAAAGCAGACTCACTTCGTACAGAAAGGGAAGTTCACCTTTTGTTTGTCTATTTTATTTGTATAGATGCAGGTGGATTTACAGCTTCCGGAACTGGCATGTATATGAACTTTTGCATTTAATAAGATGATATTTAGCTTTTTTTTAATTATTATTTTAGATGGGTTAGGACCTGGGTGATTGGTGGCGTTTCTCACACAATAATATAGTGATTAATTACACCCCATTTTGGGTGTATGTTGGTAGTAGAAGGATTTGGATTACCTGCAGTTGGAGAGAGAAAAGGAGAAGAATCTCTGTCCTTGATTTTTATTTTTTATTTTTTTACAAAATTAATAAATTATAAGAAAAAAACTTAACCATTGGATCATGACTGCGAGGATGACCATATGAAACTTCACTGCAGTGAATCCAGAGTAGAAAGTGGGGAGATATAAGAGATTTTTTATTTATTTATTTCAGTAAACTTTTTTTTTATTTACCATACTATTCCTTCCCCAAATTATATACACAAATGTCCCTTTTTACTGTTTATGTTGGGAAGTCGAGCTTGAAAGACTCTACTTCTCTCCTAGTTTTTTTTAATTTAAATTTTTAATATATAATATGAATTATATAAATGAATTAATTTTAAATAATTAACTTTTTGAATATTAATTACTAAATATTAATTATGATTTAAAATATTTAATTATAATAGGTAAAATTTGAATAAATTCATAAATTAAATAAATAAATCAAGACTCAAGTAGAACTATAAAAAAATAGATAATTACAATTTTAATCAAATTATATGTTGTACTTGTATGTTTTGAATTTTTGTTATGATTTAATTAAAACTTTTGATTTAATTTTGACTTTATAGAAAAGTGTTTATTTTAGTTTAGGCACTTTTTTGAACTGTGTTGATTTATTCAACTTGTGAAATTTGTTCTATTATCATTTACATGAAAATTATGATGTTCAATATTGTTTGTATCTAAAACAGTTATAATTATGGTTAAAATTGTGTGAAAAGTTATATTAAATTTTTTGTTGTTCAAGGAACTTACTTATTATGAATTTTTCATTATTATTATGGTCATTTCAGGTATAAACAATAGTTTAATTCCACATTTTACGTTAACAAATATAATGAGACAAGTTTTATATTTTGAATAAGTAAAAAAAATAGTTTAAAATCGTATTTAAAAATAAAAAAAAAAACACTTTTTTACAAAGTCAAAATTAGTTCAAATTTGAGATATAAAATACCAAAATAAAATTATTAAAATATGAAGAGTAAAATACAAACTATTAAAATATTTAGGATGAAATGAACCAAGTTTGAGTTGTGTTTTTATTTTCTTCATAGGTTTTGTTCTTCTCAACAATTCTACGTATTCTTATGATTTTATTTTATTCTAATTTCACCAACTATTCATAAATATTCTTGGTTGTTCTTGATAGATTACTCTCTAAGATTCTTTTATTAATTGAATGATTCATGTTAATCTTGCTATAGTTGTTGTTAGTTGTTAACTCAACTTGTTTTGTTCATAATTGAGTTTCTAAGCTCAGATTTGTTGTTGATTCTACTTTTGCAAATAGAAATTCTTGTTTAGAAGGTTAGTCACTTAAAGAACATGCTCTTTGAGTGTTCATCCTTGTTCTTAAGCTTTTTTGTTCAAAAGTTGCATTTGATGCAAAATAAGTTGTTTATAATGAGTTGGGATGTTTGTGTAAATACAAAAATTTTAAGGACCTAATAGCAGGTTTTGTAGGGCTTTAGTGTAAAAACAAGAAAATATAGAAGTCAAAATCTAAATGTGGAAAGTTTTGGGGTCAAAGTATAAAAAAATTATTTTTATTTAAAAATCAAGATAAAACTATGTGTGCTCCAATGCATCAAACTCCATATTCAAATTCAAATTGGTTAGTTCACAATAATCATTTTAGTGCTTTCTCGTAACATTTGTTCTTCACAAAAAATTTCAAAAATTTCAAACTTGTCTAGTGCTTGTGTTTGTCTTGTAACCTTTTTCTAGAGTCTTCTTTGTGTATCATTTGCACTCATACTAACTTTTATTACTTATATATAAATTCCTAAAGTTTTATCTTAGAGTTTTCTTCCTTGGCTTTCTTAAGATTTACTTGAGATTTATTTCTCATTCACTTAGATTTCGTTTTCTTGATTTAGAATTGGTAGTTTTTCTATAAGTACTAAAGAGAGGATTGAGAGGGAAAAGATAAGAGAAAACATTAAAGAAAAAGTCTTAAAGTATGAAACATGAGGGACTTGAGTGCATATACTTAAAGAGAGATGAAACTTTACCTTGTTCTTTACTTGCTACTCTTATTGTTTTATCTTGGTTGATATAAGTATGGCTAACAGTGATGATACTTCTACTCTTTCCCCTAGATCCACCATGATGATGCTAGAGATAAAAAAGTTGAGTGAACAATGATGAGGATGGGAAGGGAGAATGAAGAGAAGCTAGAAAGGATTAGGAAGGAAAATGAAGATAGAATGAAGGTGATAAGGAGAAGTAATCAAGAAGTGAGTGGTTGTTTAGAAGTCTTAGAAATGATAAACCTTCTAACCATGAAAGTGAGGGAAATTATGAAGAAGAAGGATATAGATATGAGATTTATAGGCCTAGGAGGAATGTGGTTTGGAAAGTGAATCACTCAAAGACACATGTTCTTGAGCATTCATCCTTGTTCTTAAGCTTTTTGTTCAAAAGTTGCATTTGATCCAAAATAATTTGTTTGAAATAAGTTTGAGTGTTTGTATAAATACCAAAAGCCAAAAGTTTAAGGACTTTATAATAAGTTTCAAATGGTTTTAGTGTAGAAAAATAAAATATATGGCCAAAATCTAAATATGGAATGTTTAAGACCAATAGTGATGGTACTCATACTTTTCCCTTAGAACTGCCATGATGATGCTAGAGATGAAAAAGTTGAGTGAACAAATAATAGGATGGGAAGAGAGAATGAATAGAAGTTGGAAATGATTTAATATGATCCTAATTGTTGGAGAAAGATAAGTATGTGTCCAAAACCTCTTATGTTTTTTAAAATCTTGTAAAAAAATTTATAAGCTCTTTAGCTCTAATATAAAAGTGTAATTGCTTTTGTGTTAGCAAAGTTTTAGCTCTACTTTGAACTGTTGTATGCTCACTTAGTGAGTTATCTCCTTGATGGATTTCTCCTAAGCCTTAATCCTCACACTTAACACAATTGCAAAGTTGTGAAGATACAAGCAAGATTATTGTTTAAACAAAGTACATTCACAGAAAACTTAAGAATGAAAACAAAGAAAATGAATAAGATTAAAAAATGACTTGTCATTGATTTCATGGAAATCAAATAAGAGAAAATGAGATTTGCCACAAGCCTCATGGAGAATTGATGAGAATAAAGTATTCTAATCAAAGAATAAGTTAAGAGAACTCTCTTAAATGTTTGTTATGCAAGATTCACAAATGAACTCAAAGTTATTACAATCCAGTTAAGATTAGGTTTATATACTGATTTTAATTACAAATTAGGTGTGAAAATAAGCTAAATGAAAAGGACTTGGGCCTTGGAGCAAATGCGGTCCAGAAATGAAGCCTTAGGTACTTTGATCAGTAGTGCATCCAAAGGACGTCCGAAAGGCAGGTGTGTCCAAAGGACCCTAGTGTCGTCCAAAGATTTTCTGTCCAAAAGGTCAAAATGCTAGACACATCCAAAGTTCTAGGCTACCTCACAAATGATAATAAAAGACAGAAACTAAACATAAGATCCTACAAACTACTCAAGGTCATTGTACGTAACCACATAGTGTGAATATCATTAAGCCTTCTTTGGATGCTCCTTACCTTTTAAGGAGATCCATCTTTCCCTGAACTTCCTCTTCAATTTTAGCAATTTTAGAATATTGTTCACGTATCTTTTCTATATAAACACATGCTTTCTCATGCAACTTAGTCACAAACTGGTAAGGATCTGGATAGCCAACTAGAAGAGACTTCAGAGGTAAAGGACCACTAAGCATACGCTAGCCCAGTAACTAGGGGAAAACTAAGAAGGTTACAACAAGAAGTGCTACAGATAGTAGAGACTAATAGGAGCTTGGACAATTCAAGCCCAGGCCTAGGCTTGCTCCTATACACTATATGGGTTTGCAACTTTCAATCTCAAAATCATGAAGACATTGATAAGTCATATTTTATACACCTCACAAGGGCTTAAGGTGGATATTATTAAGACTATTTAGCAACTAAGAATCACATCTTAGATAGGATTCAGATTATTGGCCTAGAAATAGGTAAAATATAAATCTATGCTAAGTCAGGGATCTTAGCTAATAAAAAGATTGGATTCTTTTTGCAGGACAATTCCAGGAGTGTCTCGACCCAATAGAAGCACCACGGCCCAAGAGGAGATGTCCCGGCCAGGCAAGACCCTTCTCAGCCAAGTCCAGCTTCAAGGCCTAAGTCATTCCAGGCAGGTAATACATAATCATTAGGGAGATGATAGGAAAAATTAGGAATTGTAATTCTGTTAGGAGTTAATTAGGGAAAAATGGAGTGCAAGTGCATGGTTAACGTGTTGTTGAATTCAGAAAATCAAGCATATCCCCTACACCTCAGACTCACGCTCTCATTCCATTCCCTCGGTGGTGCATGGTGCTTTAGTACAACATCTCGTCGATCGAGGAGGTGCAGATCTAGAGTCTGGGAAGCCGGAGGTTATCAGAGGAGATCGCTTAGTATAGTTGATGCACTTTGGTGGACTGAATCCTCAATGCTCTAGCCATTCATGGTGAACCATTGTCGTTCTTCCATGGTGATCATTGTGGAAGGTGGAGTCCCCGAATTCATATAACATTGTAACAATACTCTGTTTCAGCAATAACAATTGGTTTGCTTTCCCTATCTCTATTTGTGAATCCTGTCATTAATTTGCTCTTTACTTATGTTGCGATTGTGCATTGGTGAGAGTGGATCACGTTAGGTTAGGTCGATCGAAACCAATCTAACAACTTAATTAGGTAATCAATAAGAGAACCTAAAATCAACCACATGCATACTCCTTGCCAACTAATGAGGTAGTGATTGTGTAAATCCTCGGTCGGCAATGGATGAACGGTCGGTGATTGTTGTAAGAACTCTAGGTTGGTTTGGAATCATAAGCTCAAGTAGAGAACCAAGAACCGATTGCTTGTTGAACCTCTGTATTGGTGCAATAACTATTGTAGCTTAGTCTGCATTTACTTTCTTTACTTAGTTTACTTTCTATCTTACTCTACATTTCCCATAAAACAAACCCCTTGTTTATGCTTTTGGTCCGAGTTTGACTCCAGTCCGAGTCAGCCCGACTCTAGTTCAACTCCAGTCCTAGTCTAGTGTCTTTGTCCGAGACCGGGTCTAAATCGTCTCTATCCGAGATAGAGTCGACATTCTACGTACCCTCAATATTTTGTATAAAACTCTTATTTTTGCATTAAGTCATAATAGAACACATTGTGTCCTTAAGAAGAATGACCTAGGGTTGCACTATGCTATAGTTAGCTCTAGTTTTATTTGATAAAGACATCACGACAAAAAACAACGTTATCAAATTGGCGTCGTTGTTGGAATACAAGTTCCTTTGTGTCTTTGTGTGCCAAATCTGAGTTTATGTCTAATCCTGAGTCTGTAGAATGCTAGATCTATTTGCTTTGATGTACTGAGTCTATTTTTCTTTTGCCTTTATCTGTTTAAATTGTTTGCATTTTCATCGGTCTATATCTATCTTCTTTTATCAAGTTTGAAATTTTACAACATGTTGAATCTATGTTAGAATTTTTGTTTGCATTTGTTTTGTGTTGCGTGAGTTGTTATTTTTGAATTGTGATTTGTGATTTTGTATTTTTGTCATTCTTCTGCATAATTTTTGTCTCTGCATCATTGACTTCATTTTCTTTTCTGCATAATTGATTTTGTTTTCTAATTTGCATAACTGATTCTAACTTTTTCTGCATAATTGACTTTAATTTTTCTGCATAGTTGATTTTGCAATTCTCTATATGATTGTTCTCACAATGCATGACTAGAAGCAGTTCTAACATCTTGTATGAGTTAGATCCTGAAATAGATAGAACTTTACGTAGGTTAAGAAAGGTTAGAAGTACTGTTGTACGTAATAGTGGTAGTTCTAATTCTGTTTCTAATTTTGATAATAGTGTTTCTACAACTAACGATTCTGATTTTTCTAAGTATAGTAGCTCTGACATTAACCCTAATTTTAACTTTTTTATAAGTAAGTTTCAAGAGCCGAAACCAATGGAGAACAATGACCAAGTGCTCAAGCTGTTGGCCACGTCGGATGTGTTGTACCAGCCTTGGTGAATCCAATATCCGCAACTGGAACCAGCTCAATGTTATGAATTAAAATCCAGTTTAATACATTTGTTGCCCAAATTTCATGGTCTTGCCGGTGAAGATCCCCACAAGCACTTAAAAGAATTTCACATGATTTGTTCCACGATGAGGCTATAGAGGATACCAAAAGACTACATTAAGATGAAAGCGTTTCCATTTTTCCTGGATAGAGCTGCTAAGGATTGGCTATATCTATAGATGGTTCTTTTCAACACTTGGGGTGATATGAAGCGCATGTTCCTAGAGAAGTTCTTCCCGACATCCAGAACCATGACCATCAGAAAAGAAATTTGTGGGATTAGGCAACATTCTGGAGAGACATTGCACGAATACTGAGAAAGATTTAACAAGTTATGTGCCACTTGTCCATATCATTAGATCAGCGAGTGATTCAATATTTTTACAAAGGTCTGACGATGATGGACCGAAGCATGATTGATGCTGCAAGTGGAGGAGCATTAATGGATAAGACGCTAGCAACAATAAGGAACCCGATCTCGAATATGGCAAGCAACACATAACAATTTGGGATCAGAGGAGCCACCCCATCCCTGATGGTGAATGAAGTCGGTGAAATTGACAACCTGAGATTGGAAAATGAATTAATTGAGTTGACATCACTGGTAAGGCAGCTTGCTATTGGGAAACATCAACCAAGTATAGTAGTAAGAGTTTGTGGCATTCATACTTCCATGGAGCACCCAACTAATGTGTGCCCTACATTGCAAGAAATCGAGTCAGACCATCCCGAGAGTGTTGGATCAATAGGTGGATATTAATACGAAAAGCACTCGTATCAAAGTCGGCCATATGATAGTCAACAATTTGGAAGACAACAATACCGGTCTAGTCCGAGTCAAGGGCAATATCCTGCTCAAAAATTTGGATCTGCCCAGAGCGTGCCTTAGAGTCAAAATAGCTATCAGCCGAATTCGAGATACCAAGCACCATCATTCCAACAACAGCAACAACAAAGAGTGCCATCATAGGGCAACTCACCATCTTTAGAGGACCTGATGAAGCAGTTAGCGACAAGAAACCTAGAGTTTTAGCATACAATGAACTCCAACAACATGCAATTTTAGCAAAATTTAAATGCCACAATCCAAGACCTCAAAATGCAGGTGGGTCAGCTAGCAAACACCGTGAGTCAACTACAATTGGCTGGGTCCGAAAACCTTCCCTTGTAGACAATTCTGAATCCAAGGGGAAATACGAGTGTCGTGTCATTGAGAAGTGGTAAAGAATTACCACAACAAGCCACACTACAGCAAAGGCCGAGACCAGTCGATGCAAAGTCTGTGTCGGATGTCGACTCGCCAGTGCCTTAGTAGGCTAGAATCGTCTCATTACCATTCCAAACTCGGACTCTCTCGGCAAGAAAAGTCGAAACTGATGAGGACTTGTTGAAGATGTTTCAGAAAGTAGAAATCAACATTCCACTCCTTGATGCCATAAAGCAGATTCTTAAGTATGCCAAAATCCTTAAGGAGTTGTGCATGCAGAAGAGGAAAAAGATGAAAGGAGGGGTGGAGTTTGGAGGAGTCGTGTCAGCATTAACCAAAAATGAAGTTGCTGCTTGATCACACAAAACCTTGCCAAAGAAGTACCGGGACCCCGAAATTTTCTCTATCCCATGCACCATTGGTGAATGTACTTTTACTAATGCCATGTTGGACTTAAGAGTCTCAATAAATTTCATGCCGACATCAATCTTCAAATCCTTGAATTTTGGTGATCTAGAGCCTATTGGGATATGACAATACAACTGGCAAATAGAAGTATTGTGCAACCCTTAGGTGTTCTCAAAGATGTACTGGTCCAAGTCAATGAGCTGATTTTCCCAGTTGACTTCTATGTGCTAGATATGGAGGATAAGACATCAGGGAAAGGATCTACCTTGATCTTGGGGCAACCTTTTTTGATGACTACTAAAACAAAGATTGATGTGCATGCCAGGATGCTCTCGATGGAATTCGGTGACAACTTGGTGCAATTCAACATATTTGAAGCAATGAAGCACCCCATCGAGGACCCTTCGCTCTTTGGTATTGACGTAATTGACAAGTTAGTTTCATAGTATATGCAACTAGAAACCAAACCAGTAGTCCTGAATTTTCAAATTTTGTTGAAGACATTTATGTAATTGGTTGCTTAGGGTTCGTAGCAGATGAGTCTGATTATGATGAATTATTGGAAGTACAAGATCTTTCCGACTCCAAGATGATATTGCTGACCTTGCTAACTTGGATCTTAATTCTGAACTTGTTGATTTAATTGACTGAGTGTGCAAGAATGATGAAGAACCGGAGTGCTCAAAACGTGCAAAAGTCCAAGTTGCCGAGACCGAAAAGTCGTTACAAGCACAAGTGACAACAATTATAACTGTCGAGTCTGATTCGGCCAACTAGGGTCGAGACTTGAAAGGGGCCAAAAGCAACTCGAACAATAAGACGGATACCCAGTCTGTCTTAAGCATATTGTCGAGAGCCAAATCCAACTCAGACAGTAGAAATTGGAAGTTGGTATCATCCGAATCCAACTCTAGGGTGGAACTAAAAGCCGAGTCCGACTCTAGCCTCCATCCGAGAGCCGAGTCCGATTTAGGCAATCTGAGCCGGAAGCAACAAAAGGCCGAGACCAACTTGACACATCAAGTGATGAATCCAAACCAAGTTGGCCAACTGAAGCCGAGAGCAACTAATGATGCCTCTCTACTAAATTCACCACGCATAGGGTTAAAGTCGTTGCTGGGTCATTTAAAGTACGCCTACCTAGACAATGACTAGCAATCCCCAATCATAATTACCAATAAACTCCACAGGGAGCAAGAGGAGAAATTGATGCAAGTCTCAAGGCAGCACAAGAAGGCAATAGGGTGGCGATTGTCGGACCTTCCAAGAATAAATCCCTCCATTTGTATGCATAACATCTTAATGGAGGAAGAAGCCCGTCCAATAAGGTAACGACAAAGGAGGATGAATTCGACCATCTTGGACGTGGTTAAGAAGTAAGTAACGAAACTACTTGCTACCGGGATCATCTATCCCATCTCAGATAGCCAATGGGTTAGTTCGGTGCAAGTAGTCCCGAAGATGTCCGGGATGACTGTAATGAAAAATTAGCATGATGAGCTAGTACCAATGTAGATTTAGAATAGCTGGTGAGTCTGCATTGACTATAGAAAACTCAACCAGCTAACTCGCAAGGATCATTTCACTTTGCCTTTTATTGATAAAGTCCTGGAGAAATTAACAGGAAAGTCCCATTACTGTTTCTTGGATGGATTCTCCGGATACATGCAAATTCATATTGCACCTGAAGATCAACACAAGACTACTTTCACTTGCCTATTTGGCACCTTTGCATACACACACATGCTATTTGGCCTGTGCAATGCTTCAAGTACATTCCAGCGCTACATGACCAGTATCTTCTCGGGCTTACTACAGGATTGCATTGAAGTCTTTATGGATGACTTCACGGTGTACACCACATCATTTGATGCATGTATGGAAAATCTATCCTGGGTGCTAATTAGATGCATCAATACTAATCTTGTGCTCAATTTTGAAAAATGCCATTTCATGGTGACTGAGGGAATTGTCTTAGGACATCTCGTACCTAGCAAAGGCATCGAGGTTGAAAAATCCAAGATTGACATTATTACTTCTCTCCCTAACCCCACTTCTATGTGGGAGGTTTGCTCATTCCTTGGACATGCAGGGTTTTATAGAAGATTTATTAAGAATTTTAGCAAGATTGCCCTACCCTTGTCCAAGCTGCTACAAAAGGATATGGACTTCAATTTTGACCAGCCCTGTATTGAAGCTTTCTAGGAGCTAAAGACCTGACTTACGTTCACACCGATTCTCCAAGCACTTAATTGGGAGTATCCGTTCAAGTTAATGTGTGACGCATCCAACTCGACACTCGAAGTCGTCTTAGGCCAATGAGTCGGAGTCGGCAAACAGTTACATGTGATCGCATATACGTCTCGAGCTATGGATTTGACCCAATTGTACTATACAACCATAGAGGAGTTGCTGGAAATTGTCTTTGCCTTGGACAAATTTCGTTCATATCTATTGGGCTCCAAAATTATAATCTTCTCTAACCATGCGGCATTGCGGTTCTTGTCAAAGAAGCTAGATGCAACGTCTAGGTTGATTCGGTGGATGCTTCTCCTCCAAGAATTCGACATCGAGATCAGAGATAAGAAGGGTGCTGAGAACTCCGTAGCAAACCACTTGAGCAGAATCGAGAGGGAGAACGACCTGATGCCGATTCGAGATGTTTTCCCTGACAAGCAACTACTGCAAATGAACAAGATTACACCATGGTTTGCAGATATATGTAACTTCATTGTCACATCTAAGTTTCCACCAGAAGCATCCAGGCTATACAAAGAGAAAATTGAAAATGATGCTAAATACCACATGTGGGATGATCCATACCTTTGGAGACTCTATAGTGATCAAGTAATTCGCAGGTGCATTATTGATCCCGAGATCCAATCGGTCCTCCACTTTTGCCATTCTGCATTCGGAGGCGGCCACTACGGATCAACTAGAACAGCATGGAAAGTGCTTGATTGCGAGTTTTATTAGCCCACCATTTTCAGAGACACCCATCAATTCGTCTCCACCTACGAATAATGTCAGAAAGCAGGAATGACCATTAACAGAAGGCATGAAATGCCCTAGCAACCAATTGTGGTTTGTGAAGTCTTTGACATATGGGGTATTGATTTTATAGGGCCATTCCCCATCTCCAATGGATACTCATACATTCTGATTATCACTACAAAAAAATTAATTTTTAGTGGGGGTTTATTTGTGGCAGTTAATATAAACCGCCACAAAATGATATAATTTCTGACGGTTTAGTTAACCTCCACAAAAAACACAAAGATAAAAAAAAAAACTTTCGTACTTATTTAAATAAACGTTTTATTGTTGTTTTACTGTTCTTCGTGTTCTCTCTCACTTTTCTCTGGGTTGTTCATATTGAGTACTCTCAGCTACTCCTTGCATTCTCTGCATTTATCCTCCGATCACACACTCCTTCTCTCTTCATTTGGTAATTTCTCTCTCTCTCTAGTCTCCACCTGCGATTACTGTTTCGTTTTGTTCCTGGCTCTGTAGCTTGTTCAGTCTCGTTTAGGGTTCAGTCTCGTAGATTGTATCTCTCAATCACTGAATGCTTCCTTAATCCGTAAGATTATTCGATTTGTCATTCCTCTAATTCAATTTGTTTTCATTCTCCACTTGTAATTATCGCATGGAACCTCGATCTAGTTTCTCTAACGAGTTGATGTTATTTATAATTTGAAATGTGTTAATGTCGTTACTAATACTTGCTGCTTAATCTAAAGTTAAATTGCTTTATTGATGGATTATCATCTTGGAGTAGAACCATCTTAGACAGTGCATCAAAATCTTCAAAAAATATATATCTATAAATCCAGGGGAGATGCTTGTTGGACTGGCTAAAGCTGTATTGTGATTTTGGTTCTGTTTTGATCTCTTTAGTATGCAGTGTTTATTTCAATCAAGAGGTTTGGTCACTTTCGGTCATCAGATTAAATCCCTGAATGATATAGAATTGCAATTTGAGTGAGTAAATGAATGAAAACCAGGGGGTTGAGCAGGGATTTTGAGTGTTTTCAGTTTGTGTCATTCATTTTACTGAATGAACTCCAAATACAGTTCTGATATTTATACATTTAGTTATGATTCAGAACATAGGGTTGTTGTCATGTCTGGTTAACAAACTTAGCTGTTAATCTGAGTTATTTTTAACAGGTACAGAATAACTACTAATGTTAATTTTACTTTTGCTACATTCTGTTATTGAATTAGATTACCATCGTTTCTTAGGTTGCTTTTGATGCCACAGGAGATATACTCAGTGAACTTACCTGGAAATCCCAAACTGGGTGAAGGGAAGCCGGAGAATCAAAATCATGCAATTACATTTACCCGTGGGAATGCACTCCAAACTATTGACATGAATCAGATCATAGCAGTGTTAATAGCTGTATGTATTTGACTAATTTTATTCTAGTAGATTGTGATGATTGATAAGGACCAATGTTGTGTTCTCCCCTTGTTGCCCCGTCTTATTTTATAAGCCATTCTGTCTTATGTGGTGTATTATTTGTTATCTTCACGGGTTTGGTACTTTGATTAAAGTGGAATGCTCCCATTATAAGGGTTTTTCTCCAAGACTGGCTCTGGGATGGGTTTCTGTTTCTGGCTTCTTTCTGGTGCTCTCTGCATAAGTGTTTCAAGGGAGTATCTATTTCTGAAATGTAGATTGACTCAGCTAACTTGCTGGATTCTTGACTTTCATATTCTCTTTTGGAGGATAACTTATCATCCATGTGTTTTAGTTTTTACCTTCCTCTTTAATAAAGTTTCTTTTTAAATATAAAGCATGCTTTTCAGTCTATCTTCAATCATGCACTCATTCAGCAGACTTTTTATGTTGCATCTTCCTTTCTGCATGAGTGGTCACATTTGATGTTTGTATTTCTTTTAAGGTTCCATGGAGTAGGCTTGGCCAAGATCCAGTCTTAGTATATTTGGATCGCATTTTCTTACTAGCTGAACCTGCAACTCAAGTTGAAGGATGTAGTGAGGATGCTGTCCAAGAAGCTAAGAAGAGCCGAATACTGGTAAGAACTCAGAAGTTAGAATTAGATAAAGTGTAGTTCAATTTGGCTTGAAGATGATTTATTTGATAACATAATTTTCCTCCCTTTTGGCAACAGGAGATGGAATTGAAACTGTGGGAGAAGTCACAACAGTTAAAGTCAGAAATGGTATGAGCTTGTCTTATATTATTTTTTTGTTAAATGAATAGTGGATTTTCACTTTGGTTTGTGTCCAGCACCATCCATCCACCCAAGGTTCTGGAAAACTACTCAGTTTCTGTACATGTCTGAAATGTAACTCCGTAATGTTTAATGTCAGAGTACCGAATAGAATAACTCATGAACAGAGAGCATTTTGCTCCCTCCAGATTTCCTAGAATGTAACCATGAGCGAGAAAGGGAGAGAAAATGAAAGAAAATGTTGAAGAGAAAGTAGGAGAGAATTTTTAGAAAACTCAATGTTATTGTGAACATGTGAAAAGCTTAAATTGGACATTTGATCGGTATATTTATATTCAGTAGTCAGTTCGGTAACTTACTAGCTCTAGCTGTCTAATACGGGGTACAACTGTCCTAACTACCTAGCTGACTCAACTTAACTGTCATGATGACAGGTCAGCAGCTAATACAGTTGATATGGCTGCAGCTGAGTTCACACATCACAAACAACACTCAACACTTGCACAGTACATACTGTACACACAGACACACACAATATAATACACATCCCAATAAGCTAAGTGTAGATCTTGACCATTTGTATTAATTAATCAGGAAGGTCATGAGGAAGCTCAAGAGAAAAAAATAAAAACCTTCTTTAGTACTGCAGTACAGAACTGGGTTGCTGACTTTTATATGAACGTTGATGACAGCATTGATATTGATCTGGGTAAAGATTGCTTATACATACTCTATTTTTTGGAGATTTTGTTGAAAAACTATTTTTTCCCCCAACATGAAATTGAGACATTCTTTACTCTGTTCACTGGCTTAGCAGAGGGTTTAATTGAACTTCTTGAACGTCGCCGTGGTCAGGATGGGGCATATATTGGATGCATGAAGTCAGGAGAAGTGATATCAGAAGAGTAATTTCTTTATCTGAGTTTATTGTGATTGTATATCTGTATATGATAATTGAATTTGTGGATATATTGGTCAGTTTTATGTGGTATAAATGGTTCTGATTATGCTTAAAGCTGTCTAACATTGTCCATGTTTCTGGATGGAACTTGTGTTAAAACTTATTCATATTATGTTGAATATTATGTTTTTATCTGAAGTTACCATAAATACAGGTGCTGTAGATTTTATTAATTTTCACTCCTTCTTTAGGCTTGCCCCATTTTTGCTACACAAATTTGTATTTCCTGAAAGTTAGAGCTTACCATCAGATGTCGATGCCTTTTTGCATTTATTTTAATTTGTAATAACTTAGTTTACTTCAAATTTTTATCTGCCTACTTACAATTATATATATTTATTGCTTGTTATTTTCTTGTTCATCAAGTTCAATGTTATATTTTTCAATAAATTTTCACAAGTTGAATCTTGTGGTTGCAATAGATGCAATGTGGGTGTGCTTAAGAGAGAATTGCGTGATTAATTCATTTCAAATACATTTATTAGCGGTTTAAAACCGCCAGTAAATGTCAAATGAAAGAAGAATGAAATCAATGTTTTAGCGGTTATAAACCCCCGATAAATATTTTTTATTTTCTAGCGACAAAACCAGCGGTTAGATAAAAACAGCCAAAAACCGTTTCTGGCGCATGCAGAACCAGCGGTATTCTTAACTCCCAGAAATACCATTTGTAGCGATTTTTAACCGCTAGAAATTGTAATTTTAACCTCCACAAATAACATGTTTTTTTGTAGTGTATCGTCGACTATGTATCACGATAGGTAGAAGTTGCAACCACCAAAACCAATGACGCCAAAGTTGTTGTGAATTTCCTAAAATCCAATATCTTCTATAGGTTTGGTGTGCCGAAAGCTCTTATAAGTGACCAAGGGAGTCACTTCTACAATAGAGCTATGTCCTCCTTACTCGACAAGTATGGGGTGGTGCATTGAGTTGCCACAGCATACCATCCCTAGACCAATGGCCAAGCTGAAGTATTCAACAGGGAAATCAAGAAAATCTTGCAAAAGATGGCTAATCCCAATTGGAAGGATTGAAGCCGACTCCTTGAGGATGCTCTATAGGCGCATAGACTGCATTACCGGACTCCGCTAGGGATGTCTCCCTACTAGATTGTCTTCGATAAAGCCTGGCACCTGTCGGTTGAAATAGAACATCAAGCTTACTGGGCAATCAAGCAATGCAATATGGTCTATGACCAAGCTGGCAAAGAAAGGAAACTCCAGTAGCAAGAACTAGAGGAGCTCCACTTGGAAGCATACAAGAACTCCCAGATCTACAAGCAAAAGATCAAGCAATTCCATGATAGACAGATCCTGAGAAAGGAGTTCCGAGTCAACCAAAAAGTGCTCTTATTTAATTCGTACTTAAAGCTCATTGCTGGTAAGCTCCGTTCTAGATAGGATGGACCATTTGTTATCACTAATGTTTTCCCTCATGGTATAGTTGAATTAAAAGATGAAGCTACAAACAACACCTTCCAGGTCAACGAGTATCAACTAAAATTTTCCATGAAGAGCCGACACCAATGGTGGGCGAGGTGGAGAGCATCTCGCTGATGGAACTGGCCATATTGGATGACATACCTTGAGCGAAGCTTCATAAGCCCCCCTTATGTCCATGACATGCATTGAGGACAATGCATCATTTAAGTGTAGGGGGGAGGGTGTAGTTTATATTTCAACTTTGTGTGTGTGCATTGCATGTAGTTAATTTTGTTTTCTGTGTTATTTTGATTTTCGTTCTTGTTTGTTTTTGCTTCTGATTTTGTTACCAAAAAGGCCATGTTTTGTACCATGTATTCAGTTGCCATTTGGGCACTCTTTAGAGTTGGAAGTACTATATTTTCCCTGCTTTTTCATAGTACTTTAAGTGCCTTTCATATAGGATAGCATAGCCTTGGGCCAAAATCCTTTCCGAATTGTTTTCCCTTGCTATTTTTGTTTTTCTGGAAATTCGTCATTATTCTGTTGCTAGCGTAGGCCTATTTTCGTTGCTATTTTCATCGTTAGCCTGATAAGGGAGAAGGCTTATGCTTTGGACCTTTTTGGCTTGGGCTTTTGGTCTTACCTCTTAATTAGGATTAGATAAGGTTAATAAGGACTTAATCAAGGGATATAAGGCCCTCTTATAATTAGGATAATCACTTTTTGAATGAATTCGAATGTGTATTGCACCTTTGTGAGAGCTTCCTCTCTACTCTTGTCTTGAACAAGGAACCCATTCTTATCAAGCTTCCATAATGCTTGTGGAGAATCTCACTTCTCTTATCTAATTCTCCATGAATTAGTGGTGAGCTTTATCCTCTTCCTTCTCCATATTTTCGTTTTTTTCTTCTTCATTTTCGATTTCCAATTTTTTCATGGCTAATTGGGTTCCTACTTGAAGCTAGGTTTTGATTATGCATCCAAGGGTGCATCAAAAGGTCCCTAGTGTAATAGGATGGCACAAACCTTTCCCTTATTAGCCTCTTCAATTCGGCCCATGACTCACATGATTCCCACCTCATCGTCCTTATGTCTCCTAGCACTTGATTTCACAATACAAAGGCATAGTCACTAAATTCAAGGTTGATTAGCCTTACCTTTATCTTCTCATGGTAATCAAAGCACTAAAAAATTTGGTCCACCTTCAACTCCTAATTCAAGTATGAATCTGGTTTGCAATCTCCTAGAAAGGATGGTATCTTGCAATTCATGTTATCAAGCTCTTCCCTCCTAGGCTCCAATCAAACCCTTTTATGTCTTTCATGTCTTTCATGTCTTTCACTTTTTTGAGACATAGAAGACAAATTATGTACACTCATGTGTCCTTCATCATGGCTTCCTTCACTCTCATGTAAGAAAGCTTCCTTTTTCCATTCTCTCTCTCTACTAAGGGCTTCAACCTTAGCATTATCACTTTAAGTGTCCTTCTTCACTGAATCCAGCCACTCTCCAACCTTTCTTCCAACCTCATAATGTTCTTCAACATTTGCTTAGATTTTGGGGAATAGTTCTCTCACTCCTCACTAGTTTCCCCTATGTCTTCTCCCTTAATTAGTCACTTGAAAGTTCAATTTAACCACTAAGGACCTGCACAAAACCGAGAGCTAGCTAAGGCAACTAAGTGTATGACACTCACTACTCATGTTTCATACTTTGTAGCTCTTTCCCTAATAATCTCTCTTGCCTTTTTCTAGTCAATTCTTCTCTATGGCTTGAGAAACAATCCTACTCCACTTATCAATATTCAAGCTACAAGTGAAAGATAAGAAAAACTCTAATCCTCCTTAGGAATTCCAAGAAAAGAAAACTCAAAGACAATACTAGGAAGTCAAGAAAGACAAGAAACAAAAGCTCAAGAAGGATGTTAATACTATAAAAACAATGGTTATTCGTAGCGACATTTATTGTTGTTGAATCTCAAGTAGAATTGAATAAGAAAAATAAAAGGACTCAATTAAGATGAAAAGAACTAAAAAAATGTAGGGGAAAAGAAGTCTACACATGCTATCCAAAGAGTTGTACAATGCAAACAAACTTATTCACACAACTAGTCATACTAGAATACTAGAAACTAGGTGTGTCACTTGTTTTTAAAATGGACTTTCCACTAACTTTTTTCTTTGTTTTCTTTTACTTTTCTTTCTTGTCTTGTGGTTATAAATTGAAAGTAAAAGAAATAATGTATTGATTGAATTAAAAAATATAATTTCTAATCTCTCTTTTTATATTGCAAAGGTTGTATAAAGATAATATGAATAGTAGACAAATAAAGATAATCATTGTAGATAAACTACGATATTCACGATCTCCTAATGAGATATTTAGATATTTGTAACCTCTTAATCTAATGATATATTTAGATATTTGTAACCTCTTAATGAGTTACCTATCATATCTTATCAGTTATTTATAATATCATATATTTATCATATCCTATAGTTCATCTCTTCCTTACTAAAGGCTTGAATATCCTGGTCAAGTTGCGAGATAGAAGGATATTCAACTACGTTCTCTTTATCGGAGGTTGTTTGATGCACCCACATCTAAATTGGGTCTTTATTTCCACCCATTTGTTCAAGAACTTTCTCCTTTCCATAGAGCTTGTAGTAGGTATCCTTGGTATGTCCTGGTCATTTACAATATGTGCAGTATTCTCCACGACTACTGTTTGTGCTGGGTTTTCCTTTAAAGGTTGATCCTTTTATGGAACTTATTGATCCTTTTGTGAAACATTTTCCTATCACCATGGTAGATCCTATGTTGGAGCTTCCTTTATCAAGCATGATTGATCATCGAATCTCTTCACTCTGCACAATAAAAAATACCTTAGATAGAGAGGGAAGCTTCTCCTTGCCTAGAATTTGAACCCGAATAGGATTGTATTTAGAATTCAAGCCATGGAGGAACTTAAAGATTCTCCCCTTTTCAACTAGCCTAGTGTATGCAATAGAATCAATTTTGCACATCTTCAATCCTTGGTACTGGTCCAACTCAATCCATAACTCATTTAGAGTCTCATAGTACTCTATTACTAGGAAGGTTCCTTGTCTAAAGTTGAATATCTTACTTTCAATATCATAGCAAGCAATAGAGTCCTTTTTCGTTGAATATGTCTGAATGAGATTCTCTCATATCTCACAAATAGAGGAATAGAATAATAATTTTGACTTATTTCTAGAGTCATAGAGTTCCACAGCTAAGTCATAATGAGAGAATCCTCACCATCCCACACTTCAAACTCATAAGGTTGAATACACTTCGAACTTACCATCCTTCACTCTACACAATAAAAAATACCTTAGATAGAGAGGGAAGCTTCTCCTTGCCTAGAATTTGAACCTGAATAGGATTGTATTTAGAATTCAAGCCATAGAGGAACTTAAAGATTCTCCCCCTTTCAACTAGCCTAGTGTATGCAATAGAATCAACTTTGCACATCTTCAATCCTTGATACTGGTCCAACTCAATCCATAACCCATTTAGAGTCTCATAGTACTCTGTTACTAGGAAGGTTCCTTGTTTAAAGTTGAATATCTTACTTTCAATATCATAGCAAGTAGTAGAGTCCTTTTTCATTGAATATGTCTGAATGAGATTCTCTCATATCTAACAAATGGAGGAATAGAATAATAATTTTGGCTTATTTCTAGAGTCATAGAGTTCCACAGCTAAGTCATAATGAGAGAATCCTCACCATCCCACACTTCAAACTTTGGATCATCTCTAGGTGGATCATTTTCTTTAATATGACTCAACTTCTTGTACCCTTTGAGAGTAGCACGAATATACTATGCCCATTATAGATAATTGTGATCGTCAAGTCAAGAAAGACCCACCAAATTTAGAAGTTCATAAGGTTCTACGATAATGGCTTTATCTTCTACCATTATCACTGATAGTTGGGAATGACATAGAAGACTTTGACTAGTCTCCAATCGACATATGAGTCTCGTCAGAGGGTAGCAGTTCACTAAAGTGAGGTAGTAGAAACAAAGCTCTCAAGATCTAGAGCTCTGATACCAAATTGAAAGTAAAAGAAATTGTGTATTGATTGAATTGAATAATACAATTTTTAATCTCCCTTTTTATAGGGTAAAGGCTATTTAAAGATAATATGAATAACAAAAAAGTAAAGATAACTATTATAGATAAACTACAATATTCACGATCTCCTAATGAGATATTTAGATGTTTGTAACCTCTTAATCTAATAAGATATTTAGATATTTGTAACATCTTAATGAGTTACCTATCATATTTTATTAGATATTTATAATATCTCCAACACTATACTTTGTTTTTACTGCATTTTTTTTTGTCATTAATCACTCTTTCTTTTCACTTTTGTCAATTTTAAACAACACTTTTACTCCACAATTTTTTTTCAAGACTACACCACAATTTCCTACTAGTCAACCAAGGAGACATGTGTAATTAATCTCAACATTTAATCAAACATTTAATACACATTCAAGAAGGTCAAGCTGCTATGCCTTTCTTGAAACAACAAGTTCCATAATCAATTATCACCTTATTATGCTAGGCGAAATCATATAGGTACCATACACATCAAATTTTGCTACTATAAAACATCATAATTCTTCTAACCTAAAGTTCATGTGAATCAAACAAAAAACTTCTCAAGAACACATGTTTGAAAACATGATTCACCACTAGCATCTTGAAAACTTGATGAGAATAGAATTCTTGCTCAAGGTCAAGAGAAGAGAGAAAGTCTTTCAAAAGTGCAATGCACAATTTTCATTCAATCAAAAAGTGATTAAGCTAATTACAATAATGCCTTATATATGGACTAATCATGATTAGGTAGCTTAATCTAATCCTAAGATTAACCTAAAGGATCAAAATACAAGGCTCGAAACCAAGGTAAAAACACAACACTCAAAGGCCCTCACAACTAGTGACCGAAAATGGTTTCACTAAGGCCAAAATTCTCTCCTTGGGCTTCCAAGCCCATGTGCAAGTCCACTAAGGTTTATTACAATCAATTACCACTTTAAAATAATGGTTTTAAAGGTTTAAAACAAGTTCATAGAGGACCATGGTTACACTAATAAAATATATACAAGGATAGGCCACTATTGGGCCCTCCTTGGGCCTTAAGGAGGCTCATCTCTTGGTGTATTTCTTCTTGGAGTTTTCTTAGTCTTCCTCTAGTTATTGGATCTTTTAGGATACTGAAATCCATGCTCTTGAAGTCTCCATGGTGATTATGACCTTGCCCCTTCATATTCACATCAACAACATAGCTTTGTCCTTTTGTGAATGTGGCATTAACTGAAATCTTTCTTAGATATCCTTAGTTAGATAAAAAAGGTTTTGCATGGAAGTAAGTGTAGTTAATTTTTGAATGTACTACATAAAAATTAAAGGTTAAAAAGTTACTTCTTGAAATAGAGAGGTCCATTGGATGCTTCTTTATTGGACACTTGTTTATTGGATGCTTTGTTGGTTAATGATACATTGATATTCTTTGTGTTGGACTCTTTGCCTTAAAGACAACTTAAGCATGGAATTTCTAAAAAACATAGACTTCCAAATGTCAATAATAAAGGTGAGTATTTGTAATCATCAAAATTTGAAAGATTGGACGTTGTTTACAAGAGTATTCCAACAAAAGAAAATTAATGAAAACTAGATCTTGGTCACTTACATGTGTTATGCATTTAGTAGTTTTTTTTTCATATTTTATATGTTGTCATGTTTTTATTTTTTATTTTACATTTTAATTTTATTATTGGTTGGTGTAAATATTAGGTTTTAATTTGTGCCAACCTAATATCTTTCTTTAACGGATGTTAACACTCTTAGTGATTAGATTAAAAAAATTAATTATAAGGATTGTTTAAAAAAGATAAATTATAAGAACATAAATAAAAATGAGATAAAACTATAACAATCTATGTATTAATTTAACTTATCTAAATTATTCCCTAACCGATAAAGGGGCTATTGCTGATGTTATTGGGAGTCATCTCAAGCTTTCTTTTAGATCAGAAAAGGGGGATTGGATCTTGTTGGGCCTAGGATGAGCCAGTTTCAAAACAATCCCAAATTGGTAGTTCATGATGTTATGAGGTGCTGACTTACTAAAATGTATCTGACTTGAAGTTTGGGTTAAACAAGTCCAGAATAGTGGTCTCCAAAATTAGTATATGATAATGTCATGAGACGTTGACTTGTTGAAGCGTATCCAACTTAGGGTACTAGAACAAAAGTCAAGTGATTAAAATAAAAGAAAAAATAATGATAATGACATTTAATTATTAAATATAATTACTTAAATTAAACATAAATAATAGTTTATATAAAAGGAGATTTTAAGCAAAATTTCATCTTTATTATTCAAATTCAATTGAGATTTAATTAGAATTAAAATTAAATTTGAAATATGTGGATACAAATATCATATTTAAATTTAAAATATGAATAATTACATTTAAATTTGAAGAATAATAATGAAAATATAAAATTAATATAAAATACTATAAATAATTACGTGAAAATGAACTAATGAAACTTTATTAAAAAAAATGCACATAAAACATTTTCAATAAAATGAGTCTAAATTATATATTTTATATTATAGACAGACTATAGGTAAAAAAAAAAAGATAAAGGTAAATATTACATTGATAAAAACAAAAGATAAAAAAAAAATAAAGATAAAAGGTAAAAATGACATAGATAATGAAAAGGTAAAGATAACGTTATTGTCTGTTAATAATATGAATATCAAGAAATGATGTTGTTTTTAATACTATATCATTTTAACAATTTGTAAAATAAATATTTAATAAAGATAAAGTCCTTGTCGGTTAATAAAATGAATATCAAGAAATATAGTGTTCTATCAAATAAAGGAAAAAAATAAAGTCATAAGATATCTCCAAGAACCCATTTGTGGTTCTTAAGCTCACTTCTTTGTATATAATAATAAAAAAATAATCGTGACAGGTTGGGTGATGATCAGCCTGGGATTCAGTTAATTAAAAAAATCACTTGCTTGTATAAAAGCTAATAAAGAATTATTATTTATAGGCAACTAATAAATAATCGTGATTAACCCACGTTAAAGTCAACTGATTGCCATAAAATTCATTATATATGGTCATTCAATCCTAATTTATTTATTGTATAAGATAAATTTATTAATTTTATAATATTTATTTATATAAATAAAATAAATATACTAAAAGAATAATTCTATTTTAATAATTTGTCAAACTCAATAATTGCATGGCCCGGGTAGCTCAACAATGTCGATATTTTTATTCCCATAACCACTTTACTCTCTCATTCATTCACTCTGCATCTGACTCCTAATTTCCTCCTTTCACTCTTGGACGCCGATTCATTTCACAAGAAGCATGGCTGCAATATCGATACCTTCTCACATGAAAGCTTGGACGTATTCGGAGTATGGGAAATCCAGCGAAGTTCTCAAGTTAAACCAGAGTGTGCCTTTGCCGGAGGTGAAGGAAGACCAGGTCCTCATCAAGGTCGCTGCCGCTTCCCTTAACCCCATTGATTATAAGAGAATGGAAGGCGTTTTCAAGAACACTGACTCCCCTTTACCCGTAAGTAACATAATTTCATTTACTTTTTTACTTTTTATAACATTAAAATTCACATTTCAATATTTCTTCTATGATTAGTTGTCCTTAACTGGTATTTTATAAGATAATGTAAGAAATAGGTTTCGTGAAACTATTTTTTTTTTTTAAATATTTGTCTCACTTAAAACCTTATTTTTCTCCTTATCATTTGGGTCAACTTCTGCAAACTCTGATATTCTAAAATTGGTTTTGAATGAAAATAGGTTTCCAGCGAATTGATTTATGTTTGAGATTATGTTTGGAGTCTCCTCTTTCTTAAGTCCTAACAGATTATTTATTTTAAAATTAACTTTGTAGTCAAATTGAAGACATTTTATCATAAATTTAATTTTGGGGCAAAAATCTCATTTGACACAAGACTGGAATTACAACCATATATACATCTTAAAAAATAGGCAAACTCACGTTTACTCTTCCAAAATCCCGTTTGAACACTCACAAATCACAACCAAATATGGGCTTCTCGGCTTGAGTTTTGTAACACGCATTACTTATTTGGTTGGTTGTCACTTGTCATGCTTGTTCAGATTATAAACAGAGATTTTAGAGGGAATTAGAAAAATAAAATAAAATCTCATCTTTCATAAAAAAAAGGGATTTTTTTATGGCTTATTATGTTTTAAATTTGTTCTTTTTATTCATATTTATTGATTATATAATTTTGTGTGTGGGGTGGGTCTGAAGACTGCTCCGGGGTATGACGTTGCTGGTGTGGTAGTTAAAGTGGGAAGTGAAGTGAAGAAATTTAAGGTTGGGGATGAAGTTTACGGTGATATCAATTTGGAAGCTTTGGAATATCCAAAGGTGATTGGTTCTTTGGCTGAGTACACTGCTTCAGAAGAGAGACTATTGGCTCACAAGCCACAGAATCTGACCTTTGCAGAGGCTGCTAGCCTTCCTTTAACAATTGAGACTGCTTATGAAGGCCTTGAACGAACTGGGTTTTCTGCTGGGAAATCTATCCTTGTGCTGGGAGGTGCTGGTGGAGTTGGAACCCATGTTATTCAGGTATGAGTATTACCTGCTCCAATGTTATTAATTTCATAAATCAATATGCTCCTTTAGATCTATTAAGATGCGCTTGTAGTGATAGTTGAGCTTTGAATTCGATCTACATTCACGGCACCTCATGAGTGCTTATCTTTTCACATATTGGTGAAGCTTCCACTCTTGCGGAGGGTAGAGATGTACGCAGACTTACCCCACAAGTGAAGAGGATGTTTCAATGATTTGAATCCCCATTCCCCTAGCAATCTCACCCTCATATAATTTGAATATTTTTTTGTGATTTACATTTCCTGTTTTCATGTAACAGTATGAACACCTCTCTTTATGGATTCAATAACTTGAAATCTCTACATATTGAATACAGAAAACAGTCACTTTCTTCATGTTCTCTCAAAACTACATCAATATTCATGCTAAGTGATTATAATTAATAATCCCTTGTTGACATAGCTTGCCAAGCATGTTTATGGAGCATCCAAGGTAGCAGCTACAGCTAGCACTAGGAAACTGGAATTATTGAGGAATTTGGGAGCTGACTGGCCTATTGATTACACAAAAGAGAATTTTGAAGACCTGCCTGAAAAGTTTGATGTGGTGTATGACACAGTAGGTCAGAATTCGAACACATTCTTCTGCTGTAAGAAATTTATGAGGTTGGTCAAGTATCTTTTAGAACACTAACACTTGTTTTCCTAAAACAAAAAACAGGGCAAACTGAACAGGCATTCAAGGCTTTGAAAGAAGGAGGCAAAGTTGTGACAATAGTACCACCTGGATTTCCTCCAGCTATCCTTTTCGTGCTCTCTACTGATGGGGCTATCTTGGAGAAACTAAACCCCTATTTGGAGAGTGGTAAGTTGAAGGCAGTACTTGACCCCAAGAGCCCATTTCCATTTTCTCAGACTGTTGAAGCATTTTCCCATCTGGAAACACACAGAGCAACTGGAAAAGTAGTCGTCTATCCCATTCCATGAACATAATAAGTTTTCTAGCTCCATAATAATCTCTTCTGCTTTCTGTGATTTAAGGTTTGTGTTACAAGAGGAGGCACATTAGTAAATGTTCTCCATAGCCTGAAGCTACCTAATTTCTTTGCAAGAGTATGTGTATTGGAATAAGTATCTCTCTTACAAGCGTCTATAATTGTGGCTTGAATGTAGTGTGGTTTGTAACTTATTGCTTTTTGGGTGCATACTGTGGTTTATAGTTTTGGCTAATGAAATAATCACTTGGTTTTAAATTTTTGGTCGTTTGGTCTGAGTTTGTTTTATACTATTAGAATAAGCCCGTGTGATGTATGGGTCAATGGGTCAATGTTATCATTTTTCTATAGATTGATATTAAGTAAATATTTCTAATTATTTTAAGAAAATAAAAATATTTCATAGTTTTTTATATAAGATTAAGATTTAAACATTTGATAAAAAAATAAAAATTTGAAAGTTTTAGTAAAAAAAACACAACATGATTGTACAAGTATTTAATTTTAAAAATAAAGAGATTTAATTAATTTAAAATTTATAAGATAAAAATTACATTTAATTTAAACTAAAGAAACTAAAAATGTAATTAATTAATAATTTCAACCATAATAATAGGCAAATGTTTTTATTTCTTTTTAGAATTACTTATTTCTTGTTTTGGGTAAGATGTGTCACTCTTCAAAACCATTATATTATAAGAAAATGAAATGTGAAAATAAGGAGTAATTATCTTGTTGTAAATAAATTCCTCCTTTTATATATATAAAACATCAGATTTAATTTTTCAAAATAATAAAGATTAAAAAATGTGTGAAAGATTTATTATAAAAACTGCTAACCAGTACTTTAAAATTATTAGTCAAGGAATCAAAGATAAAAAAAGAAATATAGTACGAAGGCAAAGTCCTCTTAACTTATCAAATTCTAAAAATATAATTCCTTTTATGCATTAAAAAAATATTTTGGATTACGCATTCTGCACATAACTCTCAGCATCTTAATTATGAAATTCATTTTTTGGACATTTAATTATAAAAAAAACTCACTATATTAGACAAACATAACTGCCGCAATAGTAAATTTTAGTCCTATGCACATTTGATCAAACAGAGAGCAATCTGATATACATCTTTTCATTTATTTATTAATTTTTACTTATCACAATCATTTCATTAATTTATTAGTTTTTTTATCATAATATTTCTTACTTAATCACAGTAGTTTTCATTAATTTATTATTTTTCATTTATTAATCACAATAATAATTATTATTTTTATTTTTATTTAATCACAATTATTATTATTCAGCTTCCCATCATATATAAGTTATATTTCACTCTAATGTTTAGACATTAATTATGATATTATTTGTTTTGTTTTCCCAAGGCACAAATTAGAAAACAGTGATTTAAGATTATTAAAAGGATTCAGAGAAGATGAAAATGGAATACTTCATGTATCATGTTCGTGGATGAAGCCTTAAGATAACACTTTTCTTCCTTTATTAAAAAAAAGTCAATGAATAATGATACTTCATATAAACAGAAATAAGCAATCAGTGGTAAAGACCAAATTCCTTTTTTTTTTTTATTAATGGATAACTATAAACCAATATAGTTTTGTAACTCAAATTGGCCATATTTAAGGGTCAAGAAGAGGGTCAAGAAGTATCACTTGTCCTACTACTATCTAGGTTGACATCGTATTTTTTTGTATTTTCATAGTATTTCAAGTACCTTTTAAGTAGGATAGCTTATTCTCAAATCAAAGCTCATTTTGATTCTCATTTTCTTTTCTAGATGTTCCGATGCTAATTTGGTAGCTAGCCTCCATGGCTAATTAAGTGGTTAGGTCGTGAGGCTTGTTTGGCTTGTGTTTTAGGCCTTCTAGCTTGGACTTTCTTAGATTAGCTTAATTAGGATTAGGAGACCTTAATTAGGAATTATTCAAGGGTATATAAGCCCTCTTTGTAATTAGCTTGATCACTTTTGAATGAAATTGAGTTGTACTTTACACTCTTTTGAGAGCTTCCTCTCTACTCTTGTCTCTAGCAAGAAACTACCATTTTTATCAAACTTCCATGATGCTTGTAGCAAATCTCACTTCTCTTATCTAATTCTCTAAGAATTAGTGGCAAGCCTCATCTTCTTCCTTGTCCTGTTTCATGTTTTCCTCTTCCTTCTTTCCGTTACCAAATTTCGTTGCTAATATAGGTTTACTTGAAGTTAGGTCTTGATGGTGGATCCATGGGTCTACCAATTGGTAATCAAATCTTTCAATATTCACCTAGTGGCTGAATTCAAGTAAGAATTGAAGCATTTCAATGGATTCCAACTGGTTTTGGGTGAACCACTAAAAAGTAAGTAAATCTTCAATTTCTAGGTCTAAACTTTGTTGTTTTGCTTTCTTCTTGTTAGGCTTTGTTCACCTAACATTTCTCTTCATGTCTACGGTTCAAATTTCCATTATTCCTTGTCTAGCTTGTTTTTTCAATTTTTAGGGTTCTTATAAAAAGAATTTGGGGATTTTTTATTCGCAAGTCATATGATGCATTCTAATTGAATTTTGTGCATTGTTTGAGTGCATGTGCTTTTCGCCCTTGCTTTGAACCTTGGATTTGGTTTGGTTTGTGTAATTTTATAAGGAGTAACATGTTGTTCTGTACTTGCGTGAAGTGCACCTTGTGTAATGATTTATGTCGAGAAATTGTGCATAAAATTGTGCTAGAAGTTGTATTGAAATTGACAAAAAAATTGTGGGCCAAAAGTTTGTGTGGATAAAGCTCAAGAGAAAAAGAAAAACAGTATTCAAGTGGCTGAAATATTGTAGTAAAAATAGAGCATAACTACACATAAAAAAACAAAAACAAAAAGATCAAAAGAAAGAGTTATTTGAAGGTCCAAAGGCAACACAAGTTACACTCAAATTCTAGGAAACTAGTATACTAGTTTTGTGCATTAATTGTGGTTCATTGTTAAACGCCATGAACGTTCATATTTTCAATTAAGCCCCCTGCATTTTAATGTTTGTTTAGTATTCCTTGGGTCTTCTTATATGTTTATATGAATTTCATTTGAGTTTAGCTTTCCTTGCTTAGCTTTTCTTGCTCGTCAATTTCTTTGGCTTCTACAGTTTTGTCCTTGAGTTTTCTTTCCTTTGAATTCTTAAGAGCTTATTGTGATTCGCTTGGCTTTCACTTGCAAATGGTTGTTCAATTAAAGAAATTGGTTTCTTGTTCAAGCTTAGAGTGAGAGTTGAGTGGTAAAAGGCTAGAAAGCACCTTAGTGAAAAACTACTAAAGTGAGACATGAATGAGAGTGGAAACACTTAAAGAGTGGGTGAGCCTTTTTTGTAGGACATAATTTTACACAATCGCGGCCTTGAGTTAGCAGGGATTATGCACATGGTTGATTTTAGGCTTTTTATCGATTACCTAACTAGTTATTAGATTGGTTCCAATCAGCCCCTAACCTAACGTGATCTACTCTTACACATGCATGATCATGACACAAGCAAGAGTAGAGAAACATAACAGGAATCACATATAGAATGATAGAGAAATGCAAAACATTTCATTGTAGAGACAATTGTATTGATACATGGAGATGTGGAAGCATGGACAAAGGCAGGGTGATCTTGCTGAAATTCTTGATGAAATGCCTATAAAAACCTACATGTCCAAGAAATGAGCGAATACCCTACATAGAGGCGGGGTTAGACAGAGAAGTAATAATGTCGACTTTAGCTTTGTCCACTTCAATCCCTCGATTGGATACGAGATGTCCTAATAAGATTCCATCGATTACTATGAAATGAAACTTTTCAAAATTAAGCATGAGGTTCGTTTCAATGCATCTAATTGACACGTAGGACAAGTTTTCCAAACATGCTTCATATGACTCGGCATATACAGTGAAGTCATCCATGAAGACTTCCATGCAATCCTCCCACAAATCTGAGAAGATGTTGATCATACATATCTGGAATGTACTCGGAGCATTGCACAAGCCAAACAACATCTTTGTATAAGTGAATGTACTGAATGGGCAAGTGAAGTTAGTCTTATGTTGATCCACCGATGCAATGTGAATTTGCATGAACCCGAAAAAATCCATCCAAAAACAATAATGGAACTTTTTGGCTAATCTTTCCAAAACTTGGTCAATGAAAGGTAAAGGAAAATGATCTTTGCTAGTCGCCTGATTCAACTTTTGGTAGTCGATATAGACTCGCCAGCTATTCTGAATCCTAGTCGGCACCAACTCGTCATGCTGATTCTTCATCGTTGTCATCCCAGACTTCTTTGGAACCACCTGTACCGGACTGACCCATTGGCTGTCCAAGATAGGATAGATGATCTGGGCTACAACTAGTTTCATCACTTCTTTCTTGATGACATCCAGGATGGTCAAAATCAGTTGTCTCTGCTACTGCCTTATCAGTCAGGCTTCTTTCTCCAATAGGATTTTATGCATACAGATGGAGGGGTTGATTCCCGGAAGGTCGAATAACGTCCACCCAATTTCCTTTTTATGCTTCCTAAGACGTTCAACAACTTCTCCTCTTGCTCCCGGTGGAGGTTGTTAGCTATTATAACTGGGAAGTGCTGGTGGTCATCCAGGTAGGCATACTTCAAATGATCTGGCAATGGCTTTAGTTCTATGGGTGGTGAATGTGGTGGAGAAATTTTAATTGCTGATCTCAGAGTTGGTTGGCCGACTCTGTCCGAATGCAAAACCGATTGTCCAAAGTTAGACTTGGCATCTATTTCCTTGCAACTTTGGTTTCCGGAATCAGATTCGGCTTTCATCTGATTGCTTGAATCAGACTCGACTTCCTCCTGATTGTTGAAGTCGAAATCGGCTCCCTCTTGATTTCTAGAGTCAAACTCAACTCCCTTCTGATATCTAGAGTCAGATTCGGATCCTACTACTATTGCCACCTGTGCTATTACTAGTATTTTGGTGTCAACAACTTGAATACTTTTGGAACCTAATCAGCAAGGTTGGCAATACTATCCACGGAGTCAGAAAGATCTTGCATGTTAGGCATATTAATGGAGTCGAATACATCCTTCACAGAATTGAAACAATCGGTTACATAAGCTAATTCAACAAAATTAGAGAGTTCAACACTGCCAGTACCTAGTTACATGTATTCATCAACAAGCTTGTCAATAATGTCGATACTAAAGAGAGAATGGTCTTCGGTGGGATACTTCATCACTTCAAAGATATTGAACTGCACCTGGTTGTCACCGAATTCCATTAAAAGGGTCCTGACATGCACATCGATCTTCGTTCGTGTAGTCATAAAAAACTGGCATTCCAGAATCAAGGTGGATCCTTTCCCAGATGTTTCGTCCTCCATATCCAGCACATAGAAGTCGGTTGGAAAAATCAATTCATTGACTTGGACTAATACATCCTCGAGAATACCTAAGGGCTGCATAACACTTCTATTGGCTAATGATCACCAAAATTCAAAGACTTGTATATGGATGGCGGCATGACATTGATTGATGCACATAGGTCTAGCACGACATCGGCAAAAGTACAATCGCCAATGGTGCATGGAACAAAGAAAATTTTTGGGTCTTGACATTTCTTTGGCAAGGCTTGTTGCGATTTGGCAGTGACTTCTTCATTCTTGATTAGTGCCGACACAACTCCTCCCATTTCGACTCCTCCTTTCAGCTTTTTCCTTTTGTGCATGCATAACTCCTTGAGGAATGTAGCATACTTCAGAATCTATTTGATAGCATCTAGGAGCGGAATGTTGATCTCTACCCTCCAGAACATCTTCAGCAAGTCCTCATCGGTTTTGGATTTCCTTGCCGAGATTGTTTGGGTGGAAAAGGGCAATGGGATGACTCTAGCCTATTGTTGCACTTGGGAGTCAACTTTCGGTTCAGACTCAGCATTGACTAGTCTGAGCTTTGGTTGTGGCATGGGCTATTGTGGTAATTCTCTACCACTTCACAGTGATACGACACTCACTCCCTTTTAAATTAGGAATCGTTTGAGAGGGAAGATTTCCGGAACCAATCAATTGTAGCTGACTCATCGAGGTGGCTAGTTGTCCTATTTTCATTTTCAGATCTTGAATCGTGGCATTTAAATTTGGTTGAAATTGCATGTTACTCGCATTCAATTGTTTCATCCACTCTTCCAATGAAGGTGAATTATCCTATGGCGGAACCTATTGTTGTTGCTGTTGTTGGAACGGTGATGCTTGGTATTTCAGAACCGGTAGCTGATAGCTATTTTGGTTTGGAACCGGCATGCTTTGTGAGGATCCAAATCTCGGGGCCGTATACTACCCTTGACTCAGACTTGGTTGATATTGCTGCCTCCAGAATTATTGATCATCATACTGCTGACTCGGAGACGGCTGCTAGCCGTATTAATATCCACCTATTGATCGAACGATCTCAGCATTGTCTGACCCAGTTTCCTGTAACGTGGGGCACATATTGGTTGGATGCTCCCTAGAGGTACATATGCCACAAAATTTTACCTGTGCACTCAGCTGATGCTGTCCGACAACGAGCTGCCTCATTAGTAATGTTAACTCAGTCAACTAATTTTCTAACCTTAGGTTATCAATTGTATGATAAGTTAGATTTTATACACCTCACAGGGACTTAAGATGGGCACTTTTAAGATTATTTGGTACTTAAGAGTCGCATCTTAGCTAATATTCAGATTATGGACCTAAAATTAGGGAAAATATAAATTTGTGCTTATTTGGGAATTTTAGCTAATAAAAGTTCGGATTCATTTTGCAGGCCAAGCAAAGGACATCTCAACCCATCAAGTAGAGTCTTAGCCTAGGAGAAGTCGTCCTGGCCAGACCAACTCCCTCTCGGA
This sequence comes from Mucuna pruriens, assembly GCA_025330945.1. Classification (NCBI taxonomy): domain Eukaryota; kingdom Viridiplantae; phylum Streptophyta; class Magnoliopsida; order Fabales; family Fabaceae; genus Mucuna; species Mucuna pruriens. The sequence continues at coordinate 1,839,258 of JAENHJ010000139.1, forward strand.
CCAGCCGACTTTGCAGTCCAGCAGTCTAAAGGAGCAAAGCGGCCCAAGTGTAGTGGCCCAATCAGGGTGACCCAACCTAGGCACGCTCATCACAGCCTTATCCAGCTCAGTTACCACGTCACTCTTGGAAGAACCTTGCAGCACAAGGAAGGTCATTAGAGGGGTTGAATAGGAAATCCATAATTTGTAATTTTGTTAAGGAAGTTATTTAGGGTTAGTGTGCATCGCAAGGAATCCACTCTTGTATATATAGGATCCTTGTGCAAGTCTTAGGGCCTTGGAATTCAGACCTAATTCCATATTCACTACACTCCATTTTCTCGCTCTCACGTTTAACCTACATGATGGTGCATGGTGCTTAGCAGCGTCTCCCTTGATCGAGGTGGTGCAAGTCAAGGACTAGGAAGCCGAATGTTGTCAGAGGGACCAATCGGCATAGCCAATGCACTCTGATGGACCCGATCCTCAGCATCTCGACTATCGACGGTGAACCATCGCGGCTCTTCCATGGCGATCGTTGTGGAAGACAGAAATATTGAATTCACGCCCTGTAATCACACTCTGTGTTTGATAATACAAGTGGTTTCCATTGCTTATCTCTTGATTATGAATCCTACATTTTAATCTGCTTGCTATGTCGCGATTGCACATTGTTGAGTAGACCAACATTAGACTAGGCCGATCGAAACTGGTTTAACAACATCAGTAGGTGATTGATTAGAGAACCTAAAATCAACTCCGAGCTTAATCCCTGTTAACTGATGAGGTAGCGATTGTGTAAATCCTTGGTATGGCAATGGATGAATGTTTAGTGATTGTCATAAAAATCTCAGGTTGATTAGGAGACGTAATCTTGGGTAAAAGAGGTGGAACCAACTTGTTTATTGGGACTCAACATGAATATAGTAGTAGCAGTAGCAGTAGTCTAGTTTAGTTTCAATTTACTTTCGTACTTAGTTTAATTCCAGCTTTATTTTCTCTGCAATACAAACTTCCCCCTATTTTCTTGCATTTCAGTCGAAGATCGAGTCTAGTCCGACTTCGTCGCATCCGTCTAAGACTGAGTCTAGTCCGACTCTATTGTGTCTGAGTCTGCACTTAGCCGAGACCGTGTCGGATCCATCTCTATCAAGACTGGATTGGATCTGTCTTTACCGAGGGCAAGTCGGCATTCTACACTTAGCATTTCCTACATTCCACTGTTTCCACACTAAGTCATAATCGAGTACACTGTGTCCTTGAGAGAATTCGACCTAAGGTTGACTATACTATAGTTAGCTTTAGTTTATTTGATGCGTGCAAGACGACTAAACCACGATCATCATCGTATTGACTTCGTTCACTACTTTGGACATGACGACTCCTCTGGTCCCAAACTGTTGAGTGTTGCTTGCCATGTTTGAGATCAGGTGTTTCATTACTCCTGGAGTCTTGTCCATTAGCAATCCACCACTTGCAGCATCAATCATGTTTCGGTCCATCATCATTAGGCCTTCGTAGAAGTATTGAATTAACAACTGCTTGCTGATTTGATGGTGTGGACATGTGGCACATAATTTGTTGAATCTTTCCCAATATTTGTGCAAGGTTTCTCCAAAATGTTGCCTGATACCAAAAATCTCCTTCCGGATGGTCGTGGTTTTGGAAGCCGGGAAGAACTTCTCCAAAAACATTCGCTTCATGTCCCCCTAGGTGTTGAATAGAACTAGCTGTAAGTATAGCCAATCCTTGGTGGCTCCATCTAGGGAAAATGGAAACTCTTTCATTTTGATGTAGTCCTCCAATATCCCATGTGGCCATCGTTGAACATACCACGTGAAATTCCTTTAGGTGTTTGTGCGTATCTTCACCTACAAGACCGTGAAATTTTGGCAACGAGGGAATCAGTCCGGATTTAAGTTCGTAAGATTGAGTTTTCTCCAACTACGGAAACTGAATACACCATGGTTGGTACATCACATCCGGTATGGCCAACTCTTTAAGGGTTCTATCATTATTCTCCATTTTCTCTAGACCGTGAGGGGTATTATCAACAATGTTAGAATTAGAATTAGTATTAGCACTACTAAATTCAAAAAAATCTAAATTGTTAGTTGGGTTAGATGTAAACGTATTACTAACAGAATCAGAAACGGAAATAAAACTACTACTATCACCTACTTCAAGTACTCTAACTTTCCTTAACCTATGTAATGTCCTATTTATTTCAAGGTCAAATGCATGCAATTTGTCAGAGCTACTCCTAGTCATGCACTACGTAACAGAAAAAAATCATGTAGAAAAATAACGCAATGATTAAGATATAGTAGAAAAAAATTATCTAGAAAAAAAATAAAGTCAAGATACAGTAAACAAATTGATTTTACTTTTTTTTAAAGACACTCACGCAACTGCACATAGATTCGGTTGTACACATAGACTTGGCACATACTGGTTTAGCACATATAGACTCAACACATGCACAAACTTGGCACATACAAACTTGGCATAAACAAATTCCAGCACATACAGATTCGGCGTATACATAGACTCTTCACAAATACAAATAAAGACTAGATACACTAAAAAAACACAGACTCGGCACACTAAAGACTCAGACTCGGTATACCATAGACACGACATTCTACAGACTCAGATTCGGCACACAACTTAAACTCGACACACTAAGACACAACAAAATGTGTGTCCTCGACAACAGCGCAAATTTTGATAAGGTTTTAAGTCGTGAATGCAATATCAAAAATAAAACTAGATTTTACTATGATTTTGTAACGTAGGGTCAACCTAGGTCGAATCTCTCAAGGACATGTGTATTTGTGATGCCTAGTGTGGGAATCAGAAGACTATTCAGAAAACGAAAATGCAAAATGCAGACTTGGACAATAACGAAAAAAGTAAAGACAGGGGGTTTTGGTTTGAATCGGATCTACAAAGTAAACGTAGAACAGAAAGTAAACTACCTAACAAAATTAAGAACAAACAAACAACGGATATTTAGCATATCAATCCAAAGTTTAGCAAGCAATTGGTTCTGGTTCTTAGTAATGGATGCGAGTCCAAACCAACCTAAGTCTTAAGATAATCGCCTAACATTCGTCCATTGTCGACTAAGGGCTTACACAATCGTGGCCTTGAGTTAGTAGGGATTACGCACTTGGTTGATTTTAGGCTTTCTATCGATTACCTAACTAGTTGTTAGATTGGTTCCAATCGGTCCCTAACTTAATGTAATCTACTATTACACATGCATGATCATGACATAAGCAAGAGCAGAGAAACATAACAGGAATCACATATAGAATGATAGAGAAACGCAAAGCAATTCATTGTAGAGACAATTGTATTGATACATGGAGTTGTGGAAGCATGGACTTAGCCTTCCATAACGATCGCCATGGAAGAACTATAGTGGTTCACCGAAGATGGCTAGATATAGAGGGGTTAGTCCACCAGAGTGTGCCAACTAAACTGGTCAATCTCCTCTAGCAACGAGCCGCTACCCAGACTCTAAACCTGCACCCACTCGATCGACTGGACACCATACTAAAGCACCATGAATTACTGATCAATGGAAGCGAAAGTGTATGTGCAAATAACAAAACAATGGAGGTGGTGGTAGTGTTTGTGTATGTGTGTCCAATGAATGAGCTATGCATTTCCTTATATACACGTTTGTCTTAACTAACTAACCGTAAACTAACTAACTAACAGAAATAACTAACTAACTAACAACTAACTGAAGTAACAGACTGAATAACTAACTAATTGTTTCCAAAATGACCACGTGCTCAAATTTTTTAGAGTAGAGTCAATCTTGATGTTGGGATGAATCCGGATAAACACGAAGAACTCAACAGTCGAAGATAGAGTCGGCATGCAGAGACGGAGTCGGCATGTGAAGATGATGTCAACTACTAGAGACAAAGTCGACTACTAGAGTCGGAGTTGGCACGTAGACTGGGCTCAACTACTGGAGACAGAGTTGGCTTGGAGAGGAACTCCTCTGTCTAGGATGACTTCAGCTTGCTAGGACGCCTTTGGTCTCGGCTGGGATGGTCCAAGACTCCTATTTTGACCCATGAATTAGCTCATATTTGTATTTTCTCTGTTTTTAGCCCAATAATTTGAATCTCAACTAATATATGAGTCTTAGCTACAAAATAGAGTCAATTATAGCCATATTAAGACCTTGTTAGGTGTTTAAAATATGAATTATTAGAGAGACAAGCCAAGAATGGGGACACCTTTCCCCAAAGTCTAGGTATATTATGGAGGCTATGAAGGAGTTTAAGGATCTAGTTGGAAAAGGTCTAGATCAAGTAGGGAAGGGCTTGGATACAGTTCAAAAGGACACTAAAAGTGTCAATGCAAAGTAAAATATCTAAGTAAGGGCAAAGAAGAGGGCAATTATAGTGAAGTGAGTAGGAGTTCATGATCCTCCTTTGGAGAGAGGCAAGGATGAAGAAATAGGAGGGAGGAAAGGAGAGAAAGGCATGGTTGGAAAGGAGAGGAACCAAAAGGGGATGAACTAGACATGAGTAAGTACAAAATCGTTTCATTTTTGGGAAATTGCAAACTAGAGGTATATGTTGATTGGGAGCCAAAGTTGAGCAAATAATGGATTGTTTTAACCTCCATGGATGAAGGTTTGTGAGACTTGTAACCCTAGATTTTTGTGACTATGCCTTGGTATGGTGGACTCAAACGTTTGAGGATATAAAGAGGGGCATTAAAGACCTTTGTGAGGATTGGGTAGCTTTGAAGAAGATGATGATAGATAGGTTTGTCCCACCCTATTACACTAGGAGCTTGCATAACAAACTTTAAAGGCTATACCAAGGGTTTAGGAATGTGGAAGAGTACAAGAAAAAGATGGAGATAGACTTGATGAGGGCCCAAATTAAGGAAAGTGAGGAGGCCATAATAGCTTGGTTTCTCCATGGTTTGAATAGGGAGATTCAAGATGTTGTGGATTTACAACACTATAGCACTCTAGATGAGTTGGTCCATCAAAACATTAAGGTAAAGATGAAAATTAGGAGGAGAAGTGTATCTAGGAAGGCCTACAAGGGGGTCTAGTTGTTGGAAGGGGAAGGAGAAAGAGAAAGAAATAGTGATAAGGGAGAAGAGTCCTAAGAAGGGGAGTAAGCCTTCTCAAGGCTGAAAGGAAATTACCACCACCCCCACACCTAATGCTCCTAGGACAAGTTCTATCAAGTGTTTCAAGTGCTTAGGCAAAGACCACATAGCCTCACAATGTCCCAATAGGACAACCATGATTTTGAGAGATAATGGGGAGGTAGAAAGTGAGAGTTCCCATAGGGAACAATCTTTCTCTACTGATGTCGAGACCTCTAATGATGAATCTAATTATGAGGAAGACTTGTTGATGGTTAGGAGGTTGATGAGTAGTCAAATTAGTGATGAGGCGAAGACACAAAGAGAAAATATTTTCCATTCTAGGTGTCTTATCTTGGGTAACTTGTGCTCTATGATCATAGATTGTGGGAGTTATGTGAATGTAGCTACACAAAGGCTTGTAAGGAAGCTAGATTTACCCACTTTTGCTCATCCATGGCCTTATAAGCTACAATGGCTGAGTGATAAAGGAGAGTTGCTTGTTGATAAGAAAGTAGAGGTGGCCACACATCTTTTTCTAGGGAGGTCATGGCAATTTTATAAGGAGGTGATTCATGATGGAGTCACCAATAAGTTTACTTTTATACATTTGGCGAAAAGAATTGTACTTAAACCTTTGTCTCTAAGAAAATGAAGACCAAAATAAAATGAAAGTTAAAAGGGAATTAGAGAGAAAAATCGAGAGCAATTTGAAAAAAGAATTGAAGAAGAGTGAAATTGAAACTAGAAAAGAGAAAGGAAAAGAGAAAGTGGGACAAAAAAGCAAGAGTTGAAGATAAAAAAGATTAAAAAAATGAGAAAAATGAGAAAGTGAAAAAGCCCACTAAAAGAGGAAAAAGCAAGAAAGAAGGAAAGAGTAAGGAGTCCCTGCTAGTAAGCCTTGGGGAGGCGAGAAAGGTCCTCTTGACTAAGAGGGAACCCTTGTATGCATCACCAACTGATATGCTTTTACATGCTTCTTCTTCTTTGGTTTCTTTGCATAAAGGTATGAAGGATTTGCTTGAGGAGTTCAAGGATGTCTTCCCCAAAGATATACCTCATGGGTTGCTGATGAGAGCGGTTTTAGTCGTCTAACGCATATCAAATAAACTGAAGCTAATTATAGCATAGTTAACACTAGGTCAAATTCTCTCAAGGACACAGTATGCTCGATTGTGAATTAGTGTGAAACAAAGTGATGCAGAATCTAAAGTGCAGAGTGTTGACTCGTCTCGGCCCCTGGCCGAGTTGCTTTCGGTAGAGACTGAGCCGATATGATCTCGGTAGAGACTTTATCAGACTCGGACTCGGCTGATTGCATACTTGACACAACAGAGTTGGACTGACTCTGTTCAGACCTAGAAAGCAGTAAACAAGGGGGTTTTGAATACGAGTAAAGTGAAACAAAAAGTAAACTACACTATGAATGCAGAGAAAATGCACTACTATCACGAATATTACTATTATTATTATTATTAGGATATAACTGTGTTCATGTTCAGTTCCATTAATCCAAGTCCAGTCCAATTTCTTCACTTCAGTTCTCAGTCCATATCATCCTTGGGAATTTGTATGATAATCGCCAAAGGTTCGTCCATTGCCATATCGAGGAATTACACGATCGCTACCTCATCAGTGGGCAGGGATTAAGTCCGGAGCTGATTTTAGGTTCTCAAATAACATTCATTAGTTGATTACCTACTGAATTAGTCAAACCAGTTCCGATCGGCTTAGTTTAACATGATTCACATTCCAAGTGCAATTGCGATTCAGATTGTGAATTAAAGAAGAGGAAAGAAACAGAGATCAGAAACGCAGAATAGAATTTGATTAATGGGAATAGATTATAAACACTGTATACAAACTCAGGTGGATCCATCTTCCACAACGATCGCCATGGTTGATGGTGGTGGCTCACCTCCAGTAGCCTGATCATTGAGGATCAGATCCACCAGAGTGTGTTGGAAATCCCAATCAGTCCCCTTTGATAGACTTCAGCTTCTCATTCTCAAACCTGCACCTCCTCGATCGAGAGAAGTACTAATGCAGCACCGTGCACCACCGTAGATGGAGTGGACGAGAGCGATTTAATGAAGATAGTGAATGTGCATAGAGTGTGAATTTCAGACACTTAGAATGTACACAGCTACTTCTATATATATAAGAGCTAAAGCGCATGAATTACGAGTCCTAACAGAATTACAAAAGTGGATTTCCTATTCTATCCTTGTGCGACTTGCACTATAAGTTTCTTCAAGGGTGACATGGTGGCTGAGTTGGAGCTGAGGTGGCCTCTGTGTTGGATTTCTGACGTGGATGACGCAATTAGACTGCTCCTTATTGGACTGCTCTTTAGTGGGCTACTGGAAATTAGGCCGAGACGACTCTCTTGGCCGAGTTGGAGTCGGTTCAGCCCTGCAAAATAAGGGAAGAAGACCTTTATTAGCTAAGATCTTCAATTTAACACAGATTTGTATTTCCTCTAATTTTAGGTCCTTAATATGAATCTCAGCTAGAAATTAATCCTTAAGCACAAAATAGTCTTGCAACACTCCTCTTAGGCCCATAAAAGATGTATAATTTGTGACTCATCAAACCCCCACACTTAACCTTTTGCACTCCTGGGCAAAATCAAATGAGAATCAACAGGGGAGATTTTTAAAGATAGGAAAGAACTTTTCAATTTGGCTTCCTTAAGTTCAACCGAGATAGAGTCGGCACTCCTTCACCCTGAGTTTACGATACTCAAACAATCTGAAAGCTACTTCTCCTGTGCTCCAGGTGAATTCATGACCTGCAAACAGCAAAAGGTAGCCTGGAGTGATAGAGCTCTCACTTAGGCACGTATTCTCTCAGTCTCTCAAGTGTTTGGGTTTGTATTTACACTCAACATTGCATGAAACTAGCATTCTTTTACTTTGACAAGGCTCTCTTCCTACACTTGCAAAAACACAAGCAATCATGATCACTAGGGCTTCTTTTTGGCTTGTAGCGAGGCTAGGGACACGGATAGGATAAAATATGGAAAGTGGTTTTAGAACCTGTGGGGAAGAGAGGAGCAATGGGGTGTAAGTTTCATCAGCATGAGGGGCAGCCCAAGATGCTGTGATTTCCTTCCTTTATTCCGCTCTTATCTGCTCACTTCTTTCCCTTTTTCTTATCTTTTCTTTTTCTTCTTCTCTGGAATTCATGCAACCTTGTTGTGATTCTTTGTTTTCAGCTTTGAATTCTTTATCTGCTTTTCTATTTTTCTCTTTTTCTTTCATTTGCTTGCTTCTTTTCTTTTCTTTTCGAGCCTTTAGAAGATGCTGAACAGATTCTATTTCTCGGAACTTCCCCCACACTTTGATGATGCCTCACTCCTAAAACAATTCCAAGGCTCCTCTGCTCCCTATGGGTGAGGTTAGATCATGGTTTTTCTAGCCTTGGCTTGTAATAAGCTATCAGAAAGAATGGTTAATCAGGCTCAAGGGGGTGAACATGGGATAAAATTTTATTTTCCAGGTGGGCTTTATTTGGCTTGGGGCTCATAAGAAACATGGCCTAGATTATGTCATTCCTGCATGTGGAAATAGTTGTATCCAGAGAGTTAAGGCAAAATGCAGAATACACAGTTAATCATGAATACAAAAATCACACAAGAAAAGAGAGAATGGAAAGAAGCAAGCCATCAATATGTACAAAGGCTCAAATTCTCACATGGTTTATTTTGCTCTATCACAGAAGGTTTTCCTTTCCAGTTTTCAGTCAATCATTGCCTATAAACACAAAAGTTTCATTCCCTTCAGGCAAGAGCCATCTCTTTTCAGAGTTGTAGAATTACTTCCTACTGTCTCATCAAACTTCCAGAAGTCAATTCAAATTTCTTTCCAAAACATTTTTTTCGACGATCCAATTCTGGAATTCTGTTAGGAGAAAACAAGAGACAATTGCCGAAGTCACTCCGAATCTGGCCGAGATGGCACCATAGCCGAGAAGGACTCAACTTGGACAATTTTCTTTGAAAATAGGGAATTAAAACAAGGACAGACACTAAGGAAACAACTAAGGAAACAAAACAAAAATTCAAACAAAACAATTAAAATTGAGCCAGAATGAATAGTATGAACAATGTCATAGCAACAAAATTCGGTCTGCACAGAATGAACAATATGAACAATGTCAGGGCAACAGAATTCGGTCTGCAGTTTTAGATGGTCGCAACGGTGCCCCCCCCCCACACACTTGTTTTGTGCATTGTCCTCAATGCTTGATATGATTGAGAGGGGCTGACAGAGTAGGCTTAGGTTATGCCATCTGGTGGAGTTGGTTCCATCAGTGAGATGATCTCCATGTCACTTGCAATTGGTGTTGGACTTTCATAGCATGGCTAGATTTGATGCCCATTGACCTGGAAGGTGCTGTTACTATGTTCATCTTTTAATTGCACTGTACCATAGGGGAATATGTTAGTGATAACAAAAGGTCCATCCCATCTAGAACGAAGCTTACCTGCTATGAGCTTTAGTCGTGAATTGAATAGCAACACTTTCTGGCCGACTCGGAAATCTTTCCTGAGGATCTGTTGGTCATGAAATTTCTTGACTTTCTGATTATAGATCTTGGAATTCTCATATGCTTCCAAGCAGAGTTCATCTAACTCTTGCAGTTGGAATTTCCTTTGCTCTCTAGCTTGGTCATAGGCCAGATTGCACTGTTTGACAACCCAGTAGGCTTTGTGCTCTAGTTCCACAGGAAGGTGGCAGGTTTTACCGAAGACAATCTGATAGGGAGACATCCCTAATGGTGTTCGGTATGTAGTTCTATGTGCCCAAAAAGCGTCCTCAAGGAGTCGGCTCCAGTCTTTCCTACTGGAGTTGGTCATCTTTTGCAGCGTTTTCTTAATTTCCCCGTTGAAAACTTTGGCTTGGCCATTTGTCTAGGGATGGTAGGCTGTGGCGACTCTGTGCGTCACCCCATACTTCTGAAGAAGGGAAGCCATGGCCTTATTGCAAAAGTGACTACCTTGGTCACTTATGAGTGCCTTTGGAACACCAAACCTGCAGAAAATATTGGACTTAAGAAAGTCCACCACTACTTTAGCGTCATTGGTCTTGGTGGCAATGGCTTCTACCCATCTTGAAACATAATCAACGGCTAGCAGTATGTATGCATAACCATTGGAGACTGGGAATGGCCCCATGAAATCAATACCCTAAACATCAAAGACTTCACAAAACAAGATGGGTTGCTGGGGCATTTCATGCCTTCTATTCATGGTCATTCCGTCTTTTTGGCATTTGTCGCAGGTGGAGACGAACTGATAAGCGTCTCTGGAAATAGTGGGCTAGTAGAGCCTAGAATCAAGACTTTCCTAGCAGTCCGAGTTGATCCATAGTGGCCTCCTTCAGGTGCTGAGTGGTAGAACTAGAGGACTGAATTGATCTCGGTTTCAAGAATGCACCTGCAAATAACTTTATCACTGCAGAATCTCCAAAGGTAGGGGTCATCCCATATGTAGTTTTTCCTTGCATAGATGGGATGCCTCTGGTGGGAACTGAGATGTTTCCATATAATTGCAGATGTCGACAAACCATGGCATAGACGTTTTGATGTGTAGCAACTGCTCATCTGGGAACTCGTCTCGGATAGGCATTGGTTCGCTTTCTCTTTCAATTCTGCTTAAGTGGTCAGCTATAGAATTCTCAGCATCTTTCTTGTCTCTGATTTCTATTTTGAATTCTTGAAGAAGAAGCATCTACCGAATCAGTCTCGACTTGGCATCAGGCTTCTTTAACAAGTACCTCAGGGTAGCGTGGTCAGAGAACATAGCAATTCTAGAGCCGAGAAGGTATGAACGAAATTTGTCTAAGGGAAATACGATTGCCAATAGCTCCTTCTCGGTTGTTGTGTAGTTTTGCTAGGCCGGGTCCATGGTACGAGATGCATAGGCAATTACATGCATGGGTTGGCCGACTCCAGCTCTTTGGCCGAGAACAGCTCCTAATGCCGAATTAGATGCATCACACATCAGCTCAAATGGTAGGTCCCAGTTTGGTGCTTGTAGAATAGGGGAAGATGTGAGTCGATTCTTCAACTCCTGAAATGCTTCAATATAGGGCTGGTCAAATTTGAATTCCACATCTTTCTATAGCAGCTTCGGCAGCAGCAAGGCAATTTTGCTAAAATTCTTGATGAATCTTCTGTAGAAGCCTACATGTCCCAGGAAAGAGCAAACTTCCCGCACAGAAGTGGGGTTTGGAAGGGAGGTGATGATATCTATCTTTGATTTGTCCACTTCAATGCCTCTACTAGATACTAAGTGACCCAACACTATTCCCTCAGTCACCATGAAATGACACTTTTCGAAATTCAGCACTAAATTTGTGTCAATACATCTCTTCAACACCTTGGACAGGTTCTCCAAGCATGTCTCAAATGAATCCGCATACATCGTGAAGTTGTCTATGAACACCTCCATGCACTCCTGTAGTAGGTCCGAGAAGATGCTTGTCATGCAGTGTTGGAACGTGCTCGGTGCGTTACACAAGCCAAATGGCATGCAAGTATACGCAAAGGTACCAAATGGGCAAGTGAAGGTAGTCTTGTGTTGATCTTCAGGTGCAATATGAATTTGCATGTACCTTGAGAAGCCATCCAAAGAGCAATAATTGGATTTCCCTCATAGATTTTCTAGGACTTGATCAATGAAAGGCAAGGGAAAGTGATCCCTACGAAGTTTCCTGGTTTAGTCTTCTATAATCAATGCAGACTTGCCAGCTGTTCTGAATCCTTGTTGGCACCAACTCGTCGTGTTGGTTCTTCATGACTGTCATCCTAGATTTCTTCAGTACAACTTGCACAAGGCTCACCCATTGGCTATCCGAGATGGGGTAGATGATCCCTACGGCAAGAAGCTTAGTGACCTCCTTTTGACTACATCCAGGATTGTTGGATTTAGTCTTTTTTTTTGTTGCCTTATGGGCTTGACTTCATCCTCCATCAAGATTCTGTGCATGCAGATGGAGGGGTTTATGCCAAGAAGGTCTGAAAGTTTCCACCCAATCGCCTTCTTATGTTGCCTCAATACTTCCAACAACTTGTCTTCTTACTCTTGGTAGAGATTGTTGGCAATGATAACTGGGAGTTGTTGTTCACTATCCAAATAGACATATTTCAAATGATTCGGGTTGTCTTTAGTTCCAAGGGTGGTGGTGGAGATGAAGAATTTCCAATTAATGACTTCGGATCTGTCTGGCCGTCTTGATTTGGATTCGGCACCAGGTGTGCCGACATGATTTCAGCCTTTGGCTGTTGTGGCCGACTCCTCTTGGTGGGTTCAGTTCTTGCTTAATTGGAGTTGATATTGGTTTCTTGTGTAGCTTCGAACTCAGATCCGGATGGAACAATGAGTTCAGCTCTTGCTTGTGTCTGGTCTTTATTAGCCGAGATTGGTTCGACATTCATGTTGGCCTTGTTGCTTATCTTCTCGGCCGGATTTGCTTTTGTCTGTTTTTGGTCTCGGCCTTCACTGGCCGACTTGACTTTGATGTCGGCCTTGTCCTTGGACTGCTTGGCCGAGTTGGCTTTTGTCTTTGCATGGTCTCGACCTTTACTGTTCAACTTGACTTCGGTTGTAAAAATGGTTGCCAGTTGTGTAGAGAGGGGCTTTTTAGTCTCGGCAACCTCAACTTCTGCATTATTTGTATACTCTGGGTTCTCTAGGTTGCAGATTTGGTCTAGTAATTCCATAAATTCAGCTTCAAACTCCACGTCGGCAATGTCATTATAGTTGTCCTCAGAGTTGGGCGGTTCCTACACTTCCTTATAGTAGGCCTCTTCTGTTATTGACCCTATGCAGTTGATCAAATCAACGCTTCTAGCAGAATCTTCTAAGTCTTCACTACAACTGTTCAGTTGAAAATATTCTTCAACTTGTTCTTCAATCACATCAATGCCAAAGAGGGAATGGTCCTCGGTGGGGTGCTTGATGGCTTCAAAAATATTAAACTGCACCTGTGTGTCACCAAATTCCATCGAGAGCATCTTGACATGCACATCAATCTTTGTTCTTGCTATCATGAGGAGTGGTCTCCCCAGGATTAAGGTCAATTCCTTCCCGGATGTCTCATCCTCCATATCTAGCACATAAAAATCAATTGGAAATATTACTTATTAACTTGGACAAGGACATCTTCGAGAACGCCCAGGGATTGAACAATGCTTCTGTTTGCAAGTTGGATGGCCATCCTGTGGGGTTCAAAATCACCAAAATTTAGGGCTTGGTAGATTGATGTAGACATGACAATGATTGAGGCTCCCAGGTCTATCATGGCATTGGCAAAAGTGCATTCGCCAATGGTACATGGGACAGAAAAGATTCCAGGATCTCTACATTTCTTTGGCAGTGCTTGTGGGGCACCTGTAGTGAGTTCTTCACTTCTTGTTAGGGCCGATACAACACCTCCAATTTCCCTTTTCCCCTTCATCTTTTTCCTTTTGTGTACACACAATTCCTTGAGGAATTTGGCGTACTTGGGAACTTATTTAATCGCATCGAGGAGTGGAATATTGATTTCCACTTTAGAATAGAATTGATCAGTAGAAACAGAATACAAACACAGGGCTCTGGCTTCGGTGGTTCCACCGTTCACGACGATCGCCGTGACCGGCGGCGATGGTTCACCTTGAGTAGCTAGAGTGCAGAGGATCAAATTCTCTGGAGTGCGTTGGTATTCCAATCGGTCACCCCCAGTAACCTTCGACTTCTCAGTTCTAGCCTGCGTTCTTCGATCGAGAGAATGCCATTGACAGCACCGTGCACCACCGTGAGTGTAGGAGAGGAAAACGAGAGAATGGAGATAATGAAAAGCGAGAAAATTTTATGAATGCCAAAGACCCCTAATCATTCAGAGTTGCGCTTATTTATACAAGGCGCGAAGCTAACTACGTTAACAAAATTACAAGTGGAATCCCTATTCTACCCTTGCTATAACTTGCATTGCAAGCTACTCCAGGAAATGATGTGGTGCTGAGCTGGAACCGAGGTGGCTTTTGAATGGATGGCTGACGTGGAGTACCACTGGAACTAGCTCCTGATTGGGTTGAGTCTTGGTCTGACCGAGATGCTCTCGGCTTGGGCCTCCAATGATGGCTGCGAGATTAGTTGGACCTGCAATGGATAGTTAGCTTAATGCCTTGAATTAACATAGATTGTGCTTTTCTTGGATTCTAGGCCCTTAGTCTAAATCTTAGCTAACAATCATCCTTTAAGTGCATGAGTTGCTTAATGACACTCTTCCTAGGTCCACTTAAGATGTGTATTTTATGACTCATCAAACCCCCACACTTAGCCTTTTGCACTCCTGGACAAAATGTAACGACTTAGACAAGGGAGATTCTGGTTGAGAGAAAGAGATTCTTCCGTTGACTTCCTCAAGTTTGCCGAGACAGATTCGGCCTCTCTTCATCCGGAACAAAGTGCTTATGCAATCAGGGAACTACTTCCCTTGGGCCTAAGATGCTTTGTGACTTACACATGGGAGGAAATACCCCAGAGTGTTAGAACCTCACTTAGGTGATCAATTCTCTCGGTTCTCTCGAGTGTTTGGCTTGTGTTTACACTCAGCATTGCATGGAATTGGCATTACCATATCTTGACAGAACTCTCTTTCTTACTCCTGCAAAACTCAACAGTTATGATCACTACGACTTTTTCGGCTTGTAGCGAGGTTAAGGTCATGGGTAGGATAAAGTGTAGGAAAACTAGCTTTAGGACCCGCGGGGAGGAGAGGAGCAATGGGGAGTGAGTTTTATCAATATGAGGGCAGTCCCGGTTGCCGTGGTCTCCTTCCATCTTTATTTGCTCGCCCTTTTCATACTCTTTCTTCCGTTCTTCTTCATGCAGCTTGCCGATTTTGTTTAGTTCAGCTTATTTACCTCAGCTGCTTGTTTTTTGTTTATCTGTACCCTTTTTTTTCTTTCTTTTCTTTCATTATTTTTTTCTTTTTCGCTTCTTCTGAGCCTTCAAATGCTTTTTGACCGAATTCTGCTCCCTAGACTTCCCCCACACTTGATTATGACTCACTCCCAAGACAATTCCAAGGCTCCTCGGCTTCCCACGGGTGAGGTGGAATAATGGTTTTCTGGCCTTGGCTTGTAGTGGGCTGCAGAAAAAATAGTCAAATTAGGCCCAAAGGGGTGAACATGGGCAGAATTGATTTTGGACAGCTTATTTGGCTCGGGGCTAGTAAGAAACATGGCCTAGATCATGTCATTCCTGCATGTGTAAAACAGTTGTATCCGGAGAGTTAAGGCAAAATACAGCATACATAATTAACATGCTTGCAAAAATCACTCAAAAAGAAGGGATGGCGAGATTGCGAGCCATCACTGCTGCAAGGCCCAAATTCTAACACTGGCTGTTTTTGTTCCTTTACTCTGAAGGTTTTCTCTTCCCACTTTCGTCACTTACTGCTTAGAACCCAAAGGTTTGGTTCCCTTCAGGCAAAGGCTACCTCTTGTTCGGGGAAGAGGAGATGGCTTCCGCTGATTCGCTAGACTTTCGGACTCAATCGAGGATTCTCTTTTCAGTTTGGCTCTGTAATTCTGCTAGGCCAGAGTCATTCTGGCTGTGGTCGACTTGGCCGGGAAGCTCTTATTGACTTAAAACTTATGTGGTAGAGCTTACAAGTACTAATGAAACTAGGAACAGTCTAACAAATATAAAAGGAAATAAAAGGGAAATGAAACTAGAGGAAATAAAGAAACGAAGAGGGGGCAGATATGAATGATCAGTATAAATCCCAGATGGTCAGAACCCTCCCCCCACACTTGATTTCGGCATTGTCCGTAATGCATAGATAGAGGGGGTGGCCGAGTTGGCTTAGGCTGTGCCATTTGGTGGAGTTGGTTCCACCAGTGAAATGATCTCCGTGTGCTCTGTGATTGGTGTTGGACCTCCGAGGAATGGTTTGACTTGGTGCCCATTGACTTGAAAAGTGCGGTTGGTATGTTCTTCCTTGAGCTGTACTGCACCATGGGGAAACATGTTAGTGATAACAAAAGGTCCATCCCATCTGGAGCGAAGCTTACCTGCTATGAGCTTTAATCTGGAGTTGAAGATCAACACTTTTTGGCCGATATGGAAGTCTTTGCACAGGATCTTTTGGTCATGAAATTTCTTGACTTTTTGCTTGTAGATCCTGGCGTTCTCATAAGCTTCCAAGCGAAGTTCATCTAATTCTTGGAGTTGGAATTTCCGATGTTCTCCTGCTTGGTCATAGGCCATGTTGCACTGTTTGATTGCCCAATAAGCCTTATGCTCTAGCTCCACAGGGAGGTGGCAGGCCTTGCC